>CM077505.1:33859815-34527315 GCA_039654745.1 Houttuynia cordata | reverse complement strand
GTGACATCTCTTGTTTGGAGTTCATTTTCATTTTTCAATTAGTCAAATTACCATGTCCACATATGGATATCAAATTTGATAGTCATACCATGTTAAATAATCGTCGCTTACCAATAATCTAAATAATTAAGAAATGGATGAAGTATTGTCATGTTTATATTTCAACACTATCCATTTCTAGTAATAAAGTCAGAATAAATTTTCTTTATAAGACGAACTTGCATGTTTCAAGAATAACGGGAGACCAACTATCAAATTTTTTCATATTGAAGAGAAAAACTCAAAATTTTTCATTTTTCAGAGAAAAAAAAAGCCCATACCTCATGCATTTTGTCATGAGCTGGTAAGTGGTTAGTTTGAATGATCATAAAAAAAAGACTGTAGATTTAAGTCAAAAGGCTGATAATAGAGTTGCTGAAAATCCGAAAAGAGACAAACTCTGTTAGTCCTGAGGACTCAAAGTCAGCTTTTAATGTGTGGTAGTGCTAACCCCCCACCTCCCGGCTTATATAAAACATTATCATCTCTTCTGAATGGGGTACCCAGAACCATTTTAATCCTTTGTGGAGCTTCTTTTCATTGACAATCTGGTTTGGGAAGTGCTGCTGTTTATGATGACATTGAAATCATTGTAGGTACATTAGTGCTGCTGAAGCATCATGAGTTCAGTTCCTTACTCCCAACTCCTTCATTGAAATGTCTTTCTAGTGACCTCAGCGGACTACCACATTGTTTGGCATATAGTTCAACAAACTGGGAGGAAAGTCTTCAACTTTCCACTATGCTTCTGTCTGTACAATCTTTACATTTGAAAAGGAGGGACTCACCTAGGGTAAAGAAGAGAGCTTGTTACCATTTCAGTTCTACCTGGAACCAAGAGGCAGAACTACCTAGAAATGAGCTGTTACCTTAATGCAATCAGATTTTTAGAACATGAAAAGTCCAATCAACTATACAGCTATTAATTCATGGAAAAATGCAGTTCCTATCTAAAGAGCACATTTATTGACCATGTAGATTGGTACAACTGGGACTCATATGCACAATTAATGATGTCAAAGATTTAAACTGCTGAACAAGGACATATTCAAATCGCTTATAATGACCTAAATTTGAAAATTATTCTGCAATTTAAACCAGAAGCAAGTCTAAAATCATCAAGAAAGTAGGTTTCTGAAGTTAACAGAAAAGGGAGAAATTCAGTAGAAAGTTAAATTCCTCAGCAGGCTTTTATTATGGACAATATTTCCATGAACTTTGGATTTCAAGAATAAATATACAACAGCCTCAAAAAATAATACCAATCTCAAGCTCAAAAAGAGGAACTAATGCATGAGGGAAATAAATAGAGAAGAATAATATAGACAATACTGAATACAGAAAACATATTATACACATCAAAGATTACTAGTATTATGATATTTGAGCTCATGAACCACTGTTTCCATAGAGGGTCTCTCATTTGGTATCTCATTAATACAGATCAATGCAATGTTCATCAGCAGTTCAGCTTCCTGTTCCAAGAATTTCCCACAAAGTTTTTCATCAATCGCATCTTCTACTTTACCAGACTCAACTCCGAATCTAATCAAATGAGTAATCCTAGTTTTTCCACTAAGGATCTGTAGAACAATCACACCAAAGGCATAAATGTCACTCTTCTCTGTAAACCTTCCAGTAGTTATGTACTCAGGAGCTAAGTATCCCATGGCAGCGCTGGTCTTGAGCGACGAAAAAATAACATCCTCGGCCAGGAGCATCTGGAACCCAGAGTCCAAGAGCAGAGGTCTAAAATGCTGATCTAAGAGAATTTTCCGCACAGAAATGTTCTGATGTACAAGAGAAGGTTTGTCTGGTTTGCTGGCATGCAAGTATTCAAGTCCTGAACATGGAAGAGAACTTGTCAAGATACAGAAACTAATGACACCTTTTTTTTGTCATTTGTGTTTGACATCACACACACTCAAGAATGACTAGTGTGGTCATAAGTAAGCACCCTTTAATGTATTACATAACACTTCTATGTTCAAGTGAAAGCTATATCAAACAAATGCTCCAAAATTTGATTAGACCTCTTTTTCTTATATTCTTAAGTGCGAGCTCGGGGTGATCATGTACAGATAAAAATTAAATAGGAATATCCGACTTTAAGAAATCAGAAATAGGATATTTCTATTTTCTATGTTCATGAATTCTATACAAAAAATCATTGGATTGATTACTTTAATTAATAAACTTATAGCAAAACCTCTGTAGATTATATTACAGAAGCACATACTTTTTGAAGGTCACAGGTTTAGGTATATGGACTAGAAGGGGAGCTTAACAAAATTACCTCTTGCAATGCCTTTAATGATGGAAACTCTGGTAGACCAATCAAGAACTCTGCCACTTCGATCTTTCACATCAAGATATTTTATTAAGCTGCCATTCTTGATAAAATCATAGATCAAGAAGCATTCACCCCTGCCTTTTGAACAACAGAAACCTCTCAACCTAACAAGATTTTCATGTTGCAGTGAAGTAAGAACTTTCAACCCCTTCAAAAACTCAGCCTCCTCTAACTTGCAACTGCCTTTGTTGATACTTTTAACAGCAACCAAAGACCCATCTCTCAGTACTCCTTTATAAACTGCAGCAAAGTTGCTCTTTCCTAGCAAATTCACTTCTGAAAAATACTGAGTAGCTGACTCCACCTCTTCTAAATTAAATCGGAATGCCTGCATAACATCCTGAGAGAAGCCTATCGCATTCCGTTCATCGTCCAAAGGATCCCAACTAGTTGAGTACTCAACATAAATAAGTGGAGAGGAACCCTTGTTGCTAAAATCTCTGGTTTGATCAATGCTAAGCTGATTATCAATATGCTCAGATGCACTTCCTATTCTCTGCTTCCGGCGGCGGTACCACATAATAGCAAAAAGACCAATAATTGTTACTCCAACGACGGCAGTTGTGATTCCGACAATGACATCAACAGTTGGGAATTTTGATGAATTTGAACAATTAGATTTGGAGCATTGCAGTTCTACATGTGCAGGTTGGGGAATTTTTTCTGAAGACAAGCCAGTTGTATTGGGAACAATTGCTATGGGCTTATTTGGATTGAACTGGTTAGTAGACTTGCAAACACTCAATGAATTGAAGCCAATCCCACATAGATCTGTGTTGTTATCATACTGAAACCCTCCATTCAGACGCTTGAGAGCTTCCTCAACAATGAAAAACAATCATAAACAAACTGAATTCAATTCTAATTTTTGAAATGAAGTTCAACACAGGTCGATAAATATGTAAAGAGCAAGAAAGACAAACCAATATTCAAAAAACAAACAGAATTCAATCAAGAGGGGAAAAATATATATAGATTAGTAGAATACCAGAAGGAACATAGCCAGAAAGCTTATTGTTTCTAACATCCAAATATTTTAGGCGAGGGATTTCAGCAAGCTTTCTTGGAATTGAACCAAAAAACTGATTGAAGCTCAGATCTACCCTCAACAAGTTGGTCAAATCACCCAAACTCGCAGGAATTGCCCCTGTCAAGCAATTTGATTGCAGGGAAAGAAAGGTCAACTCCTTCAAAAGCCCAAGATTGGTGGGTATGCTCCCATTCAACTGATTGTAAGATAGCTCCAAGACTACAATCACATAAAAGCCATCATAAGCAAGATCCAAATAAGTGATGAAAGAAATTTCTCAAAAAAACAGATCCGTAAGGACTTATTATATAAAATATTTGCCACACTGATAATCTAACAGCATCAAATCTACATAATCAGGAAGACAGGTAAAGCCCCTAATTAATTACGTGAAATATACAAAACCATACACAAGTTATATAGTTATTGGCATGTAAAAGCCATGACTTTGCTATCTCTTACAAAAGAATTGGCACAAAATAGGCTAAAATGAAGGCGTAAGATCTATGTCCCCGGCTTCAAATTGTTGGAAAACGCGCTACTGGATTATGATATGTAAAAGATGAAAAACAATCAAGCCACCATTTTTCCTTGTGTAACTGACCTTGCAAACTGGCCATGTGACCAAACTCCGGCGGAATTCTCCCAGAAAGGTTATTCATATTAAGATAAAGATCAGTAAGCTCAGTGAGATTGGAGAGTTCGATCGGAATCTCCCCGGAGAGCTCGTTGTAGTGCAAGTAGAGCCCCGACAAGCACTTGAGACCAGCAATGGCGGGAGAAAGCGAGCCCACAAGGCCTTTCCTCGGCAAGGAGATGTTGGCCACCTTGTTATGCATGTTGCACGCCACCCCTTCGAAGGAGCCTGCGCAGGGGTCCCTGCCGGGGGTCCAGGACGTGAGGAACTGGCCGGAAGGGTCCAGGGAGGCCTTCAGAGCCATCAGAGCTCTCAGCTCTGGGTTTCCTGTTATGGGTCGGATGACAGCAAATGCCATGCAGAGAAGAAGGAAAGATAGCACGCTTATGCTCATTTTGGATGGTTGAAAAAGCGGGAAAGTGCTATCTCTTAGTTAGGCCATGGAGATCTTCGTTTTGAGCTGTGAAAAGGAAAAGAGTTGAGGTTTTTGTATTTTTTGGTGGGTTCTGGAGGCAATGGTGTTGCAGAAGTGGGAAGAGGAGGAAGAAAAGGGAAAGGGTAGAAAATATGAAAAGTTGGGGTGGGGGGAGAATGGGAAGTGTTTAGTAATTAGTAGGCGCGACAGGCGGTGGTCAATCAACAAGTCAGCACAGCATGGTGAGGACCGTTTGAATTTTAATATTTTAATCATTATGAAATTTGGATGTGGATATTAACCTAGATTAGGAAGACTGCATACATAGTGCGGAAATAAGAAGTATGTTTGTAGATTACGAGATATTATTATTGGGTACACCACTATCGAAAATAACCGGGGAAGACATTTAGTTTGTCGGGAGAGTGCATGTACAACTTAAGTACTCCGTATATGCCGGTGGATACTAGGGGTGTGCAAGATTTTCAAAATCGGACCGGTCATCGGACCGGATTAACCCGATA
Source organism: Houttuynia cordata (assembly GCA_039654745.1). Lineage (NCBI taxonomy): Eukaryota > Viridiplantae > Streptophyta > Magnoliopsida > Piperales > Saururaceae > Houttuynia > Houttuynia cordata. Next base: position 34,522,317 of record CM077505.1, on the reverse strand, counting down.
TTTAATGTGATGAGTGAAGGCCACCTCAGATATATGATAAATATATATTTATGTGTTATTAATGTCAAAACCTATATAGCCCAGTTGGTTAATGACTTGGGTAACTTATATATAAGTCCCCATTTCGAATTTTTTTGTTGGCAATTTTTTTTGCCAAAAAAAACTATCGTGACCCAATCAGATTCCGGGCCGGACCGGTCTGGTTCGGTGGTTTAACGGGTCAACTGGCCAATTCGGAAAAAATTGGCCGACTCAATTGACTAGGATGAACCGTCCTAACCGAACCGGTTCTTCGGCCGGTTCCAGTTCTCCATGGTCGAACCGGCCGGTCCAGTCAGGTTTTAAAAACAATGGGGGTGTGTTTGGAAGGCTGTTTTTAGGCTCTAACAGCCGCTTAAAGGGGTGGGTTTTACCATACTGGTCGCACTTTAGCTTTGTTATAGCAAAAATAATTTTGTCCAAAAGCCATTTTTTCGAAAGCAAAAGCGGTTGTCAAACGCACCCTACTCATGAGAGAAGGTGGGCGTGCTCCTACTAAACCTTGGCGGACCTGAGACACTGCACGACGTACAACCCTTTTTGTTCAACTTATTTGCAGATCTAGTATAAGTAATGCTGTGCCTGTTTCCTTTAGGATATTATAAAACTTCCAAGATTTTTCGCTTTCTTCGTCCCTTGGCTCAACTTATTTCTGTACTTAGAGCTCCAAAGAGCAAAGAAGGATATGCTGCCATAGGTGGTGGCTCACCATTGCAAGGATTACAGATGAGCATGTCAGCCTACAATTCTTGAGTCTGTCTTTAGATTTTCATTTTAATGCAATGTGAGTCTGTTCTGTATTTTCATAAGAGAACATTTTTAAGGCAAAATACTGTTGGCTTTGTCTATTACTGAACATCCATTGTGCTTATAAAGTACAATGTCTTTCTTCTCTCAGGCACATGCTCTTAAATTGGCTCTTGAATCAAAGACTATACCTGTAAATGTGTATGTTGGTATGCGCTATTGGCATCCGTTTACAGAAGAAGCAGTTGATAAGGTAAATAAATTGATGTCAGGTTATTTTCTAATCGGATCCACTCATTTTATTTTTCCGTTGAAAATAAATGTCTTGTGTATTCCTTCTAGCCGTTGGAGAACAAAATGATATATTTTCTGTTCAATTCAGCTGCATACAATTAACAAAAGATGAGTAATATAAGGCAAGCATGTTGCCAAATTGTATTTCCTGTGTTTGAGTTAGGTTGTTTTGCCTTTTTTTCGACTATGAAATTGAAGTGCTTACTTTAGTAATTCTATTTGTTTGCTTGCATTTGATGTTGATGCGTTGTTAATTAACAATACAGGTTTTCTATTAATGGTATATCTGGACTTAATGCTGACTGGACAAATATTCATGTGATTTTCTCTTTACATCTTTTGGCAGATTAAAAGGGATGGAATTTCAAAATTAGTTGTGTTGCCACTCTACCCCCAGTTCTCCATTTCTACTAGTGGATCAAGCGTTCGTCTTCTCCAAAGCATTTTCAGGTGAGAGAAGTAGTTTAATTACTTTATTATGACTTGTGCTGTGGTGAAAGTTTATGTTCTATGTCAATGTGCTCTTTGTTTCTGAATTTGGACCTGCTTCAGGGTAGACTCTTATCTTCCAAGCCTACGAGTTTCTATTATAGAGTCATGGTATCAACGTGAAGGTTATATCAAGTCAATGGCTAATTTGATTGAGGAAGAACTACAAATTTTTGGAAAACCAGAAGAGGTCATCTCACTCTTCATCAAGTTATTGTTTTGCTTCAATTTGGTGACTCTAATTAGACTGACCTGGCAAGATATTAGTTGTGAGCGAAACTTGAATGCAAGACTAAGCTTTCGGCTTTTACTTCGGCTGGGTTCAGTTTGAACTCTTGTTTTGTGACATGGATTCTCAATCATCCTTGATTTAGATGCAGAAACCACTTCGATTGTGGTCTTTTTGTGATTTAAGTATCATGTGGCTCTATCAGTTCATAATAAACTTTTACCATGAATTAATATTGATGGACGCAATAACTATATCACGTGAAAGGGTGCTAACGAGCAGAGCCGAATCAAGCTTGATAAATTTCAACATGGCTGGTTTGGCTTGAACTTTAAATTTCAGCTTCGAGTTCAAGTCGAACTCGAGTCAAGCCAAGTAGTCACTTTAGCTTAGGGACCTGTCTAGCCTGACCAATTTGGTCACCAAAATCACATTACTACCAAACAAATTTTGCCACATCAAGAGAGGGAAGAAGAAGAAAGGGCTGAATAGAAGGAGAAATTATAACTTTACCTAGGTCCCCTCTCCACTTGTCCTTTGGTCCTGCTTTCTGGTCACATAATGTGGTTAGGAAAACATTTTCCTTGGCTTAGGAAGTGGCTTGGTTTTGTAGTTGGTGGCCCACAAAAATACTGCAGGCTTTAATTAATACATATGTAAATAAAAATGTTAGGACTCTTAACACATTGGTCTGCACTCCCACTCCCTCACTCCCATATTAATGGTCTAGATTAAAAAATTAAATGAACGAGTTTTAATCCTTTTTTATTTTCTAATCCGGACGACTAGTATGGGCGGGAGGGAATACTATATATACGTGCTACTAACTTTCCATCTATAGAAGTCAAAAGATGGTCCTGGACTCCTAGGTCCCATGCGCCATCTATCCTGGAGATCGACGGCTTCTTGGGGACAGCCAATGATTTCTCATGGTCTATCGCCCTAATGGTTGCATTGCAAGAGATCCAACAACCATGATTAATTGTATTACCCTCGAGGTATGAGATTTGCATTTGAAATATTTAGGTACCTTTTGGTAACTGCTTTTGTTTTTTCAAAAAGCAGTTTTTTAACAAAATCGTTTTTGTTAACAAAAAGCTAAATCGTGACCCGTATGGTAACGCCTACTTCGAAAGCGCTTTTGTCAAAAGTCACCCTCTAAAGCTTGTTTGGATGGAGCATATTTTAGAAGAAAAAATGGCTCTTGTGACACTTTTACCCTTAATGAGATAAAGAAGGATTGAATCTTGACCTAAGAAGCACATATACGAAAACGACGACACACCATTTTTTCCAAAAAGTAGGATATGACATGGTTAATAAAAAAATATATATTATTATTTATAAAATATTACTACAAATTTGTAATTCAAAAATTAGTTTAAATATTACTGCAGAGGCGGCAGAGGAGTAAACTTTAGAGCTAATGACGGTAGACGGCAGAAACTAAGGCGGATGTCCGATCGGAGACGGCGTCGAGAGAGGTATGGACTTGAAGATGCAGTGCGGCGATCCCGGCGGCTGTCCGGTCGAAGACGACGGCAGCAAAGCGAAGGGGACGAGCTCGGCGGCAGAGGGCAAGAAAAACTCGAAATGAGGGAAACTTTAGATGAAGGACAGAAGCAGAGTAATTTTAGAATTTAAAGAGGGCAAATGTAGAGAATAGTGTATTTTTACGAGTGAGATTTTCGTATTTAGTGTTTGAGGGTGTAATTGTGTAAAAAAAACAAGGTGTACTCCTCCCTTTTCCTGTTAGACCAAACGATAGGATTTAGGGTGAGATTTGGGGTAAAATCAATTCCCACCTAAAAACATAAGAAACATGGGTTTTGGACTAAATGACGTGATTCCAGGAATCACAGGGTCCAAATCCCTGTTGTCAAACCCCAAGCCAATTCTTTAACTGCATTTTCATTTTAGCCTGATCTTTATATTCACCATCTACCACCACACTTCACAGAAAGCTCACTATATGAGCCTGACGATGTTGTAGTAGTTTGAATTTTAAAATAAGGTAGGAATACAATTAATCATGGTTCATGATGGATTGTATTCCCATCCATTACATAGGAAAAAATTCTTTAACAGTATGTGTGCTTGTGTACTTAGGATCGGTTGTTATTTCTTGTACCAAAATTTTCTTAGAAAAAGGATCCCTCACAATTGTGCAAGGAACCATGATGACTTTTTTAAAATCTCCTAAGACATTGCATCCTTGTCAGAAGACAGCAGATGAATGGTCGGGTTATAATTCTCGAGCATCAAAAGTCAAGATGCTGCTGAACCTTCCACATTTGTCTTTCAGCTTAGAAGTCCTTGCTTCTCACCATCTCTACCCACAAGCCACAACGGTCAATAAACAATTCTTTCAAACTTCTCATCTTTTTGTCAACAAAAAAAGAAGTTTTCACAAATATTGAGTAGCCGCCTGATGCCCACCCACATGACAGCTGTTTAACATGGGAAGAGTAGTAAACAAAAAACGAAGTTTTCACAAATAATATGTTTCTGTTCTAGACAGTGGTTATAACCTAGTTAGACCATAATGTTGAGATACCATAATGGTCAGATGGTTTGTTTGATCAATGGCGTAAGAAATAACAAGGACTTTTTTCACAAGGTTTGCTCTCAATGGTCTCTCTAAGAGGTAATGTGGTCACCGAGCTTACTTTGAGCTCTATAGATGCTGCTGATGCAATCTTTTTGAAGAAAACAATGGTAGCTACCAAGTGATAAAAAAATAAGAGATGGCTACCAAGCCTGTGCCCTTAGTGGACAATATTTATTTCCTGTCGAATGATTCAGAAGTAAGAATCTCACTCTTTCTACATTTCACTCCATGCCTAATGGTTCAGAAGAATATCTCTCTTTTTGCACTTAATAAATATGGAATGCTGGCAAATCATTAATGGACACCATGGTAAAGCATGTGCGATTGTCCTGAGAGTGGAAAATGAACTTTTGATCAAGAGAGCGTAATGCATTTTTTTTATTTAGCGTAGACAGGCTAAATAAAAACATTTGATAAATACTGGGAATACTTAATTTGCCCAGGTTCATGCCTATCGAAGAGTCACTACCGGTCACCTCTATGTTACAAGATAAAGTAGCAAAAGGCCCACTAGTGACCTAGAACAGCATTTTGGTCTCTAGTGATAAGCTAGATTCAAAATATTGCGCGGTACAGCTCACATCTAAGTGGAACAAGTTTGACATAGGCCACTGCCTTGCTCCCCAAAGGTATCCGCTTTCTAGCACTTGGGGAAAAACACAAAGGATGCAGGTTTCAACACAGGGACTCTTCACACGCTAAGTGTAACAAATGTAAGTTAAGAAACACAGAAGGATAGTACAGTTAAAAACTTATAATCCAAAACATGGACAGTCGTCAACTACCCCCTGTCCACTAGAGTTAGTCTGCATTTGAAAAAACACATGTCCATCACTACACGGCTGGATTTGCTCCCTCAAAGAGTCAAGACCAAAAACACAGAAGGGGGGATGGTGACTCTGTTTTTTTCATACAGACCTCATTGTCCAATAAATTTAACTCATTTTCAAAAGCAGACAGGCTTCAATGGACGGACAGAGTAATGACTACTCCCTCCATCTTAGTTGTTAATCAAACCTTTAAATAAGAGCAAATTTGTACCGAACTGCAAAGGTGTAAGCTATAAACTACTTGATAGTACATGAAAAATTAGACTGCAAAGGTGTAAACTCTAACCTACTTGATAGTACATGAAAATTTAGATTTTATCAATTTAAACTTACCATGGCGAGAACAAACATGATGAGCCTCAGAAGATTATAAGCAAATGATAGTGAGTGGCTATGCCATGCTTTTATGCTCATGAGAATTTGTAAATAGGGGCAGCTTCAATTCGAAGCCAAATTCCAACTAAGAATATCCTAGTAAGATGTACTCCCTCCGTCCACAAATTCTTGAGCGCATTTTCCAAAAAACCGATACAGAAATAGACGATCCCCCATTTACTGCAGGCAAAACTCCAAGGTGTTCGCTTACATCTGCCTGCGAGATCAGGCTTGACATGCTGTGGGCCCTACTGCTTAATAAATTTTTCTCATGTTGAAATGTGTTCAGGATTTTTTGGACGAATTGCTAAAATCCAAACTTAAAACTACTAATATTAAATACTTTAGAGAAACAGTCTTGCACCTTTAATATGTGAACAGTAACTAGAATGGATCACAAATATGCACCTTAAACCAGATCCCTATCATAGTACCCATCCTACCACCGAACGCATAGACATATTAAAACACAGAAAGCAAAAATATTAAGTGGTTTTATGTATTAACTGCCAGGAACATGAGAAATAATAACTGCATAATCACAACAGGCTGTTCGGACTGTTACTCAAAAAACAGAACATTAATTGCCCCAAGAACAAGCTTCACCTTGCAGACGATGAATACTGAACTAGCTCTTTTGTTTATTCATTGACATATCTATGATTTTAGAATACATAAACAAAGCAATGCAGATAATACCCTTCAGATATGGATGTACTGCATTGAAATTCTTATAGACAGCAAGATACCAAGATATTCTCTGTTTGAAATATAAAAAAGCTATATTCAGATAACTAATGCTCAGAAGAAAAGATATTTCACAACTTTGTCAATTAGATCCCACTAGTTAAAACCTCGAAATGGAACACAGTTTACTATAAACAGCATAGGTGCGTCCATGAGTGAAAATATCTTTTTGCGTCTTAACATTAATATTACAGTCACGAAAATTACAAAATGTTTTTTTTTTACTTTGTTCTCAACACTTAAGGCGTTGATGATGGGAGTGAATCAATGAATCTGATAAGATCATGTCTTCCTTCTATATTTCTTTCATGATCTCGATGATTAGAAGACAGTGAACAGCAAATTACAAGTACACTCCAATTATACAACACCTTAATTCCAAAAGTACTACCAGTGTTCCAGATGCACAAGTTCACAGTACATGACAATTTGGTCCTAAATAGCATCTAAAAGACGCTATTATGGTAACATAACCACTGAATACAACTACTTAAAAGTCAGAAGTAAATGCATATCCATGCGCAGTGTATATCGACATGCCCGCAGTTAAGAAAATGCAGACGCAAATGGATGCTACGTGCAGCATACTCCCTGCATCAATGAAGCCTGTCTGCATGTGAAAATGAGTTCAATTTATCGGACTCAAGCGAAAAACAGAATTTTACCCCCCTCTTCCGTATTTTTTGGTCGTGAGGGAGCAAAGTCGGCCATGTAATGATGGACTCGTGTTCTTGCAAATGCAGAAAGGCTAGATTGGACGGAGGGAGTATTTCGATATGTGCGCAAACAAGATAATTCACAAGTAAATGCATACCTTTTTATGGCAATAAAGTAAATGCATACCTACGAGCAATGCATATCGACAGGCGCGCAACCAATCAAATAAAATAGGAATTGCAGCCCAAAATTCTAATTAAGAAAACTACTTTTTTCATTTTCATAGCCAGATTCATCACAAGAAGCTACAGAACCATAATCGGCGCGACACAAGCACATCATTCAGACCATAAATACATAAAAGAAACCCCCCAAAAAAAACCAAGAAAAAAAGCAGAGCAAAATATTACCAAAAGCTATGGTTCTCCATCGGCAAAAGAAAAGTCGCTACTTTGCGACCATCCGGAGAATGAAATCCTCGTAGCGGATCCTGCCATCGGCGCCGACGTCGACCTCGCGGATCCACTCATCGAACTCGGCGGGCTCGAGCTTCTCGCCGATGCTGGTGAGGACGTGGCGAAGATCAGCAACTGACACGTAGCCGGTGGAATCCTTGTCGAGCACCTTGAAGGCGTCGCGGAGCTGGCGGTCGAAGGGCTCCGGGCGGAGGTGCTTCTTCATGAGGTCGACGAAGCGGAGGAAGTCGAAGGGCGAGGTGAGACCCTCCTGGGCGACAATCTCCTTGAGCTGGGCCTGTGTCGGGTTCCCGCCGAGGGAGCGCATCAGGATTCCGAGCTCGGAGGCCGGGATCCGGCCGTCGCCGTCGGTGTCGAAGAGCGTGAAGGCCTCTTTCATGGAGGCCACCTGCTCGTCGCTCAGATCCTTCCCCATGGCCGATCGGTGGTGGCGGCGGAGACGGTGGTGCTGGTGGCGGAGCTTATGCGGGATGGTCGGGTTGGACGCATTTATCGGGGGTTTGTTTCTTAAAAAGTTACCAAAATTATTACTCCCTCCGTGTAACGGTACCTGTCTGGATTAGAAAACCAAAGTTAACAAAAAAAATGTCCATTTTGGTTTGAAAAATCTAGACAGGTACTGTAGACGGAGGAGTGCTGTGCAGATTACCGAAATAAGCCTTCGTAGTTTATCATATTTCAAGGGAAACCTAGGGTTTCGGGCCCATTTTTTAAAAAAAAGATGTGGACTTTTATTGGACGGCCCAACTGAGGGGAAGAAGATCTTTGAAATTCCACTTAAATTAACCACATGTATAAAGCAGGAATGTCCTCTTTAAAACAGGATGGAGGGAGCATTTTATTTTATTTAATACATTATCCTAAGGTGGGTATTCTCTTTTGATGAAGCTTCAATGACTTCAAGGATAAATATCAATGGAAAATCTTCTACCCATCCTGTTAGACCATCTAGTAGAGGATATTTTTCCATATTATTCGGCGAATGAGCCCATAATGCTATATTACCTGGTTTTTCTGGGCTCATACCATATAACATAATTTTGGGACCTGGTCTTTCCATTTTACCCTCTGCCTAATACTTCATATTTTATTCGCCCTAAGCTGTGTCCCATTTTACACAAGCTTCCCCCACATTGATTATACAACAATGAAGTTTCCTATTAAAGGCATAGACTTGCCGGTGGATAAATGGCGTTGTATGGCAGGCACAAATATTTTTTGCAACTTTTTCTGGTCATACGACCTCTTCTACCCCCTAGCAAGCAGAAGAAACTCGTCAACGTGGCCCGAAAAAATACTTTCATAACCTCAATATTACGAAAATAGTTCAACATCCCATAATCATTATTTTTTTATTCACACATTCTCGTAACGAAAAAAGTTGAAATTTTACATCGAGAAGTACTTGTGGCCAATGACAAATTACTCTTTACAAATTTGTCATCCCCACAAGAAGATGTTTCAATGAATTTAAAATATCTCCATAGGAAGAGATAAGAGAAAAAATATAGAAGAATGCAAAAAAATGGATAAAAAATGAGAGCGATATAACAAGATTGAATGTTGCCCTTAAATTGTGTATTTAAATACATGATAGTATATCGTGTCATCGATGTCACAATTTGAAGGCAAAATTCAACGAGTCCTATCTCCCTCATTTCTTATCTGTTTTTTCACATTCTTTTTGCGTTATTCTTTTTTTTCCTCTTTCTTCCATGATGATAGCTTAAAGATATTGAAACACCACCTAATGGGGATGAACAATTTCAAAAAAAGAAAGAAGAAGAAATAAAGCGGAATAATAGCGGTTTCACCACATGTGCCATCTTTGCAAATTCATCATCTTAACTAGAAGTTGTGTAATAATATTTTGGAATATCCTCATGGGAGAAATACAAGAAAAAAATAAAGAAGAATGCAAAAAAGATGGGAAAAATGGACAAAAAATGTGAGACATTGTTATGGTCCTATTAGGATTAGGATTAGATTATGATCTTATCTCAATTAGGACTATAACTTATGAAGCTTTAGTTTATTTTATGTGTTTTACACTCTTAGTTATAGATGTATTTCTCTATGGATTCTCTTGTAGACAACAGTCTACAACAGAGATATGACTCGTACGATGAATTTGCAAAGAGGGAGCATGTGGTGAAGTTACTATTGTTCCACTTCATATTTTCTTATTTCTTCTTTTGAAATTTTTCACCCCCCTAAGTGGTGTTTCAAAATCCTTAAGCTATCATCATGAGAAGAAAGAGGTGAAAAAAAATAAAAAAAAAAGATAAAAAATAAGGGAGATATAACTTGTTGAATTTTGCCCTCAAATTGTAACATCGATGACACGATTCGAGGGCAAAATTCAATGAGTCATATCTATTTTATTTTTTATCTATTTTCCCATTCCTTTTTTATGTTTTTTATTTTTTATAAAAAATAATAGGTGAAAACGGAAAAGACATGAGAGAGATAAGACTCGTTGAATATTGCCCTCAAATCATGTCATCGATGACACAATAGCAGTGCTATCGTATATTTTAAATACACAATTTAAGAGCAATATTCAATATCGTCATATCTTCTTAATTTATATTTTTTCTCCTCAAATTCCTTGATACACCTTCTTGTGGGGATAATAAATTTTCAAAGAGTAGTTCGTCACTCACCCACAAGTATTTTTTTGCACAAAATTTCAACTTTCTTCGTTCCCAAAACATGTAAATAAGAAAAATAATGATTCTGAGCTGTTGATCCACTTCCACAATAGAAATAGGAAAGTTGTGAAAATGCCTCTTTGGGTTGCATTGGCGAGCTTCTTTTGCCTTCTCGTGGGTAGAATAGGTCGTTTGACCCGACAAAGCTGTAGAAAATTTTTGTGCCTGCCACATAGTGTTGTCTCTCCACCAGCAAGCCTCTTCCTTCGACATAGAACTTTCTCGCCGTATGATCAATGCGGGCGAAGCTTGTGCGAAATGGGATGCGGCTTAGAGAGGGTAAAATATGAAGTATTGGGGCAGGAGGTCAAAATGAGAATACCAAGTCCTAAAACCAGGTTATATTACACGAGTATGAAAAAACTAGGTAATATAACATTATGGGCTCATTGGCACGGTAATATGGAAAAATCTTCCAATGGAGGATGCCAGCTGCAATCACTTGAAATGGTGTACCCCAAAGAGGAATGTTTACTCCAATGGTTAAAACAAAATACTCTCTCCATCCAAAAAATTATAGGCCTCATTGCAAAATGAGGTGAATTTATTAGTATGTGGGCCCACAAAATTTCAAGTCTCCCCTTGCCAGCACATTTATACGACATCATTCCAGCTTCTAACTATTTTACCCCATTATGCCAACTCCCTTTTCACTAGGCTCGAAGCATGAACGAGAGTATAATGATACATGGCTGTTAAAATATCAAATGAGGTTATTTATTTATGGATCTCAAAAATCTCAAATGTGGCCTTAAGTTGTTTGGACGGAGGGGGTACAAAAAGACAGATCATTTTGTGGGACTCTAATTATCAGCGTGGCTTGTATTGTTATTTCTCATTCATCAGTTTCACAATGCCATATAATGTTGAATCATGCTACTTTTTTGTAATATGAAAAAAAAAATCACGCTAATGTTTTTCGCTGCAAGAGTCATGCCACCATCACTTTCTCACCATCTTAACGTGCTACAGCTGTGATCTACCTAGTGCAAGAAGGGTTTTTGAGCATATACCCCTTCGCAACAAGGTGAAAGCGCTTAACGACAATAGAGTGCCAAGTGGTTCGATTTGCACCGTCTCTACAATTGGTTGCAGAATACCTAACCTCTAAAAATACTCCACACGAAGCTTAGAGATTGCTTAAAAAAAGGACTAAAAGGCTTGAGCCGTTTTGGGGGACTACATGAGAGTTGAGACCCACAACCACTTTTTTATGTGTGAAGATCGGCACATATTCAACTCGAGATGGTGATGGATTTGAGATACAACCTGCATTAATGGAGCTTGTAAGTTAATTGCTCTGTTAAATTCTTTCATTTTTTTGTACAAAGTTTCATTTACACATTGTGACCCCAATGAGAAACTACTGAGAATTGGCTCACGACATTCACATTTTTGTAGTAAATGGTTCTTCAAATTTTTGCCAGCTTGATCAGAAGAGACGCCTCCAAATATAAATATTTTTACAATAATTTATAAAAAAATCTCATCCTTTTGTAGCTACTTGATGCTTGATTATAAATCCCCCAATTTTGGGTTGTGGAGTACAGATGCCAATGTACAAATAGTGTTATTTTCCACAATAAACCGTCACGTGCAAGCCTATTTCAGCTGTAATAATAAATACGATGTTACAAAAAAAATCACCTTCCCTTGCAATGTCACAAGGAACTAAGCCATTCCTACACCAAACTCATATCCTCATGTTATTTTTAATTTGTGAGATGCTGAAAGTGGGCATGCCCACTTTTTCACCATCCAAAAAAAAGTATAGGAACATTTTCGTTGTAACATCACAATTTTTCAAAAAAATCCAAACAAAGTCCTCCTTGTAGTTCATCCACCCTCCATCTAATCAATGTTGGCTGCATTTGAAAATGAGTTAAATTTATTGGACTCTAAGCCCATACAAGAAAAGCATAATTTCCCTCCCCTTCTCTCCCATGTTTTTGGTCGTGATGGAGGAAATTCAGCCAGGTAATGATAAATAATGCAAAAAAACTTCGTTGAATGGAGCGGGTACAAAATAAATGATGTTTAAAAAAAAAAAAAAATATATGATATTGATACAATAGGTGAACACATAAGTTGGTGATATGGTAGGTATTTGACACTTTTTCGCTGTCCAACAGTACGTGCAACATTACTAGTGTACATTACCAAAAGAATTTCCACACATGATAAGCATTCACGTCACCAAAGGGCATCACTTAGGGGCCATGTGGGGCATGATAAAAATACTATTTATTTCAGGTTTTTTTTACTTTTAGCTGAAACACCTCAGGACGTGTTTCAGCCTGAAAGTGAAAAAAACCTAAATGCTATAGTGGAAGTGAAATATTTCGGTTTTTTCACGCCCCAAACGGCCCCTTAAACCGGCAAAAAAAAGTATCTTTGTTGTCCTCCTTCCATGTGGATGATGTGGAGGCTTCTCATAAGTGGAGTATATGAAGGAGTATATGAAGGAGGATGTACAATTCTTCTAAAATTACCAGCTTCTTTCTTTTTGCTTATTTAAGTGAACCCCCATGCCTGTGGATGACATGGAGGCTTCTATATGCGGAGTATACGAAGGAGGATGTAAAATTCTTCTAAAATTACCAGATTCCTACATTACATACGCACCATATTGTCTGCACATTTGACCGGTCACGTTATTCAGGACCCACATGCAGCCCTAGTAACTAACGTGTAAGTTGCCGAATGGTGAATACACGGACAGCGTGGTGTGTAAAATCCACCTAAAAAATTCTCCCTCGGTACAATCATGTTTTTCATGAAACCCCTCACAACTCACATGTTTGCCACATGGGCCTTGCGCGGCCCACTTCAAAGGAGAAGCCCAATAACATGACTCTAAACTTGATTCGTACGTTCTCGCTTCCGGCCTTTGCTCGGCGTCGCCGATTCCCGCTCCGCCTCGTTGCCGACTCCCTCTCCTTCTCCGGCCGGTAATCTCGTCTCTCCACTCCCTCTCTTTCTCCAATATCTCCAGCCTCTCTTCCATTGTTTTTAGACATCGCCGGGAGAACTAGATTGCCTGTCTTGCTGGCGACTCGTTTGTCTGTTGAATTGAACCCTTTTTTCAGCTTTATTGGCGTAAAAATTGATTCTTGAATTGGTTGTAAAGTGTGGGTGTATAGGGCGATGACATAAGGCACCATTGTTGTGACAAAAAGAACTTTTGAGAAGGAGGAGGTCTTTGGCTTCTGAATCAGTCTTTGGGTGGAAACATTGGGGACTACTAGTGGACGAATTTAGGTGACATAGTTAACAGAATGTGTGAATTTAATGCTAAAGTGGTTATAAGATGGTCTCTGAGAGGTGGAATACAAATGAAGAAACAGAATTTAGGATGGGAAGAAATAAGAGAAGCCACATTATATGTTTGATGGTATTTCTATGTGACATTGGGTGTGTGATGATACTATACAACTTTGGATATCCAAAGTAACTATATCTTTGGTTGCGGTTTGGAAAATCTGTTTTTAATACAGAGACAAATTTAATACTGTTAAAATTGGTGGGGAGAGTATAACATGCAGTTGGTCCGTTTGATGGATTATTTGACTGGAAAAGATTGGGCACTGTAGTGGACGAAATTAGGTGAGCTAGTCGACCAAATGGGTGATTATAATGCTGAAGTTGAGAGAGGAGGGTTGCTGAGTGGGGTAGACAAAATAAAAAGCAGAATTGAGAGATGAGAGAACTAAGAGAAACCGCATTATGCGTTTGGTGGTATTTCTATGTGAACTTTGGGTGTTTGAGAAATTATATGATAACTATGTCTTTGGTGCAGTTTTGAGTTATCCATTTCGGAGACAGTGAAAAAGCTGAAACAGTTAAAATTAGTTAGATAATGTGTTTGCTGTTGAGATGCTTTTTACCAATTCATTTTTGTCGCATTTCTAAATTATGTTATGTTTTGGTGCCTTCTTTCTTTCATGGCATGTTTAGTTGTGTTTGTCATGCTTCATGAAAATCCCAGAGAATTCTGAAAACATTATATTGGTTATGGAATATGAAAGGTAGACTGTGAAAAAGAATCATTTGGTCTTTCCAGGAAAAAATTCAAATTAAATGTTTACCAAAGCTTACTATTCTTCTATTAATTTAGCCTGACGGTTTCTTTTTTCACATTTTTTTGTGCTCTTTAGGCTCTATTAATCTTGATCTTTGGTTTTTTCCAAGTCGGAGGTAGGTATGGCTACTACTCAGCGAGATAGCCATCCTGGTGCCTCACCCTCTACTCCTACTGGTCGTATCCGGCAGCGAAAACGATCAAGTGAGGTTAGTTTATTTGGTATCGTACTCAAACTCTGTTTATAGTCATTTTACATTTCTTTTTGACAACTGTATCGTTTCATAGGGTGTTGGACTCTGAGTAATAAAGCTTGACTTCTTGTTCATACATAATATGGTCACTTCTAGGATTACTGATGACACCAAAGGATACTAGCTGTGTCTATAATGTCAAAAGAGCAACTAGTAATTATTAACTATGATGCTGATTGATGCCAGGTTGTGCCCGATGCAAACAAAGTGAACGGGACTAATTTACTTGTCAATGATGAAAATAAATACAAGTCAATGAAAATTAGGACACATTCTACAGTGGTGATGATTGCAGGTTTTGCCTTTCTTATCTACATGGGTCATCTTTATATCTGGGCTATGGTGGTTGTACTCCAAATTTTCATGGCAAAGGAGCTTTTCAATCTACTCAGGAAAGCTAATGAAAGTAGACGTCTCCCAGGTTTTAGGCTTTTAAATTGGTATGTAAGCATTTTATTTCCAGGCCCATTCATCTCTTTTAACATCCAAACTTGTTGCCTTAAATTTGAACTGTTCAATTTTTTGGCTGCAAATCACTCTGCAGATAAAATACAGTGTGTGTGTGTGTTTGTGTGTGTGTGTGTGTGTGTGTTTGTATTGGAATTTAGATGAATTATATGCAAAAAATTTTATATGAAGTGTGGTCGATACGTACAGTATCTTACCTTATGATATTGCTAATATAATTTTTTCCTGTTTACTCTTCAATTTGAACATTTGCAGGCATTTTTTCTTTACAGCAATGCTTTTTGTGTACGGACGCTTTTTAAGTAGGCAGCTGGTGAACACTGTAACCTCGGATAAGTTCTTATATAAACTTGTGGGTGGTTTGATCAAATATCAGATGTTCATTTGTTACTTCTTGTATATTGCAGGTTAGTATCTTGGTTCCAGTTATAATACTTCCTCCTCCTTCCGGAATTATTTGGTTTTAGTTCATTTTGGAAAACCAAATGGATTTACTAATACTGGACGGAGGGAGTATTCTATTTGCTATACGATCACTTATGTAATATATTTGATGCCTCCTACCGTGTAATCCCTGAGTCAGATATCTTGTTGGGTGTGCATGGTCTAAAAGAATGATATTAGAGCTTGCAGGTGATTGGACATGTGTCTCTTGTCTCAGGCTCAGGCCTGCCAATTTTTGGCAATCGGGGGTTGTTTATCTTAATAACTCAAGTGCTTGTCCATGTAATATGTGTTTTCAACTAATTTTTATCAATAGAATTAATATATTTATCAACTGGGTCGTATTGTCCACTATGAATATGTGTTGCTCGATTGTTATTGGTCTACCTATGAATGCTTGGATAACTTGTGGTTTCGAGCGGTATACATATTATATGAGCACAGTTATTATCTAGTTAATTTCAGATACCATTTTTTGAGGGAAGCATGTATATACAAAATGGTTAAACAATGGTAACTGTGTTATAACTTCATAGAATCCAAATTTGGATGGGTACATATATTGACTTGTGCTTCTTCCGGTAAGAGCTTTGAAAAGTGGCGAGCTTTGTTACTCTAGTTGATTTGAGTCTTTGACAATGATTTTAGAAATCACGCAAATCTTTTGCCTGTTTAATGTTATCTGTCATTTCTTAAATGCTTTGGAAAGCTGAACAAGAGGGAAGATAGGAGGGGTGAACTGGGAACCTTGAAATATAGGGGGCCTTTCCTAGGCCATGGTGATACATGGTTACTTAATGTTTAATGTTTTTTACTTTTCTTGTGTATGCCAAATATACTTCTAGATTTGTTATTTTTTTTCCAGGTAGTTGCCTAATTTGTATAAGCAAAGTGTCTTGTAGGATCAGCTTTAAGAATTTTTGGCTGTGTTTTTGTTTTCTCTTTGTTAGCCCAAAACAGGCATGAATGGAGGAGTAAGATCCATGTCGCCGACCCCAAATTGTTGGGAAAAGGCGCTACTTGATTATGTTTTTGTTCTCTTTGTTAAGATGAATCAGCTTTAAGTTGGTAATGAGGACCTTAAAAGCCACCTTGTTGTACAAATGATGTTGCTTAGAAGGTGTCATCTATTTCACCTGAGCTTTCTACGCCCCCATTAAATCTCTTTTTGCCTTTTACTTTTTTATGCTTACTTGATTCTTTGACTATGAAAGAATTACTGATTTCCAATGTGATTCATGTTGATTATATGAAACTATGATTTCTTAATTGTAGGTTTTGTTTGGTTCATTCTTACGTTGAAAAAGAAGATGTACAAGTATCAGTTTGGCCAGTATGCATGGACTCACATGATCCTATTTGTGGTTTTTGCTCAGTCTTCATTTACCGTTGCAAACATATATGAAGGAATTTTCTGGTAATTGGAGTTATCCTAATTCTTTTACTATGTATATTTGATAGTTTTATTGTGGTGTAAAGAATCAGGCTCTTCTTTTCTTATCTGACTGGTTTATCGTGAAGGTGATTTGTTTTTGTAGTTTGAACTTATCTTTTCTTCCTTTTGTGAATGACTGGTTAGAGCTACTTCTTCTGCTGCATTTAGGGTGTTGATGTTTTGCATGTTGTCACAACATATTCTTTTTTCTTTTTTAAGCCAAAAAAGATGGAACACTTATTGGCAGGTTGACTGAACTTTACTCGAAAGAATAAAACTATACCTTTTACTTTTACTTCTCTAGTTAGAATGGGCAATTTGCATATTGCATGTTTCATCATGAAGTTATTGCTTGATCTTCCCTTTGGTCGATTACTACTTATTTTTATTTATAAATGCAGGTTTCTTTTGCCGGCGTCTCTTATTGTTATCAAT
This sequence comes from Houttuynia cordata, assembly GCA_039654745.1. Classification (NCBI taxonomy): domain Eukaryota; kingdom Viridiplantae; phylum Streptophyta; class Magnoliopsida; order Piperales; family Saururaceae; genus Houttuynia; species Houttuynia cordata. Next base: position 34,504,992 of record CM077505.1, on the reverse strand, counting down.
GACATTGCAGCCTATTTATGTGGCTTTTTCTTTGGAAAAACACCTTTGATCAAATTATCTCCAAAAAAGACCTGGGAGGGTTTTATCGGAGCATCTGTAGCTACTATTGTATCGGCGTTTCTGGTGAGCATCTTAACATTGAACCTTATGGAAATGATCTGCTTTGCTAAACTTGTGTATCTTTAAAAATAGTTGGATTTTGTTGGAAATTATTCCTTTTGGTCTGGTTTTCTGTTGCCAGTCCCCATGCTTGCTGTTAAATTAAATCTGCAGGTATTCTGGTCTTGCAAAGTGAACATATGCATATAAGTAATGAGGCTTTATAACTAATCTAAGTTTAGAGTATAGGTTCTTGGGTCTCCATGTTGGCTGTGTGCAACATTGTCTAGTTGTTTACCTGTGGAAATGCTGGCTGAGTTGGTTTGTCAATGCCTCAGTGTGAATGGATCCTTATAGGGCAGTTTGATGTATCATTACTGATTTTAATGCTTAAGTGAATTATTACTAAGGTGCTTAGTATATTGAGCTTTGTCATGCAAATTTTGTACGAACATTTAACTGTTCTACATGATATAGGCTTTGCCATCTGGGAAAAAAATAACACTAAAGTGTTAGTTTTTATGCCCCATGTTTCCTTTTTGAATAATGCTTATGGAAACCAACTTTTTTATGTATTCATTTAGATGATTTGATGGTTCACTTGATCATTGTATCAATTGCTAACTGGCTGATATTCCATCTGGGGATTTGAGATTATAGTTGTTGAAAATTGTAATTGGTAGCCCAGATGCAGCTATACCTGGTTTTCGATAGTCTTTAATGAAATTATAGTTGTTAAATGAATATTAATTGTAATAGGTTTTTGATAGTCTATCACAAAGCTGGTATTCAGTGCTACGAGCTTTGTGATGGAAAATGGCTATATTAATGTTTCATGTGCAACCTTCATGTCATGAAGCCAATCCACATATTTGGAAAGGTGTATGATGAATATGATGACGTTGAATCTTCTTATCATCGTCCCTTCTTCAAAGGGCTGCATCAGGAAGGGCATCCAGCATAAAAACTTGCCACTATGTTTCTTTGTATGGATTTTGTACCATTTTGATTCCGATAAGAGTCAAATGCGGTATATAATCCATGCCACCAACCCCTGATAGCTGGGATAAGGCGTATGATGATGATGATGATTGTTTTCGATAGTTTTGTTTAATGAATTGTAATTATCTCGCACCATTGTTTCCATTCTGCTGTCCTTTCTGTTACTTAGATTTTATGTTTAGCAATCTACTAGAGCTAGAACCAATTGTTGATTTCTCAACTGCAGCTAGCAAACCTCTTAGGCCGTTTTCAGTGGCTAACTTGCCCAAGAAAGGTAATGTGTGAGGACGAAATTTGATGCACTAATCTCTTCTCCTCGATGACCTTTTCTTTGACACATATGGGTAAGCTGCAGGATTTATCAACTGGCTGGCTTTACTGTGATCCTGGTCCACTGTTCAAGCCAGAAAATTATCCTTTGCCAGATTGGCTGCCTCAATGGGTGAGTGAAAATGATTGTAGTCAAACGGGATGGTTTTTTCTCTGTAACTTTTTTTTATAAAAATTATAACTGCTGAAGTTGGCTGAGAGTATGCTTGGGGTTTCTAATAGAAAGTAGAATATCACTTTTAAGAAAGTAGCTTTATGTTGCTCTGGTGAAGGAAAATTTTCCAAAGAAGATCAATTGGTATCCAAAATTCTCAAACTACTTTGTTAATTAAACGATACAACTATAGAGCGTGTGGTAAGATAGTGAAACAATTAGAATTATGCACAAGTGCATCTGGCCGAAAAAAATGCTTTGCCTATCTAAACATAATTCTGGTTCATTCGGATACAGCATAACAGAACTAAATGGAAATAGAATTGTTATTATTAATAGTGTTCAATTACGACATATAATAATCTCATGCAACATATCTTAAAACGTTTTTCTTTTTTTGATGGCATATCTGGTAAAAATCTTGTATCTATAAGCTTTTGCATTAAAACTTTCATAAGGTCCAATTGATCCATTGACATGGAAACACACTGATAAACTGCAAGATATGTAACTTAGCCCAACTTAGTCATATAAAAATCCAATTTAGAGAATCAATAAAACAATAAAGGTAATCAAGTCTTTCATGAGAACTGCCTATTGTTTAAGTGAAGTCCAGGAGTAGTGATAATGATGATGATGGCACATACATTTGACAAATTGATTATCAAACCAAAGCTAGTAAAGTTCTAAGGCAAAGAAGAAAGCATCAATCCAGTTACAAGGGCATCTTGATCTTTAGCAACCACTATCTGATTTCAAACTTATCCAGAATGAGGTCCCCGAGGAAGCCCATCTCTATTTCTCTAGATGCGTGCTGGTGGTTTAACGAAATAAGCAGACACAAGGCAAATTTTCCCTCCCTTCCTCCCTCAACCTAGCAATTACTGATGGCACTTTTCGAATTTTTAATATGGAACTCCTACATCAATATTTCCATCCTTATATACAATTAGCTTAGTGCCAAATGGCTTTTCCCAGGGAAAGAGGCAGTCCAAACCTGGCAAAATTCAAACAATGATCACATAATAGATTGCATCCAAGGATTCTCAGTTTAGCTGAACTTCTTTCTTGTGCTGGAGGAGGTCGTGTAATTTTCTCAATCGAACTATTCCATGAAACTTTTTAAGTATATTGGTGTGGAACTCCTACAGCAATATTCCGTCCTTATGAACAATCACCTGATTGCTACATAGGCTATTTGAAGGAAGCAGTTCAAAGCTGCCAAGATCTAAATAAAGATCTAAGGATAATTCTTGTTTTTAAGTATTTTCTGATTTGCTACACATTTTTGTGTGCCAGAGGAGGAGGTCATGTAAGGCTGCGTCTTTCAACAACTCAAACCTGTTTTGAGTATAAGCCATGTTTTATCGTTTAATATGCAATAATTAAAGTTTCTAGAGTACTCTCTGTTAATACGAGTCTATAGCAGACTTTATAATTATCTCTCTTCTTCCTTCCTTTCAGTTTCCCTGGAAAGAGGTATCCATTTTGCCTGTTCAGTGGCATGCTTTGGCTTTCGGTCTGTTTGCATCAATAATAGCACCATTTGGAGGATTTTTTGCTAGTGGTTTCAAGCGAGCTTTCAAAATTAAGGTGCATTCCATTACTGTTAAACTCAAAGTCTCAAACAAAGTGAATTGCTACATAATGAAAATAGCCATGGCCAGGAATATTTTGTTCGTGAATGTACTTGTTTATCCCTACTTGCAGGATTTTGGCGATAGCATACCTGGACATGGTGGGATCACTGATAGAATGGATTGTCAGGTGATTTGCTTATTAATTGCATAAGATGTCTTTTTTAAAAAAATTTCTAGCTGAATTCGAACCTAAAACTACAGCAAATTGTAGCCTTGTTACATTCTACAGTAAAAATCTTACAAACAGATTCAGAATAGTAACTCATGAATTGATTATTTCTACTCCTCAATTCTTAATTGTTACTTGCATGTTTGTTGCTCCACTTGCCACATCATCTTACAGTTCTTTTAAGCTTAAATGTTATTTGTTCTACTCTTTCTTCTTGTGTCCTGCTGGATCATATGCATAGAAAAGCATATGAAAGTTGCTCGGAGACTGCTTTTAGTCGATATTTGTAACCCTTTTCTTGGTTTAAAGTTAATTAAGTTTCACTTTTTTATTCTCTTCCTCTTCCTCCATGTAGATGGTGATGGCTGTGTTTTCTTACATCTACCATCAGTCGTTTGTTGTATCTCAAAGCCATTCAATTGAGATGATTATGGACCAGGTTTGGATTTCTCTTTCTTTTCTCCGTCTATGTGATGTTACAGTATGACATTACTGCTTGATTTTGAATGATGTTTATCAAAATTAGCCTTGTTTGGCTAATTTTCCTCCATTTAGTCTAAGAATTTGAGAGAACTTTCGGTTTTTACGTGTCCAGATATTGAAGAACCTGACTTTGGAGGAGCAGTGGCTTCTGTACATGCAGTTGGGTCAAATCTTCCAGGACAGGCAGATGCAGTAACCTGTAGGGAGCCCCACCCGGTTTAGCTTGTACTAATTCACGTTTTTTTACTTTGTACATATGCCCTTTGTGGTGTGTTTCATCTTACTGCTTCTGTATAGTATCACTTGTAATTTTCTGGTTTTCTATTGTTTTTCTTTCCTATTCATAAAAACTGCAGCAACTTTAGACATGAATCGTCCATGATATAATTTTGCATGTATCAGTTATCTGGTGGAATCTAAGGTGTTGGCAGTCATGATCTGCCGTGTAGAAGAAGGATTATGGTCAATTTACTAGAGGTCATCGAATAATTCTTTACAGAGTCTCATGGTTACTATATGAGCAAGACTACTTGTGTATTTTTTTTAATACATAGACTGCATCTGTATTACTTTCTGAGAGATTGAAGTAGCATAAGTAATGCATTTCTGTCAGCTTCCCTCGTACTAACTATTACATTTGCTTCTTCCTCCATGGATTGAAGTTAATGCCTCTACCAATTTACATATTTGACGCAAGGTTTGCATCTTCTCCCTAAAAGTATCATATAAAAGTGCCTAGGATTTTTTTAATCCCAGGAGACCCAGGAGAACATTTGAATATATTTCAAGATTCACGTATCAGGACTACAAACATTGTTCAAACAGCTCGATGTTTGACTTGAAGCATATTGGCTTGGAGCTCAAGCTTCAACTCTTTGAGCTAGACCTTAGCCAGCTCATATTGGCTTGCGTTAAATCGATCTTTTATTTGTAGACAATATCATGATTTTATTCTTTCCTACACTCCCTCTATCCAACGAAACCTGTCTGCATTTGAAAACTAAGACCCGTTAAAAAGACCGCCCCACTTTCTGCATTTTTGGTCTTGAGGGGAAAAGTCAGCCATGTAATGATGGACCATGTTTTGTCGATTGCAGACAGGTTTCATTGGATGGTGGGTGTATGCAATTGAGTGTTGTTTTAAATAATGTAAAAAGCATAAAAATGACACAATAAGCCAAGCCAAAGTCGACCAACTAGGCTAGCTTTGAGCTTGACTCTACTGGAGCCTTTCTGAAAACAAAGCCAAGTCAAGCTGAACAAAACTCTGTTTTAACTCCCTCATGAGCACCTTTAGTTACCAATACTATCATAAATGATTCATTACAATGCATATAGGATTAGCAAATTGAGAACGTGAGGGATTTATCAGTTTAATTTTTCAGTACCCAGTAGAGCAGATTGTTGCGTAAGATTTACAAGACTACATAGTGCAATATAAATTGCATCACTCACAATGTTAGCTTCTCGCCTATGTGAGCTCCGTAATCGGACATGTATTTATCTATTTATCCCCTCTGTTTCTGTTTTACTGAATTCGGTCTAGAATTCTCCAAATGTTAAGATGCTCAAAAATACCCTTCATCAGTTATTCGCTGTAAATTAACCAATCAAAACATTATTCCTTGTTCAGAACTTTGGGTACCTTGATGTATGGCTCATCATAGCTCGGAACAGCAGCCAATATTGCCTCCCTGAGATAATAATCACATTGTATTTAGTCTTCAAGGAAGTTAGAATGCATATGAACTAGAAGATCATAATTAGGAAACAAATATGAATGTAAAACAATCTCTTTGACCTGTTATCAAATGTTTCCGAGGTGTCAGGTCTCACACTATCATCAACTTCAGTATCTGAGCAGTCACACAGTTCAAGTGATTAGGGAAATGAACACTTGCCTAGGCATATCATAAGCATAATTCAAAACTATCAGAAAATTTCTTGAACCAAGGACTGCTTCCAAATAAATCACCAACACTAGTGCAGTCGAGCTATTGTTTCAAGCTGTTTTTAAACAGAAATGAACTTTAAACATGCTTCGAGCTTGAGTAGATAGTGTAGACAGTGACAGGAAGACATCTGATGTCTGCAGATCGAAGCTAATATACAATCCCAGGACATCAAACTACAATTTAACTCAAGGGCTCAGGCTTTCAAACTAAGCCATGCTCCAATGTAAAAGCAGACTGGTTTTTATTGTTACCAGCTTTGTGATGGAAGATGGCTATATTAATATTTCATGTGCAACCATCATGTCATGAAGCCAATCCACATATTTGGAAAGGTGTATGATGAATATGATGATGTTGAATCTTTCTTATCATTGTCCCCTCTTCGGAGGGTTGCGTCAGGAAGGGCATCCGGCATAAAAACTTGCCACTATGTTTCTTTGTATGGATTTTGTACCATTTTGATTCCGATAAGAGTCAAATACGGTATATAATCCATGCCGCCGACCCCAGATAGCTGGGATAAGGCGTATGATGATGATGATGATGATGATGCTCAGGCTTTCAAACTGTCATCTTATTTTCAACGAACTAGATATCTCAATCCCTTAAGGTAATAGAAGAAAAGGGATAATCAGTGTTGATCACGTTGGTAGCTCGACTGAAGCACACAAAGGGAAGCTGATCATAAAGCACCAATACAACGAATGGAAGAACCAATAAAATGCGAACGATGTGGATTATAAATGTAACTTTCTCTGAATTCATTTGAAAGCTTATCATACATATATTTTTCTTGCAATATATCCTCACCATTTTGAATCATGATAAATATCAACCATTGCTAGAATGACTAACTCACCAGCTCTAAGTGTAGGTTCAACACTTTCAAGATCAACGGCCTGAAGTTGTCCGAACCTGCAATGATAAAAAGCAGTAAAATAGAAGCATCCGGGCAAAGATAAATAACTTAAATTACAACATCAAACTTCTAACGGGCAGAAATTTAATGACAAGTACATAAAAAGCAATTCCTCCATACAACAAATCAGATTAAAAATATACACTTCTATAAACCTAAGAGCTAACCATATAACAATGGCGACAATTGTGAGGAAGGATAAGCAGAAAATATTAATACTGCCAATGATTATCAACAAGTTATACAATATAATGAGAAACATTTATATAAACCTAAGAGCTAACCATTTAACAAGTTTCTTCACAAAAGCAGAACCTACCAGTCTATCACTTGACTAATCTTTGGAGCAAACTCCTCTACCTGCAATCACGCCAAAAATACTCCATAGCTCAGTTGTGCTGGCAATATTGGGAAGAATAGAACCCGAGAGATACAAAATTTGGGAATAGTTAAATAGTTAAAAGACCAGTTTGCCAATGTACTAGAGATCACATAGCCTCTTTGTTTTGTCCCATATTAATAGATCCATTTGGAAAAGAAGTGATTCTTATTGAATGGTAGGACCAAGTATATATAACGCGGCAAAAACGTGGAAAAGATAACTCCGTGTTCTTCGACACAGAGGAGTGTAGTAATCCTCGAATCCACGAGGAAGAATAACCCCTTGAATCCACAAGGGAAGGCTAAAAGCCTAAAACTCACTTAAGAGAGAGGAGATTCTACCAAAGATAAACTAGCATTCCATTCAAGCCAAGATGCCTTGCCCACAGGGCTCACATGCTTATTTACAGTGTTCCAAGGAAGACTCCAGCATAACTCTAGAATCTTCCAAGGCCTAAAACATTCTACTCTAGTTGACTCTATCCTAGAAATTTCTACTTGCTAGAAACTTCTAGAAACTTATTAGGTGTTCTAGAAACTTCTAGAACATTGAGATTATAACTCATAGGCCTAAGGGCCATTATGTCCTACATCAATATAAGTCGAAGGAAATTTTGCACTAAATTGAGCATCGACCTATTGACATGGAACAAACTTTGCTTCCAAATGGAATTATTAATATGCGACAGAGGGAGTATGAAGCAAGAAGAAAGGGCTCCAGCATGAGGCCTTATTATGCGCCATTATCATTGGGCCATAATAGAAACAGCTGAGGAAGTAGAGAAACCATTCAAACTTTACTATTCGGTACCTCACTAGAAGAAATACGTCTCTGGTCCACATTTGAGAAAAAAAGGTGATATATAGGGAAGAAGAAAACCATTACAACCAAAGCACTCCCTCCATCCGAAAAAGGTAGATAGATACATACTCCCTGTGTGCACTTTTACAGTTAATTTAGTTCATTCGGAAATCAACTGTATCTATTAAAAGTGCCCGGAGGGAGTAGTAAAAAAAGAGTCAACATTTTATGCCAAAAAGTGAACCCCCAAGTGGAAATGGCCTTTGTAGCTGAGAAACAAGCCTTACTGTACCTACCTTTTTCGGACACAGAAAAAAAGGGAAATGCATCTACCTTTTTCGGACAGAGGGAATACAAGTCAGAAGCTAACAAACTAATGCAAAATAGAACTTCCATGGAAAAAGAATGAAGCTTTATCCAATAACAACAAAATCTTAAAAAAAAAATTCACACTTTCATGGAAAAGAGAACAAGATTATACCTCTTCGGGTGTAAGAGAGATGCGAGCGGCTTCTGCCAGGCGGGGGAGGTCAGGGGGCTGGAGACCGGAGGAACGAGCGGAAAAGTCACGCGTCCGGTGGAGACTCCGGGGGAGCCGTATGGCTCCGGCGAGGAACGGCCGGAGCTCCGCCGCGGATGCTCCGATAAGGACGCGGCTGCCCATTCTTTTTCCGGCGGTCTGAGTTCCGAGCTCCGGCTTGTGATGTTGTGCTGTTGTTTACGAGATATGAATCCCGTTTATACGAGCGATGGCGCACACTCGTCGGTGTGAGCCAAAAACTGGAGGCCGTCGGATTTCAATGCGGTGGCGCACTTTAATACAGGGGCTAGGTAGGTTTAAGTGGGTTGCCCGAGCTGTGCCTGGGGATGGAACCGGGGCCGGTTTGGGTCGGGCCGGAACCATTTTAATTTTTCAAACCCATAACTGTCTCAATCCAGTTTCAAGGACCCAGAACCACCCCGATACCGGAACCTGAAATCTAAACCCGCCTTGCCCCGGTACTAGAACTTTTATATTTTAAATATCATATACATTAAACTATTAACTCTTTTAATTTTTTATTAATAATATATGTATATATATTCATAAAAAACTAAACCATTCAAATCAAGAGATATAAGTACTTTTACCCAAAAAATATTCATCCAAAAAAAAGATACGGGTCTAGGTATTATATATATATATATATGAGGACGGTTTACATGAGATCGCTCTCATATAAGGAGCATGAGGTCAATCTTTTGGGCCATTGGATTCCGATCCAAAGGTGGATATCAAATCAGTGGGTAGGTGAGTGTGACACATCAAAGAATAGATGAGTTCCATGTAGCTGTTTATAGCCGTCAGATCAAGATCCAATAGCTACGAATAGAATTAGCCTCATATAAGCTATATGAGAGCGATCTCATTTAAACTTTTCTCTCTCTTTCTCTTTCTCTCTCTATCTCTCTATATATATAATATACCCGGGTCGGGTCCGAATTTTCATGTAATACCCGAACCCGCCCCAACCCGATTTGTCAGTTCCTCTTTCAAACCCGGAAGCGGAACCGGGTATTGCGTAAACAATCCTAGAACCGACCCAATAAGGCTTGGTCGAGTCGGGTCAGGTAAAAACCCGACCCAAGTTCCATCCCTAGCTGTGCCCCATTGGATTGACTCACATCGGCCACCGGAGTGCGTGAGCCATGGCTCATATTAAGTTTTACTAATTTGCATGAATTAGGAAAAGGATAATGCGCGACGCAGACAACGCATCTCATGTCAGGATTGAGTAACACCACACGATTTTTACTTGATCTCGTCGGTAGAACTCCACCATCGGATATCGAGGATCTTGATAGTTGACTCTACTGTCAAATATAATGGTGGATCCTTACCGCCAAATTGAACTTAATGAAACGATTGTCATTTATGCCGGTGGAATAGCAACATCAAATAGCTAAATTTTTATCTGGCAATGAACATTGGGCTCTACCAAGCATGTGGTATTACTGATAAACAGTGGAGTCTTATTGACAAGATTGTGTGAAAATAGTTTAGTGTTACTCAATAACTGTCAATGTACTTTGGGTTATACCGAGCATGCGGCACTACTTAGACAAATTGGGGTGTTGAAAAGTCTCACCCAAATATAAAACCAATGGGTGTTGGTGGGATGGCAAACATACGCTTAGGAGGTGTAGATCCTAAGCTCGAAACTGAATATTTTGATTTACCTGATGTGTTTCATGGGTGGGCATTATATGTGTCCGAAGGGGTCACAACAATAGTGCTCTAAGAGGCAGGTTGCCATACCCCTTCCCATGGCAATTAAGGGTGTTCACGAGTCGAGTTAGCTCGCGAGTGTTTTCGACTCGGCTCGAAATTTGGCTCGACTCGTGCTCAGCTTGACTCGAGCTCGACTTTTTTCGAAGTGAACCTCGAGCTACCCTCTAATTCGACTCGGATTGTATTAACTCAAAGCTCAACTCGGGAATAAGCTCGACTCGAGTATCTCTGTGAAGAAGGATGGCCCATTAGCGTTGTATCAGAAGAAGAAAAAAACCCATAAGCCTTTTACTACGCAATGGCCCATGGCTGATTTCAAATCAATGACGATTGTCACATTGGAGATGGACAGTGGGCTGATGTTGCAATTAACTCGTTCAAAACCCTAAGACAAACCAAAGTACCTCTCAGCCCCTCTGGAGTCGAGCATGAGCTCGTTTAGGAATTAAAGAATGGGTCGACACACAAACCCAAGTCTTCTCCAATCGATAGGAGACTAAAGACCATCTCACCACCTATCGTTGGGGCTATAGACTAAATAACTTGGAAGATGGGGTTATATCATATATAAATGCCTTTATTTTGGTAGAGGCTATGTGAAGGTCTTGATAATGAGAAATTACTTGGTACAATGGCTTGACCACGTCAGGTTTATGCAAGGCAGCAAGGAGTCATCGGCCTCCAAGATTGACAGCGCACACGCTATATGCGCGCAATCTAGCTATTTGTTTAAAACCAAACAATTGAGCGCACGCATGAAGCCTATGCGCCATCGATCCAAGCCCCTCTTGTAATATACCAGGGATACCCAATAATTTCTCATTCATTACGAGACTATGCTATGTGTAAAATTGAGGAACAACTCAGGGAAGTAGGGGAAAACACCAATTATTGTTCGCACGTGCGAAGTGGGAGAAGGTAAAGCTGAGCTGTGGCTGCCGCTCGCACGTGGCTCCTGCTTCCCATCAACCGGTCAACCAGACAAACGCAGGAAAGCCGACGACGAAAAAGATCCGACGAGCAGAAGGTGGATCACAACCTGACGGAGGAAGACGACAAGCCGGCGTCGGCGGCGACGACGACCGAGCTGGGGCCAAGCGCCACCAACTTGTAGCTCTTACCTGAGGGGCATGAGATGAAGGGCGGATCATCCGGACGGCGGCCATGAAGGGCGGCGTCTACTCGGCGCCGGGCGATTACGTCCATTTCAAGTCCCAGGTCCCCCTCCACAAGATCCCCGTACGTCCTCCCTTGTCTCCAATCCCAGAAATATCGCTCATTCACGCGATCTGATGCCTCCGTTTCTTGCGGCGGATGCGTGTTTCTTGATCTGCTTGCTTGGGCTTGGATCACATCTGTTTTTTTGGTTTTTCAATTGTGATCTGGTTTTTAGTATCGTTTTTGTATGTTGGGCTCTATATTGGAGTTGGAGCACTTGTTTATTTGTATTCGCCCGTGTCGTTGGCATGCCCCTCGGCGGTGGATGAGCTGGGTTGGATGCCTTAAGTCGTACTATCACCGTCCGAAATTACTATTAGCATTTGGTTTACCAAAATTAACCGAAAGTTTTTTGAAAACCAAATGTTACTATTAATTCCGGACGGAGTGGGTAATTACCACAGGTGACGAGTTGAATCCTTTTCAGACAATTTAAATACGCGATGGGTTGAATTATTTGCAGATGACTTAAATATGTGATGGGGTATGTAAGTGTTAGAGTGGCTTTACTATCACGATCCACCATGTCGCACAGTTTTTGGTGTTACTTGTTTGGTCTAATTTTGTTGTGGAGGTGGTGTTCGTGGGATTTTCTGACAGTTTAAGCTGTAATTTGGGTACTATGTAGAAAATCTGTCACTAGAGAAAAAAATTAGAATGAAGGTCGATGATCTAACGTAGTTGTTATGTTCATTTTTAGTATTGAACAATCGATGTGCAATATCTTTCTGCTTAGGTGTTTTTTTGCCAATTGTTGCATTATGGTGTGTCACTTCCTTTGTTTCAGATTGGATCAAAACAATGGAGATATTATGATTTCGGTCCTAAGGTGATTCCCCCACTAATTTGTCTCCCAGGCATAGCAGGGACTGCTGATGTCTACTACAAGCAAGTCATGTCCTTGTCCATGAAGGTATAAGTAAGCATCTCTTATATATTCTGTCACCTTCTCGAAGTAATTGTATAAATGGGAACAGGTTAAAATTATTGATATTATTATTTTGTCTAAGGACTTTAATTCATTAGTGATTCTAATGGGAACTGAATTGTTGGATCTCATTTAATTGAATCATTTGCAACATCTTAAGCAGAAAACAGATATGTACATCAATTTTTCATATTAATTAGTTAGATCCCATTTTTTAACCTCCAAACAAATGGAAAAAGTTGTGAGGCGTAATGGTCCATGACTGCTACATTTTTGAAAGAAATTTCATGACCTGTCTATCTATCTATCTCTATATATAAGTTGTCTATCGATTTGAAGCACAAATCAGGGGATTTTCTTCGTCATGCTTCATGGCATCATAAGTGAAAACCTTGAGCTAATTAGAAAAACTTGTGTTGTACTTCAGGGGTATAGAGTTATTTCGGTTGATATCCCACGGGTGTGGAACCATGTGGAGTGGATTCAAGCATTTGAAAAGTTTCTGGACACCATCGATGTTCATCATGTAAGTCAATGATTTTAAGTTTATTTCTTATCCAATTTTCTTGAAGAGAGGTCTGTTTTTGGGCGTATATTATAAGTTTTATTGGTGCATTTGGATAGAAAGACAAAATTTGATTATTATACCTTGTTTCGGCTATTGATTTTGGACGGCTGTAAAGATTTCTCTCATAAGTTCCAGATATCTGTTAAAAAAATGGACGAGGGGGAGGAATCTAGGGAACCAAATTACAAATGACCACTCTAAATAGAATGCTAGTAGTTCTAATGGGTTATATCGTGAGTGGATGTGGTTTTGGATGGTCTGGCATATGGAAAGATATTTATATTAGATATTGGATGGTCTTGGATGGTTCGAACATGTTTTATAGAAGATCCTTATATTTCTCAGGGGCACAATAAGGAAATATGTTAAAGTGATGATCGCTTTTATCTAATTTCGTAGACCCTAATTTCACAATCATTGCTTACTAGTTAATCACCATTATTCATTATAATGCAAATCTGTGGCTGAGGGTAGAAAATAGCTCTTGCATTTGGCTATTTCATGGGTCAAATGTGTATTAAAAAAGAGCACGATGATATGTTAATTGGTAGTAGAAACAATGGTTTAACAACTTAAGACAATCCTCTGTATGCTTCATTTGACTAGTGCTTGATCATAGGTGCATCTTTATGGCACGTCCCTTGGAGGATTCCTGGCACAACTTTTTGCTCAACACCGCCCTCGGCGTGTAAGGTCTCTTGTGCTCTCGAATTCGTTCTTGGATGCACGCTCCTTTTCGGCTGCAATGCCATGGTCAGCCATGTACGTATTCTCATAATTTTTTCATTTGCTAGAAGTAACTCGATGTTATTTCTGGTTTTTATACTAGGATGCTATTAATTAGTCTATATTGTCACGTAAATGTATGTACTGTCTACTGGTTTTGCATCACAAGTACCTGTATCTGAGATAAGATCTGTAATCAACACAACATTGATAATAGAATAGAACAAACATTCCTTTCTGTTTAATTTTAAAACGGCATACTTTTTATTTATTTCAGATATGATCTCCATGTATTAAAGTATTTTGAAATAGCACCTTGAATATTAGTTATCACATTTAAGCTTTAAACTTACTATAATTCTTGGTTATTTATGTGGCAACATCATGTATTGCACTTACACTGAGCTGACATAATAATACAGGAATATGTTGCCTGATAAAAAGGATATTGTGAGTAAATGTGGTTCATGAATCTAAGTCTGACCAAAAACCAGTGGAAAAGAGTGGAGGTGTTTCTCTAACTGTTTAAATTGACATGCTGAAATTGCAAATTGTGTGGACAGTCAGCTCTCTTATTGCTGGTTCCATTAAGCACTATCTGTTGAGACTGATGCTTGCAGAACTACTGCACCTAAGAGCTTAGTGTTGACACATGTAGATTACTAGGGAATGAAGTGTGGGAGCACATAACTCGTAGGTTTATGAATACATAGCCCTTATTGGGCCGCCTTCTGTCAAAGGAAAGCGTGGGGGCATGGCAGCTGGAGACTTCGGAAAGAAGTTCTTAGCTTCTTCTGAATCTGCAGCATTCTTGTGCCAGCCATATGCTAAATCTCCTGCCGGAAGCTGCATGTCTGTCACAGCAACACATGCAAACGCACTGAAGTATACTCTAGTTAATGCTAGTGTCCTTGGAATTGAGAATGAATAACTATTGGGATCATATAGATATATTTATATATCTGCAACATGTATGCACCTAAGCTGTCCCCAAACATATTCTGTGTCAATTTTTGTTTATATAGGTGGCTAGGGTGTATATGGTCTGACATTTGATTGTTACTTTGGCTGTTGGCATACCGATAGGATCATATTTTTAATTAAAGTTGTTGATAATAGATGAGAAATCATTTGTTGAGATGGATAGGAGTCACTTTTTCATTGTAGTTGTTGATTCCAGAGTAAATTTAGGAAATCCGTCTCTACATGCTTCTTTTTTAATCTGCACTGAGTGTAGGTGGGATTTTAGTTTCAGTCAAATCATTGCTTAGATTTTGTGGATAATAAATTTGGTCAATTATTGTGGACTGAGCTTTCTTAAATAGATGAAGTCGTAATATACACGCTTCTTAAGATATCATGCCATTTATAATATACTTAAGTGGTTTCTAGATTGTTTTGCTGAATAGTGTTTAACAGCTTCTATCCGCCAATTTGTGTTTTCCTGTTTGTTGCAGTGTTAGTTGGACTCCTTCCTTTTTACTGAAGCGATACATCTTAACAGGAATTCCCAAAGGTCCACACGAACCATTCATTGCTGACTCTGTGGATTTTATTGTTTCTCAGGTGATGGGGCACATAATTCATTACAGTGGTTTTTATTGTAATATAAGTTATATGATTACAACCCGTGCCATGCACTGTGATGGATTATTTGCTGAACTATTGGTTGTCTTTCTATCATAAAAAACTACACTATTCATATTCATATTATAATTAGCGGCTTTTCCCGACAATTTGAGGCCGGTGGCATGGATCTTACACCTCCATTCTAGCCTGTTTTGAGCCAACTCTTTCATAAAAGATAGTTCTCTTGGGCATCTCTTTCCATCTTTTGACATCATTTACACACATCCCTCTCCCTCTTGTAAAAAAATGTACTATGGGCAGAAAATTGGCTTCAAACTTTGATGATGCATATAGCATTTTCTTAGCCATTGTTCTTATGTCATTTAATATCTAATTGGAATTATGTCTTTTCTTCTTAATTTATTACGGTCTCTGTCCCACATGAAAAGTCCTATTTGGTTTTTCAAAATGAAATGTTTTTATTTCATTTTAGAAAACCTAATGGGACTAACAAAGTAGGACGGAGGGAATATCTAATTGGAATTACATATTATCTATTTACTAAAAGATTTTTTATTTTTACTATAAGTAAATAAAACATGCCATTTTGTTAAACAATGAAAGCTGTTTGCACGCGTGTGGATTTCTAGAGACACTATATTGTAGATTAATGCAGCATTCTAGTCATTTTAAAAATAGAGGTTACACTTTTTCCTTACAAAAAGTAGTACTCGCAAAAATAAATGAGTCATTGTGGAAGTATGGAATTTTTTGAAATGTTAGGTTTAGAAACAAAATGTACGAGGATGCATAAAGATCTTTAGTTTTGGAAAACTAGAAAGCAGTAGTGAATAATTTGAAAAGTATCCATTTATATACGGATGAGTGGTACGCCACCCCCTGTCTTAGCCAACCTACCCACGTATACACAGATGGTAGGTATTGGTAAGGGAGTGAGATGGATAAAGAGGCGGTGGTGAATTATTTATCCTTCATATTGATGGACTGTTTTTTATCTGGCTTGGCAGTTGTGCCTTTTGGCTATGTTCTCTGGTTGCCACATGATGATTTGTTTGCATTTGTTTCTACGACATTGGATAACTTTAGAGAAGAATAGCAGGAAAAGTAAGCTTTAAGCCTTTAATGGTTCAATAGGAAACCTATATGTTGTTGGGAATTCAGTTCCTGGGGTAAGGTTTGTGTCCTTCAACATCCAAGGGTCAAAGGATGGAAAACTGCATGACATCAGAATGCCTTTAGGTATTCTCCCTGAAAATTTTTTGCAAACCGAAGCTTCTACATATTGCTACGTATCATTTGAGTGGAATGAGTGGAAAAAACCATTTTTCTATTCCATAGTGGCATGCCCTGTTTGAAGACAGTGGCAACTCTGTTTTTGTTATTCCTGTGTTTATCTCATGCCTTTTCCTTGTTGCATTAATGTCTTCATTTTAATTTTAGAAGATCAATTTCATTCTATTTGTTCATCATTCCAGCTTTTCTTTTATGAGCTTTCTACCTTTCTACTTTCGTTATTGTGGACCTTTTCTTTTGGTATTATATGTGTATACTATAGAAACTTCATGTCTAAACTAATATAACTTATTGCATTGATTTGTATTACAGGTTGAGACACTATCAAGAGAGGACCTAGCATCTAGGTTAACTTTAAATGTGGGCCCTGCCTCAGTTGGATCTCTATTACTTCCAGATTCATCTATTACGATTATGGATGTGAGTAGCTGAGTTCATGTTCACATATTGTTTCTTACCTATGGTCTACGGACAACTACTGTGAAAGAAACATGTTGCACATCCCAATGCTCTGTTTGTCTAATTTCTTTGCATAAGTGCTTTTTTTAGCAAAACTTTCTTTAAGGCAGGAAAAATATGAATATTCTAACTGATAGTTTACAAAGTTGTGCCATACAGACAAATGATTACTCTGCCGTTCCTCAACCACTAAAAGATCAGTTGAGTGAAAGATATCCTGGTGCAAGACGAGCTTTTTTAAAGAGCGGTGGAGATTTTCCATTTCTTTCACGTCCTGATGAGGTTAATCTACATTTGCAGGTATACAACAATCATCTGTTATATGTTACTATGGTCATCGATGTTAAATATGCTAATAATTAAGAAGTTATTCCGAGTGGAACTTTAGTTTGAGTAGTTTGAAGGCTTGGAACAAGAACCTGGTATCTAGATGTAACTGTACCAATGCCCACGGAGGATCATTATGAAATGCATATCTGAATTTTATGGATTGTGGATCTGGTAGCCATCACACTGCTTACTAGGTATAAATATGATGATTGACACACGTTTGGTTGAGGTGTTGATATGATCATTACAATTTTTTAAAGATGATGAATGACACACGTTTAAAAAGGTGTTAAACTTTTTAAAGATAGTTGCTTGATGGTATGATTGTGTGTTTCCATTACTTTATGCAACTTATAGTTTACATTGGCCAACTCTTTTACTTCTACGAGTACTGTGTAAATGATCTGTGGACAAAAGACACAAAGTTGTGCAGTTTGCTATCCTGCCCCAAACTCTTAAGTGAAATTTTGACTTTTACAGTTACATCTAAGGAGAGTTGGAGTTGAAGCTGGGCTAGATTTGGTCCATGGCTTTACAGGAGAAACTGCCAATGCCAGTGGCCCTAGCAATGAAAATGCTGGAGGGGATAATGGTGATGATCCTCCAAAAATTTCTGAAGAAAGTACAGCAGAACCTGTTATTTCTGCACTTTCAGAACGTGTTATTCCTGCACTCTCAGCTTCAACTGTTGAAACTCATGATTCAAAGGACCAGCTGTCAGACAGTGAAAACATTTCTTTGTTAGATGATGATACGTGACCCTGGTTTGTGTAATACACAACCTTGGTAATTGTTGTATTTCTTTGTCCATAATGATATGTATTTGTGTCATGATCATTGAATATTTGTTGTTGATATTATTTTATGCATTGACAAGTTAGGCTGGTGATTCATAAGCTATCCGTTTCATATAAATTTTGTGGGAGTAAATTATCATTGCTGCTGACCATGAGCTACAAGCTTCTTCTGCACTATTCCTTTTGTTTCTGGACATTTTATGATATGAATTCCTTGTTTGAAAGACTGGAACGTCGTACTGAACATGAATTCTGTCTGATGAACCCGAGATGCTTAACCGTACAAAAGATTGAACCTTTTGTTGGGTTTTGTTTTCTTTGAAAACATTATGTGGCCCAATTTTTAATTCGTCATCTTGGTTTTAGGCTTCATAAAGTTACTGGTAATGTTGGCTTCTAATTTAATACTTATTAAAATTTGTGGTAGTGACAATTCTCTGCCATTGATTTAGACTTATTAGATGGATGGTCTAAATCTAGTAGGCTTATTTAGGGTGTCCTTACTTTGTTTGTTTATATGTTTTATTATTATCCTAATAAGCATACTAAGTGAATTAATTTCAGCCTGAGGCCAATCAAAAGATCACTCTGATTAAAAACGTGATTGAGGTTAAGGCTCTGTATTATTCAAGGTTTAAGGTATGTTACCCTTAATTCAATTTACTTAAGAGTAAGTTTTAACACCTTTTACCCAGCATGAATTGCATTTCGTTAATGCATCTTCCATCGTTAATGAACAAAAATTCTTTATTTAATACGACATGCATGATGTGCGCCAGTTGCATCTTCCATCATTTAATCCGCAGTCGTGCACGCACACGCACCCCCAGATACGGTAGACATTTTCAAAATGTGGGCCGCGATGGTCACGGGGGCATGGGAGATGTGTATTGGGCTGCATGTGGGAAGATTTGGTTTTGGGGCCGGGAGATAAAAATTGGGCCCTCATTTGACAAGCCCTCGTGGGCATAGGAGCACATATATGATCCATGACCATGCCTTTTATCAAATCTTCCTCTGTTTTTTCCTCTTCTTGTGAAAATCAGTTCTGATCTTCCTCTCGAAAGCTATAAGATCAATCTGATTTAATCTTCCTCTTGAAAGCTATTATAAGATCAATCTGATTTAATCTTCCTCTTGAAAGCTATTATAAGATCTTCCTGTTGAAAACTAACCAAATCCCATACTTTGTGGCAGATTCGCACAAGAGTAATGCTACTGTTGAAAATGATACGTGGGGAAGCTACTTCATCATCCCGTATGTTTCTCAACGTAAAGAAAAACATTTTTCAATGCTACCTCTACGTTAGGTTACACACAATTTCACCTACGGAATGAAATTTCCAAGGGGAAGTGAGTGATGCGATATTATCCTCTGGGGCTTACCACATCAACCAAGGAGAATCATTTTTCTTTGCACAATCTTCTCAAAAAAGCAAATCCTACATTTAGGGCATCTTAAACAACCAGCTTTTAGGAGAATTAGACTTTTCCAAGAAAGGAGATTTTGCAAAAGAAGTGATTCTCACTTCTTTGACTTTTTCGGGTGTTATATTTTATAATTTTGTAAATAAGACAGGGGCACATAATTGAAAAAAAAAACCGTTTTCAATCATGAAAACATATGTGCCCTTATCATCCATAGTTATGTATAAAATATGTCATCGGGCCCTAAATTCTTCTCTAAAAGTTAATTTTTCTCAACCAAACACTCTACTTCTTCCCCTTTGCTTTTTCCCTAGAATTTGACTTTCCCACTCTAGAAAGTTGCTACCAAAGGCCCTTAATTTCCCTTTCATTCCATTTTTACTAAAATCATTAAAATGCAAGAAAACCAAAAACTAGAAAAAAAAAAGAGAAGAAAAGAAGGTAAAACATGTGTGTCAGACCAAGACTCGTGTAGTCACCAAACTGGGGAGCCTATTATTTCCATTTCTCGATAGCTATTAGATCATGTGGGCCCCGCACATGGTACATATCTTTCCTTAGCACGCGTTGCTTTAAGGGTTTTTTACCAAATAATATTTTAAAAAATAATAATTCATAAAAAAAAGAAAAAATATTTTTCGAGCCGGTTATTTGACAAGCCACGTGGTGCCCTGTGCGGTCTTTTTTTTTTACTGACCCGAAAGACATCACTTGAACTGACGTCTCTCTCTTATAAAGAAGAAATGTGTCGTTTCAACTAATGCATTCCCTTTTGTTGAGAAATTTCGAAAATATGTCACTTTAAAACCATGCCTTAGTGTATTTCCTTCAATGGCAAGCTTTTTTTCTTACATAATCGTAAATGCATCACTTGAATCAACGCTTTACTCTTATAACAGTAAAAGGCATTTATTGAACTGATGTCTTATACTTTCTTTGAAATGCGTCATCCTAAATGACATTTTAATTTGAACTTCTTTTAAAACTACTTCATAACCGGATCGGAAATATTTTATATTATTTCCCGATCCGTAATTATTTTTTTAAAATATTGTTTAATAAAAAACTCTTGCTTTAACCCGTTCTCATACTGCAAATACGTAAACCCTAAGCCCGGCCGGTGCATGCCTTCTCGCATCTCGTCGGAGACCAACCTTGCCTCTTTCGCCACCGCCTCCTCCGCGGCCACCGCCGTGAGCCATCATGGGTCACATGCACAGTCGCGGTATTCTTCTTCTCCTCCTTCAAATCCTTTTCTCGGAGAAAAAAACAGTTTAAAAACAGGTGTTGATTGTATTGCAGAAAGGGTCTTTCAACCTCGGCCATGCCATATAAGAGGACTCTCCCAAGCTGGGTCAAGTCCACTGCTGAGGATGTGAGTTGTTCTTTTCTGTTTCCATGAACAGGCTTTGTGCCTTTGTTTT
Source organism: Houttuynia cordata (assembly GCA_039654745.1). Lineage (NCBI taxonomy): Eukaryota > Viridiplantae > Streptophyta > Magnoliopsida > Piperales > Saururaceae > Houttuynia > Houttuynia cordata. Next base: position 34,484,025 of record CM077505.1, on the reverse strand, counting down.
TTGTAAAAAGGAATGGGGATGATGATGGTTTTTGTGTTTTTTTTTCGTTTGAGATAGACTGAGGAGAAGATCTGCAAGTTGGCGAAGAAGGGACTGAGGCCGTCGCAGATCGGTGTCTTGCTTCGAGACGAGAATGTCGTTCCCATTGTCAAGAGCATTACCGGAAGCAAGATTTTGAGAATTTTGAAAGCTCATGGTAAAACAATTGAATGGTTTAAAACAATCCAATGGTTTTGCTTGTTTAGGTATTAGAGGAAATGTATTCATTGTTGTTTTACGGCATGAAGGGCTTGCGCCGGAGGTACCGGAGGATTTGTACTGTCTGATTAAGACGGCGGTGTCGATCCGAAAGCATCTTGAGAGGAACAGGAAGGACAAGGACTCCAAGTTTCGGCTTATTCTTGTTGAGAGCAGGATTCATCGTCTGGCTCGCTACTATAGGAAGTCAAAGAAGCTTCCGCCCACCTGGAAATTGTTGAAATTTGACTTGAAATTAAGCAAATTAGCTTAAAAATGCAGCGATCGATCAGCAAAATAACGCAATCGATCATGTAACGATCGACCGTGTTAAACCGATCGTTCATAGTTACTGTGATTTTCTACAATTTGGTTTCCGTATTGGCCCGATCGATCGGTTTGAAAATGATCGATCGTAGTTACTGGAATTTTAGGATTTGTATACCGCGATAAAACGATCGGTCGTAATTTCAGGCTAAATAAGGCGATCGATCGATTGGCTAAGCGGTTACAACGAGTAAATGGCCGTTTCTCTGCGGAAAATTGCGTCTCTTCTTCCAGAAAAAAACCTAACAGCGTCCTTCTATATATAGAGAACGATTTTTCACAGAAAGGGGTTACAGACAACAAAGGAAAACTTGTTCTTCTTCTCTCTTTATTCATCATCCATCATTGAGCAACAGAGTCTCTTCTGATCGAGATCCAGTCAGTTTGATTTGTAGTGCAACTTTAAATTGACGGTGTGGTTCGTTGTATCTCGGGAATGGAACGCTATAAATAGCCTGTGCACGGAGGGCGGCGTATCTGTTTCAAGGACAACGCATAGCGTGCCTCGAACCTGGTTCTAATTCTTATACTCTTTCTAGTATTTCATGTGTATATATTTGTCATTTGTATGTGCATAATTTGGTAGTATTTTAGCCCTCTTTTATGTGACAATCCCAACAATCTTGAAACAGATATTTCTTGTTCTTGTTGATTGAATACTACTGCAATTATGGGTGTTGACAAATCATTGAAACCTGAGAAATTTGATGGCAAGAATTTCATGCGATGGCAAACAAAGATGAAATTTTGGTTGACTCAATTGAACATATTCTATGTTATTTCTGATGTTCATGTGGAAAAAACTGTATCTTCTGAATCTGACAAGACTGCTAGTTCGTCTGATGTTGGAACTACTAAGCCAGTTGATAGTGATAAATTCAAACAAGATGATGAACTATGCCATGGACAAATTTTGAGTGTCTTGAGCAATGAATTATATGATTTGCATGTGAATACTAAATCTGCTAAAGAACTATGGCATACCCTTGATAAGAAATTTGGAAAGGAGCATGAAGGGGAAGAAAAATATGTTGTAGGCGAGTATTTTGACTACAAGATGGTCGATAACAAATCTGTTAGAGACCAGGTTGTTGAGATACAGAATTTGATGGCTAAGATCATTGGGAAAGGCATTCCCGTTGACGAGAGGCTCCAAGTTCCGGCGCTTATAGACAAGCTACCACCCTCATGGTAGGATTTCCAAGTTAACTTGAAGCACAAAAGGGACGCAATGTCCGTTGATGATCTTATGGTAGCCATACAAATTGAAGAGAAGCATAGAGGTAAGATGAAAATCTTACAAGGCTCATCTTCTGGGGTCAAAGATAGTGCTTAAGCAAATGTTGTAGAAGGGAAACCAAAGTTTCATGGCAATAAGAAAAACAACAAGAAGTTTAAGAATCAGTCTTTCAAACCTGGTTCAAATATCCATAAGGACAAGAAGTCGAAGGTTTGCTGGGTCTGTGGGAAACCGGGACATTTTGCAAACAAGTGCAAAGAGAAGAAAGGTCAAGACCATAGTCATGGTGGGGCTGCATCTTCTGCTCATGTTAACATGGTTACTTCAGATGACAGGTTAGTATTAACTAATTCTGAAATTAACTTGGCATGTGGATTTACAGATTGGTGGGTTGATACAGGGGTAACTGTTCACATCGGTGTTGATGTTTCTTCTTTTTCTTTCTATCAGGAAGTAAAGGATAGGACTGTGACGATGGGGAACTCCTCTGAGGCTAGAGTTTATAGAGTTGGAAATGTGGACATCCGGTTTACATTGGGGAACACGTTAACTCTTCGTAATGTGTTGCATGTGCCTAGTGTGAGGAAGAACCTAGTTAGTGGAGTACTTCTTAGTAGAGAAGGATATAAATTAGTGTTTGAGTCAAATAAAGTTGTAATAACTAGACATGGTACTTTTATTGGCAAAGGCTATATGTGTGATGGCCTATTTAAACTAAATTTGGTTTCTTATAATAACTCTTTATTTCAAGTAGATGACTCTTTGGTTTATCATGTTGATTCTTTTGATGTGTGGCATATGAGACTAGGACATGTGAATTCAAATACTATTAAAAGAATGATGAATCTTGATTTGATTCCGAAATTGCATGATGTAACTAGTGATAAATGTGAAATATTTGTTCAAGCAAAACAACCTAGAAAACCTTATAGGTCTATTGATAGGTCTACATGTTTGCTTGAATTAGTTCATTCAGATATATGTGAGTTGAATGGATTAATTACTAGGGGTGGTATGAGATATTTCATTACATTTATTGATGATTACTCTAAATTTTGTCATGTATACTTACTTAAGTCTAAAGATGAGGCTTTTGAGAAGTTTAAGATCTATAAAATGGAGGTTGAGAATCAAACAGAGAGGCGGATTAAAAGACTAAGGTCTGATCGTGGTGGGGAGTATTGTTCCCTTGAATTTTACAAGTTTTGTGAAGATCAAGGAATAATACATGAGTCCACAGCGCCTTACTCTCCTCAATCTAATGGAGTGGCAGAAAGAAAGAATAGAACTTTCATTGACATGATTAATTCTATGCTTTCGTCTTCGGGTCTACCGAAGAATTTATGGGGAGAAGCAATTCTTTCTGCTTGTATGATCTTAAACCGTGTGCCTCATAAAGGACAAAATACAACCCCTTATGAGTTAATGAAAGGAAGAAAACCGAGCTTGAAGTTCATTAAGGTTTGGGGATGTCTTGCCAAAGTGAAAATCCCAAACGTGAAAATGGATAAGCTTGGTTCAAAAACATATGATACGGTGTTCATTGGTTATGCACAAAATAGTAGAGCATATCGGTTTTTAGTAATTGGGTCTGATCGACAGGATTATGCACCTAATACTATTAAAGAGTCCGATGATGCAACATTCTTTGAGAATGTATTTCCTATGAAGGAAAAGAGTAAAATTGTAGTGCATAAAGAAGATGGTTCATCATCTTCTATTCCAAGAATTGAAAATTCGGATACCAGTGTAGAGGTTAGGAGATTTAAAAGAACCAGAATAGAGAAGAATTATGGAGATGACTTTTATACTTACATGGTAGAGAATGAGGATCCTTTGACTTTTAGTGAGGCTATGTCATCTAGTGAATCTCCTTTATGGAAGGAAGCGGTACAGAGTGAGATGGATTCAATCCTTGCACATGGGACGTGGGTTCTAACGAATCTACCTCCAGGGTTTAAACCCATTGGGTGCAAATGGATTTTTAAAAGAAAATATTATCCTGATGGATCCATTGAAAAGTACAAAGCTAGATTAGTGGCTAAAGGGTATAGTCAAAAGGAGGATCAAGATTTCTTTGACACGTATTCTCCTGTTACCATGATAACTACAATTAGAGTGCTTATTGCATTGGCAGCTCATTATAACCTCGAGATCCATCAAATGGATGTCAAAACAGCATTTTTAAATAGTGAATTGGAGGAGGAAATCTATATGGAGCAGCCTGAAGGTTTTATAGTTCCTGGTCAAGAAAGAAAAGTACGTAAGTTAGTGAGATCTCTCTATGGGTTAAAACAGGCTCCTAAACAATGACATCAAAAGTTTGATGATGTTCTTCTTTCAAATAATTTTATTTTGTGTACTTCTGATAAATGCTTATATTGGAAGTCTTTTAATGATTGTTTTGTGATGTTATGTTTATATGTTGATGATATCTTGATTTTTGGTAACAATGTGGATCATATCAATAAGGTTAAGGGTTTCCTTAAGGAGAATTTTGATATGAAAGACTTGGGTCTTGCCAAAGTCATACTGGGCTTAAAGATTGATAGGACTTCTAATGGAATAGTTGTGAGTCAATCACACTATGTGGAGAAGATTCTAAAGAAGTATGGTTACTTCGATAGAAAACCTGTTAGTACGCCGTATGATTCAAGTGTAAGACTGAAGAAAAATCTTGGGGAAAGTGTGTCACAACTTAGATATTCACAGCTGATAGGAAGTTTGAGTTATCTGGCAAACTGCAGTAGACCGGATATATCCTATGCTGTGGGAAGACTAAGTAGATACACTAAGAGCCCTAATGAGTCTCATTAGATTGCCATTGAGAGGGTGTTCAGATATCTGAAGGGAAGTGTAAATTTTGGTTTACATTATTCCGGGTTCCCTGCTGTATTAGAAGGATACAGTGATGCTAATTGGGTATCAGATTCTGATGAAACAAAAGCCACGAGTGGTTATGTATTTACACTTGGTGGTGGGGCAGTTGCATGGAAATCTTCCAAGCAAACTGTAATAACAAGGTCTACTATGGATGCTGAGTTAGTAGCTCTTGATAAAACTGGAGGAATGGCGGAATGGCTTAAGGATCTATTAATAGATATACCCTGGTTGAATAAGCCAATTCCTGGAATTTTGATTCAGTGTGATAGCCAATCAGCTCTTGATAAGGTTAAAAGTAAGAATCATAATAAGAGGTCCTCCAGACATATTGAACTAAGGTATAAAATCTTGCGCAAGTTGACTACATCGGGAGTCATTACCTTAAGTTTCATACGATCAGCGGATAACTTGGCTGATTCGTTTACTAAAGGATTGTCGGCATGACAAGTCCTTAACTCATCTAGGAGAATGGGGCTGAAAGCCTATGATTAAGTCATCGTTAATAGCAACCCAATCTTTCTGAGTGGAGATCCCACGACGAAGATTCAATGGGTAACAACAAACTAATGCGTGACTTGGAGAGCACTATTATAATAAATTGTATGCTCGTTCCCGTGTGATGATGAAAGTGCTCTACTGCATATGAAACAGGTTGACGAAAGTCTTAATGAGGTCAAGGCTTAAAAAGCAGGGTATTGTTATGCAGATTACCCTTGGAGACTGTCACCTATATGAGTGCCACTGAGGTCGCAATTAAGGAGAACGAGGGCTTGTTCTCTAATGTGCAACTCATGAAAAGATACAAGGCGCATGGCCGTAAAGCGCTACCCCGAATGATCTCGAAAAGGGAGTTACTCTAACTGTTAGGTTTGTCAAAGCTCTTGCTCTAAGGTTCAAGTTCAAGACTTAGTTCACTTCGAACTTGTGAGAGTGGCGGCTTACCAAACTAGGTGTAGGTTCAAACCCGCAAGGTACCTATCGCCGAAAACTTAGAGTACTATTGCTCAATGTCTCATTCATGTGTCGTATGCATTTTAGTGTGTAGACTGGTTTAATATCAAGTCATGGTGGGGATTGTTGAAATTTGACTTGAAATTAAGCAAATTAGCTTAAAAATGCAGCGATCGATCGACAAAATAATGCGATCGATCGTGTAACGATCGACCGTGTTAAACCGATCGTTCGTAGTTACTGTGATTTTCTGCAATTTGGTTTCCGTATTAGCCCGATCGATCGGTTTGAAAATGATCGATCGTAGTTACTGGAATTTTAGGATTTGTGTACCGCGATAAAACGATCGATCGTAATTTTAGGCTAAATAAGGCGATCGATCGCTAAGCGATCGATCGGCTTATAACACGATCGATCGGCTAAACGGTTACAGCGAGTAAATGGCCGTTTCTCTACGGAAAATTGTGTCTCTTCTTCCAGAAAAAGGCCTAACAGCGTCCTTCTATTTATAGAGAACGATTTTTCAAAGAAAGGGGTTACAGACAACAAAGGAAAACTTATTCTTCTTCTCTCTTTATTCATCATCCATCATTGAGCAATAGAGTCTCTTCTGATCGAGATCCAGTCAGTTTGATTTGTAGTGCAACTTTAAACTGACGGTGTGGTTCGTTGTATCTCGGGAACGGAACGCTATAAATAGCCTGTGCACGGAGGGCACCGTATCTGTTTCAAGGACAACACATAGCGTGCCTCGAACCTGGTTCTAATTCTTATACTCTTTCTAGTATTTCATGTGTATATATTTGTCATTTGTATGTGCATAATTTGGTAGTATTTTAGCCCTCTTTTGTGTGACAATCCCAACAGAAATAGTATGTTCTTCGTGTTGAATTTCAATGTTTCATTTCTTTGTTTATCGTAATTTGTGGCTTTCACTATTTGTTATTTTCAGAAATTGGCTAATTTTGAAGTTCAATGGCGTCATCGCAAAAAAAAAAAGTTCAATGACAGACAGATGCAAATGCAAAAACACTTCCAGTTCTTCGTTTGCATTGAAAATGAATCTCTACAATGTGGCTCTGTACAGGGTTATAGTAGCAAAACAGGACTAGGTTTTTTCATCCGCATATTGATTTAACGTCATATCATCGACTTACTTTTTTGAATGGCATATATGTCCAGGGATTGATCCCGGATTTATTTCCGGGGAAGGAGAGGGGGGGGGGGGATTGAATCTTTGACATTAATGTAAAGAAATGAAACCTAAATTGATGATTTCAGAAACACCCTATATCCAGAATGAAACATATGAATTAGGAATTTTGGCTGCCACTCAATTTATAGTTTTATACTGACTTGGGAAATTTTGATTATGTAGATCCCTAAGGTTGCTACCTATTTATTTCACTTTTTTTAATCATAAGGGGATTTGTCGCCGTTAGTCTCTTCACGTTCTAATTATTAAACTTTTGAGGCCTCGACGTAGAAATTCTCTTTCTTGTCACCCAATATTGTCAGTTCTCATTGTAAAATTGTAGTTGCAACTTGCAATATGCAAATTATTTGTTTTCTCGATCATTCATTGTATTGGATGTTTTCTCGCAATTCCCATGAGATGCTTTCCATTGATTCAGCAATTTGCCATTCTAAAAATGCTCATTGTTATTGATTTAGCTATTGAGGTGAAATGTTTGATCTTTTTTCCTATTGTCATGAGATGCTTTGCATTGTCTGCAACACATTCTTTCCTTAATTGTCACAAGGTGGTTGTATAAATTCAGGTGTTTTATATAGTGCTTTGTTGTTCCTGACCAGACTGACATAATTGGTGCCATTAAACAAAAGTTTGTTATTATCACCCATGAAAACTTTGGAAATCCAAATTTCGTAAAATGTCTATGGGCTGCTATATGTAGAGTTGCTTTCCAAATTTTATAGTGCTTCACTGTTCTGCGATTTTCGTACGTCTCTTTAGGTATCAAATAATTGACAGTTTGGCATGCAAATGGAATATGATCATATAGCCTCTATTATGTGCGGATAATTCTCTGCATTTCAGTGATTTTGATGAGGGCCTTGTTTTTAACTCATTCAATGAATTGCTACTGCTCAATAGTATTACTCTTCAATAAGTTTTTACTAGGTGAGCCTTTGTAGTTGAAATTTGCAACCTTCTGCATTATCTTTGATAAGTTTGATGTTATTTATTACCATGTTGTACTGTATCAGAAAAAAAATTCATGACTAACGTGCCATTTTTTGCTCTTGTGCAGTCTAGCGCCATCTGCAAACACCCTTGTGGCATAAGCTAGTCAAGATCATATGATTCATTTTGAGAGGGTAATCCTTGAGGTGGTTATAATGTGAGCAAATTAATTCGAGGAATAAAGGTTTCTGGTTCAGTTGTAGGCAGCATCTTGATAAACTTCCTTATTCTAGTATTTAATCGTGTTGAGTTTACCTTCTTCTTAGGCGATCAATAGAGTTTTCTTTTTTCTTTCCAAGAGTCACTATTAGTTTCTTGTACTCTAGTTTGCTTGTTGCTATGCCGTATTAGGTTTATGAGCTCAGAGGTGCTGTTTGGAGAGACAACTCTGCGGGACTCTCATTCTATTTCATATAAATGCTTTCCCCTTGGACAATACATAAATGTGCTGAAAGTGATTAATAGTTTCAGCATGGCAGAATAATTTGATTGGCAGGCGATCGATTGGCTTAAAATTGCACAATTTAAATCGTGGGAACTGCATTGGAATTTAGGATACATGTATGATCTTGAGGTGTTGTACCAGGTAATGCTTAAAATGCCACTCCCTCCTTGTATTGAGGGTGTGCACAGTTGTAATACACTAACAGAAAGGGGATAATTCAAATTGGACCTTTTGGCTGCGAATTGTGATTTTCAATTTTTACAAACAGTGTTAGATATAAATGATGAATGTGGCTGTTTGGATCCCGATAAACTCCTCTGTCTCCTGTTACTTGTGCACCCTGGTAAATCAGGATGTAATTGCGGGTGGGTTTTGAACAACGGGCGAGAACATAATGCACTTGCAGAGAAATTATTTTTCAGATGAAATGAAGCGATTATGTCTTTAATATTCAATGGATGGGCATCTACATGCCAACCTGTTGTCGTTTAAATGTACCGTTCCAAACACTGATAACAATGAACTATGAGGGGCGTTAAATTTTATTTGAACTTTGGTATTGTTCTAGAAAATAACTCCTCAGTCCTGTATTTATGGCTCCATCAGAAAAGAATAATAATAACCGCATATTAGATTCTCCATCTCGCTCTTTAATTTGATTTTGGATCTCTTCTTCCTGTCTCTTGCATGTGGTTTCCCCCACTCGATAAAAATTGAGTTTTTCCCTATAGTGCTATTAAAACAGGATGCCCGCCGGAAAAATGCACCTTGTGAAATGACATAAAATGCTTCATATGAGCCGTGTATCATGTAAACTTTTCCCTACTTATTGTCCTTAGTGGATATTTGGTTTTTTCTTTGTTTACACCCATGCATACTTGTACATCAAGTGTTCTAATGTGTAGGATGACTGTTGCCGAATAATTACTCGTACATTTTAAATTGGAAACCTTGCAGTCTAAACCATCCACAACTAACTCATGAACATATATCAAGAAATAAAACAGCAACTCATGACCTTAATAACTTCAGTCATTGCAGCTGTATTCCATTATCATCTAAGGCCTTCATGCTTAATCATAGTTGTGATTTTAACTTTTAAATACTCAATCCGTTCCAAAATACTATGTACATTTGGAAATATTCATTGTTTTAAAATACTGTGTATATTTTGCCTAATCACGTAACTTCCTCTTTCCAAAATTGGAGGAGACTTGGAAGAATTGACTTAAACTTTCTTTAATGAACATACAAATTGGACAGGATATCATGGAAAAGGAGTCATCTGACTTCCTTGTGGGCTTCATGGTGTAATAAAAATGAGAATTTTCTCAAATGTACATAGTATTTTGGAACAGAGGGAGTATTTTAGAACGGAGGGAGTATAAGTTATGTGCATTGATTGAGTTAATTGGATGGAAAATTATGTCATACCTCATAAAAATTGATGTTCCAACTCACTTCAAAGATTAGGTCATTTCAAAGATTGCCTCTCATGCCCTTCAATTGTGGAGACATTCCAACGCTCGATACAAACTGCTTCGGCAAAGAAGTTCGTGACAAACTCAGCCGTTTGTTTCTCACATGGGAAGAGTTATTATGCACCTTGGCTTATGCTTGTATTAACAGGGACTCTTCTCATATTACATGTGATAAAACGTATTTCGCATCTCTCCCGTATCTAGGGCCTTAACGAAAGGGAAGCATTTTTTATCCGCCTCCGGGCTATCCGCCAGGATTTCCACCATCACATATGAGCCGTCGATCATAAAAATCGATGAAGCGTATGGATCCACCGTGCGCTCCCGTAAAAAGCACCTACTACCTATACGCCGATCAGTCCACGTGATGAAACTATGGGTAATCGCATGGCCATTGGTATTTAGGATCACGGTCCTGATCATTTCAATTTCAAGCCGTGTGTTATCCCGTGGACACCTGCCCGTGGGTTCAGCATCTTTTATTGCATCCAGACGTCAATTGTGCCAAAAGATGAGGATAATTTGGTAAATTCACGAAACCACATTAGCATACAAATTGGAGTTTGAAGCCCTAGCTAGGGTTTTGAGGATTGAAGCCGCTCAGAAGCAGCTGCTCGCGCCACCGCCCGACTCGCCGTCTTCTCTGCAGCTGCCCGTTCGTTCGCCGTCGCCATGGGGCGAATGCATAGCCGAGGGTAGGTCATCTTCATTTCCATCCGAATCGCGTCCGATTTTGCAAATCATTCGTCTTTGATTCGCATTTGATTGATTGTTTTCTGGTATTGCAAATCCAGGAAGGGTATCTCTGCGTCTGCCCTTCCGTACAAGAGGACGCCTCCCAGCTGGCTCAAGATCTCCCCGCCGGATGTGAGTTTGGCTTCGATTTGGGATTAAAGTTCTGATTTTGGCGAGTTTGGTATTTGGTAAAAGGTTTTGAATTTGTGGTGTTTTAAGGTGGAGGACAACATCTGCAAGTTTGCGAAGAAGGGTATGACTCCGTCGCAGATTGGTGTCATGCTGAGGGACTCTCAGGGGATTGCGCAGGTGAAGAGTGTTACTGGAAGCAAAATTTTGAGGATTTTGAAGGCTCATGGTGGGTTTTTGGCTGTGTTTCGATCGTTTATTGGAAAAAAATTAAATCTTTTTTGGTTGTGAATGATTTGCTAATTTGGTGGTTTTGAAGGTCTTGCGCCTGAGATTCCTGAGGATCTGTATCATCTGATTAAGAAGGCGGTGGCCATCCGCAAGCATCTCGAAAGGAACCGGAAGGACAAGGACTCCAAGTTCCGGTTGATTCTTGTGGAGAGCAGGATTCATCGCCTTGCTCGTTACTACAAGAAGACAAAGAAGCTTCCTCCCACCTGGAAATAGTGAGTTTTACGCTTTGCTTTCAAATTGAATATCTATCAATAGTTATTCTCTCGGCATTATTCCTTGTGATACTTGGGTGTTAAGAGTAAGAACAGTTTATGTGGTGCATGCTTGGACTTTTTGTTCCTTTTTCTTGACTTACTAGTTGTTACTGGTATGTGAAGTGATACAATAAGTTCTGGGGACTGAATGTGTGCCTATGAGATAGAAAGCATATGTTTGAAGGGGAATATATAACAAATGCTGGTTACAAGCTGTTTTCTGGAAGTCTATTTGATGTCTTCCTGCGTTAATTGTATCGGAAATTCATACAACTTTGAAGGGCGATTGATTGTGAAGTACATGATTAAAGAAGGATTATTTTTGTATGACTTTTTCCCCGAGTAAAGAAGGATTATTTTTGTAGAGCGTTGCAGTATCATAGTGTCATTGCCAGATTGAAGTTGAGTGAGTTTACGTACACTAATTTCTGAGTAAGACAGGGTTCTTTTAGGATATAGCAATAACTGTTATTCTTCAAATACTAATTATTCCTTTCCCCCCCAAAAAACTAGGTATTCAAAATAAGGCTCTCACTCAATCGCCCCTGTTGCTTGCATATTTGGGCATGTTCTTTGTTTTTCATTTCCTGTAATTACTTTTGGATGGTTGCAAAAGAATTCACTTAGTCATTTACAGAATGCTTTGAAATGGTTGCAAGTGAAGTCTGTTTGTTTGTTATTCATCTCCCACAATAGTTAACATTGTTCTTTATTCAAAGGTGATGTCTGTGTTTTTATGACTTCCAATTTACACAACCCTTCTGCAAGCGAGGTTTATTACTCTTCTGCATGATGGAAATTGTAGCCATGGAGTTACTTTCTCGTTCACACGTGCAATTTGTTTTTTACCGAGATGTTGATCTGATTATTTCAAGTTTGAGAGTTTGTTGTTTGTGTAGCTATGCAATGATTTTTTCATACACTTGGAACGGCTAATTGGCGTTTGTGGCTGACATATAACCCATTTTTTACGTATGTACAGTGAATCCACCACTGCCAGCACCCTTGTGGCGTAGGATGGTTTATCTTCAGCAAAGAGTTATGCTTCTGGAGCGCAGTCATTGAAATCTTTTATTAGTAGTATTTTATCTGTCGTAATCTTTTTGTTCTTTTCAAGCAGGCGGTAAAGAATTTTCGTTTGAAGGACTAGAATTTTGGTAATTGATTTTTAATTTAAGTTACCGGTGCAACTGTGAGAACGATTATGGATTATGAACAAGTGTCAGAAATGTTGTGGATCCGTAAATACTTTTTGACATTGGAAGTGGTTAATTTGCATAGGCAGTGCGCCAAAGTAGATTTGTTTGAGGTTAAAAACCGAGAAACCTCGTGCCTTCAGATGCATGTCAAGTGTGCGGGGTTGGACGCCTCTTTTGGCTAATCCCTCGAAGGCACATTGTTCAACAGTACTCTAAAAAGTCTTCAAGTTACCACTTCTCTGCTCCATTTTGCTTCTCCGCAGAATGGAGTTGGTGCGGAGTAGGAAAATAGAGTATAAAAGTGTAGGAATATCATTACCCGGCAATGATAGTCTTGGCTGAGCATGTTATCAGGTTTTACAATGATGGGGGAAGGGGGTGTGAACCATCCAATGTCGAAATGGATGAGTAGTTTGCCACCGCACTGCATAGCTTGGCCGCCCCTTTATAGATTAGATGGATATCTCTGCGTATTTTCCTACTCCACTGTCTGTAAAGAGGCTGTGGCGTGGCCATTGGCTAAACGTTGAGGTGGTGAACTCTTCATCCATTCCATTCGAAATGTAGGTGTGATTCTCTGATCTTTCCATCTCCCGTGGGTAATTTCACGAGTCCAAATTTGTTTGTCGTAACACTAAGACTATTTTACTCTGATCAAAGAGTTTCCTCGGTGGAATCACATGCTTAATTTGGATATTTAGATTCAATTCATATCGATTTCCTAATGTGCACTATCGGGATGAAGCTGAGGTTTGCTCTTTGATTCCTCGGACTCTCCTTAGGACCTGAATAGAAGGTGCAGGGCAGTCAACCTATTAGAGCATAAGCGTCGTATGGCCGTTAGTAGGCGAGGCTACTCATGCGGATCATGCACGCCCGGCGTCCTGTTGAATCACGTGCCCTCCCTTGATCCGATGGCATCCGACGGCTTGCGATGCATCATATCACGCTAACGTGCGTAAGCTGGGATACATGCTAACATAAAAGGTTAAAAAACATATAAAGCAAACTGGCTAAACCCCACCCTAAACCCCCAAAAATCACCCGGTTTCCAGCAGTGCTGAAGCAATGGGCCTAGGGTTGCGCCACTTCACGGACCGAATCCCGGCCGGCGCCGGCGACCACTCCGGCCAGCCCGTCCTCGACGCCGACGCCGGCGAGGAGCTCCTCCACCTCCAGCCCGCCGTCGCCGTCGTGCTGGGCAACCGCCCCCCTGAATCCTCTGGCACCCTCTTCATCTCCTCCAAGTCCGCCCCTGTCCTCTCCCGCTTCCTTCCCTGTGTTTGGATCCTTGCAGACTGTCTGATTTCGATGGGTTGGTCGTCTTTTTGCAGGCGGGTGGTGTGGCTGAGCGATGTGGATGCGAGCAGAGGGTACGCGGTGGACTTCCTGTCGATCTCGTTGCACGCTGTTTCCAGGGATCCTGAGGCCTACTCTTCCCCTTGTATCTATACGCAGGTACTGTTTCTCCGTGGTTGGTCTTCAGTTTTGAGTTTTTTGTGTCTGATAATGAAGTGGGTTCTTTATTGTTTTTGTGAAGTTTCTGTCTTTTTTTTTGGTTGTCTGTTGTATCCTGTTAGTGTAGAATCTGTAGATAAGCTTAGAGTAATAGTGGTAGCGTAGCGAATGAGCAGCATGTGGTTTTTTGTTTGGAGTTGTAGAAGAGCTTGTTGCGGGCAGAAGCGAATTTATTGTAGGTGTTAGTGGGAGGTTATGGGAATTGTTGTCTAATTTCATTTGGCATCATTCCGTAAATTGGAGCTATGAGAAGTCGAAGTTAGAATTTCAGATATGGAAGTATTGGATATGTCTGTGTGTTTTAGATGAAATTATAGCAAGATGTTTTATTTTCTTCTTAGAACTTGAAAAAAGTTTGATAGATAAACCCTAAACTTGTGTCATATTCTATCAAGTCACACAAGTAATATTTATTGTTATTGTAAAAAAATTCGTACATCACGTTTAACTTAGTTTACCGGTAGGAATGCTACTGCTTCCATCCAATGAAGCTTGTCTGGATTTGAAACACGACAGGTCCTCCGTTACATGGCTGACTATGCTCTATCATGACCAAAAATCATCGGAAGAGGGGGAAAACCTCAGTTTTTCTGTATGGGCCCCAAAGTCCAATAAATTTCATTTACGGGCCCTAGAGTCTGATAAATTTCACAAATTTTGCAATGCAGACGAGCTTAATTGAACAGAGGGAGCATATGGGGAAGGGAATTTCACTAATTTAGGTTGAAGAGATTTTTTTTGTGTCTGATATATCCTTCATGTTTTTTTCTTATCAGATTGAAACTGAAGATGATGAAAATGAAGATTCAGGGGATATCGAATCTGAAAGTGATGATAACCTGGATATATCAAAGATCAAGGAAATGAGGCTTGTGCCATCAGATCCTACTCAATGTATCCTGCTTTCAATATTTTTATGTAGGTTATTCATAGAAAAGTTTGAATGACTCTGCCTTGCATTTGTGGGATGCACCTGTAATAGGGTTAACTGTTGTTGATTTAGCAACGTGGGTACATTCCTGGTCAAAACATCTAATAGTTACATTCCTGTTCAAACCTTTGTAGTGATGGAGAAATGGTGTGATTTGCGTAAACTATATCACAGGTGACTAAATCAACTGTGCTAGCCTTTAACTGAGCTAACTTAGTGCATTATGGATTGGTGTTGTCTCTAATCTCGTTTTCTTATTAAAGCTATGATCTGGTTTTTATTCAATCTTTGGATTCCTTAATTCTATTCAGTGGATACACTCTTTGATGTCTTTTGCGAGTGTGCAGAATTGAATCCAGATCCTTGTGATGGTGAGTTAAGTGTATTGTGGTAGCTTTTTGGCTTCGATTTACCTTTCTAGTTTTGCATTTGATTTTTCTTTGTGCTATATCTAATTTGTTTCGTGTATTAGATGAAGAACAAGAAAACGAGTGGATATTTGGCCCAGATCAGATGGTTGATGATGCCATGGAAGCAGGTTGATCTTATTGACACGTCCTTTTGTTATGATCCTGTATGATTTTCTTTCAATCGTTCTGCTGAATATTTCATTTGCACATTACTTTTTGCAGAGACTGCAAATGAACCAGAATGGCAAATTTCTGTAAATTCCGCCAATCCCATTGGCTACGCTAATGGTGATCATGACCTAGTTCGCCCAGTCCTTGAGGTATTAATGTAAATTTGTACGAGTTCTTTGAGAAGTTCTACCGTTTACTTCTCTCCCCGTGTTATGTGCAATTGATTTTTTTTGTTTTGTTGTTGGATGACAATGTACAATTCATTGTTATCTCCGTTCCCTGGCATTGGAAGTTATTTTCAACTCCTGTTATGTATTGTTCTCCTGTCCATGCTGTAGATACAGCCTTCTGAAGTATTAAAAAGCCAACGAGGGAAACATGTGTGTTTTCTTTGTTGTCTTATGTGTGTCCTTGTGTTTTTTTTTATTGATCACCAACTTAATGTAGCTTGTAGTGCAGGGTAGGTTGTTGATTATGGATCAGTTGTCAATTATAATGGCATTAGGTGGGCCTATATTGTGTGGGCAGTTTGGTCATTAGGCACGTTTGTTATCTTCTATGGGAATATGCATACTTGTGTCCAGCATTGTGAAGCTCATGTAGGAACGAATATCTACTTAAACTGATATACATTGTAGTAGAATAGGCATTGTTGTAAATATGAAAGCTCATGTGCACCATTGATGTAATAGACCCTGTAGTATTAATGGTAGGAAAAATCATGTTACTTATCCGTTTGTGACAGTCCTATCTGTTGAAGTTAAAGAACCCTCTATAATTACTATTGGTGGTTTGTCTCAACGAGTAGTTTTTTTTTGTTCTTTCATGTTTGATATTTGACCCTCGCATATATTGCAGCTTCAAATTGATGATGAGAAATTTAAGGACGCAGAAGATGTGGAGCATAATTCCCGAACTGATAATTCCTGAGGCGTCTTCTCTTTCATTGAAAAAACAAGTGTGCAGCTTGTAGAATATTTGTCATCTTTTTTTTTTGCTACATAGTAGAATGTTTACCATCTTGCCCTATGCATAGTCTAGCTGATACCGTTGGAAGTCAATTTCATTATGTGCTAAAGATAGCCAACTGTGTAGTCGGCTCTTTTCTTTATGGATTGCTGAGTAAACTTAAGTGAGTTTTGGTTAACTGCAAGCAAACAACCCTTCTTTGGTCACATATCCTTCTTTGCTTTCTGGCCACGACTGCTCAAGGCAGTGGACCACTCAAGCAAACAACCTACTGTTATAACATCCCTCTGATCCCTGGGTCGGGATTCGAAACCAGGTCGTTTCCAAGACATTGAAGACCAATGTGCGAACTTTTTTCGGAGGGCTTTGATAGCATGTACTGTAATTGAGAAATTGATTTTGGCCTTTCTGAACATCAATATATTGAGGGAAGTGGCTTGTCACAGGCAATTTTGTAGCTAGAAGAAGGAATTTTGTTTTTTTCAATCAAAGCATAAAATATGATGAAATAGAGTTCTTGTTAGTCTAAGAACTGATTGGCATTGTTCGTGATGTGAGGTGAAGCAGTTTTGAGGAAAAAGAATGGGCTGGAGAACTTGATTCTGGCTTTTATGAACATCAATATATTCATGGAACTGGGAAGTGACTTGTCACAGCCTCGGTCAATTTTATAGCTAGAGGAAGGAGTTTTGTTTTTTTTTTTTCCATCAAAGCATGGGTTATGGGTTAGGCGGAAAGCGGAAAATGACAGCAAGAGAAGCATGATGGGAGAAGCCGCTTCATTTGCCCAAATGCGGCCTCAAGAGTGCCCGGTCGAGGGTGATGTGTTTGCTTGGGTAGAGATGGAAGGTTCACTCTACTCACCAGGACATGAACAGTGGAGACATGTGAAATGGGCACTAGATTGGAATGTATTGATTGGCAATGGATATTGTGAGTTTGATTGGTTGTGGACTTGGGTTGGTACAATGATGAAAGAAGAGTTTTGTGAATGAGGTAGAAGAGAGAAATAGAAAGTAGTTTGGAGATTTTAGCGAAGAAGGCTCGCATTGTGCAAGTCTAAGATGCTTGAATTGTTTAGGATTGGATTTCAATGAAGATCAGAGTTCTTATCAATCTAAGAGCTTATCGGCCTGTTCGTTGGTCAGGTGAGATTGTACCAAAAAAAGAATAGGTTGGAGAAATAGATTGTGACTTTTGTGGACATCAATGTACCATGGGAATTGATTTGTCTCGGCTGATTTTGTTGCTAGGAGTTTTTTTTTCCCGAAGAACTTGGAACATGAATATGGGTTGGAAAATGGGAACTGGAAATGTGGCTTGTGAGTAGGGCTGTCAATTTTGCCCGATAGCCCGATGGCCCGACCCTACCCGACCCGCAAAAGAGCGGGCAAGGGCTTGGATTTTGAGGCCACGGGTAGGGCTCGGGCCTCAAAATCCATCCCTTGGGTCGGGTAGGGTCGGGCCCGGGCCTGGCTAGAAAAAGCCTGAAGGCCCGACCCGACCCGAAGCCC
This sequence comes from Houttuynia cordata, assembly GCA_039654745.1. Classification (NCBI taxonomy): domain Eukaryota; kingdom Viridiplantae; phylum Streptophyta; class Magnoliopsida; order Piperales; family Saururaceae; genus Houttuynia; species Houttuynia cordata. Next base: position 34,466,131 of record CM077505.1, on the reverse strand, counting down.
GAAAGCCGGGTGAGTCGGGCCGGGTCACAGGCAAGGAATGTCGTATCGGATATCGGTAAAATATCGGTCGGCCTAAGAGACGAAATATCGGAGATATTGTGTAAAAAAATATCGGTCGTCAAAAATTAATTTTTATCATATATTTTCACAATATGACTCTTCAAAGGAGTGACACTAATCTTTTACAAGCAAAATAAGCATTCTAATATGAATATATTTCTATAAAAATTTCGACAGAATCTCCCCTGTATTTTCAATCATATGTGCAAAGTGCATTCCCTGTAAAAGTTCAATCATTTATAATCATCAACAATGACATAATCAACAATGATACTTCCATCACTACAATGATACTTCCATCAACAATGACATAATCACCACAATCCAAGTTTTGTCACTATTTAAAATAAAAAAAAGGACATTATAAACATTACAACATAAGGCATAAGAAATAAAACATTATTTTAAATCATAAACCAACAATTTCTTATACATGGAACAAAAGGAGTAATCTTACCAAGCATACTCACTAACTAATAGTAGTTCGAATGGCGTGGAAGCTGAAAGTCTTCTTGAACCTGATATGAACTCGCATAAACGGAATCTAAATAAGCACAATATTGCTCCCAAGTCATACTTGTCTGGTATGCACGGAGATACTCTGATACATAGTAGTAGTATTGCTCATAAGGCATGCTATGTAGGATTCCAAGCGGTGGGAACGATGAGTTGTGCATAATATGAGAAAATGCACCCACCTCTGAACCACTGTAACCATATGACGATGAACTTGCAGAATTAGGTCTTCCTCCATAACCATCACTAGAGGAGATTTCCATTGATGAGAACTGCTGTGAAATGCTATCTTCCATCTCACGTTGCATTCTTGGCCTCCTTCTGTTCATTTGCCTCTCACTCGCCGTCCTACCCCCCCCTCGTGCATGAACGGCTCGGTTCCGGCTAGATGAGGGAGCTTGCCTTGAACCATGGTCATAATCCTGTGTAGCATGTGTATATTCATCCTCACCGGTGAATGGACTCAAGTAATAGGGGCCACTTTGACCTCCCCCTCCATCATGATAACCTCCACCATCGCCACCTCCATGGCCTCCATCACCATCATCTCCACCACTGTCTGTTGTATTTAGGTTGTCATCATCATCAGAGGGTGGGTAATCTACATGCATGTGGCGGGTTGATGTCTCCTCATTTCTTTCCGACATCATAATGTTCTCTGTGGCCCTGTCAACATCTATTCCAACATCTTGTGATGCCGAAGCAATCACTGGATCAGGTCGCCCATCATCCTCATCCATTGTATTTTCAGCAAACCACTCAGCATAAGAATTTCCTATGTCATCTCCATCCACTCGTGACATTAGGTTAAATTTATCCAATGGATCTTCTTCACTTTCGCCATGTCTCATATGATCATGCTCCATTGCCTTTATAATTAACTTCATGTTATAATGGCAATACACTAATTTTTTTAACTTTTCATATGATAACCTATTCCTTGGTTTTGTGTGGATAAGAGAGAACGTGCTCCAATTTCGCTCACAAGGTGATGACGATGCTGTCTGAGAAAGAATACGAACTGCCAACAATCTCAAACTTGGGCACATAGTTCCATACATAGACCACCAATTGCCTGTATCAGAAAAAACTTTCAATTAGAACTTGACATATCTAAAGTGGAGTATGAACATAACACTAACAATCATAAGATATAAAACTTACCGGGTAGCATATTTTTCCTTGATTCCACTACATAGAACTCTCCAAATCGGCCTCGTGCTTCTCGAAAAAGGGTAATCTGTGAACCAATGTTCATTCATGAATAATTTGAGGCCGATATACAAGTTCTCTTTGCCCGATGCATCAACCGAGTCAATGAAGCATACTCTTCCATTGCAGTATACCATAAAGTTGATTATAGACATTTTAGTTGGCCCTGTCCATCCATCACACAAGATAGAGACACCATATTCTTTCCACTCTAGCTCCATCCCTTGCATTCTTTTCTCCATATCAGCCACCTCTTTATCCAAATACGTACCGAGTATATCTTTTGGGCTAGGAGGAAGGACTCCTTTTCCAATGTCTTGCGCTTCCTTTATCATGTTACGAAAGTGATAATCATTTGCCACATGTGCAGGGACATGGTTGTAGATGAAAAACCTAGACACTGCCTTTTTAAACCTTTCTTTCAAGCCAGGATTGAACGAAGTTGCCAGACGTTGTTGGACACTGCTAGAACTTGCATGTCCCTTACTACTCTGGCTTCGTTTCAACAAAGCACGTATACCTCTTTGAGGCCTACTTCCATCACTAACTTGTTGTGTTTGCTCATCGTGCCTTCTTGCTTCGCGATGATCCCTTGCTTCTTCGTGTTCATCATCATCGGACACACTAATTTCAACATCTGCCTCATGTCCAAAGTGTCTAAGCTCATCGAGAACCCTTTTCTTCCCTTCTCTAAGGTGAGCTGCCTTCTTTTTATTTGTTTCTTTCAATTCTAGCAATTCTTTACGAACAAGTTGAGGACACTCTTTGCATTTTGCAACATCCTTCCCGCTACCGGCTAAATGATCCTTCAACCTCGAAACTCCGCCAGTTTTCATAACTTTTAAGCAATAATTACATCGCGAGCCATGCGCCCCTACTTGAGTGCCATGCTCCCAACCTTTGTCCATTGTCTATATAAACAACAAATCAAAATTGAGCAAATACGAGACACTTAGGATAAGGTAGCCATCTTAAATCCATAGTGCTATAATATGAGCAAAGATAAGGCAACACTTAGGATAAGGTAGCCATCTTAAATCCTGTTTATTGCAAACAAAGTGCTACGTTATTTTCCACTGATGCAAAAATATGCTAATAAGACAACTGAAACCTACCAAAACTTGGCTCTGAGATCTCAAAACTTTAATTCTTCCACCCTTGCCCAAATATCTATTTCCACCTTCAGGCCCAAAAATGCTAGCAGAGAAACAAGGGCGACCTGTATCTTTAAGCATAATCGTATAAGTGATCATCCATATCAATCATCACTTCATCTATCATAATTAGCCTCCATTTAGGTTACTAAATAGTTTACAAAGCACTTGATGTCTTTTGATTTAATAGCATATATAGAAGGCTATTCCTTAGAAACTGAGAAGTAGTATGCACAAGCAGATGTTTTTAGATGCTAAAACAGTTCGCAATAAACAGGATTATACTACTTGAGAATCAGACGATCTGAAAGTAGAAATACCTTTTATTTCGCAATTAGATTGGTAACAACGTCAGCCTTCGACAATTGATCGGCCGTCGGCCTTCGCCCCGTCGGTCGTCCCTCGCGGCCTCGCCCCGTCGGTCGTCCCTCGCGGCCTCGCCCCGTCGCCCCTTCGACGATCGGTCTCAGCCAGTCAGCCCTCGCCCGTCGCCCCTTCGACGTCGCCCGTCGCCCCCTCAGCCCGTCGCCCGTGAGATCAGCCCGTCGCCCCTCGCCCGTGAGCTCAGCCCGTCGCCTCTCGCCCCCCTCGCCCGTGAGCTCAGCCGTCGCGGCGTCGCCCCCTCGCCCATGAGCTCAGCCCGTCGCCCCCTTGACCGTGAGCTCAGCCATCGCGGCGTCGCCCCCTCGCCCGTGAGCAAAGCCCCCGCCCCCTCGCCCCCTCGGCCCTCGCCCGTGAGCTCAGCCCTCGCCCTCGCTCGTGAGCTCAGCCCTCGCCCCCTCGCCCGCCCTCGCCCCTGAGCCTCAGCCTTCACCCGTCCTGTGAGCTCAGCCCTCACCCGTCGACTGGGATTTCAGACTGAATCGAGAAACTCGATTCGATTCAGTCTGTTAAAAAAAAAAAAAAAGAACCGATATATCGCCGATAAAACGATATATCGCCGATATCTCGGCGATATCTCGGCGATATATGGAAAAACCACCCCGACCGAGACCGTTTGGTATCGGTGTATCGGTATTTAACCGATACCGATATATCGCCGATATATCGGCGAGCAGGAATTCCATGGTCACAGGTGATATAAAAAAAAAACCTAAACCTAACTCTCCCCGACCGCCGCTCTCCCCCGATCGGGGACCGCCGCCGCTCTCCCGCGAGGCCGCGACCTCTCTCCCCCGGCGACTTGCCGCTCTCCCCCGATCGGCGACCTCTCTCTCCCCCGACCGCGCTCTCTCCCCGACTTCTCTCTCCCCGACCGCTGCTCTCCCCCAATCCCCGACCGTTGCTCTCCCCCGATCGGTGACCGCCGCTCTCCCCCGATCGACAACCGCAGCTCTCCCGCGACCTCTCTCTCCCCCGACGACTGCCGCTCTCCCCCGATCGGCGACCTCTCTCTCTCTTCCCGACCGCGCTCTCTCCCCGACCTCTCTCTCCCCGATCGCTACTCTCCCCCAATCGGCGACCGCCGCTCCCCCGACCTCTCTCTCCCCGACCGCCGCTCTCCCCCTCTCTCTCTCTCCCCCGACCGCCGCTCTCCCAGTTCGGTGACCGGCGAACGGCGCTCTCCCCCGACCGGCGACCGACCGACAGTTCTGACCTCTCTCTCCCCCGATTTTGTGCGAGTTCTGAGCCTCTCCCTCGACGGCCGCTGTCTCCTCTGCCGGTGACAGTAACATCTCCTAAACTGTTATCTTTGTTATCTGTTGCCTGTAAATTGCCTAAACTGTTCTCTTTGTTATCTGTTATCTCCTAAATTGCCTATAATACTTGTTAATAAGTACTTGATTTCTGTTATCTTTGTTATCTGTTATCTATAATACTTGTTAATGAGTACTTTGGAGGGAGCCTAGAAAATAGAGATACTGACTTAGACATTCTTTCTTGGTGAAAAGTTAACTCAACCAAGTTCCCAATATTGGCTGCAATGGCTCAAGATATTTTGGCTGTTCCTATTACTACTGTTGCTTCAGAGTCCGCGTTTAGCACTGGTGGGTGTATTCTTGACCAATACAGAAGTTCTCTCTTGCCTGAGACAATTGAATGTTTAATTGGCACGCAGGATTGGTTACGTGGCAAGACGGTTGTTGGCAGTTTCGATGATTTAGATGATGAATTTAATAGTGACAAGAGTGAAATAATCGGAATCAAAATAGTAGATAGCTAAGGTATGTTTTTTAATTTTTTATGTTCAAAGGTTTTCTAAAATTGGTATTTCAAATTAGTTTTTAAAATTTTTTATTTTTTATTAAATGCGGTTTTCAAAAAAAAGTTTTAACTCCGCCGTTGCCGGTCCCAAGCCCGGATGAGAAAGGAGGAGGGGAACCTTTATTTAGTAGTGCTAAATAGAGTGAGATGAATGTTGCTGATTGGTTGCCCCATCTGCAACAATTAAGAGAGCAAAAGAGCATAGAGTTGGTGGGTGAGAGCCTAGAATTCATTCCTTCTTATTCATGTTTGGCATGTACTTTTTTGGTGAATGATTAGCTGTTCGAATTGTTGTTGGACAGGTTGGGAGATGGAAAAAACCTATTGCAGAAAGAGCTCGCCTGCCTATTTCTAAAATTGGTATTTCCCTTGAATTATTATTTTTTTAGAATTGAATCTTGAACTACTTGACAATCATGGTGCTAGTTGTTGCTATCTAGGATTGATGTTTATTAGTTGTTGACTATCTAGGATCGATGTTTGTTAGTTGTTGCTATCTAGGATCGATGTTTGTTAGTTGTGGCTATCTAGGATAGATGTTTGTTAGTTGTTGCTATCTAGGATCGATGTTTGTTAGTTGTTGCTATCTAGGATCGATGTTTGTTAGTTGTTGCTATCTAGGATCGATGTTTGTTAGTTGTGGATATTAGGTGTCACGCCCCAAATTTCCAACCCCAAAATACGCGGAAGCGATAAGCCGTTGAAGGTAACAGGGTCACAAATCTGGGACGGACCGAATACTCGATTCATCACCATAAATCCCATGTACAAATGTGGGAATAGCCGGATAAAAATGACGTAAATAATTGTTCAAAAGTCTCAAAATAAAATAAAACTAACCAGCGTAAACAATCCAAATAATCCCACGAAAACAAGTAAATAAAGTAAGTGACACGCAGGCCACAAAATAACTAAATATCAAAATATCCACTATCATCAAATAAATAAATTCTACGCTAACAAGTCTCCACGACTTCCACGAGCACCAACCTCCACGTCACCAGAATGCTGTTCACACCACTTCAGCTCTACGCCCTGCATCAGAAGATGCGTGAGTATTCCAGAGGAAATACTCAGTAGGATGCTAGAAAAACTCACAGTAGGAACAGGCAATAAAGAAACCAATAACAACCAGGTCCGATAACTCAGAACAACATGACGCAGATGGTACTTACCAGGAAAAGATACCGCACCCAAAATATCTCATCGATCAGGGTGGAAATAAATTACAATAATCAAAATGACTCCAGACTTTCAAAGAGTAAGGAGATAAACAAATATCTGATCTAGACAACCAAAGTGTCGAAGGTGTCAATTTCTGCTCTCTGATCAGTCCACTTCCTCTTTGGACTTTAATACCAGAACATCCTAGAGGTTCTACGTAGGAACCCGGCCAAGCGTCTAGGGATGCTGGCCCCATCGATGCTTACGGGCACAATGGGCGGAGATTGCAGACCTTCCGTAATGTCTAACAATCTAAAGCACACGCGTTGCCGCACTCGGCTGAACTACAGAGGTTCATAATCATCGGAGACCACTCTGGGTCTAGCTATGGCTCGTGAGCATACTATGATCCAACCTAAGAGTGTTCAACAAGGCTCTTAGTGGAGAAGCAGTTTACATGGAACTGAGTTTGACTAACCACAACCAAGGGTATTCTCGTGAATTAACAATTTCAGAAACTAGACTCTCACGGGAGTACAAAGGAATTCTCAGCATTTAACAATGACTGACTCTTAAGAGATTAACCAACAATCGGCTTGTGCCCATGCACGAGCTGACTCGAAATCAGACTCTTCGGTGTAGACTCTATCAACGTCATCACCATGCACTATTATAATCAAGATCATCCCTAGATTACAAGACTCCTGACTGGTGTCCCAAAAACTTTAATGGTAGAATTGAAATGGATAACCCTAATCTAATATCAGGGTTTCAAGAGGTCGAAGATGTGCGATGTTTGGCACTGCGAGCAAAGACATAGATGACCACGACATTTGGAATAGAGACAAATTCCACACATATTATTATCATAAGTACTCTCTGGAATTCTTATACCATAGTACCCTCCTTATGTTATATAATAATAATATATGCATGAATATACATATATAAGTAGTTTTAGTATAACGTTTTATTTAATCACCGTGAAAGGACACTGTTATTGACACAACAGCTCCATTCCCGAAGTTCCTCCAATCTACCCAGAACTTGTCAATCCCGGAAATTTTTACAGCAGACAGCCCCGTGTCTGTAAATCATTATCCAATTTACATAATATTTTTCCGAATTTTCTACAATTAGTTATGAATTTTTGAATGCAGTCTGTCAGCGCTGGATACATCCTGGCCGAGAGCACTACACTAAACAATAATCCGATTTCCACTTGTTGTTACTAATTCTAATCACAACTAAGGTGTTTTAGACTTAAAACCCTCTTACATTAGGTCATTATTAACTTCTGGACAGACCATTAATTATACATTAACTCACCTATTAACCCCTTCTTAAAAACTGTTTTACAACATAGCCTTAACGGTTCATTAACCGGCAAACTAGACAACTTATCCCGGACACTTAAGCTTCAATTCAGACCTATTGACAGAAGTCTTAAGGCCCACAAATCATGACTCTTAAGTCTTAACACGTTCATCTTATTAGTACAACCATTACTCTCTTTTAGATGGTCTTATTACCTACATACCACTTCAATTAGGGTAAACACTACATAAAGTAGACAACTTTATCTGGACACGAAGCAAAACCATGACCCACGACTTGGGACACATAAGAACATGCCAAACCAGCAGATTTACCTCTGAAAGCTTGCTGCTTTTGGTTGAGAAACACAAGAATTACACCAATCGATACATCAATTAAATCGATGCATAGAAAAATGTGAGATCGGGTGACTAATAACAAGAAAGAAGACAACTTTTTTTAAACATACCTTCATCTACACAATTCAGAGAACAATACTCCATATTAGACATCAGATACATGACTCACATGAATCGAAATAGACACACATAAACAGGGACGACTTGATCGAATTGTGCATGGAAGATTCACATCAAGAAATCAATCGGTATATCAATAATTGCATAGATTTAAGCAAATCGAACAACTAATCCAGGACAATAAGGACGTTCATATCACTCACAACATCAGAACGTGATGTACATATAAAAATTGAAACCTTAATGAAATCATACTTGTGAGAAAAAGAACATCTTACCGATGAACCGGTACTAATTGTACGTCAACCGGTTCGGATTCGAACTTGCTTTCTTGCGATCTCCACACGATCCAACGTACACCACTTGCACACACCACAAGGAGAGGCCTACTGGTGGGTGAGGGGAAAGGGGGAGGACGTGGAAATTGGGGAGAAAACACCACGAAATAGAAGAGAGGGCTGCCGGTTCCCAAAGGGATGGCCGGCCCTCTCAAAGTGGGTTTAAATAATTCATGCCTTTTGTCCTCCACCGTCCATCTCCACTCCATCCAAGGGCCAAGGATCGTCCCAGCCCTTCCCAAAACCACCAGCACGATCTCCTCTAACCCCAAGATTCTTTTGATTTGATTGCATCTAGGTAGGATTTTATCTTCTCTCAAAATCTTACCAAATTACTAATGTAACTTACTAAGTAAAAAGAAATCTTTTGGGACTACACTTGGCGCCAAATACCAGCAAGGAAAGGCCACTTCCAACCCCCAAAAGGGGCGTCCAATCCATGATTAAAATATGCTTTAGTTAGCCTAATTAAATCCTTCATAATCTTGATTCTCCAATAAGTATCAATTAGGGTTTTGACTACAACCCAATTTACTACGTTTAGAACCCTTAAATAGAGCAAATCAGGCAAGATACGTCCCAAAGAAATCCCCCAAAATCAGCCCAAGACGTTTCCCAACGGAATTGCCTCGGGAAACGCGAAACCACCGGCGATCGATTGGTACGTATACGCGATCGATCGTCTTGCGATCGATGCCTTACAAAAATGATCGATCGTCCCCCGATCGATGCCGTTTGAAAGGGATCGATCGGTCTGACGGAAAAATTTCAAATTTTGATTTTAAATGAAATTTCTAGAATTCAAAATTTACTCCCATTTAGCAAGGAAAAGTTACCTTAATAATATAGAAAAATTTACGGCCGCTACATCCTCCCCTCCTTAAAGAACATTTCGTCCCCGAAATGCCGCAATTATTCTTCAAAGAGTTGAGGGTAGGACTTCTTCATCTCATCCTCGGTTTCCCATGTCATTTCCTCGGAGTGCTGGTTTTGCCACATAACCTTCACCAACGGTATTGTCTTTTTTCGTAGCACCTGATCCTTCTTATCCAGTATCTTGATAGGTCTCATCGGAAATGATAAGTCTGCCTCAAGTTCCATCGTGGTATAATCCAATACATGAGACTCATTCGGCACATACTTCCTCAACATCGATACGTGAAACGTATTGTGTACCTCTGCCAGCTGTGGGGGTAAGGCCAATCTGTAAGCAACCGGCCCAACCCTCTCCAAGATCTCAAAGGGTCCGACGAACCTCGGGCTCAGCTTCCCTTTCCTACCAAACCTCATAACTCCTTTGGACGGAGAAACTTTTAAGAATACCTTGTCTCCTTCCTGAAACTCCAGCTCTCGTCGTCGGTTATCTGCATAGCTCTTCTGCCTGCTCTGTGCGATCTGTATTCTCTGTCGAATCTGTTTCACCTTCTCTGTGCAATACTGTATCAATTCTGACCTCATTACCTGACACTCTCTAATTTCAGTCCAACATGTAAGTGATCTACACGGTCTTCCATATAGTGTCTCAAATGGTGCCATTCCAATACTAGAGTGGTAACTGTTATTATAGGCAAATTCAATCAGTGGCAAATGATCGTCCCAATTTCCTTTCCAATCAATGGCACACGCTCTGAGCATATCTTCCAAAGTCTGAATCTTTCTTTCTGACTGTCCATCGCTCTGCGGGTGAAATGCTGTACTGAAACTAAGCTTCGTACCCAACGCCTCCTGGATACCTTTCCATGTTCTGGATGTGAACCTTGAATCTCGATCAGATACGATTGATATCGATGTACCGTGCAGTCTTACTATTTCTCTGATATACAGCTCAGCTAAACTCTCTGGGTTCTGTTTCCATCGAATCGGTAGAAAATGCGCTGTCTTTGTGTGTCACGCCCCAGATTTCCAAGACCCTATTTACGCGGAAGCGACTTTCCAATGAAGGTCAAGGGTAGGAAACTTGGGACGGACCGAATACTCGAGACCTCCACTATCCCTTTTTAATATTAGGGAATATGCAGGATCATCACGACTTAAACAATAATTACTTACAAAATATGGAATAACTGAAAAAAAATCTACTTTGTTATTACAAGTCTTGAAACGTCTTAACACAACATAAAATAAAGTAAAACGGCGTGCAGGCCGCGAGTTCAAGCATTAACTCAAAATAAAATAAATAATCTAATCTTCAAATCTCCAGCATCCACTCACGTTGCCGATTGCTGTCACCTCTGCTCCTCCTTGAATCCTGCATCAGAGGATGCATGAGTATTCCATAGGAAATACCCAGTAGGATACAGAAAAATCACAGTGGAACAAATGGTACAAGAAATGACTCCAAAACAGATATAGGTCAACAGACTTGGTTTGACAAAACTGATTTCACGTATCTGAAACATCTGACGTCCTCGACTCATCATAGTCTAGGAATTAAAGGTCAAAGACTCCAACTTACACAGAGTAATGGAGATAAAATATTAACATAAGCTCTGGACATCTAAAGTGTCAGAGGTAACAATTTCTGCTCGCAAATCTGTCCATATCTTCATGGAAAACAATACCAGAACATCCTAGAGGTTCTACAGTGGAACCCGGCCATGCGTCTAGGGATGCTGGCCCCATCGGTGCTTACGGGCACAATGGGCGGAGATTGCAGACCTTCCGTAATGTCATACAATCTAAGCGCACGCGGTTGCCGTCATCGGCTGAACTACAGAGGTTCAATATCATCGGAGATCTCGCAGGATCTAGCAATGGCTCGTGAGCATACTATGATTCCGACTAAGAGCTCTCAGAAATGCTACTTAGTGGAGAAACAGTTTCCTAGAACATCGGGTTTTATTCTGAAAAGGGCTTAACTCAAAGCTTTCTGAATTTCAACTCTTCATAGGAGTAGAATACAATTGTCGATCACAATCCAAATAGACTCACTAAGGAGTGTTTGAATATCTCAGAATAAATAGGTCTGGGAACTCGGTTGAGACCCGACCGAAAGACTCATCAAAAGACCCATCACCGGTTCGCCAAAGGTCCATGCTCCGCCGTCTTCATCGTCGTGCCTAATCCTAGAGTTAACAATCCCCGGCACGAAAATGATGAAATGACGTGTCTAAAATGGACCACGTCAGAGATTCCGGAAGAGATTCACGCTAAGAATACTCTTGAGCCATAGATAACTCAAGATAATGACACAAAGGATAATTAATAACGGACACCCCATTCGACTCTAGGATCCGACTTACACTTTTAAGTTGACTGATCCTGATGGTCTTATAAGTAGTAATATACTTAATTAAAGTCTTTAATTATTATCTTAAATTAAGTTTCTTATTATTATTATTATTAGGGTTTAAGGGTTAATACGCGCAGGAAACCAGTTCTGTCCAAACAGAACAGCCCACTTCCGAAGGTCACTACGCCCTGAACCCAGTGAACTAACTTCTGACATTTTTATCCCAGATTCCCTCAGATGTTTAGTTTACAGATTGACAAACGGTTTACTGTTTGGATTTTTTTACAATTAGATATCATTTTTAGAGTGGGGTCTGTTTGCGCAGGACTGCTCCTGGCCGAGACCACTTAACACAAGTTATACCCATTAATTAATTATACAACTTTTTATAATTCCCTAATTACCCTTACTGACACTCTTAACCTTTTCTTAATGTATTTTACAGAGCCTAAGGGTTCTGGAATTATTGATTTAATCTCAGCATTAGGTTACACTTATCACCCGATTGCTAATCTTTTAACTTGATTCTTATATATCAAAAGTATTGAACAAGCCAAGTAAACTTGGACACCTCCACGACCCAAACAGGTTCTGACATGACGTCAGACCACTCTCGGACTTCAGAGTGTGGTGCCAAATTGATTACTCAAATTAATCACATACTTTACATATGATATACACATATACCCTTACCCGATGGTGTTTATAAGCAATAATGTAATAATCTTGTAATTAAGCCAAAAAGGACAACTATTCCCGGACAACAAAGCTACTGGTTCATGACCAAAGATTCAAACTTTATGACATCAGAGAGTGAATTAATACCTTTAGAGATCAATACACGAAGTATCAACAAGAATCACGCCGAAAATGGCATAAGACAATAAATCGGCGAGTATCAATCAAACCATAAGGGATTCAATAATAAATCATGACAAATAACTCCGGACAGAAGTTGGACGTCAACTTTATGCAATAAAGGTGACAACTTTCTGGAATTTATGCAATGGGGGACGTCTAACTAGGCATTAGGATACTACGAATCAAGCATAAGAGTACCGAATGAAGCATTTCATATAATATGAATCAATAACATCATGGTATACTCGATAATTCATGTCATATGAAATTAAATCAAGGCATATAATATCTCAGTATGAGCATCAAAAGACTACTCGAAATCATGTCAAAAATCATGAATCACACATGTGGAAAAAAAATGCTCCTACCTCTTATGACAAACCGAAAATCCCTTTGCGTAGAACGCTCCTTGCTTCGCGCCTTCTCTTACGTCCGTCGATTCTCCACACCACGAAGTGATGAAAGGATGAAGAAGAGGTGCTGGTTTAGAGAAGTGTGAAGGAGGGAGAAGGCACACCAAATGGGGACGCAGGCTAAAGGGAAGCCGGCCCCTTTTTGTCCCCTTTTTATAGGTGATTCAACCCCTAGGCTAAGCAATCTCGACCGTCCGATTACCTCTCATCCAACGCTCACGAAAAGGTCTAGAAAAATGCAATCTTTCTATTCCAACAAGCTCCCATATCCAGCCTCATCAGAATATTTGGATTGCCAATTAGTTGGGGTCAAGCTAATCTCCAAGATTTTCCCAAACCGAAAAAGGTAAAATTGCAACTCCATTTGGGCGCCCAAACCAAAAGCCACCTAGGTCCAAATTTGAATGGTAAGCTTTGGTAAGATTCTCCTTGAGGCTGATTGGCTCCTACTAAAATTAGTTGTAATCAAATCAATTAAGAGGTTGATTAAAGAGATAATTTGCAATTATGCCATGTAACCACCTGGGCCAAATCTATTCCCACGATCTGCTCCTCTACACAAATGGCGCCCCCTCTTGTTATTGGAATATGCTTTGGCATCTTCCTTAACTACCAATCACCTCCCTTAAATATGCCCTAATCAAATCAATTACAGATTAGGGAATCCATTAATTCAAATTAGTGCAAATCAATTTACAAGAGATCTCCCCACGATTTGGCTTCCCAAATCGTGGGTCCAAGACGTCCACGTCACCCATGAGGTGGCGTGACCCTCAGGGTCCACGTGGCCCTTCCCTGGATTTTGCACGTCTAACAACACAGATCGCTGATGAACGGTTAAGATAACTTATACGCGTGCTGAGCAGTTCCACCGTGCACGAGTCCTGTCCTGGTGACACATCCACTGGGCCCCGTCACACGTGCACTCGCACACGTGACTAGCCCTAGCCCTGACGCTCGACTGGCCCTGGCGTCAGGTGTATCAAACCCTGGCGCCAGATAGGTCACGGCGCCAGGCCCAGTCCTCGCGCTCGGAAAAACCTGCCTAATCTGGCTAAACAATTTTATTTGACCCAAAATCATCAAGATAGGGTTTCATAAGGCCAAAACGAAATACCAGATCAAAAGGCACGACAGATACGAAAACTTTCCTATTTTAGACCAGTTTCCTAAAATAGCACTTTCCAAAAACGTACCGATTTTTTTTCGGGTGTTACATCCTCCCCTCCTAAAAAGAACATTTCGTCCTCGAAATGCTGATAATCAATCTTCGAAAAGATGAGGGTAAGATTTCTTCATCTCATCTTCCGCTTCCCATGTCATTTCCTCGGAGTGCTGGTTTTGCCACAGAACCTTTACCAATGGGATAGTCTTCCTTCGTAACACCTGATCTTTCTTGTCCAAAATCTTGATTGGTCTCATCGGAAAAGACAAGTCTGCCTCCAACTCCATTGTTGTATAGTCCAATACATGGGACTCATCCGGCACATATTTCCTCAACATCGATACATGAAATGTATTGTGTACTTCCGCCAGTTGTGGGGGTAAGGCCAATCTGTAGGCAACTGGCCCGACTCGTTCTAAGATCTCAAATGGTCCAACAAACCTCGGGCTAAGTTTCCCTTTCTTACCAAACCTCATAACTCCCTTTGACGGAGAAACCTTCAGAAATACGTTGTCTCCCTCCTGAAACTCCAAATCCCGTCTTCGGTTATCCGCATAACTCTTCTGTCTGCTCTGTGCTGTTTGTAGTTTTTGTCGAATCTGTTTCACTTTCTCTGCGCAGTATTGTACTAGTTCCGACTTCATTACTTGATTTTCTCCGACCTCTGTCCAGCACGTAGGTGATCTGCATGGTCTTCCATATAGAGCTTCAAACGGTGCCATTCCAATGCTAGAGTGATAGCTGTTGTTGTAGGCGAATTCGATCAATGGTAGATGATCATCCCAATTGCCCTTCCAGTCAATAGCACACGCTCGGAGCATGTCTTCTAAAGTCTGAATGGTTCTTTCTGACTGCCCATCGCTCTGTGGATGAAATGCTGTGCTAAAACTGAGTTTAGTGCCCAGTGCTTCCTGAATTCCTTTCCATGTCCTGGACGTAAACCTTGGATCTCGATCTGATACTATTGATATTGGCGTACCATGCAATCTCACTATTTCCTTGATGTACAACTCAGCTAGACTCTCCGGATTCTGCTTCCATCTGATTGGTAGAAAATGAGCTGTCTTTGATAATCGATCAACGATCACCCATATTGCATCCTTCTGTCTTTGGGTCTTTGGTAAGGCCACCACAAAATCCATTGTGATGTGGTCCCATTTCCACTGTGGAATCTCCAAAGGTTGTAATAATCCTGCCGGTCTCTGATGTTCCGCCTTTACTTGCTGACAGGTCAAACATTTGGATACAAACTTTCCAATGTCTCGCTTCATTCCATTCCACCAGAAATTCCTCTTCAGATCCTGATATAACTTGGTACTCCCTGGATGAATCGCATATTGTGAGTTATGCGCCTCTCGAAGAAGTTCTTGTCTCAATTCTGCATCTTTCGGCACGACCAATCTTCCTTGGAATAAGATACTCTCATCAGTTCCTTTCGTGAAATTTGGCTTCTCTAGCAGCTTCTGCAACTGAGGTTTACTCTTCTGTGCCTCCAGTACCTTCTCATAGATCACTGATCTCACTGATATGTTCCCTAGGAAAGAAATTCTCTGGGTAGTTGGCCATTCCAGATTATACTTTCCCAAATCCTCCATCATTCTCCACTCGTGCACCATCAAATGTGCTATGACTCCGGTTTTTCTGCTTAGTGCATCTGCGACTACATTCGCCTTCCCTGGGTGATAATGAATGGAAAAATCATAATCCTTCAAATATTCTAACCACCGCCTCTGTCTCATATTCAAGTCCTTCTGAGAGAAAATATACTTCAGACTCTTGTGATCTGTGAATACCTCGAAAGTCTCACCATAGAGATAATGCCTCCAAATCTTCAGAGCAAACACGACCGCTGCCAGCTCCAAGTCATGAGTTGGATAATTCTGTTCATGGATCTTCAATTGTCTTGATGCATACGCCACTACATGTCAGTTCTGCATTAATACACAACCCAGACCGCATTTCGATGCGTCGCTATAGATGACGAACCCACCAGATCCTGATGGAAGTTTCAGAATCGGTGCGGATGTCAATCTTTTCTTCAACTCTTGGAAGCTCTTTTCACAATCAGCATTCCAGTTGAACTTCACTCCTTTCCTTGTTAACTTGGTCATTGGCAAGGCTAAGCTGGAAAATCCTTCGATAAATCGCCGATAATAACCCGCCAATCCCAAAAAGCTTCTGATCTCGGTCACGCTCTTTGGCTGCTCCCAATGAAGAACCGCTTCTACTTTCGTTGGATCTACCGAGACTCCGTCCTTCGATATGACATGACCCAAGAAGTTAACTTTATCCAACCAGAATTCACACTTGCTAAACTTCGCATATAACTGGTTCTCTCGCAGAATTTGTAACAATTGACCCAAGTGCTCTCTGTGTTCTTCTTGACTTGCAGAGTAGACCAATATGTCGTCCACAAACACGATCACAAACTGGTCTAACAATGCCTTGAAGATTCGATTCATCATATCCATAAATGCTGCTGGGGCATTAGTCAGACCAAACGGCATCACTAGAAACTCATAGTGCCCGTATCTGGTTCTGAACGCTGTTTTAGAAATATCGTCTTCTTTGATCCTCAACTGATGATATCCTGACCTTAAATCGATTCTCGAGAAAACTTTCGCTGACTGCAGTTGATCAAATAAGTCATCGATCCTCGGTAGCGGATACTTGTTCTTTATGGTCACTTGGTTCAGCATTCTGTAATCAATGCATAATCGCATGGATCCATCTTTCTTCTTTACGAACAGAACTGGTGCTCCCCAAGGAGACACACTTGGACGAATCAACCGTTTCTCCAGTAACTCCTGAAGTTGCTCCTTCAATTCTTTCAACTCGGCAGGTGCCATCCGATACGGTGCCTTCGATATCGGTGCAGTTCCCGGTATCAGGTCTATCGTGAAGTCAACATCCCGCTTTGGTGGCAAACCAGGCAACTCTTCCGGAAAAACATCGGTAAACTCGTTTACTACCTCAATTTCCTCTATATTAGGGGTAGATTTCTTGACTGATAGCACAGTCGCTAAAAAGGCTTTACAACCTTTAGCTACTAGTTTCCGAACTTTTATAGCTGAAATGATACGATTATCTTTTCTTACTCGAATACCTTGGAACAAAAGTTCCCTCTTCCCTGGAATTCTAAAATGAACTCTCTTCTTACTACAGTCAACCGTAGCACCAAACTTAGCTAACCAGTCCATACCAAGGATAATATCAAAATCAATCATTACAAGCACTACCAAATCAGCAGGCAATATCACACCATCAATCATAACAGAGGATTCCTTCAGATACTCAGTAGCCATGATTGAGTCTCCGACAGGAGTAGAAATAGAAAGATCATACTCCAGTCTAGAAGGTTGCCGTTCTAGACTCTCAGCAAACATCACAGAAATAAAGGATCTCGAAGATCCAGGGTCAATCAAAACCCTAGCCAAACTATCCAAAACAAGGAGAGTACCTTCAATCACGTCATCAGAAGCGTAAGCCTGCTCGGCAGAGGTCAAGGCGAAGACTCTTGCTTGGCCCTTCTTGCTAGTCTCCCCTCCTGTCTTTGCGTTGCGGTTGGGGCAATGAGGAGAAATGTGTCCGACTTCATTGCAGCTGTAGCATCTCCGGGTGTCTTTCGGACACGGCTTCCCCGCATGAGACTGCTGCCCACAGAATCTGCATTTGCCTCCTGTTTCTGGACCATTTCCACACTGAGGCGGACGGTAAGGAACCATCGCCCGATTCTGCCCATTTCCGCGGTTTTGCGGAGGTTGTTGCTGTCTCTGCTGTTTGGCTGGCCGATTATTAAAACGTCCACCATTCCTGAACCTCTTGAATCCGGATCGTTTGACAGTACCATCCTGACCCTTACTGGCATTCCCTTTCCGCTCCTGGGTCCTTTTGTAGTCATCTTCCAAAATCGAAGCAAGTTCGACCGCCTTTGCCACCGTTGCCGGTTGTGAAACTAGTACCTTCGCCCTTAAGCCGTCACGTAAACCATCCACAAATCTTCTAGCCTTCACCAGATCAGTAGGGCAAGCATTCGTCGCAAATCGTTGTAGTTGCTCGAATTTCGTCTCGTACTGGAGTACGGACATCGATCCCTGAACCAGCTCCAAAAATTCTTTCTCTTTCCGGCGTTGCACATGCGGAGGAAAGTATTTCCTGTTAAATACTTCCTTGAACTCTTCCCACGAGATGTCTTGTCCAGCTTCAAAGTTATTTCGTTCTGCTGACTCCCACCAGAAGACAGCTTCTCCCACAAATAAGTAGGTCGCGAAGACTACCCTTTCGTCTGAAGGAACTTTCATCCCCTTGAAGAGACGTTCCACTTCTACAATCCAGCGCTCAGCCTTCTCGGAGTTGTCGTCTCCCGAGAAAGCAGGTCCAGCTCTCTTGAATCTCTCAAGTGTTGGCGGTTTCACGTTTGGGGTGTTGTTAGCTCCCCGGTCATTCCTTAATTCCCTGGCTAATTCGCGTACCACATCAAACAAATTGTGGCTTGATGCCTCCTCCTGCTGGGAATTGGGTCCAGTTCCAGATCGTCTGCCGCGAGCACCCGTTGTTGCCATCTCTGAAAATCTACAGTCAAGGAAAGAAGGAGAATTAAAATTTGACACTATGCTTCATTTTAATTCTTCCTCCAATCCGAGACTCCTAGCGCGACAAACAAGCAGTCACAACCAACGCAAACAAAGAACACAACCAAGCAAGGGACGAACAAAAACTGAAATCCAAACGAGATCTTTTATTCAATTTTGAAAAAGCAATTACACCTAAATCCCTGATAAGAAAGCAGGGTTATTCAAAATCCTACTCAAATTAGAAACTTCCTAACCGAGTCCATGAACACCGCATCTCAGAGGTACTCGTCTAGAATAGCAAGAGACACGTGCATTGGTGCAAATACTAGATGGTCCATATACCAATCTATTTCCCACTCAGTCATGTGAGGCCATCTATACCCTAAGGATTTAAACCTAAGATAAAGGGTATAGAAGAGATCTGGATCGTTCCTCGCCCGAATGTAGACTGGATGATTTAAGACCGTCAGAAACTCTTGATTGATCACAACCACATGCTCCTCTACAGGGTTCTCCTCCGGGTCTTCTTCGGGATCTTCCTCGGGATCCTCCTCCGGGTCTTCTTCCGGGTCCTCCTCCGGATCTTCTTCCGGGTCCTCCTCGAAGTCCATCAGATCTGGCTCTTCCTCTATGTCGATCAGATAAGGCTCTTCCTCAGTTCCACTCCCTACGTTCTGGAGTTTCCACTCGTCTAGCCATAGGCGTGCAGCTTCCTGCTGGTCCCTCTCGTAAATTCGACCACTACGCGTTGACACCATTTCCTAAAAAAAGGTTTATTAGTCTTTACTCCCATTCTAAGGTTTTACTTTCACACTCAAGTTATCCGATTCCTTGTACAGTATCTCATTATTTAAGTCGTCAAACTGCTCTGATACCAAGCTGTCACGCCCCAGATTTCCAAGACCCTATTTACGCGGAAGCGACTTTCCAATGAAGGTCAAGGGTAGGAAACTTGGGACGGACCGAATACTCGAGACCTCCACTATCCCTTTTTAATATTACGGAACATGCAGGATCATCACGACTTAAACAATAATTACTTACAAAATATGGAATAACTGAAAAAAAATCTACTTTGTTATTACAAGTCTTGAAACGTCTTAACACAACATAAAATAAAGTAAAACGGCGCGCAGGCCGCGAGTTCAAGCATTAACTCAAAATAAAATAAATAATCTAATCTTCAAATCTCCAGCATCCACTCACGTTGCCGATTGCTGTCACCTCTGCTCCTCCTTGAATCCTGCATCAGAGGATGCATGAGTATTCCATAGGAAATACCCAGTAGGATACAGAAAAATCACAGTGGAACAAATGGTACAAGAAATGACTCCAAAACAGATATAGGTCAACAGACTTGGTTTGACAAAACTGATTTCACGTATCTGAAACATCTGACGTCCTCGACTCATCATAGTCTAGGAATTAAAGGTCAAAGACTCCAACTTACACAGAGTAATGAAGATAAAATATTAACATAAGCTCTGGACATCTAAAGTGTCAGAGGTAACAATTTCTGCTCGCAAATCTGTCCATATCTTCATGGAAAACAATACCAGAACATCCTAGAGGTTCTACAGTGGAACCCGGCCATGCGTCTAGGGATGCTGGCCCCATCGGTGCTTACGGGCACAATGGGCGGAGATTGCAGACCTTCCGTAATGTCATACAATCTAAGCGCACGCGGTTGCCGTCATCGGCTGAACTACAGAGGTTCAATATCATCGGAGATCTCGCAGGATCTAGCAATGGCTCGTGAGCATACTATGATTCCGACTAAGAGCTCTCAGAAATGCTACTTAGTGGAGAAACAGTTTCCTAGAACATCGGGTTTTATTCTGAAAAGGGCTTAACTCAAAGCTTTCTCTGATGTTCTGCTTTTACTTGTTGACATGTTAAACATTTGGAGACGAACCTTCCTATGTCTTGCTTCATTTCGTTCCACCAAAAGTTCCTCTTCAAATCCTGGTACAACTTTGTGCTCCCGGGATGAATCGCATACCGTGAGTGATGCGCCTCTTGGAGAAGTTCTTGTCTCATCTCCGTGTTCTTTGGCACGACCAATCTTCCTTGGAATAAGATGCTTCCATCATTCCCTTTCTTAAATCCTGGTTTCTCCAACAGCTTTTGCAACTGAGGACTATTCTTTTGTGCGCATCAAGCACCTTCTCATACATCATTGATCTCACCGAGATATTTCCTAGGAATGACGCTCTCCTAGTAGTTGGCCATTCTAGTTTACATGCTCCTAAATCTTCCATCATTCGCCATTCTTGCACCATCAAATATGCTACCATTCTTGTCTTTCTGCTTAATGCATCAGCAACCACATTCGCCTTACCGGGATGGTAGTGGATAGAGAAGTCATAGTCCTTCAAATACTCCAACCATCGCCTTTGTCTCATATTCAGGTCTTTCTGAGAAAAGATGTACTTCAGACTCTTGTGATCAGTGAATACTTCGAAAGTTTCTCCATACAAATAATGTCTCCAAATTTTTAAGGCAAAGACTACTGCCGCTAACTCCAAATCATGAGTGGGATAATTCTGCTCATGAATTTTTAATTGTCTCAACGCATAAGCCACCACATGTCCATTGTGCATCAACACGCAGCCCAAACTGCATCTCGATGCATCGCTGTAAATAACAAACCCACCAGATCCTGATGGAAGTTTCAGAATCGGTGCAGAAGTCAGTCTTCTTTTCAGCTCTTGAAAACTTTTCTCACAATCCTCGTTCCAATTATACTTCACTCCCTTCCTGGTTAACTTAGTCATTGGCAGTGCTAAGCTAGAAAATCCTTCAATGAATCTTCGATAATATCCTGCTAATCCCAGAAAACTCCTTATCTCAGTTACGCTCTTTGGTTGTTCCCAATGCAGAACGGCTTCCACCTTCGTCGGGTCCACCGAAACCCCATCTTTTGATATCACATGGCCCAAGAAGTTTACCCTGTCCAACCAGAACTCGCACTTGCTGAACTTAGCATATAACTGGTTCTCTCGTAGAATTTGTAATACTTGAGCTAAGTATCTTCTATGCTCTTCCCGGCTTGCAGAGTAGACCAAAATATCATCGACGAACACAATTACAAACTGATCAGCAGTGCCTTAAAGATTCTGTTCATCATATCCATGAATGCTGCAGGGGCATTTGTCAAACCAAACGGCATCACCAGAAATTCATAGTGTCCGTATCGGGTTCTGAAAGCTATTTTGGAGATGTCTTCTTCCTTGATCCTCAGCTGATGGTATCCTGACCGCAGATCGATCCTTGAGAAAACTCTTGCTGATTGTAGTTGATCAAATAAGTCGTCGATCCTCGGTAGCGGGTACTTTTTCTTTATAGTTACTTGATTCAGCATCCGATAGTCAATACATAATCTCATTGACCCATCTTTCTTCTTTACGAACAACACTGGCGCTCCCCAGGGAGATACACTTGGTCGAATCAGACGTTTATCTAGCAACTCCTGTAGCTGCTCTTTCAATTCCTTCAATTCCGCAGGTGCCATCCGATATGGTGCCTTCGATATTGGTGCAGTTCCCGGTAATAGATCTATAGTGAAGTCAACATCTCGCTTTGGTGGCAAACCCGGCAACTCCTCCGGAAACACATCGGAAAATTCATTTACCACTTCAATTTCTTCTATTCTGGGAGTAGTTTTCTTTTCCGTTACTACGGTAGCCAAAAAGGCTCTACACCCTTTTGCTACTAATTTCTGAACTTTCATTGCAGAAATTAAACAATTTTCTTTCTTTAAACGAATTCCTCGGAACATTAATTCTTTCTTTCCCGGAATTCTAAAATATACTCTCTTCTTACTACAATCAACTGTAGCCCCAAATCTAGCT
The DNA here is from genome assembly GCA_039654745.1 of Houttuynia cordata. Taxonomy (NCBI): domain Eukaryota; kingdom Viridiplantae; phylum Streptophyta; class Magnoliopsida; order Piperales; family Saururaceae; genus Houttuynia; species Houttuynia cordata. The sequence continues at coordinate 34,443,587 of CM077505.1, read as the reverse complement.
AACCAATCCATACCCAAAATCACATCAAAGTCAAACATCTCAAGCAGAACAAGGTTAGCATTCAACACCACGTCATCAATCACAACAGGAGAGTCCTCCAGATACTCAGTTGCTAACACTGAGTCCCCAACAGGAGTAGAAATGGAGAGATCACACCCAAGTCTAGAAGGTTTCTTTTCTAGACTAGCCGCAAACACCACAGAAATAAAGGATCTAGACGATCCCGGATCTATCAATACTCTAGCTAATCTATCCAAGACAAGTAGAGTACCTTCGATGACATCGTCCGAAGCTTGGGCGTCCGCCGAAGTCAGAGCAAAGATTCGCGCCTGAGCCTTTTTACTTGACTCCCCTCCTGCTTTCTTGTCACGATTAGGGCAGTAGGTTGCAATGTGGCCGACTTCATTGCAGTTGTAACACCTCCGAGTATCCTGTGGACACGGCTTCCCCACATGAGATTGCTGCCCGCAAAATCTGGACTTGCCTCCCGCTCCTGGACCATCGATACGCTGAGGCTGGCGATAAGGAACCATCGCCCGATTCTGTCCATTCCCGCGGTTTTGCTGAGGTTGTTGCTGTCTCTGCTGTTTGGCTGGCCGATTGTTAAAACGTCCACCATTCCCGAACCTCTTAAATCCGGATCGCTTGACAGTACCATCCTGACCCTTACCGGCATTTCCTTTCCGCTCCTGGGTCCTTTTGTAATCGTCTTCCAAAATAGAGGCGAGTTCGACCGCCTTTGCCACAGTTGCTGGTTGCGAAACAAGCACCTTCGCCCTTAAACCGTCGCGTAAACCATCCACGAACCTTCTTGCCTTCACAAGATCGTTAGGGCAAGCATCCGTTGCAAATCGTTGCAGTTGCTCAAATTTAGTCTCGTACTGAAGTACGGACATCGATCCCTGAACCAGCTCCAGAAATTCTTTCTCCTTCCTGCGCTGCACATGCAGAGGAAAATATTTCCTGTGGAATACCTCCTTAAACTCTTCCCACGTAACGTCTTGTCCAGTTCCTAAGTTGTTTCGTTCTGCTGACTCCCACTAGAAGACAGCTTCTCCCACAAACAAGTAGGTTGCGAAGACCACCCTTTCGTCTGTCGGAACTTTCATCCCCTTGAAAAGACGTTCCACTTCCACAATCCAGCGCTCTGCCTTCTCAGGGTTGTCTGATCTATACATGAAATATGCATTTTATTATCTCCTAAACTTATGATTATACTAGTGTTTGATTAGAATAACTACTACTTTAATATAGTTTTTGGTTTTTGTAGGAAACAAGAGTAATACACAAAAATGAAGAGAAAAGTGACTCGAATGGTTAAATTATCATAACTTCGTCTAAAAATATCTGATTGGACTGATTCACATTTCATGTCAAAGTTCAAGAAGTCAGCTTTCCAACGCCACCAACCACGCACAATTCGGAGTTCGGGACAGAAAGTTATAGCCATTTGAAGTTTCTAAACAGTAACTACGATCGATCGGGAATCATTGCGATCGATCGCTAGAGCCGTAAAAGCACTGTATTGAAGGACACGATCGATCGGCATCAAAACGATCGATCGTATCTACTGGAATTTTTGATCCGCCGAAGACAGTAACTACGATCGATCGGTATCATACGGCGTCGATCGCAAAGCGATCGATCGGAGGAAAATAACGAAGGAATTGCGATCGATCGGCCAGCGAACGATCGTCAATACGTACGATCGATCGCCGTATGCGGCAAACCGGAATTAAGGCCTATTTTGACTTGGATTTGGAAGGGGATTTGAGGGTTTTCCTTCACCCCTATATATATGCCTTAAGGGAGAATGTATTGGGCACCACATATTCAACCTAGAGAGCAACTTGAGACCTTGGATGCTAGAGCAAAGGAAGAAGAAGATGATGAAGATGAAGATGATGGATTCTCTTCCCATGCTTGGCTAAACTCCTATCCAAGGCGTAGATGAAGCCCAATAATCTGGTTGTGTAGTTTCTTTTCTCTCATCTTATGTTTTTACTCTAGTTGGTGTATGGATTTTATTGTGTAATCACCGTTAATTCAATAAAGATTTGTTCTTTGTACTCGAGAGAGACAAGAGTGAATTCTTGTGAGTTTCAATCCGAAGAATACTTGCGTATCCGAGAGGAACGTGAGTAGACTGAGGTGTTATATATCAATAAAGTTTCATTGGTTTATACTCGAGAGAGATAGATCACAATTCAATGTTTTAATTATTTTATGTGTTACATCCGAGAGGAGAGCACTATATTTTGAGTTGACAAGTGCATGTCCGAGAGGAATATGCTAGCCAAGTGGAAATCTTTATTCAAAAGAGAGAGGGAAACGATACACTAGTTATTGTGGTGGATTCGAAGCCTTGGTCTTCTCCACATTGATTAAAACTCAGCTTAGTAGTTAAAGTTCATAGCTTTATTTAGATTAAACAAAAACTGCAACTCTTTTCTCTTGAAATTTGGTAAAGTATTCACCGTCCCTGAGGTTCGACAACCCTTTAATACTCACTGTAGTACAATTGCCTTGTGCACTTGCAAGGGTTTATATTTAAACGATCAAGTTTTTGGCGCCGTTGCCGGGGACGGCACAATAGTTTACCAGATTTTTAGCATAATTAGTTTTAGAGTAGTTTAGTGAGTCTTAACTTAGATTATTCGTCAGTAGCTTAATTTGTGTTTTGCTTTCTTTTGCAAGGTTAAGAGAGGACGTGGAATTCTCGCCAACGTGGAAGGGCCACCCCTTCCCCTAGTTTGCATTCTCTTATCCTTCCCTCTTTAGATTAATTTGTGTGTTTGGTGTTTTTCTTTTCTTTCTGTGACTGCATGTTGTGCTAGTTGTGGTTATTAGGACTGCTAGTTGTTGATATCTAGGACTGATGATTGCTAGTTGTGGATATATAGGGTTGATTTTCTGATTTGTGGATGTGTGATATTTTGATTCGGTTGATGAATGCATGGTGAAAAAATGTCTTCACCTTTTTATGGATTTAGCCATGAGAACCCATATAGGAGCTTTAATGATTATTGTTCTTCACACACACCTAATCCCCCTCCCTATGAAGTACCCTACCACCCATGACCCTTATATGCTGATACTTCCAACCGTGGGTGGGATAATCACTCTAATTTTGGGAGTGACACATCTTCTCTACAATACACAACTCATCATATGTCGGAACCATGTGCTCTCTGTTTAAGTCCCATTCACACCCCAGTGGAGTGCCCTCTGGCCCATGAGTACCCTGATTTTATAAGAAAATATGTGAATGAGGCCCAAAGTCTTCATAGGTGGGAGGACCATCCTAATTCTCCTTGGGAGCAACCCAACCCTGGGCCCACTCTTCATCAGGCCTCTAGACAAGATTTTCTAAGCCAACAACTACCTTACCAACCAGCCTCTACTCCTCAGTTTGGTCAATCTACCTTAGAAGATAAAATGAACCAAATAATAGCCAACCAATCTGCCATCCTCACAGCCTTAACTAAGTTGTCAACTGGATATAAGGAAATGAGAGAAGCGTACATCCCACCTGTCCAACCCCATTATCCGATGGGCCAATTTTCTGATGAAGGGATCTGTTTTTCCCCTGATTATGATGTTACATCCCTTCATAATGCCCAAAGGTTTGACAATGAGCTTGAGTGGGCTTTACACAATGATCAAGAGGGTGTAGAAATTAAAGAAGAAGTGAGTGTGTTGATAGAACCAAATTGTCAACCTTCTTCTATATCTGAGGAGTGGCAGTCTACAACACTGTTAACAGAACCTTATATTCCTGAAGCACCATTCATATCTTGTCTAGATCAATCTAACTCTTTGTTTATTGACAGTAACTTCGACTGTTTCATAGATAGTTTAGTTGATTCACTAGTTGAGGAAGCTTTCCCAATTCTATTACTAGAAGAGGCCCCTAAGGCCAAAATGGTTGATGTGGGGGGGGGGGGGGGAGGTTCCCTTTATATTAAAATTCTCTAATGACCTTCTTTCATGGTTAATGCAGGGACCCCTCTTTCCAAAGCTTCCCTACCCACCACTCCATCCTTTTATTCCACGATGTGCTCCATTCTTAGGCAACAAAGATAGGAGTGTGTGGTGCAATCATTTAATTGATCCAGGTTGATGACTTGATAATATGGCCCCTACAGAGGATCGTGGCTACGTCTGGCTAAAGACGTTAAACTTAGCGCTTGGTGGGAGGCAACCCACGTATTCAGGTGTATTCTCTCCTTTATCTGATTTTCTTTGATATATGATCATTGTCATTTTATATTTTTGTTCACATTGAGGACAATGTTCATAATAGGTTTGGGGGAGGGAATATTACTTGTATAAAAAAAAATTAAAAATTAAAAAATCAAAAAAAAATTTGATTAGTTTTTAGGTTGTTTGTTAGTACTTTTTCTTAGGTTTTGATAGTTTATCCCGTAATGATGCATGTTACAATTCTTAAGAGATTAATTTGCATTAGAAGTGTGAGTAAGTATACTGGAGGATAGATACACTTAACTGAGCATATCTTTCTGTTACAGTCCTCTTGGAACAGGTGCTTGAGCTAATAAAACTCACTCACACACACTAGTACATAAAGTAATACCATCTAGAGATTTGTTGAATACTAATCTACAGTGGGATGTCTTTAGTCAAAGTCATTGGATGATGTGTAGTTGTCTGTTGAGCTTAAAAGATCATGATAGACCATTTACTTGGCTATGGCAAGGGATTGGAACCAGAAATAGGTTGAGAGTATAATACAGCCTGGACAAAATAAAGATGTGCTGAAAATATGAATGATGAAAATGAAAATGTGAAAGAATGAAAACAAAATGAAAGAAAAGGGGCCGCTTGACTTTATAGGATTAACTTAGGCTGATGCTCGGGCCCGAAGCGGTCTCTTAAAACCTAATGCCCTAAGCCAACTGGCTGGGAGTCATTGGCCTGAGTCATTGCTAAACCTAAGCATCTTGAAGTCAGGCCTTACACAGTCCTAGCGAAAAAAAAAAGTCTATGGTGTATTATCCTCTCAAATCTAGAATGTTGGACCCGAAGGAGGCGCGCAGATCTGTGCTATCATGAACCTAAAGATTACGATGACTATGTAGGTTCTGATGTTCTTTGGTTAATGGGTAACACTGGATATGTGTAAAACAGAAATTTAGAATGTATTGCTACAATGTTCTACACTTTCTACTATTTATGTTATCATGCTATATTATATTGAGCAGAAATTTCCAAGATGAAAGTGTGGAATAAAACCACTTACTTGAGGGCTTCTATATTCCTGTTGATTATGAACCAAGTACATGTGGTTAATTTTCTTAAGCATTGTAGTATGTATTTGTCGGGATAATAGGTTTGCTTGTTTTGCAATGTTTTTGTTTTATTTTTATTTTTGCACTTAGGTTAATTAGATTAATAAATACATGTTCGTGGGTAGCATGGCTGCAAACCCTCACGAGACAACACTCGTCCTACTAGGGACACCTAGAGGTTTAACGGCTTGTTGCATACGCTCAATGCAATCGTGTTCCCTACGAAAGTGGTGTTTACTTTTCTGCATTAGTTCCTTTAGTTGTTTGTTTGATTTTGTTTTGTTTTTTTTGTTTTGCTAGGGACTAGCAAAATCTAGGTTTGGGGGTGTGATCTATGCATGAAATATGCATTTTATTATCTCCTAAACTTATGATTATACTAGTGTTTGATTAGAATAACTACTACTTTAATATAGTTTTTGGTTTTTGTAGGAAACAAGAGTAATACACAAAAATGAAGAGAAAAGTGACTCGAATGGTTAAATTATCATAACTTCTTCTACAAATATCTGATTGGACTGATTCAGTCTCATGTCAAAATTCAAGAAGTCAGCTTTCCAACGCCACCAACCACGCGCAATTCGGAGTTCGGGACAGAAAGTTATAGCCATTTGAAGTTTCTAAACAGTAACTACGATCGATCGGGAATCACTGCGATCGATCGCTAGAGCCGCAAAAACACTGTATTGAAGGACACGATCGATCGGCATCAAAACGATCGATCGTATCTACTGGAATTTTTGATCCGCCGAAGACAGTAACTACGATCGATCGGTATCATACGGCGTCGATCGCAAAGCGATCGATCGGAGGAAAATAACGAAGGAATTGCGATCGATCGGCCAGCGAACGATCGTCAATACGTACGATCGATCGCCGTATGCGGCAAACCGGAATTAAGGCCTATTTTGACTTGGATTTGGAAGGGGATTTGAGGGTTTTCCTTCACCCTTATATATATGCCTTAAGGGAGCACGTATTGGGCACCACATATTCAACCTAGAGAGCAACTTGAGACCTTGGAGGCTAGAGCAAAGGAAGAAGAAGATGATGAAGATGAAGATGATGGATTCTCTTCCCATGCTTGGCTAAACTCCTATCCAAGGCGTAGATGAAGCCCAATAATCTGGTTGTGTAGTTTCTTTTCTCTCATCTTATGTTTTTACTCTAGTTGGTGTATGGATTTTATTGTGTAATCACCGTTAATTCAATAAAGATTTGTTCTTTGTACTCGAGAGAGACAAGAGTGAATTCTTGTGAGTTTCAATCCGAAGAATACTTGCGTATCCGAGAGGAACGTGAGTAGACTGAGGTGTTATATATCAATAAATTTTCATTGGTTTATACTCGAGAGAGATAGATCACAATTCCATGTTTTAATTGTTTTATGTGTTACATCCGAGAGGAGAGCACTATATTTTGAGTTGACAAGTGTATGTCCGAGAGGAATATGCTAGCCAAGTGGAAATCTTTATTCAAAAGAGAGAGGGAAACGATACACTAGTTATTGTGGTGGATTCGAAGCCTTGATCTTCTCCACATTGATTAAAACTCAGCTTAGTAGTTAAAGTTCATAGCTTTATTTAGATTAAACAAAAACTGCAACTCTTTTCTCTTGAAATTTGGTAAAGTATTCACCGTCCCTGAGGTTCGACAACCCTTTAATACTCACCGTAGTACAATTGCCTTGTGCACTTGCAAGGGTTTATATTTAAACGATCATTGTCATCTCCTGAGAATGCGGGTCCAGCTCTCTTAAACCGCTCCAGCGTTGGTGGTTTCACATTCGGAGTGTTGCTAGCTCCCCGGTCGTTCCTTAACTCCCTGGCCAACTCGCGCACCACATCAGACAGGTTTTGGATCGATGCCTCCTCCTGCTGAGAGTTTGGTCCAGTACCGGATCGTCTGCCGCGAACTCCCGTTGTTGCCATCTCCGAAAATCTACAATCAAGGAAAGAAGGAGAATTAGAACTTAACACCATGCTTCATTTTAATTCTTCCTTCAGTCCAAGACTCCTAGCGCGACAAACAAACAGTCACACATACACAACCAACGAATGCAAATATCACAAGGTACACACCAAAGCTGAAATCAAAACGGGGTCTTTTATTCAATTTGAAATAGCAATTACACCTAAATCCCTGATAAGAATGCAGGGTTATTAAAGATCCTACTCAATTTAAAGAGCTCCCTAATCGAGTCCCTGAACACCACATCTCAGAGGTACTCGTCTAGGATGGCTAAGGACACAAACATCGGTGCAAACACTAGGTGATTCCCATACCAGCTAATCTCCCAATCAGTCATGTGAGGCCACCTATAACCTAGGGATTTGAACCTAAGATATAGCTTATAGAAAAGATCAGGATCATCCCTCGCGCGAATGTAAACTGGATGCTCCAAAACCTTCAAAAACTCCTGGTGTATCACGTAACCAACGAACTGCACCTCTTCCTCAGGATCCTCTTCCGGGTCTTCTTCCGGATCTTCTTCCGGATCTTCCTCCGGATCTTCTTCCGGATCTTCATCCTCAAAGTCAGGCTCTTTTTCGACGTCGATCAGAAAAGGGTCTTCCGCAGTTCCTTGCCCAACGTCCTGAAGCTTCCAATCATCTAGCCACATACGTGCTGCCTCCTGACTTTCCTTCTCGTAAATTCGTCCGCTGCGAGTTCTCGCCATTACCTAAAGCAAAGTACTAATTAGTCCTTAGGTACAATTATGGTTCAACTCTCATTCTAGGGTTTCACACTTTAAATCCCAAAGTCAATTCTAATCTTAGAACAATTATTTAGGTCATCTGAGGCTCTGATACCAAGCTGTCATGCCCCAAATTTCCAACCCCAAAATACGCGGAAGCGATAAGCCGTTGAAGGTAACAGCGTCACAAATCTGGGACGGACCGAATACTCGATTCATCACCATAAATCCCATGCACAAATGTGGGAATAGCCGGATCAAAATGACGTAAATAATTGTTCAAAAGTCTCAAAATAAAATAAAACTAACCAGCGTAAATAATCCAAATAATCCCACGAAAACAAGTAAATAAAGCAAGTGACACGCAGGCCACAAAATAACTAAATACCAAAATATCCACTATCATCAAATAAATAAATTCTACGCTAACAAGTCTCCACGACTTCCACGAGCACCAACCTCCACGTCACCAGAATGCTGTTCACACCTCTTCAGCTCTACGCCCTGCATCAGAAGATGCGTGAGTATTCCAGAGGAAATACTCAGTAGGATGCTAGAAAAACTCACAGTAGGGACAGGCAATAAAGAAACCAATAACAACCAGGTCCGATAACTCAGAATAACATGACGCAGATGGTACTTACCAGGAAAAGATACCGCACCCAAAATATCTCATCGATCAGGGTGGAAATAAATTACAATAATCAAAATGACTCCAGACTTCCAAAGAGTAAGGAGATAAACAAATATCTGATCTAGACAACCAAAGTGTCGAAGGTGTCAATTTCTGCTCTCTGATCAGTCCACTTCCTCTTTGGACTTTAATACCAGAACATCCTAGAGGTTCTACGTAGGAACCCGGCCAAGCGTCTAGGGATGCTGGCCCCATCGGTGCTTACGGGCACAATGGGCGGAGATTGCAGTCCTTCTGTAATGTCTAACAATCTAAAGCGCACGCGTTGCCGTACTCGGCTGAACTACAGAGGTTCATAATCATCGGAGACCACTCTGGGTCTAGCTATGGCTCGTGAGCATACTATGATCCAACCTAAGAGTGTTCAACAAGGCTCTTAGTGGAGAAGCAATTTACATGGAACTGAGTTTGACTAACCACAACCAAGGGAATTCTCGTGAATTAACAATTTCAGAAACTAGACTCTCACGGGAGTACAAATGAATTCTCAGCATTTAACAATGACTGACTCTTAAGAGATTAACCAACAATCGGCTTGTGCCCATGCACGAGCTGACTCGAAATCAGACTCTTCGGTGTAGACTCTATCAACGTCATCACCATGCACTATTACAATCAAGATCATCCCTAGATTACAAGACTCCTGACTGGTGTCCCAAAAACTTTAATGGTAGAATTGAAATGGATAACCCTAATCTAATATCAGGGTTTCAAGAGGTCGAAGATGTGCGATGTTAGGCACCGCGAGCAAAGACATAGATGACCACGACATTTGGAATAGAGACAAACTCCACACGTATTATTATCATAAGTATTCTCTGGACTTCTTACACCATAGTACCCTCCTTATGTTATATAATAATAATATATGCATGAATATACATATATAAGTAGTTTTAGTATAGCGTTTTATTTAATCACCGTGAAAGGACACTGTTATTGATACAACAGCTCCATTCCCGGAGTTCCTCCAATCTACCCAGAACTTGTCAATCCCGGAAATTTTTACAGCAGACAGCCCTGTGTCTGTAGATCATTACCCAATTTACAGAATATTTTTCCGAATTTTCTACAATTAGTTATGAATTTTTTAATGCAGTCTGTCAGCGCTGGATACATCCTAGCCGAGAGCACTACACTAAACAATAATCCGATTTCCACTTGTTGTTACTAATTCTAATCACAACTAAGGTCTTTTAGACTTAAAACCCTCTTACATTAGGTCATTATTAACTTCTGGACAGACCATTAATTATACATTAACTCACCTATTAACCCCTTCTTAAAAACTGTTTTACAACATAGCCTTAACGGTTCATTAACCGGCAAACTAGACAACTTATCCCGGACACTTAAGCTTCAATTCAGACCTATTGACAGAAGTCTTAAGGCCCACAAATCATGACTCTTAAGTCTTAACACGTTCATCTTATTAGTACAACCATTACTCTCTTTTAGATGGTCTTATTACCTACATACCACTTCAATTAGGGTAAACACTACATAAAGTAGACAACTTTATCCGGACACGAAGCAAAACCATGACCCACGACTTGGGACACATAAGAACATGCCAAACCAGTAGATTTACCTCTGAAAGCTTGCTGCTTTTGGATGAGAAACACAAGAATTACACCAATCGATACATCAATTAAATCGATGCATAGAAAAATGTGAGATCAGGTGACTAATAACAAGAAAGAAGACAACTTTTCTTAAACATACCTTCATCTACACAATTCAGAGAACAATACTCCATATTAGACATCAGATACATGACTCACATGAATCGAAATAGACACACATCAACATGGACGACTTGATCGAATTGTGCATGGAAGATTCACATCAAGAAATCAATCGGTATATCAATAATTGCATAGATTTAAGCAAATCGAACAACTAATCCAGGACAATAAGGACGTTCATATCACTCACAACATCATAACGTGATGTACATATAAAAATTGAAACCTTAATGAAATCATACTTGTGAGAAAAAGAACATCTTACCGATGAACCGGTACTAATTGTACGTCAACCGGTTCGGATTCGAACTTGTTTTCTTGCGATCTCCACACGATCCAACGTACACCACTTGCACACACCACAAGGAGAGGCCTACTGGTGGGTGAGGGGAAAGGGGAGGACGTGGAAATTGGGGAGAAAACACCACGAAATAGAAGAGAGGGCTGCCGGTTCCCAAAGGGATGGCCGGCCCTCTCAAAGTGGGTTTAAATAATTCATGCCTTTTGTCCTCCACCGTCCATCTCCACTCCATCCAAGGGCCAAGGATCGTCCCAGCCCTTCCCAAAACCACTAGCACGATCTCCTCTAACCCCAAGATTCTTTTGATTTGATTGCATCTAGGTAGGATTTTATCTTCTCTCAAAATCTTACCAAATTACTAACGTAACTTACTAAGTAAAAAGAAATCTTTTGGGACTACACTTGGCGCCAAATACCAGCAAGGAAAGGCCACTTCCAACCCCCAAAAGGGGCGTCCAATCCATGATTAAAATATGCTTTAGTTAGCCTAATTAAATCCTTCATAATCTTGATTCTCCAATAAGTATCAATTAGGGTTTTGACTACAACCCAATTTACTACGTTTAGAACCCTTAAATAGAGCAAATCAGGCAAGATACGTCCCAAAGAAATCCCCCAAAATCAGCCCAAGACGTTTCCCAACGGAATTGCCTCGGAAAACGCGAAACCACCGGCGATCGATTGGTACGTATACGCGATCGATCGTCTTGCGATCGATGCCTTACAAAAATGATCGATCGTCCCCCGATCGATGCCGTTTGAAAGGGATCGATCGGTCTGACGGAAAAATTTCAAATTTTGATTTTAAATGAAATTTCTAGAATTCAAAATTTACTCCCATTTAGCAAGGAAAAGTTACCTTAATAATATAGAAAAATTTATGGCCGCTACATTAGGATTGTTACATGTGCTTGTTATAATATTCTTTATTATGCTTATTGTTTATTTTGACACTAGGACCAACCAAATATAAAAATTATCATATTTAAATGTGTCCATCGTCTCATTTTGGCATTAAATCGTGTATAGTTTGTAATATATCATACTTGCGTTCTTTTAGGTTCTCCAAAAGCCCGAAAAGCCCGAAGCCCGACCCTAGCCCGACTAGGGTTAGGGTCGGGCTAGGGCCAGGGTTAAGTTTGTTAGGGCTAGGGCCAGGGCCAATCTCTGGCCCGCAAAAGCCCGACCCGTTGACAGCCCTACTTGTGAGTATTTGAAGTAAAAGGTATTTGAAGTATAAGAAATATAAAAAATTTCAAGTAAAAAGATAAGCAAACGTATTACATAGTCAAATTAATAGCAAACTGAGTGCTGCATTGGAAAGAGGCAATCACAAAGGCTAACTCCGTCTGGTTTGCAAAGGGATTCAAGTGTACCTTGTTAGTTAATACTCCCTCCAGTCACTATTAATAGATACAGTTTTTATGAAATGAACTACTCCCTTTATTCCAAAATATTTTGTACATTTGAAAATATTTAGCATTCTAAAATATTGTGTACATTTTGCTAAATCATGTGATTTCCTCTTTCCAAAATTAGAGGAGACAGAATGATTGACTTGAACTTGGTTCGTTAATGTCACGCCCCAAATTTCCAACCCCAAAGTACGCGGAAGCGATAAACCATTGAAGGCAAAAGGGTCACAAATCTGGGACGGACCGAATACTCGATTCATCACCATAAATCCCATACACATATGTGGGAATAGCCGGATCAACATGACGTAAACAATTGTTCCATTACTACAGAAATAAAACTAGACCAAGCTAACCAACTTAATCAATTCAAATAATCCCACGAAAACAAATAATTAAAAACAAGTGACACGCAGGCCACAAAATAACCAAATATCAAAAATATCCATTATCAACAATAAAATAAATTCTACGCTGACTAGTCTTCACGATTTCTATGAGCACCAACCTCCACATCACGAGTATGCTGATCACACCTCTTCAGCCTTACGCCCTGCATCAGAAGATGCGTGAGTATTCCAGAAGAAATACTCAGTAAGATGCTAGAAAAACTCACGGTAGAAATAGACAAAAAGGGAACCAATAACAAGCAGGTCCGATAACTCTGGAAATCATGATGCAGATAATACTTACCTGGAAAAGGTACAACACTAAAAATATCTCGTTAATCAGGGTGAAATAAAACACAATAATCAATATGACTCCAGACTTCCAACGAGTAAGGAGATAAATAAACTCTCCGATCTGGACAACCAAAGTGTCGAATCTGTCAATTTCTGCTCTCTGATCAGTCTACTTCCTCTATGGACTTCAATACCAGAACATCCTAGAGGTTCTACGTAGGAACCAGGCCATGCGTCTAGGGATGCTGGCCCCATCGGTGCTTACGGGCACAATGGGCGGAGATTGCAGACCTTCCGTAATGTCTAACAATCTAAAGCGCACGCGTTGCCGTAATCGGCTGAACTATAGAGGTTCATAATCATCGGAGACCACCATGGGTCTAGCTATGGCTCGTGAGCATACTATGATCCAACCTAAGAGTGTTCAACAAAGCTCTTAGTGGAGAAACAGTTTACATAGAACTGGGTTCGTCTAACCACAATCAAGGGTATTCTCGTGAATTAACAATTTCAGGAATTAGACTTCTCAAGGGAGTACAAATGAATTCTCAGCATTTAACAATGACAGACTCTCAAGAGATTAACCAACAACTAGTCTGTGCCTATGCACGAGCTGACTCGAAACCGAACTCCTCGGTATAGACTCTGTCAACGTCATCACCATGCACTATTACAATCAAGATCATCCCTGGATCACAAGACTTCTGAATCGACGTTCCAAAAACTTTAATGGTAGAATTGAAATGAATAACCCTAATCTAATATCAGGGTTTCATGAGGTCGAAGATGCACGATGTTAGGCACCGCGAGCAAGGATATAGATGACCAGGACATTTGGAATAGAGACAAAACTCCACACATATTATTATCATAAGTACCCTCTGGAATTCTTATACCATATTACCCTCCTTATGTTATATAATAATAATACCTATATATATACATGTAGTTTTAGCATAGCGTTTTATTTAATACCGTGAAAGGACACTGTTATGGACACAACAGCTCCATTCCAGGAGTTCCTCCAGTCTACACAGAACCTATCAGTCTCTGAAATTTTTATAGCAGACAGCCTTGTGTCTGTAGATCATTACCCAATTTACGGAATAATTTTCTGAATTTTCTAAAATTAGTTATGAATTTTTTAATACAGTCTGTCGGTGCAGAGTACCCCTTGGCTGAGAGCACTATACTAAGTAATAACCCGACTTTCACTTGTTGTTACTAATTCTAATCACAACTATGGTCTTTTAGACTTAAGAGCCTCTTACATTAGGCATTTATTAGCTTCTGGTTAGACCATTAATTATGTATTAACTCACCTAGTAACCCCTTTTTGAAACTGTTTTATATCATAGCCTTCAAGATTCATTAACTGGCAAACTAGACAATTTTTCCTGGACACTTAGGCTTCAGGTCAGACCTATTGACAGAGGTCTTAAGGTCCACGAATAATGATCCATAAGTATTATCACTTTCAACATGTTAGTACATCCATTAATCTCTTTTAGATAGTCTTATTACCTATATCCCATATCAATTAGGGTAAACACTACATAAAGTAGACAGCTTTATCAAGACACAGACCAAAACCACAAAGCACAACTTGTGACACATAAGGACGCACCAAACCAGTAGAATTACCTCTGAAAGCTTGCTGCTTTTGGATGAGAAACACAAGAGTTATACCAATTAATAGATCAATTAGGTCGATACATGGAGAATGTGAGATCGGGTGACTAGTAACAAGAAAAGAGACAACATTTCATAAACAGACCCTCATCTACACAAATCGGAGAATGATACTCAACGTTAGACATCAAATACATGACTCACATGAATCGAAATAAACACACACTATCAGGGACGTCTTGATCGAGTCGTGCATGAGAGTTACGCATCAAGAAATCAATCGGTATTTCAACAATTGAATATATCTTAGCAAATAGAGCAAATAATCCAGGACAACAAGATCATACATGTTACACACAACATCAGAACGTGGTACTCCATATAAAGATCGAAACTTTAATGAAATCATACTGTGAGAAAAAGAATATCTTACCTTTGAACCGGTACTAATTGCACGTCAACCGGTTCGAATTCAAACTCGCTTCCTTACGATCTCCACACGAACCAACGCACACCTTTTGCACACACCACGAAGAGAGGCCTACTGGTGGTTGAGAGGGAAGGGGGAGGACGTGGTAAGGGGGAAAAATCACCAAGAAATGGGAGAGAGGGCTGCCGGTTCCCAAAAGGGATGGCCAGCCCTCTCACAATGGGTTTAAATACACCAAGCTTCAAGATCTCCGCCGTCCATCACCACTTCATCCAAGGGTCAAGGATCATCCCAGCCTCTCCCAAAACCACCAGCACGATCTCCTCTAACCACAAAATCCTTTTGATTTGATTGCATTAAGGCATAATTTTATCTTCTCTCAAAAACTTACCAATTTACTTATGTAACTTACTAAGTAAATGCAAACCTTTAAGGGCTACTCTTGGCGCCAATTAAATGCAAGGAAGGCTACTTCCAATCTCCCAAAAGGGCGTCCAATGCACAACTCAAATATATCTTAATTTGGCTAAAAAAAAATCCTCCATTATCTTGATTCCCAATTGGGTAACAATTAGGGTTTTGACACCAACTCAATTACCATGTTTAGAACCCCTAAACTAATCAGGCATGATACGTCCCAAAGAAATCCCCCAAAATCAGCCCAAGACGTTTCCCAACGGAATTGCCTTGGGAAACGCAAAACCACCGACGATCGATCGGTCCGTATACGCGATCGATTGTCTTGCGATCGATGCCTTATGAAGGCGATCGATCGGTCTGATGGAAAAAAATTTAAAAATTCAATTTTTAACGAGATTTCTAGAATTCAAAATTACTCCCATTTAGCAATGAAATTCCACTTTATTAATATAAAATTTACGGTCGCTACAGTTAACGAGCATACGAGTTGGACAGGACATCATGGAGAAGAAATCACGTGACTTCCTTGTGAGCTTCATGGTCCAATAAAAATGAGAATCTTCTCAAATGTACACAATATTTTAGAATGGAGGTAGTAATTTTTAGTTTATTTCAAAAAAACTATATCTATTAATACTGAACGAAGGGAGTATGTCTTCTTCGTAGATGATGATTATCACTGAAAAAACAGAAAAGGAATTGATTTTTTCTGTTTCCATTAAGAAAAGTAAATTAATTAAGCACCGTTAATACGAAAAAGCAAAGCATAACCAATCAAAAGAAACACAAATGGGGAACAAAAAAACAGAAATAATAGGAGACCCAACCGCCTTCAAACCGTTGATCTCTTAATTTGTAGTCAAATGCCCTACCACTAAACTATGGGCCTGCTTGGCACTACCATTTAATAATTAATAATATGTGCAATAATCACTTCCACATACCCATTCTTTGATGTGGTCCATAAGAGGTAGGTGAGGTGTCCGCAAAAATAAAGTGGGAGAAGAAGCATTTTTCAAGTGTCAATGGTCGCTTTGTGCTTGGCTTCCTCTCGCGTTGCATTCATTGACAGCCACATTTTTGGTTACATAATAGACTCACCTTGGCATGTTTAATGCATTCCAAGTCTTTTCAGTGAGTTTTGCATATGGAAAACGTTTAAATGAGAATGAGATTGCTCTCATTTAGATTATATGAGGCCACTTTAAGTTTGCAAGAAACTCACTTATTCACTATTTGACATACTCACTTACCCACTGATTTGGCCTCATACTCCTTATATGAAAACGGTCTTATGTAAACTATCCTCTTTGCATATAGCCCTCGTAATATTGTGAATACTGAAGTACTAGCTCCCAATCACAATGGCCATACCTCATCTCTCTCGCATTCACGGCTCTCAATCACTTGACATAGCTATAGATAGCAGTTGATTTTATATGATCTTGGGAGAGGTTTTTTTTTTCTATCAAGAGACCATAATAATTAGACTATGAGGCTGTAAAGCTCAAATACTCAATAAATAAATAGAGATAGCTTTGGATTTTTCAAACTCAAATTTGAAGGGTGCTAAGTTTGGACTCGCACCCACATGGATTATATTGCTGTTTAACTAGTGCGTATGTTGTGTGGGCTATGTATGCACCCTAAGAGATTGGTGATCGGATACAATACTCTAGTCATAGGTCCAAAGGACTCGGACATCCTTTATTATAAAAAAATCAAAGCAGATATGAAATAATTAATATTAATAAGTATCAAATAATGCTTGTTAAAAATAGTTCAACATTTAACAATCCACTTATAATGCACACAAATTACAGGGAACAAGACCAATTATATCCCTTAATTCTTTGTAAATGACACAACCATAAAAGCCGGTCTCAGAATAACCCCCAGCCACACATCATTGTGTCCCAATCTGCCGTGCACCCTCAACTTTCCTGGCCACCACATCCAGCACGTACAAATCACACGTGACAAAATCCACTCTCCAAGCAACCGGGCCCACCTTCCCTCTCCAAATTTTCAATACATAGCCTCAAGGGGTACCCCTCATAATTCCCCAAACATGTAGGGTGTCCACAAATCTGGACAGCAGTTGGGCGATCCCCCCCTCTATTTTCCCTCGCCGGGCCAGGGGAAGTGTGTTTCATGCGCCTCGAAATCCACCTTCATATAGGATCCGTCGATCATCGGGATCATGGTGGGCATGCATCACAAGTGCGCTCCAGCAAAAAAACAGCCAAAGACTTTCTTGGCCCCCAAAAAACACATTTCAGAATCCACTTCTAATACTCACATCAATAATATCACTTAAGCCATATATAAGTGACACTAATAACCATATCAAACCTGTCTTATAATCACTCCCAGCCCCCCCTCACATCATTACCAATTTTAAACCTTCCTACCACCAATTCTCCCAATCCCGACCATCAACCCCAACTCCGTCCACCACATCGCACGTGCTCTTCGTGACAAAGATCCATCTAAGACCTTCCGGAAGATATCCGCCAAGATATCCTCCATTAAGATTAACGGACAAACATGCATATACGCTAACACGCATGTACGCCATCGATCCTAATAATCGACAACTCCCATCCAATGCACGATGATAGCGTGGAGCGGACCAAAAATGCTTCCAACACAAATACACATCATAACAATGTATCAAAAACAAAAAAATTCACATCATAATTGCCCAAACAGGAGGGTAGCCAAAAATTTGCACAGCAGTTGGAAACTTGGACAACCATCCCTCTCCCCCCTTGGGCCCGGCCAAAGGCCCTTCATCAAAGCTGCCAACTTTCTGGGGGCGGTTCCTCCCACAAGCCCCGCCCTCGTTCCCTCCGCCCCTTCCCTCCCCTTAAATCCCCCCCAAGCTCCAGAGATCCCATCCAAGCCCCAAAGATCCAATCTTTTTTGGCCAATCATGGCTGCCGCTGCCTTCTCGGCCATCAAGCTCCTCCACCCCTCGCCGCCTTCCGCCACCTCCGACGCCGCACCCCTCCTCCCCTCTTCCTCCTTCCTCCCCTCCCCCTCCGGCCTCCGCCGCTCCCGCTTCCCCCAATCTCATTCCACATCTCCCGCCGCCCGCCGCGCTGTCGTCGCCGTGTCCGAGGTCGTGAAGGAGAAGAAAACCACGTCCAATCTGGTACCTTTTGCCTGATTTAGATCCCAATTCGACATGGCCATGTCGCCGAATTGGCTAATTGTGTTGTTTCTGGTGTTTTGCAGCTGGTGACGAGAGAGGAAGGGCTGGTGCTGTACGAGGACATGGTGCTTGGCCGGTCGTTCGAGGATATGTGCGCGCAGATGTACTACCGGGGCAAGATGTTCGGGTTTGTGCATCTCTATAATGGCCAGGAGGCTGTGTCCACTGGGTTTATTAAGCTGTTGAAGCAAGGGGATACGGTGGTGAGTACGTATAGGGACCATGTTCATGCGCTGAGCAAGGGCGTGCCGGCGCGTAAAGTGATGGCGGAGCTCTTCGGCAAGGCCACCGGATGCTGCCGCGGGCAGGGCGGCTCGATGCACATGTTCGATAAGGAGCATAACCTTATTGGAGGGTTTGCGTTTATTGGTGAAGGGATCCCAGTTGCCACTGGTGCGGCATTCTCGTCCAAGTATAGGAGGGAGGTGCTTAAGGAGGAATGCGACGACGTGACGGTGGCATTCTTTGGGGATGGGACGTGCAACAATGGGCAGTTTTTTGAGTGCTTGAACATGGCCGCGCTGTGGAAGCTGCCGATTATATTTGTGGTGGAGAACAATTTGTGGGCAATTGGGATGTCCCACCTGCGCGCGACATCTGATCCGGAGATTTGGAAGAAGGGGCCGCCTTTCGGGATGCCTGGAGTGCATGTGGATGGGATGGACGTGCTTAAGGTGCGGGAGGTGGCGATGGAGGCGGTTGGACGGGCGAGGAGGGGAGAAGGGCCATCCTTGATTGAGTGCGAGACGTACAGATTCAGAGGACACTCGTTGGCTGATCCTGATGAGCTCCGTGATCCTGGTTAGTCGTTGAATTACATTGCTACCTTTGTTTTCGTTCTGTAGTTCCTAGTGGAAATTTGATTTATTGTTAGTTAAAATCGAGCTGCCATTTTTCTTGCTGCAACCTTTTGCTAATCTAATTTTGCAATTATATGTAGAACCAACATCTTTCTGTCTATTTGTCTTGATGATTAGAAAACTAGTTTTCATTATCTTATTTTTCTCTCTCATGTGCGAATTGATTTGTCAATTTTACCTATAATCTTCGGAAATGGGCAATTTACTGAATATTTGTCCTCGTCCTTAGGTGGCTGATGGGCATCATATTTTTGTATTATAAATACTCTTTTGGGGGGCCTTGTTTGAGGGATATAGTCACTGCAGATAATGTTCTTATCCTTATCCCAATTTGTTGGTTTAATGTGCACGAATCCTTCGGCGTATCTATTAAAAGTGACTGGAGGGAGTATAATTATGTCGCAAAATTTGTTTGCCCGTCATTCATTCCAATGTAATATGCATGTCTGTTTGCTTTGAAGAAGGATGGGCATTTGGAGATCTGAAACATTTTCTGTTTCACTGTGGAAAACTACTACTCCCTGTATTTCATACTAATAGCCTGATTTGGTTTTTCAAAATGAACTGAATTACAACCAAACGGAACGGAAGAAGTTTCTGGGATGAGCTATCCCTGTTTTTGCTTTTAGGCAAAGAAATATAGCTTTGGCCTAAGATCTATTTTGTTTATTTGTTCTATATAGGATCTTTTGTGTTGACGTACACACTTCTGCCATTCGTTTTGAGATATTAATTGTTCTTGCCCTTTTTAAGCTTCTTCACTATTTATAGCAATATTTGAGATTGATAATAGCATTACAATATAAATTTAATATTTTTCAGAAAAAACTTTATAGTTAATGTCATGGTGCAGGGCGTACTAAAATAGTATAGAAAGGCTGGTTTCTTATTGGAGTAAAATATATTAGTTTTTGAATAAAAATAAATTACTTTTAGTTGAAAGATTTTGAGTTGTGGAATTGTAATCGTGTGCCGGTGTCTTTTCCAATTGTTATTGGCCGGACTTCTAAATAACAGCGGCCTGGAGAAAGCTAGTAATCAAATGGTCAAAATTTTATACGTCCACCAAATATTTATTGGGGAGTTAACATGCGTTTTAACTCCTACAAAACTCTTTTTGGTACGAAACATAAGATTGCCTGTAATGGAATTCATATTGATCACCATTACTAAGTCATCTCTCACTTTCTTCTTCCAGCTGAGAAGGCTCACTATGCTGCAAGAGACCCCATCACAGCATTGAAGAAGTATCTTATCGAGAACAATCTAGCTAAAGAATCAGATCTGAAGGACATAGAGAAGAAGATTGATGAGGTTATTGAAGATGCGATGGAGTTTGCTGATGCTAGTCCACCTCCACCTCGAAGCCAGCTCCTGGAGAATGTATTCGCTGATCCAAAAGGTTTTGGAATCGGGCCTGATGGGAAGTACAGATGTGAGGATCCTAAATTTACAGAAGGCACAGCTCAGGTCTAGGCCAGCCATGAAGTTGTTTGATGACCTTATTTGTTTTTGGAAAACTCCTCTGTTCTTCTTGTCTCTCTTTTTTTTTTCAATTTTATATTTTTGATAATTCTTATGCTCTTTTTAGTGTGCTAGTTCCTGTCTGTTATTCAGAAGGTGAACTGTCTCTTCATGCATCTAATTTGTAGAAGTTGCTTAAATCGCAAGGTGATTGCACACTCTTAATTAGACCCATCTTCAACTTTTGATGGGGTGGATGGAACCTGGAATTGTATTTTCTGTTACAAGAAATTGCCCATGAATAACAGTGAATTTGTGATCAGTCTAGCCTGAGATTAGCTCCTTTTTGGATCACTAATTAATGAAACTATATAATATTTTCTTTTACCAGCTAGGAGCTTAAAATGTTGACTATTCCACTTGAAGATGTTATTGGCACTATAATACTTTGCTGAGCTAGCAAGGATTACTTTGTATTTAACTTTTGACCGATCGGGTGTCATGCTATTTACTAAAATTCCAATATGCTTGGGTTTCTTGTTTTCTGATCTCGTCCTCGAATTAATTTGGGTTCACACAATGAGAAAGAGTGGTTGTTCACCAACCGTGCTTTCTCTTGTTTAGAAATGAGATGCTTGATACAATGGAGACGCACTGCATCAAAGGTTGCTATGGATTGGTAATTTTAGTATTCATCATCTTTATTATTGTTTGGTGAGTCAAATGTTTTTTGAAGTGGTTTGCCAAATACTCCCTGTGCCTCACTCTCGAAGAGGGGTCAAGCCCCACATTTCCATTTTCCCGATATTTTTCAATATTACCTGGCCAATGAGCCCAGAATACTATATAGTTTTTTCGGACTCATATTATATAATATAGTTTTGGGACTTAATTTTTCCATTTTGCCCTCCTACTCAATATTTCATGTTTTACCACCCCTAAGCCATGCCCAATTTCACACAAACTTCCCCCGCTGTGATCATACGCCGAAGAAGTTCCCTGTCTGAGGCAGAGGCTTTCCATTGGAGAGATGACGCTATGTGGCAGACACAAAACCTCTTTTACCCACAAACATGTAGAAGAAGTTCGCCAACGTGGCCCAAAGAAGCGCTTTCACAACCTCCCATTTTATTACGGAACTAGTTCAACATCTCATAACATTATATTTTTTTTCACATGTTATGGGAACAAAGAAAGTAAAAAATTTGCACTGAAAAGTACTTATGGCCGAATGGCGAACTACACTTTGAAAATTTGTCATCCCCATAAGAAGGTGTCTCAAGGAATTTGAGATATCTTCAAAGGGAATTCCTTGAGACACCTTGTGGGGATGACGAATTTGTAAAGGGTAGTTTGTCACTCAGCTACAAGTACTTTTCAGCGCAAAATTTTAACTTTCTTCGTTCCCATAATGTGTAAAAATAATAATTCTAAATTATCGAACCACTTCTATAATAAAATGTGGATATTGTGAAAGTGCTTCTTTAGGCCGCATTTGTGAACTTTTTTTGCCTGCTTGTGGGTAGAAGAGGTCGTTTGACTCGAGAAAGCTGTTAAAAATATTTGTGTTTACTATATAGTGTCGTCTATCCACCGGCAAGCCTCTGCCATTGATAGAGAACTTTCTCGCCGTATGACCATTGCGGGGGAAGTTTGTGTGAACAGCTCAAGGCGGGTAAAACATGAAGTATTGGGCAAGAGGGCAAAATGGGAAGACTAGGTCCTAAAATAAGGTTATATGATATGAGCCCCAAAAAATTAGGTAACATGGCATTCTGAGCTCATTGGCCAGGTAATATGGAAAAATGTCATATTTTTAATCTTCTAATTGTAACATTTTGCTGACTGAAATCTGGACTTGATTTGATACATCAATTGTTGATTATGATTTAAATGCCCGTTTTAGTTCCATGTTCGAGTTTTATCACCCTCCCATTCCATTTCCAATTTCCAAGTCCAACCTTAGTACCTCGGCGCTGTTTCACCCATACTTATCCCCTGCTTATAAGAGAGTAAATCTTAATAGCTTTATTTTTTAAGTACAATGATGAACGCATTTCCCAACAATCAGGGTCACTCTTGCCTCTTTTGTTCTTAACTTTTTTTGTTTAAGTAGACAAAAGAAAATTATTGTAAAGACCAAGAAACTATGCAACACCACTCCTGATCTTCAATTGAATATTATTTTCATCGATATGTTGATTGATGTGATGATAATTGATATTTCTTTCAATAATTACCACCATCCATGAATTGACATTGGTAGCAAGCTACAATCCTTCATTGCGGGTCTATCTTTACTTTTTCCCTGGGTGTTGGTGAGATGGCCAGGGTGTTACCCATTAAGAGGTTTTGAGTTTGAACCCCCACTCCTATGGCCACCCACGGGGATTATACTCCCGATTTAACCGGTGCGTATGTTGAGTTGGCCATGTCCGCACCCGAGGGGATGGTGGCGGGATACAATGCTCTAAGAGGTCAGTTGCCCTACCCCTTCTAGTTGGGTCCTAAGGTCTCAGAACCCCTTGTGACCAAAAAAATATAAAGAAATAAACAAGGTTTTCATTAGTTTACTATATTCAAATTAGCTTCAATTTGTACCTTTTTTTTGTATAATTAGCTTCAATCTATACTTGCTCTGCGAACTTGATGCCTTCAGTTTTTTTTTGGGTAATTAAATAATCTTATAAAATAAAAAAGAAGGCAGTGATGGCGAGGTGGAGACATAGTTAATGCCTTTAGTTCAATGATATTAATGAAGGTTTTTATCTTTCAGCTACCATTCTTATTTGAACATTGACATGTAAGAATTTGTGCGTCAGTTCATTACCCTCAGTTGCCCATGAACTACAACAGGTAAGACAATATAGACGGGGAAGACACGCAGCCATCTGCTATGCACACTCGCTACTCCATGTTATTCCCTCAATTCCAAAATATTATGTGCATTTGAAAATATTCACTATTCTAAAATATTGTGTACATTTTGCCAAATCACGTGACTTCCACTTTCCAAAATTGGAAGAGACTTAGAAGGATTGACTTGAACTTAGTTCGTAAACGAGCATACAAGTTGGATGGGATACCAGGGAGTGACAAGGAGACATGTGACTTCCTTGTGGGCTTCATGGTCTAATAAAAATGAGAATTTTCTCAAACGCCCACAACATTTTGGAACGGAGAGAATATATCTTATAATTTTGCCTAACAAATACAAGTATACCTCTGTGCCCTCATCTTTGTCTCGTAAGGGAAAAACTATGGAGAAATTACACCTGATGAGATTGTCCGCGTTGTTTGACTGAACTGGCAAAACAGATCACAGCCTCCTCCCAAACATCCCAAATCTTCTGGCGACTCCAAATATAACTGCCTTGGTTAGAAGTCCCCGGTCAAGGCCGCAAGCAAGAGCAACTGCTCCGCCAACTATAAGAAGCCTGGGTATGTTTTTTCTCAACTGCTTCTCTGCTGCCTTCAGTGTTACATCCTCTGACGATTCACCATTAGCCGTTTCCACAGACGATAGATAATTAGGATTGACCTTGGAGTTAATTTGGGCCATGGATGCACTAGGAGAGAGTGCAGCGGCAGATCTTCTGGCTATCTGGTAGGCACGCAGGCCAGGTTCAATCTTCTTGACAGCACCCCACATTCCTTGCCTAACTCCTAACTTAGCTATCTCCCACGGAATGCCCATATCTTCATAATGGAAGAGAAGCACCTCACATGCAGTCAGTTGTCCATCCCCCTTCCTCGACTCCACTGGTTCACAAAATTATTACAAATTCAATATAGCACCGCCAATTGCATTTGAATACACTACATTCAAAAGATGAGGAAGAAGCTTTCTAGTGATCTTTCAGCACAAATTCAATGGCATATTCCCACGGACAGCCACCAAGAATAAACAGAACAAATACAGTGAAGCAACTAATGTATCGAAAAGAGGTGCGATGAGAATAAATGAGAGAATTTCTACCTGCTCGGATGCACCAACTTGAGTAGTACAAGTCTACACGTCTTGGCTTATTGCGACGCGGAATAGATGAACATGGTACACCCTAGATACACAGAACATTAACTAGAATATCAGTGTGTGACTAAAATCAGTCAACATTATACAAGTCTTTGATAGGAGTAAAATTCTCTTAAAAGAAGACAGAATATCTAAAACAGATATTCAACTTTTTCATCACTCACTTCAGAAAGTTTAAACAAAAATATGGACAATTTACCTCCCTCACTGACACAGAAGGCTTATACAATACTTGAAGGTTAAAATCCCAACAAGGGTTCACCATTGGGAGTCAAGCAAGTTAAGTATTGACTGTTACGATGACACACCACCCATTTCTAGGTACTAAACCTTCACCAAAAGCTCTATGACACACACAATCCAAAAAACATGTGTTTCCAGCAGCTACACCCTAGTGCTTACACATCCACCATGGTAATAGATAAGAGCACTTCAAAGTATCTTGTAGCTTTCAAGAGATCATCTCAATGTCTTGTACAAGGAAATTTTTCTTAGGTGCAACCGAACTAACAAAGTAAGCATTGCAGTCAAATTTCCTTCCTTGATACATTATGACTCAACACAAAATATAGTGTGAATTAATTGAATATTATTGCTCAAAGATTTGGAAGGGCATTTATCATAGATTTTGTTTATCATATGAAAATATAATAAGACATTCAAACAGAGCCGATACCTTTGTTACACAGTAATAAGACTGTCCAGATTCCCATATCCGACGGCCAATAATATACTCCCTATCACTGCAAAAGAATGGAAACTGCAATGGCACAAACAGCAACATAAATGAAACCACTCAACCCACCAAACAGACCAATTGAACAGCTATAGTATTAAATCCAAACCTTGCGAACCCATTGAACCACCATAGTCCCAGTATCATGGCATTCATCCAGTGTTGAGGAGAACAAAAGCATGTCATCCCACTTGGACCGGAACTCGTCGTCCCAGAAAAAATCTCTCACCAACTCCGGCATAGCATCCTCATATACAGTTCGGCTGCGATACTGAGGAGGACCAGTCTGCACAAAAACATAGATTTCAATCAACAAAACACAAACAAAAAAAAAGAAACTAAATTTTCTCCATATCCTTTTTCTACCTCAGGGTCTCTTCTCCATGCTTGGTAGCTCATACTCGCAGTGGAGCGGTCCATCATCGGTATCCATGCTGGACCACCATCTTTTACCTCCACAAGCTGGCATAGATAGTTCAAGTCTTCCCCTGTCACAGCTAGTTTGTCCTTCTCCACACTTCCCAAACTGTTCAACCAAATTCAAAATTACATCAAACCCAATTCCGCGCAAAACCCCAAAATGGAATAACAAACAAACCAAATTTACAGAAGAACACAGAAATGCCCAAAGCCACTCATCATCATCACCTACTTTCAATAAACTCAAAACCAATTTCTCAATGAACTACTCCCTCAGTCCGGAATTAGTAGTAACATTTGGTTTCCAAAATAATATAAGGAAATGCATTTCAGGTTAATCAATTAGTAGGCATGAGAAGCTTATTGTCGGATCCCCAAACACGAATGATTAATTTACCCATTCTACTATTCTAGTTCATTTTGGAAAACCAAATGTTGCCACTAATTCCGGACAGAGGGAATACGATTGAAAGAGATTAAACAAGCTAAATTAAATTGATTATAGTTTTAGAAAAGTGTTTCCATTCCTTCAATTCAATCCCTGCGGCACAACCTCCTACTCACCACGCAAATTTCATTGCTTCGCGACAACCTACACTTGGTATTCGCGCAATTTTCACTATTCTCGGGACTTGGCATTTACATTCTTGAAGTTAAGCATCAAGCACCAATTCAATTCAATTCAATTACCTTGGGTACGAATTCAAGGCGGCCGATTCGCCGGTGACGACGGCGAGCAGCTGGGGCTTGAGTGAGCTGAAGCTGGGAATGCAGCCGAAGCCGTCGGACAGCAGCGCCGACAAAGATGACGAGCCAAAGGGCACGCCAGACTTGCCTCTGCCCAAATTCGCCCACTTGGGCTTCCAGGCCCAGCCGACGACCAGGCCAACGAGCACCGCCGCCCAGAGCGGGCCCAGGAACAGTACCAGCTCGGCCAGCACTGAGACCATGGTGGGCCTGGGCCTGCGCAGTATCTCCAGCAGCGTCTCCATTGATAGAAAGACCCTCGACGCGGCGGCTCAGAAGAGCGTGGCGGCTCCTCCCAAGGGGAGAAAGAGCGGTGGGGAAGAAGGGGAGGAGGGAGATTGGGATATGGAGAGAGAAGGGAAAGGAGGAAGAAGCCGAGGGAGGGGGTTGTAGAGGATGGGGAGGGTGCGGCGGGGGGAGCGTCTGGCTCAGAGGAGTGGCTCCACGCCTGGTTGGCTTGGTAATCTATGTTGTGGATCTCGAGTTGTTAGGAAAAGGAGCTAATTAATTATGATTATGATTATTAAGATTATGGGGTTTGCGGGATGTCAAAGCTCGGGGGTTTTTGGATTCGATACATGCTCTCTTAACAAAAGAGTTGGCTCAAGCGGGATGGAACACAGGAGTAAGATATATATAGCCGGCTTCAAATTGTTGGAAAAATGTGCTACTTGATTATGTTCGCTTTGATGGTAGATTTGAAGGCTTTAAAAGGGAGGCAGGGATGCGGATGTCGTAGTAAGTTTTCTCTTGGGAGTGGACGGTTTGTAGCACGTTTAACGCATGGGACGGATGGTTTAGCCGTGCACAGATCCGTCCTTGCTTACAGTCCATTGTTTGTGGGTCATGCAGCACGGGGGACAACATGCAAGAGGTGTGGTCATGGTCCTGTGATCTTTTAATTTGATGTTGTCATATTTGACATTGGTATAACATTTTGTACTTTCACCGATCCAAAAGCAAAAAATAATTTATAAATTAGTTAGAGGAGTTAGATGGGTGAATAAAATCCTATTTTGACACGTATTCCACACTTATTTTTATAACAAGGAGTGTCTGAGTCTATAGGGCAACTGACCTCTCGGAACACCGTATTTTGTTGCCAATCCCCTTCAGTGCATACAAGGCCCACCCATCATACACACTAGGTAAGCTAGGATATAATCTTGGGTAGGTGGCCAGTGGAGTCGGCCCTCAAACTCAAGACCTCTGCTTCGGGAGGTGTGCCTTGACCATCACACCAACACTCCATTAGTTAGACCTATTCCACATTTAACCAGCATGTTTGAGTGTTTTGTCATAATGAGTGTAAGTGTTATTGAAATATGTAAATAAAATTGGAGCATTCTTGGTCCTCCTCCAAGCTATCCACCAAGATATCCTCCATCACATGGGAGTCATTGATTAAAAGGATCAACGGCACAGACACATCATGCCTGCAACAAATCAGGGCTTTTGCGACAATTTTTTTGCGACAAACTATTTTTGTCGCAATAGATAGCATTTTACGACAAAACAACAAGTGGTCGCAAAAAATATGTCTATTGGCGACCAATCGCCATTTTGGTTGCAAAAGATAATATATTTTTGCGACGAATAAGCCATTGAGTCGCAAAAGTATATTCTATTTGCGACAACCTATATATTTGTCGCAAATAACAAATAGTTTTTGCGACCAATTATTATATTTGTCGCAAAAATAATATATTTTACTTTTTATAAATAAAAGTATTATTATTTTTATATAATCATAAATAAAAATATTTAAAAATATATAAATTTACCATTCTCATTATTTGCAACAAATAGGTATTGTTGACAAAATATTATCCTCTTATATTTTTTATAAAATGGGAAGATGTGATATTAAAGTGATTACAGAAAATGGTTAAGTATATCCAACAAGGTGTTTTTTTAGTGAAAATACTATTTTTGAAAAAATCTCAATGAATTTTATATTTAAACTCAATAAAGTACCTAAAATATTAATTATTAAATTTAAAAAATATATTTATATAATATATTTTACATTTTTATGTTAATAAATAGATTTTTTGTCAACTATGAGTTGTTAGTACCTTAATTACATAACATCAAAGTTGCAGAAGAGGAATGTGGCGTGATGGGTGTGGTGTATGTTTGAAGCACTAATGTAATTTTGTTTGAAAGTGGATCACATTGTAGCATGGTAAAAAGGAGGAAGAAGGTAGATAGTGTTGTGGCCAATTATGAACGGCCTCCATTCATGGAACTAAGTTAGTTGCATAACACTAAATGTAAAGAATGTTTTTCATGTAAGATATATTATTAGTACGAGTATGTAAGCATTATAAAAGAGGAAGGAAGGGGCAAGATAAAGAGCAAAGTTGATATTACCGACAGATAGAAATTCGTCACCATTGATATTATTTTCGATGGATTTTTACGGCAGGAAGAAACTAAGTGGATTGGCGCCATGATACGGTGCTCTAAGAGGTCAGTTGCCCTGCCCCTTATAGTTAGGTCCTAAGGAGTCGAACACCCCTCGTTTAAAAAAAAATGCTAAGATGATCTAAATATACATTTAGCATTATTTTAGTGGTCAAGCCATCATATCATTCAGATTCAACTTAGCGATAGATCAACTGTCGATAACTATATATTACCTATATATGAATGTACTTATTTGAATCATTGTTTTAAAACTCCATTCTAAGTGTGAATTCTACCTAGTCATTTGCTCTTAACTATATGGCAGCTTAAAATTAAAATGAATTCATGATTTCTCCTTTTATTCATAAAGTATTAACATGTTGCA
Organism: Houttuynia cordata; assembly: GCA_039654745.1. Lineage (NCBI taxonomy): Eukaryota > Viridiplantae > Streptophyta > Magnoliopsida > Piperales > Saururaceae > Houttuynia > Houttuynia cordata. The sequence continues at coordinate 34,413,974 of CM077505.1, read as the reverse complement.
CTATATACATGGTCTATTTGGTTCAATTTAATCCTCTATTACAGCAAGAAGATATCTGTTGCACTTGTTTTGATTTTTTGCGATAGGGACGAGATTATAACTAGAAATTCTAGTTAAAAATATGTGTTTTACTGATGTTAGGTGTTCTAATTGATTTAGGCATGCCATATGCGGATGCTCTTCTCTGATAGGAGTATGCATGTGCCGGGGTATGGTCTTGTTGACTGTATTTGTTACGCCTAGCCTTTTCATTATGGTTGTGACATCCAGCTTACTAGATGATATATATAAAATATATACATTTTTATATGCCTTTCTACCTACATGTTAGTCATAATTTTTAATTAAAATAAAGATAAATAATAGGTATCAATGTTATGTTTGTAATTAGGAATTTAATAAAGAATTGTGCTTAATTGATTTATTTAGATGTAGTAATTGGATTTAACAGAGTTATATTTTATTATGCGTCTAAATTAAGTTTAATTTTATTTATATAGGTTCAATTGCTCGGACTGCGGAACGGCCAAAGTGAAGCCGTTAGGCGGGTTTTGAAGTGACAAAGTGACCCAAGAGCTGATATCACGTGCAGAGACGATCTAAGCCATTGGTTTACATCCAAGAAGATGACGGACACTGATTTAAAGTGAATAGCCGTTCATATTAGATCCAACGGATGAGGTTGTTACAACGGTTTTAACCCAATCGAAAGAAAAAAGGGAACATAGAGAAACCCGAGCTGAACCGAACCGGTTCAATGGGTGTTTATAAAACAAAAAACAAACAAAACCGACCCGAGCCAATTTGCCGGTGTTGCAGTCGAACTGAGAGAGGCTCGAGCTTTCGCTCGAGCGCTCATGGCGAAAGCAGATGGCGAAACCGAGGCACCATATACTTGTTCATCTGAATTTGCTTCTTAAACTATTCTGTGCTTTTTTGCCAATTCTGGATCTGGCCCAAGTGCTGGAAACGAAGCAAAACGGGTCCTGTCTATGTCGGACTCATATAAGCTGGATTAGAGTCCATTGGCAGCCCTAAGTAGAACCCTCACGGGTTCCATAAGTAGGTCAATCCAGAGTTATACGATGTACTGCTCAACAAGATATTTTTTGTTGTACTTTGAAAGATGGGATTGGGAATGATACTCTGGGGATCTAGAACCTATTTAGGACTCCTTGCCGAAGTTAGAATGCACACCATTAACTTCTGTTCATAGTCTAAAGATGTATGTCTTTGTCCATGTGGTTTTATTCGTCAGTCTCAAACACAATGAACTGAGCTAACACTGTTCATTAGGCTTTCTACTCTTTCCAGAATTTGTGTGCCAATATAAGCTAAGGTCATGGAAATATATTACTACAATAGTTTGATAGGCGGTCCATGCATATTGTTTTTGTTCTATCGAGTGTGTTATATGTGGGTTAGTCTTTATGATTTGTGGCTTCTAATTTCTAAATTTTGGGCAGGTTTCAGATGGCCCTGTTGATAGCCAAGCACTTGTGTGGCATCCACAACCCACTTTAATGTTCCTTGCTATTCTTCTCAGTTCGGCTACAAAGGCTCTTGAAAGGGCCGCCGAGGAGAAATTAATATTGCTCAATAAGGTAATATCAATGAAAGGCTTTTATCTTTTAGTGTTTGGTTCAGATAATAAATACTTTCTTATTTTTTTTGTAGATTCAAGACATCAACGAACTATCTAGGCAGGAGGTTGATGAAATTATTAATTTGTACATGCGGCAGAATTGTATACTGCCTTCAGACAATATCAGGAAAAGGTATACGTTTGTAGGAGGATGTTGGGTTGTGTTATTCACTGCATCTACCATTTAGTAATCTGGACGTGCAATAAGCTTTAATGTTCTTATGTGTAGCATTGTTTACATTAATTTTATATACCAATTATGTCTTGTTGAAACTCTTGTTAATCTTCATTATAAGCGTTTATTTTTGTTTACCTAATGAGTTTGGTTTAATTTTTGGTTTTCAAAATGTTTCACTCAATGTGGTTTTGCGTCTCTTAAAGGAGGTAGGGTTATGCTGACTATATTCACAAGGTATTCATAGATTTTATCCATATATAACAAAGCTAGTGCATTTTCCATTGATTTTATAGGTAATTACATTTCATCTTAATTTTCAGCTGTCGGCCCTACAAGGTGTACAATAAATAATGGGGGTTGCTGGTCTGAGACAAGAAATGAACGAACATTCTCGGCTTGCTCAGTTCTGTGATGTTTATGCTAAGCATTTATCCATAAATTTGTATTGCCTATTAACAGGTGCTATATCTGTTACCTTGCATTAAGTCCAACATATCTAATATGACTTTATCTTAATGTAGGAATCAGAGCTGAAAGGATGCAACTGTCCTGAAGGCTTCCGCGGTGACAGCTATACATGTCAAGGTGTCAAGGTGCTATACATGTCATAGTTGCTCTTGTAAGAATACTTGGGGTGGATATGACTCTAAATGCAAGGGAGACCATTTATACATCAAAGATCAAGACACATGCATTAGTAAGTATAAACATTTATTATATGTTTGTGCATCCACTGTGACTAAGTCACCAAAGATCACCTCTTCACATAGAATTGTTACATTGAGAGATTTTTTGCCTCTATTGTCTTACACTTAATGAAAACAGGATTAGTGTTCATACATCGTTTCTTTTTATGAGCTTTCGCACATCCATTCTTTCTCATGCCATTATGAAAAAAATATGATACTCTCCTCTGTCACACATCATCTGATTGGGTTTTTTTCAAAATGAACTTAGATCATTGTGAAAAACCAACTCAAACTATCAAAGTGGGACGGAGGTAGTAAACCAGTTTAGAGGAAAAGTGACTACTTTTGCGTGTTAAATGGTGCATATTTTGCATTGTTGATCCTTTTCCATGTCTTGTATATAATTCACTGATATTTAGCAAAATTATCATGAGCTATTACAGTTTCTCATTGTTGCACTTGCTCTACAGGTAGAAAGTTCTCCAAATTTGGGTGGTTCTTGGCTCTTATAGTTTTAGGTGCTGTTGCTGGTATTGTTATAGCTGGTTACATATTCTACAAGTACAGACTCCAGGTATGTCATAGGAACCAAAATGAACTGATGATCTTGATTCTAATTCTATTTCCAAAGGATGCAACAAATACAAAATTATTTTCTCTCTTTTGCAATTGTACATGTTGATGTCTTAACAAATGATATTTTGCAATTAAATGTTGTAAATATTGGCTTTTATACTAATTATGGTTTTTTAAATAATTTATGGCCCTCCGTCCTGAAATAGATGCTCCATGAGGGAAAAAAACGGTTAGAATTGTTATTATGGAGCATCTATTACAGGGCGGAGGGTTTTTTTTTATTATGAAATAGTTTCTGCGACGAACTTAAATCGTCGCAAATGATGGCAGACGTTTTCGAAATAGTTAAACTATTTTTGCGACAAACTAATGTCGTCGTAAAATAGCTTTCCACTTTTTTAAAATAAATTTCGTCGCAAATGTTATATTTAATTATTTTTTTCCAATTTCTAATGTTTCGTCGCAAATAGTATCTTTTTGCGACTAAACTCATCTCGTCGCAAATATTTTTTGCGACGGCTTATGACAGACTGCGACGAGCTATATTGCGTCGCAAATAATATTTTGCGACGAAATTTGGGGTTTTGGCGACGAATGTGGTCGTTGCGAAAGTCATATTTTGTTGTAGTGCAACTGGTACTCCAACAAGCATTAGGACCAGTTGCTAGAGCACATAGTAGATGTGTGATAGGTAGCCTGGTGGACGGCTTGGAGGTGGACCATATAGTCTTCCAATAAGATTACATTTTACAATATATTTTGCGAACATATTTCACACTTGAAAAGTATTATCTAGTGTTCTAGGTAAGTTCTAAAATTCATCTATTAGTGAAATAAGGGGGATGGCTCACCTCCCAGGCTCCCAGGATGAGGAATGAGATTCACGGTTCCACATTATAAACCCAGTGGAAATACAAGCCTCAATCAAAAGACAGCAGCTTCACTAACCCATAAAAACATGATGTAACCGTGTATCTAATACCTTGTATTCAATTTATTAGCATATTGTTAAATTGATTTGTTATGAAATTGAATTGGTTATAGTACAATATTGTATCTTTAAATTAGTTATTATAGATTCAATCATCTTGTGAGAATGTCTTTTTTGGCAAGTTGTAAACTTGACTTGATAGTTCATTAAATTAACTTGCCAAGAGCAATGTTATGAAAAAAAAAATACTGTCGTACCTAACTTCAACTACTTTGAAATGGGAATGTGACAAAGTACCTCCTAACTCCCCAAAAAAAATTATTATTCGCCCCATTTTTTATTCAGCCATGCCGACTTTTAATTTTGATCTAAACCCCTTTTTTATGTATCTCTAATTTTTATCTAAAACCACCTCCATCTTTGCAGTAGATGATACTATCCTGGACGGCCAGGATGATCCAAATTTTTTTCACTTAATTAGGCAATGATACCTAGAAGGAGAAAAAATTATTAGGTACACGTCACGTTCGGAAAAATCATGCTCACCACCAAAGGGTGATTGATAGGACCTCTCTCGTTAACCTAGGTCCACAAACTGGATTTCTGTCAATCGCCAATTAGTGATGAGCATGAAATCTAGGACCTAATAACTTCTCTAGAAGAAGAAACACATGTCCTACATATCTTTCAAGACCCTCTCCACGGACGTTTATCATTTTCCTCATATATATGGGAAATGTGCATGTTGCCATGGTAGGGTAGCCATCCATACTGATAAACATATATATCAAGAAGAGGATTGAAGAGGACCAAACTGGCAAACTCTTGTGTGCCACTAGCTCAGTTTCCATAAATCGACCACGTTAAAGCCTAAGAACCGCAGCACAAATTCCACTAGTACTCAGCATGTTGCATTGAGGTCTCACCATCAAGGTGGGACCTGCTATAAATCTTATGGTCTAAACTATTTGAGCTAGCTTATTCTTGATGTTTATCGTTTTCTCTTGTCTTTTTTATGCATGAATCTTCGTTCATCACAGCATGTGGGCATCCTTCATTTGTTTCTTCAGCTGTTGTCAACGAGGCACAGAGCAAGTATGAAAGGGATCTTCAGCAGAGGCATAAGAGATATGCTAGGCCAGGAAGGCCGGTGTGGCCGGCACGAGAACCATGAGTTTGAAATTTGAAGGCCTTGAAGAGCCATTTCATGTGATGAAAGTCAAGGAGGCCAATAGTATGTATTGAACATTCAAAGGGTTCCTCCTCACCGTAAGTGGATTCAGTGTAGAAGACAGGTCACAGTAGTATTACCACCACAAAAGTTGGCTACTGGGGACCTTAGGATCTGTTAATTTGCTGCTGATCATATAGAGAATCTTGTTAGTTCATACTACAAGTCAATTCGGATCACTGCCCTTTAACTTCACCAACTATTATCTTGGCCAATTCGGATCAATGCCTTTTTCCTTCACCAACTATTATCTTGCAGGGCCATGCCAATGGATTGAATGCTTCAGTTTCTACCTTTGGTATATTACCAGTCAAAAACAAACGTGAACTGCATGCAGTGGAAATGAGGCTTACCAGCTGTGACCAAACACCACCTTACATTCATGCTTCACTCAATTTTTGACTCGTGGCCCTTCATTTTGGTGCACCATGTCTTGCTGGTGGCGTACAACCCTACAATGTGCCATGGAAGCTCTTGGATATTCCACCATATATATCTGTGAAACATAGTCCTTCCACTTCCGTAAACTAGACATTAACGTGCCAGAATAAGAAAATTTTGCCTGTCACTGCGCATCCATACATGTTCCACATGATTGAAGAAACATCATAACAGTGCTCCACCTCCATACGCGTTTCAATGTTGGCTAATTAATGTGGCAAAAATTTAGGCATAGTTCACCTTCTGCTCATAATTCTAACTTGTTCAAGTCAAGTATAGTCTTTGATCTCAGCACATCAATTTTTATGCTTCATTAAACAAGCGAAGGCACCATCCGCCGTGATATGGCCTCTTAACTGTGGACAGCGGAAGGAGAAAATTGTTTCTTAGCGAATTTTGTCACTTTCTTTGTAGTTATAAGTGACCACAAATTAAATTTTTAGCTTAAAAATCAATGAATAGCAAGGAGCTACTCTACCCATTTAGTGTGGTGGTTTAGGCCTCTTCCTGTCGAGGGATAAATCCCGAATTGAATTTGGAACTAGACTGTGGCACTTCTGGGGGGAGGGGGTTGGGATTTTAAGGGGGGTTGCAGTATGAGAAGGGGATTGTGTAAATTATAGCAATAGCCAATAAGGTAGAGGATACAAAAAAAAAAGCATTTGGGGTAGTACATGACCATACTACATTATCATACAATTGACTTTGTACTCCCTCCGTCCAAAATTATCTATTTGCATTAGTTGATTTTGGTTTTCTATATACAGACAGGTAATATTGGACGGAGAGAGTATTAGTATTCCCCTTCTGTCCTAATTTACATGCTCCATGGGGCAAAAATGTGTCTCGAATTACATTTCATGGGGCTCAATTTTAGTGGTTGGATACTTACAAGACCCCACCAAGCAGTGTTATGCAGCTGTTAAATTAGGACGAAGGGAGTATGCATATATGAAAAAAAATGTTTCCTCCATCCTCTTCTAAATGTTCTATTTGAAAAAATGTTAGTAATTTTTATTGAATGGCGAAAACCCCAACTAATGGAGGGAAGGAAGGAAATGTTCATAATGCACTTAAATTGACCATACGGAGCATCTATATTCTCTATTCCAGATGGATCATCTAAATCAGGACGGGGGAGTATAAGGTAGCTTCTAACTTGTCCCTGATCTCGGATTCCCTAAAAAAAAATTAGCGCGTGTGGGCCCCATGCTTCCAACATAGTGAGCGTTACGCGAGCGACCTTGGATGCAAGCGTACATACCATTTTCCGCCACTTTCCATCGCCTCCCTCCAGAAAATCCGCCATTACTGAGCTCCAAGCTCGCTCCCACTCACCACACCCCCGGCTCCTCACAATGCTGTGCTCCGTCAAGTCCAACTCCAACTGGCTCCATCGCCTCCGCACCTCCCGCGGCTTCCCCTCTGACGACGACCACTCCGCCCCCGGTCTCGCCGATCCCGCCGCCCCGTCGCCCATCTCCCCGATTCCGACGGAATCCAAAAATCCCGCCTCAATTCCAGCCGAATCTGATCCACCGCCGAATCAGAATCCGGATTTGTCCCTTCTCATCACGAATGTGCTCTCCGAGCTCTTCAACTTCGGCGGTGGCGCCACGCGGCGGCCGTCGAAGATTCCACGTAAGCAGCCGAACCCCAGAACCTGCGCGGTTTCCGCAGCCGCGAGCGTCGGCGACAGTTGCGCTGCCGTCGCCGCCACCGGCGGCGGCAATGGGAACCATGTTAGGGCAATGTCTCCGTCGAGCGCGGAGAATAGTGTGGCGGCGGGAGGCAGGGAATTGCGGAGGGACGGGGCGGAGGAGGAGATTTTGTGGATGGGTGGAGAGGATTGGGAGGTCGGGACGTTCTCGCGGACGATGGTGACAGTGATCGATACGAGCGCGCCGGTGTGGCGGTCGGAGAAGGTGGTTTTGAGGAAGGGGGATGTGTGGAAGGTGTGTGATAGGAAGGGCAATTCGTCGAACGCGTCGAGGAAGAGGCGGCGTGCAAATGCAGCAGGGAAGGAGGATAAGGTGTTGTTGCTTAATCAAGTAAGCTTGTGCTGTTCTTGTTCTAGTTAATTTTGCTCCAATTGCTCGTTTCCTTTAAGCTGCCCTGTCAAATCTTGTATAGATTTGAATTCGTAATACCGTACGTTATGCCGTCCATGCGTGGAGGGCAATGTGTTGATTACTTCGGATTCATTTGGCATTGAGGAAGATTTTCTTCAGTATTACTTGGTCTGCGTATTTTATGTCGAATGTGTTCGAGCTTAGAGAATTATATCTGATTGAGCTTGATAAATGTATTGAATTTTTGTTAGAGCCATACTTAATTCTTATGGTCACTTCATTATGTGTTTTTTATAATTATGTCTCATTTGCATTATATGAATTTGTCTACAATTTGTACAAGCTATATTGTTGTTTCGGGAAAGTTTCAGTCTTGAGCTATGGTTTGTAGGTATTAAAGACATGTCCACATTGAATGCTTTTGTTTGTCATCTTACAACCGCAGTAGTAGAATGTTTTTCTTGTTTGTTAGGTTTAGAATGCTATTTTACCCTAATGCTCACTTACATTATAACATTTGTTTGGACGAAGTTTTATTTTGTCTCCTGATAAAAAAATTATGACCTATCCTAAAAAACAGGTACAAATTATGCTATAAATGAAAGCAGAATTATAGGAGTTTGTTATTGTTAATGTTGTGTATAGAGTTTGTTATATAAATTTGTCTACTTTTTTGAGAGTCTTGAGTACAAGCTATATTGTTGTTCCAGCAATATGTCACTCCTTATCTGTGGTTGGTAGGTATGACATTTTCCGCATTGCATGCTCTTGATTGTCATCTTAAAACCTCATTAATATGATGATGTTGTTTATGGGGTTTACGACCCCATTAACCTTTTTTTCGATGAAGTTCTATTTGTCTCCTGAAGAATAAAATAATGCCACAAGTGAAAGAAGAATTGTAGGAGTTTGCTATTGTAATTGTTGTGGTATTAATGATTTCAAGTGTGGAACTGCTGAAAAACAAAGGAAATGTTGTTGATTTTAAGTGTGAACTGTTAAAAAACAAAAGGAAACATTCCTTTTGAGCTTGTGCTTATCCTGCTACTGTGAAAAAATATGCTAGACGTGCTCAATTGGGTGAAAATTTTGAATTAGATTGCCCTGGTTAGTTTTGTGAGAAGTGCATGGAAATGTGTTAAAAGTGTAAAATATCGTTTGCGGTGGCTTCATGGCTTTTCTATATGCAATATCATGGACAGAACTTCTGGCATGGTGCGGAGGCGTCTTTGGTCTTCTTATTTGAAATCCTTCACCACACTACCACAACTAAAAGAGATAAAAACTTAATAATTGCGTGAGACATCCATTCCGAAGTGTTAGAAAAGAGGATTATTTGTGGTGTGTGATACTCCCTCCATCCTGTTTTAGATGCTCCATCTAGAAAAGAGGTCAGTCCTGTTCTAGATGCTCCACGTGGTCAATTTAAGTGGATTTTGAACCTCTTCTCCCCCCCCCCCCCCCCATTAGTTGGGGTTTTCACCATCCAATAAAAATCAATATTTTTTCAGATGGAGCCAAAACAGGACTGAAGGAGTATATGTCTGATAGAGCATCTTATGAAGAAAGTTGATGATCTTCTTTCCTAGCTTTCATAGTGATCCCAATAATTTTTTATTACATAACCATCATCATCCGTACCTGCACAGGTTTGGTGCTATGGATTCTGCTCTGCCAATCAACACTAGCTAAGACCATTTCCATCCAAGTCATACGTTGACAAGTCTTCTTTTCAGTATTCCTTTTAAGTCATCTTGTCCGTTTCTTTTAGAGGCCTCTTTGGATCACTGATTCTCCTTATTGCTCTTGTTCTGCGGTTATCACTAAACACCACTAAACTGTCTAAATCGCCTTTCATATATCACCAGTTGGGATCATTCCTAAATTGCAATTATTCATTGTAATCCTTACTGGTATTTTCATTTTTTCTTTTTTAACACTTGTTCATCATGAGGCGCTTATCTTCTTATTTGTGTGCCTTTTTTGTTTGACCAACATCTACAGCTTATAACCATGACAAAGATGTAGAACTTCACTAGAACGAAGAATTTTCGCAGTGTTCTATAATTTAATTTAAAACCATTTAAGTTTATATCACAATTACCATAACCAATGTCACAAGTCTTACTACTTAATTGCCATCTTCTTTGGAATTTGATTTGTTTATCAAAGGGTTTTAGGAATGAATGTTCGGTAGTCTTGACATTGTCGATTTTTTTTTCTCCACTTTACTTGTGTCATTTATTTTCTTGCAGGGAGAAACTCTGAAAAATAATAATAAAGAATGTATTGAAGAGGCTGAAGGGAAGAGGTGTGCTTTGTTTTAAATTGTAACTTAGTTTATTGACAAATTCTTCTCTTTTTTTTTATCTGTTCCTTACGTATAATGCTTATGACTCCCAAGTGCAGATTGCTCTTCGCCCGGCCATTAAATAAACCAGTCACCGGAGATTCTTCTATTCTCCACATAAAGTGCATTGCGACAGGCAGTAAAAAAGATTGTGCCCCACCAAAAAGGCGTCACAAAAACAGCTGTTGAAAGGTGCCATTTTGGATCATTTTTTGTCTGCCGGAACTTTGATTATTAAGCCCCATTGCTCAACGATAGTGGCAAGTGTGCGTCATATTTATACCAGTAATTTTTGGGATACTAGTAGCAATGCATGTACTGTCTGACATTAGTCTCAATTGTTCACAGTTAATTTTTATGTATATATATGTTCAACCCGATGTTAGGCTTGTAGACCCAGCAACATCAAACCTGTTTGATCACGAGAAATTGGAGTTGCTTTGGCTCTGATAGTTTCAAACCGCATCTGATTGTTTAAATTAATGCTCTTCTATCGTTTTGTTCCTTCTCTCTCTCAGCAAGATGAAACGGGAAGGGCGATACTTTTAAGCACCCCAGTTTTTCTCAGTAACACCACATGAACCTAAAGTCCTTGGCAATTGCTGAGTAACACCACACTATTTCCATTCATGTTCTTGGCAGTCAAAATGTAACATCAAGGTGTTGAACATACTAGAAAAAATAATTTTTTCCAACCCTACTTATGAAAGTGGGTATTACTGAGAAATTTTGTGGTGCTCTTGAATCTGCGCCGCCCTTGGTTTATATACTAAAATTTATATAGCAAACTTGTAGGGCATACTCACCTGTCCCGTATTAATTGTCTTCATTGAAGTTAGAAGTGCAGCAAATTTAATTCATTTTCGATCCCAATTCATACAATTAAGACAACTAATGGCCAATCATTTACTTTGCCCCTTGACTAGTTAGTCAATCAATTTTTGAAGTCAGGTCTTTTTTGGCAACATTTGAAGTCAAAGTAAAATCAGCAAAACATGTATGCATTTCATTGATTTGTGTCTGTACAAGAACAAGACTGTAACTTACATCCCTTTACAAAAAGATACAGACGTGTTTCGCACGTTGCAAAAAATAGGCATAGGGCATTTAACATGCTCGCAACAGCTGTTAAAGAAATCCCCGTCTCCCCCTCCCTCTACTTGTCTCTGTCTAGGTGGCAAAAACAGTCATCTTGCACGCCTATCAGTTTCCCGTTGTAGCCAACCACTAATTTAAACACAGACGTGGTGCCTCTTGCTTGTGCGCTTGAGCAAGCTAGATGAACATTATAAGTCCTATCTACTTAATAATTGTAGTTTTATCTAAGGTTTGTTCTATGCAATATTTTTGACCCCCAATGTCGTTTCTTGCCCTGCTCAATTGTATGCCATAGTGTCTCTAGTACCTCTTCTGCTTCTTCTTTGCTCAATAATTCTACACTAGTTAGAGAAAGAGGTAACGAGCTTGACTGCCCCCATCGTCTCGTCTTAATGGTGTCTCTCCTTATTTGCTGCTGTTTTGGCAAATTCTCTGGATTGCTTCCCACAATGTTGACGATCTCTTCTTCCCTGTCTATATGAACTACGCCCTCAAGGCATATCTCCGCTTCTATCACCCATTCTGGATCTGGTATTCCACAAAATTCTGGTGAGCCGAAGCCCACTAAACTCAAGCTACTAAAAGTAACAAAGAGCTTCTCCGTGATGATAATGAATTTTCCTGGCTGTTTGAGTGCTTTGCACAAAACGAAGATCTCATCTTTAAATTTCCTATCCTCAGCTTCTAGGAGCATGGATACTCCTATTGCTTCTTCCCAGCAGTAGGGTAACAAGGGGAGGTCTCTTGCAAGGGGTCTGGGGAAACGTGCCGGATGTCGGTTTGATTGGTGCGGGCTAATTCGGTTTCTGATACTCTGAGCAGTTTTTCCTGTGACTTCCAGTATGCTAGCCACTGGCCTAGCCACAAGTCCAGCAGTTCCCAAGGCGATCCCTGAGGAAAATAAAGAAATGTGAGTGTGATAAGTCTCCAGCACGCTCTCTCCCATGTCCATGTCCAAGTCTATTGTACACTCAGACATACTACCAAATGGGCTAAAATGGGTCTGGCCAAAGTCGCCAGTCCAAAGAAAGCTGTGTGTCTGTCTAAATCAATTTATAGCCCATTGACTAAAACACAAAGATGAAGATTAGCAGTATCGTATGTAGAATACCTGAAAAAACTCCCGGGAGGCCATGTTTTTCAGCACCTTTGATTGGTGATTGAAGTAATCCGGTGAGGCCCTAGCAAAGCATACATACTGTAAGATCACAACTTGTTGGCACTATGGAAAGGATGGAACAAAATTGATAAACCATAAGAGAACAATAACATTCTCAATGCCGAGCAGCCAAGAGACGATAATGATCGGTGTACCAGAATTTTGTAAACCATAATTGATAAACCATAAGAGAACAATAACGTTCTCAATGCTGAGCATTTGACCACACAGTAAACAATAACTTCCAGCAAACTCAAATCTAACAGCTTATCTTTAAGAGTAATAAAAACCAAGTATGACGGTTTTTGAGTTGCCAAAACGAAAAAGTCAGAATTCAAGTCTATTGACCATATTGATTTTAATATCTGAACCTACACTAAGGTTACGACAAAAAAGAAGCTAGCAAGAGGAATAGAATTTTGTTATTTATAAATCAACACTATCATCACCATCCACTTTATCTCAATCATCTCGGATTGAATATTCTTTAGCTCACCTTTTTATCAGCACTCCACATCAGACAAATGAACGCTATACCTCAACTCAGTGCTCCTAGCCTTTCTTGTTTGAAGACACTCCGTGACTGGTCACACTCAGCTACCTTCCTTACAAGAGATATTAGTCACAGCTGAACCAACAAATTGCCATCTTATTGAAACGTAGTTTTATTGGCAGCTGAATGAGTCATTTTTTTCTTCTTGTTTAGATAGGGATTATTCATTATACGGAATAAGTATTGACTTATTCCGTAAGAATAATCCCTATCTAACCTTTTAACAAGAGAATAAAATGACTCATTATGCTTCCAGGTGGCAATTTGTTGGTTCATTATGTTCTAGCGTTCTGTTTTTCAATAAAGATTTTTACACTATCAATTGTCCTTTCTCAAACTTTTATTATAGTAACCGGAATCTTGTGAAAAAAAAGCTAATTTAGCAATTCAAAAAATAAGGGAATCTCAATTAACAAGTGATGAAATGGGGAACAATAACAGTTAACTGAGCGGTTAGCAGGTGGCAGAATGGGTATGGAAGAACATATACCATATAAGTAAAGGAAAGGTCATGGATTGTAAAATACGGGGAAATGGTTATGACGGCGGAAGAAGTAATACTGTCACCATACCCATTCCATTGGGCCCTAACAAGGATACCAAGTCTCATACAGTCATAGCCTCATAGGTGGATGCAAATTCCAAGCTACATCTATACTACAGAAAAAAGAACAGTACCTAGCAACAACACCATGATAAAAGATAAGTTCATCGAATGTTTTGAACCCATAGCAAAAAATCAACTTGGTAACGAGATGATTTATACCTCTAAAAATTCATTTAACACTCCCCTCGTATGTGTATCTAAATTCTCCCGTTGCTTGGCCACATCTTGTTCATCAAAAGTGAATGCCACAATTCCCTGCACGCAGCTTTGTTTCCTCAATCCTCATATGAACAACAGAATTAGTTTGACAATTCTATCAAAATATAGACATTAAATGTTACCTTGTGAGCAGCTTTGCTAAATTGCGTTGTAGCATTGCTTATAGCATAAACTGTATTACTAACCAGACTCTTTGTACCTAAAGCTACACCTTTGATCAATCCAGTAGGGCTCTGCAGTACATCAGAATTGATTAGTGTTATAAAGAAACACATACTTCCTCTATCCAAAACTGCCTGTCTGGATTAAAAGACAAAATAAATTAAAATCAGTTGATTTTGGTTTCTAATCCAGGCAGGTAATTTCGGACGGAGAAAGTATTTTATGGAAAAGATGCCTGTAGGAAAGTGAATGCAGTGAAAAGATTTTCTGAAATTAGCTCACCTGCAAAACACCTTTTGCAGGAACTGATACAAAGTCTTTAATGCCTAATCCAACGTTTCTTGCAAATCCCATTGGATTGCCAATCACACCAGCAGAACCAAAAACCTAAAATTCATATGGACAATATAAAGCACGATCCATAGATTAAATTTCATTATTTTGTAAACGATACTTTTCTTTTAATGTGTACAAAGAGAAAATGAACATGTATCACTTCAACGTAGGGAAAATGCTAGCGAATAAGGGGAATCTATAATTTATCCTTTGGTAGGTGCCTACGTGGTCCATAAAATTTCAACCAAGACCAAGCAGTGGGCTCCAACCTTCAAACTCTTGAAAATACAATTACAGATGGAAAGGATGTAATCAAGGATTTCAATGGGTGGTAACTAGAGTCCTAAGTTGAAATGAAATTTTGACCTCCTCAGGTCCTCAACATATTCAGTGAATCAGAGGGTGTCCTTTCTCTCCTCTCTAATACCATGACTCTGACAACAATATGCTGGATATTTGATTCTCCATTCACCTTATACATTTCATGAAGGAGTTGCCGAGTATAATGTCGGACAAGAATTTCTTGGGTGGACTGCCAGCTGGCCAAATGATGATCTAGTGTTAGTTGTTTCAGATAAACAGGAGCTCCTTCAACATCAACTAGAGCCATCAAACCTCTCTGACAAAAAATAATCGAGCTGAAAATATTACATAAAATCCTAGAAAGCCAGAAAAACAGAAACTGATAATATGTGATGCTTTTCCTTCTACCTGAACAGCAGTGCCCCTAGCCAAAATGGCGGAGTCTGCTGCCATATGTCCATTTCCGAGCAACCATGGGGTGCTGGAAAAACTGAAAAGAATAAAATAATCTATTACATTAGTCAATGTCATGAATGTAAAAAGCTTGTATTAACATTACAACCACCACACTGAGTGTAAAAAAGTAGCATAAAAAGATAACAGGTGCTAATTGACTAACATCATGGTTCATGGACCTAGTTGATTACGCCAACATTCCCATGACAGCTGGAATGTAGAAAGCTCTATCAGCTAACAGCATCACAGTGTACTATAATTCAATGTTATTGTTGTCCTGATCGTCAAACCCAATGTAAGCGGTCAAAAGTCACTTGAAACTCAGGTGAAATTACTATCACTGAAATTTGAACAGGTACATTAGGCAGTCAGGTTCAACAGAGTATTACTACTTACCAGGACATTGGACTTAAAGCATTTCATGTAAGGCAGATAAACTTTGAACGTGGCAGAAGAGCTAGATAGACATTTAATCTTTTTCTTTTAACTCATGTATACTTGAGTAACTTATAATCCATGTTGTCTGAATACAATTAAGAGCGCTAATTAAAGTTTTAGAGATGCTTATGTACAAAACGAATACACTACAAAGGTATCACTTATACCTCGTAACTAGGAGTTTTCTAGGCTTCTTCAAATGGGATAATCAAAACTTTATAACGTTCTCTTCCTTGAATAGCACGATGGTTTAGGTTCCTAGCTGTGTCTCAAAAAAATTTATGCACGCTCTGAAGAAAGTATTAACATATGCAAGTTGTATGATTGGTTGTAGCCTGCAGGTTGTCAGTTTAAGCTTTGAATGAACACTTACAATGGATTCAGCAAATTGTTTACTATAATCACCATGTCTCTGATTAGTATTCGACAATTAAGATATACTATATATACTACCAATCGCAGAAAATGATTCACCTCACAGTTAACTTTATAGGAGCCAGGGTCAACAATTCAACGTAAATTTTTTTCTGTCTTCCAGCAAAGAGGGAAATCTTTTGCCATGGAGCTCCAATCGGAAGAACAGAAGGCAAAATAGGACGGCCATTTTGTTTTTCTGGGAGCTTAGATATCTGTAGAGACTTAATTTCTACATCATCCTCAATATTTGTGAAGTGATTTGCAACGTTTTCCAAAACCTTGACATCATAACTGGATTGCCTTGGAATTCCACTTTGCAACCTCAAAGTAGCACTTCTGGAAAAATCAATAATGTTTGAGAGCACTTGTTCCTCAAGTTCAATGCACATAGGTGCCAACCTGCATGTGTAGACTCCACTAATTAGGGTTCTTAAGAGCACCTAGGGTAAATGCTAGCAGAAACGACACTACAGCTTACCTCAAAGTAATGTATTCAAATGAAACTAAAGAGATGTCCTTACTCCTCCACTTGGAGGCAGTGAGATACAGGACAGGTTCATGCACTTTCTCATAAAGAAGTGAGCTTCTAATCCCATCCTTGACTTTTAGCCAGTCATCCTTCATTTTCAACTGGATTCCAGAGCTACCCCTATGTTCATGTTCAAAGGACAGCATAACAGGATATGGACCACTGCGCAACTGATTGTCAATTTGCAAAGAAAACACTTCAAATGAACATTTTTGACGATCAATACCCTCAAGAAATTCCAGTTTGACATCTTTGGCAGAAGCAAAAATCAATTCCTGCACATAAATAATTGAAACAAAGACAGCAAAAATTCGAAATGCATCATTCTCTGCTTCTCCTGGAGGATTATAACCTAGGCAAGTTAAAAGCAGGAAGGGATGTGTACGTATGCAAGCTGGAAAAAGTGCGTACGACATTGTCAAAGACAATCCCCAACATGCACGTGGTCAATGTGGTAAGTGGTAGGCAAAAATAATTATTTGGTCTTCAATTAGTACCTGGGGAGAAGAGTTAATCAAGGAAATTCCAATAGACGATAAATGCACTTGAACATTTGCAGTAATATCAAGGCCCGTCTCCTCTGAATCATCTTTCTTTTTTTCTTTGAAACCAGGAAAACCAACTGTTTTCATATCTTTAGGAACATGGATACGGGAATCAACAATACTAAGCACCTAAAATTTTTCAAGAAAAAGAAAAGAAAAATTAATCATCAACATAGCTGGCTTATACATGTTTAAGTCACTGTACTTCTCTGTAACTGTATATCCCTCATATACAACAAACCTTGATTGCATCTTCAGAATGAATGGTCAAAAACAACTTCCTTTCAGGTTTCTGTAGATAAAAAACAAAATCAGGAAAAAACCATATATTCAATGAAAAAACAGGAAAAGTTCACAAATTTAATATAATGATGATTGACTAGATTTGTTTTTTTGAGATAATGATTGACTAGAACTTAATAGAATAAATGGGTGACTAAGTACTATACCTCAGCTGTAGCTCTCAAGCAGATAGGTATGCTTTCCCTAACATCATCAAAACTGTATGACCCTATAACACGTTCACCAAGAACCTGGAAGTTGACATTCCAATCAACAACATAAGGCATATGGGGTTATAGTAGTAAGACATTTTCTTTATATCAGCACTTCTACAATAAATAAAGTACCGAAGGAATTAGATATTTTTTTCCTCAACAAAAACAGTGAAGTGAAACAAGGTACTAGATTACCTCAACTACAAGACGATGTGGGTAGCAAGGCTCATCCCAAGCGTATGGACATGAAGTGTGATGATGTACAGTGGTTGAAAAGGTATCACAATTTTGCTGGTAAATTCGCAATCTCTACAATACAAAGAGAAGTAGCTATCATTGCATATTTCAGTAGCACAGTTCACTTGCTAGATTACTTGTGTATCACAAAGAAGTTACGACTGTCTGCCACAAACCTCCATAGAGAAATTATCAATTCTGTAAGGCATAAACCCAGAATTGTCGTCAGATAGAAGCATTAAGTACGTCCCTGAGTGACCACTGGAGCTGCCCACTATTTTTTCTTCCCCAATTGACATGTTGGCATTCTGAATTTCAACCCGAACCATGTTAACAGTGCCAGTGACACAATGATGCATTTTCACCTGAGCATCTCCAAGATGGTCAGGAAAAAAGCTGCCTGACCATTGCCACCCAGGTTCATTAAATTGAACTGAAACTAATAAGTCCCTGTCAAGAACAAAGAGAACAGTCAATAAACGAGTATGATGAAACCAATTTGGCGTAGAAGTGATTAATGTTACAAGGCACATGCCTTGTTGTATCCGTCCAATGAAGATGAGAATGTTCTCCAACACCCAAAAGGTAAGATTTATCCGTACCCTTCTGCCTGAACCATAATTCTTTTCTGCAAGCATTACTTATCACAAATCTGCATAAAGAACAATACACTTAATTTACAAAATAGATGCCTAAATATATTCTGAGTGTCGATAATATGTATTACGTAATCCCTTCCCTGACAGCTTAAGCATTTAGGAGAAGCAGTTAACTGACATGTATTAGAGTCCTCAACTCCTCGTTGGGAGTACATGTCTCAGGGGAAGCAACGTTCCCTGTTAGGCCTGCCCCCCTCCTTGTGGGTGTTCACATGCAATGTGCAACTTTCTTAACAGATCAAGCTTTTATGAGGGGCAGTTAACTGACATATAAATAATTTGTTAAAAAGCCATAGCTCTCTATATAACCGACACCCATAAAAGGTCAACATGACCTGTTATCTGATAAAAACGAGAAACTAAGGCACTTTATACTTATCAACAGCTGCATTACCACTTACTAAGCATTACCTAGGCTGAAACGTTATAGCTCTTGTCCTCCCAGAAAGCACCCCAGCAACAGGACTTGATGTCACTGATACAAGAAATGCTCCACTACATTGTGGTTTAGGAATAGCAACATTAGTTGGACCACCAGGCGAGACAAGAAAAAATGGGCTAGACCAAGAAGAATTTTGCCCACCATCATATGCACTCAGCCTAACCATCAATTCACTTACAGGTGAGCTGTCCTGAGGAGAATACATATATGGCTTCGCTTTTCCACGTCTCTCATTCTCTAAGAAATCACCGCCGTTCCCAACCTTTCTTGACAAATCCAATTGACTGCGGACAGAAGGCTCCCTGATAGAGAGAATGTTTTTATTCGATTTTTTAAAACTATCAGATGTCTGTTTGTTGGTAGAAAGAAGTGTAAGACCAGATTTTTCAACCACCAGTTTACTATCAGTAAAATGGTAACATGGTTGCAAAACGAAATGCTCTCCCTTCCTGTTGATGTCAGAGTTTGAAACCATGAGAGGTAAACCAGAGCAGTTGTACAATAAAAATGGAACTGAGATGCATAATTCACGAGCACCACAGAATGCATCCATCACCTTCTCCGCTTTAACCATTAATGGGCCTAGATACAAAATGGTGTTAGCATTTGCAACTTTATGTTGAAGCTAATATTTCATCATTAACATAGAAAACTATAAAACATTACCATTCTGGCCATCGGGGGACAAGGTTAATGTTTCCAACAAAATAAAGTTGGACTCCCGCAACTTAGCTGTCAGGGTGAAGACTTCTGCACGTGGGAATTCCACTGCGATACTTTTGAAACCATTTAAAAACAACACTATCCCAAGGTCATGTGTTGAATCAACATGAAAGATGGAAGCAGTGGCCATCTGAAAAGGCAGAATTATGAGCTGCATTCATAGAGAAATCAAGGCAATTTTTTATAGAAATAACTGAGTCTGCGAACACCCCAAATGCAAAAAGGGTGCTCTGCATGTCTTGGAACACAATATTTCTTACTATAATTTGCCTGTATAGTTCCACAATACCACAGAACAAACCATTTATCAATTTCCCATCTCTAAATGTAGATAGGATTGCAACATAGTCCACTAACCTTGGGAAGGGATTCAGAATAAGTGATTCCACCAACTTCTACTTTCAAAGACAGTGGCTTTGGAAGATAATTCTTCACCACTAAAGGAGTAGTGAGCCTGACTTGATAAAGACACTGTTTCTTCGACTTGCTGAGATCAAGGGACGCTCTTCTAGACTCTTGAATACGGAAAGAAGAGTGACTTCTACTATTCATAGAAAGAAGACTGATGTCTTGTATAGATATACAGCAACGAAACAGGTCACTGCTGGGGTGAGAAGGATAGCAGACAAGGGACTTCAAAAAGCCAACTCGACTCTCTTGTGACAGAATGTTTGAGAGTGAATGTGCTTCACTCCACAGATAGCCTTTAGCATGTGGACGCAACCTCATGCAGCCTGATCTCGTTAAGTGCACGGGTAGAGGTATTTCCATCCCTGGGTATATAGGATCTAGGACCTGAATATCAACATATAACTAGTTAGCTTCACTTTTCATCTAGTCATGTAATACCGGTTCTGAAAGAAGAAGCCAACCTTTGGAGATACACTAAGTGGGATATCAAACCGAAGCTCCATGGGCACTGAAGTGTCATTGAAGAGTATCACCTGACATAATCAATTGTCAGTGATGCTCGAAAATGTTATGAAATCAAGTAAATAAATAGCAATGAACAACGAAAAAACATTCAATACTCACAGTTGAATATATTCTTATCATTTTGTTGTGACGCTGCATTGATACCTCAAATACTACAGGGACAACAAAACCACTGCTCAAACTTGACCTTATGCACACCTCAGTTGTCTTAACATATCTTGAAGCATCTCTATTCGTGTCAGTTTCTGACATATCCAGGGACTGAGAAAAACTTACTTCAAAATAACTCACCCCCACAAGATCCATGGACATGGGAAACGAAGGCTGGGAAGTTCCTTCTAGTTGGATGGACATCATATGGTGGGAAACACCACTAGATTTTTTCTCATTAAGACTCTCAGAAGAATGACCTGGCCGCCGACGAAAATTTTGTTCACCAGGAGTTTCATCAATATAAATAGGAAACGATGAACCGGGCTGAACTCTAGTTCCTTCTTTCAGGAGCCTGAAATCAATAATGCCAGAAGCAGATGAGCCACTTGACACCCAGAATATTAGAGGCATAGAGGTATCGTTTTGAAGCACATAAGGGGCATATGCACTATCAATGGCTTCAGGAGCTAACATCTTTTCCTCATCAAACAAATCCTTCAAACTGTTTTGACTCCAAGACCTTTTAAGCATCTCACTCACCTGGAAAATAGACTGTACAAACAAGAAATATCAGAGTCATCTATACAAAAGCAAAGGTTAAACATGCAAATGAACAAAATCATGGTTTGCAATCTCGGCAAGATCTCGGTCTCAATTTAAATGGCCAGGCACGAAACCATGCATGTAGTGTATTTTTAATTTTATACGATTTCGGAATGATATCGGCAGATCTCGGAGAGATATCGGCAATTTCTCGGCTCTCTCAAGCTAGATTCAATTTATGCTCATTCATATCATGCTCAAGATGGAGCTGCCCCACGTCACTTTAGTACTATTGATACTTCTATGTTGATTATACCTCTATTTGCAAGAAAATATATTTGTTTGAGTATTTAGTATTTGTAATTTGCACATGTAGATAGGTACCTAAGTTGCCAAAATTATATGTTAAAAACCTTTCTTAAAATAACCGAGATGGCAAGATCATATTACATGATCTCTACGAGTTCTCTCATAGATCTCTCCGAGATCTCTTCTCTTTGGGTGACTGAGATGAGACAGAGAACAGAGATTTCGAAGAATGAACGGAGTACAATATATTTCTCCAATCAAGAAAGGAACCATGCACTGGCCATGCTGAGCCACAATCACAGTATCAGTGCTTATCGAGCCATCTAAGTACATCAATGATCTTGGTGAAGTACATCCATGGCATTCAGAGTGTAATGCCTGCCTCCTTGTAATTATTTCTTTACTACTATTTGATTTCTATTATATTTTTGGCTGTATGTGTAATATAGTATAGCATGCCTGTAATAACCTCATTTCGAGTTGGGATTTAGGTTAGTGGACCTTCTGTGGAGATCAGTGGCCCAACCACAATATATGCATAAGGGTCAATTTGCAAAAGCTGAATTTTAGCGTAGTAAAACCAAGGCAAAGCTGGTCAACAGGGTCAGGACCTTACATGAAAAAACGCATTCCAAACTTGCATCCCCTTTTCATCTTATCTATGCAATGTTCCTATTTGAACTAGGTCTATTAAAAGTCATTTAATTTGGTCAATCTCCTAGGAGTCGTAATTCCCCTAGCTGTAACTTCCTACAAAAAGGCATGCAATTTTAGCATTCCTCTAATTAGGCTTGACCAGGACTGTTAAACAGCTTCCACTCCGTTTGACCAAGTCAAAGATCAGGATTGACCAGGTTTAAATTGCACAAATTGGCCCTTATTCAAGATTGGGCCCACTGGCTTTAGACGAGAGCTCCAATAACCTAAAGTTCGTAGCTTCAAGTAAGGTATACACATACTTGATTAGGAAAACAAAAGCATCAACTTTAAATAGGAATAACAGCACTACCCTCATCACCCTTTTTTTAGAGAAGCATTGGAAAGTTCACAAGTCAACACATACCTCAATTAGAGGTTCTGTGAAATTCAAATTAAGCTGAGCTGACGAATTTAGGCTGATATCAGTTACAACAGGAGAGTTGGCGAGAATATTTCTGTCATGCTTTCTATTCAGTTGTAACTGAAACAACCACGGCTCTATAAACGGCTCCCACATAACCTGAGATTATTGGTTAAACCATAATATAAAATAGGAATAACAGAAACTTAATCTTTTCTACACAGATTAACATAAAACCACATACCTTGTGAAAGTTATTATAGCTTACAAGTAGGTCACCTTTGAGTGACACTTCCACAGCATCTTTATGCAAATTACCATAGAGAACTACATTCCTAACAAGGATCTCCAAGAGAGGGCCTTTACAGCTCAACTACAAGAGATATGCACAATGAGCACACATATATAGTTTTGTAATAGATATAGCAGATATGACCATGAAAACAAATTGCTCAGATGCAGATATTTTCTATTATATTATTGCTACACATCCAGTAGATAAGGAGAAGACTATTTATGGAGAATATAAAAGAGACCCCCGGTGAAAGAAATATTCCCAAGAACTAAATAAAGAAGCAAAAGTTTGCAAGTTGACATGTAACACATCTCCATCGTTAATATTTCAAATATTAAAATTTATTTTAAAATTTCTCAAGAGAAAGAATGATGGGGAACCTCGGTGAAAGGTTCTGCCTTTAAGGATTTCTGCAGCTTAGAACATAGAGAGAATTAGGGAAGGGGAGAAATGGGGAGACGAGAAGGGAGGAGCAGTAACTCAAAGCCTCAAGCTTGGGGGAGCTGAAGCTCAAGCAAGGGGGGCCCAAGGGCCAAGCCAAAGCAGACGAACAGTGCAAATTGCCTTCAATTCATCATTCTGAAAACTGATGATTACAATATGTTTCAGGCCCTTTTAATAGCAAGGCAGGATTTACATTAAGAGACTTAAAACCCCCAATATAAATGATCAAACTAACCCTACTAAAAATAAAAGACATTAAATAGCCTTATTAACTTCTTATTATGTATCAAAGAAACAATAGAGTAAATAGTATTCACAGGCTCACAGGTAAACATGCCACAAAACATTCATGGAGATGGGCACCCGCTTAAAGTGTTTAAATTGTGTCAATCATGTAACTTTCAGCCCTAACAATAATCAATTCTACAACAGGTTTTAACCTCTAGAGTAAATATAGCAAATCTGAAAGGTGTGCTACACAGAATAACCAACAGTCCCACTCGTATAATTAAATATGGGGGGCAGAATTGAGACACCAAACTTCATGTGTTCAAATAATGTGAAAATCATCTTTATTTACTCCAGCACAGGGAACTATTACATAGACGAAGATATGGTCTCCTTTAATGCTGCATTAGCATGAATACCAACAATTCAAACCTTTACCTTCCACACTAACTTAAACACATAATGATAATAACAATCATAATTCATACTATAAGTGATTGCAAGTATTACAATGTTCAAATATATACCTTTCGATCAGTCAGGAGCAAAGACACCTTTTTCATAAGGATTTTAAATTCAATAGCATGAAATGGAATTTGGGATGGCTCTTTTGAGGAAGCAAATTTAACATTGCACCAGAAATAGAGTACTTGATCAGATAAGAACACTTCTGAGGTTTCAACAAGGACATCAGAATACATGTGTACTAGCTTCTGCTTTTCAAATAGTTGGCCAATCACATTGACTTGAGAAACCTGGAAGAACGGTATGGATCTTACTGATTGGTTTTGAACTACCTCAAGCATTCCTCTTATATTGTCAAAACAAGTTTTCAGATTTATATTTTCTCCACAGATATCTAACTCAGCTTTTCTACTATTTAAAGCAAGTGTGATGTTTTTGCAATCCCTTCCATCAAGAGTAGCCTTATCTCCACAGAAACAATCAACTTCTTTGAACTTCTCCAGTGCTTCACCTTTCATCCAGACAGGGAAATGGAGCAGTATAGTCATTTCTTCTGATTTGACAATCAAGTGAAAAGTCTCCAGTGAATTTCCAGGTGAGGAAGCTGTCAATTCAGACTCATGATTCTTTGGCAAAACAGGGACCAAATTTGAAACTTCAGATTGTACCGTCTTCATGAAAGTTCTAGAAAATTTACTATAGCAGCTAAGAAGCGAGATGAGTTTGATCCAATCAGACAAATGCAACCAAACCTCAAGGGATCGAATCGCAAAAACCAGCTCACTTTTGCTTCCACCTTCTCCAGAGAAATAAATGCTGAGACAAGTAGCTGCTACCTCATTGCATGTCAACAAGGCCAAGGTTACACGACTAAGAAATGAATACAAATGCAGACCAGATAGGCAAACATCTAAGGAAATTGGTATGTCATTCCTTAAAGATGCATTGAGCATAAGTTGTATTTCTGCTTCTGCAACCAACTTCGATGATCTTGGAATCTCAGTTTCTAACTGCAACAACTTTATCGACAATGATTTGACCAGAATTTTAATATGAATCAAGGTCTCAATTGAGTTACTATCAGATACACAAGCACTTTGAGCTTCTTTGAAATTCTTTCTTAGCTGCTTAAATTGCAAAATATCAGCTGTGTAAAATCGAGATTCTCTATCAACATTTGAAATTTCATTTGCTACATCCAGAACAGCTTCAAGCCCACATAAAAAGACATCATCTGCATATTAGAAGAAAAGAACAATTTGTTCAACCAGATATAATGATCAAAATAGGTAAATCAAAATTCTAAAAGAATGTGTGGAAACATAAACTAGAAGTATATTCCGACTGTTAGTAAACACTTTTCCTAGATGCTCCAGCTATTAGGGAAGACAAAACAATTTGTAAATATTAACACACTCTGACACTCCCCCATACATGCAAGCAACAATTACTGCCTGAGAATACACAAGTGAGAGACACTAAAGACGAACACGATGACCACCCAGAAATGCTCTCAGAACCTTTGCTCAAATACCATGCTACTTAACCGTTTTCTAAGCTCAAGCTTTTAATGTTAGGAAGGTGATTAAATAAATACATTAGATACTAACACTTACCTTCAGCATTTATTTGACAATGCTCAACTCTCATCATTACAGCTGTAGGAAGCCTCGATGATCCACACACAGACTCGTCATTGCATGGTATTCTCAGCCACAAATCAGCGTCTAGATGTGAAATCAAACAGACAACCCTATTACCAGTCACCTGACCAAAAATCTGTTCTTTATCCGTAACAATCGAAACTGAGAGAGAAATTTTACGTCCAAATAGGTTGTAGAGGTCAATTTTGTCAGCCATTCGACTTGCAGAGATCATGCATTCCTCTGGAATGCCTTTCAACTCATCTGATGAACTAGAGTTTAAAATAAAATTGCAGCAGAGATAGTGAAGTCCAAGTTCAACAAAGCAACAGACATTTTGTTCCAGCGGAAGTATTAAAAAGGAATCAACTATCTCCAATTTAAAAGTAGGGCTTTCCTTTCCATCCTTGAGCATTTCAGCAACAACTTGCCCATTCTGGTCCAAAGTCCAGTCAGACATGGAAAAATAACCAATTAATATGGACAAAAAGTCGGCTGATAAAGTACAACATACATTCTGAATTCCAATACATATATCCATTTTAGGAGATAATTCATTAGCATTCCCATTTTGTACCCGTAAATTGATGATAGAAGAATAATCCTCAGACGTAGGTCCAAATAGAAACTCATGGTTAGGAGAAGTTGACCATGAAGAAGAGATAAGCAGTCCCTCTATAGACAGTAATAGGTCCCAAGAATCAGGCCCTTGGAAAATAACAAGAGAATTAGATACAGGAACTGTGACCGTTCCCAGAATACAAGAGGCATCATGGAAATGCACCCTAATTCCACTTAGATGTAAATTAGCACAGACTAATTCACTTGTTTTCAAATTTTTGGATGGTGCAGATTTTCTACTTGAAGACTTGGCAAAAGTAGACTTCCTCCTTCCATTAAGTATCTGGTTAAAGCTCTTCATATGATGATTCCTTTCTGCCTGAAGCACTGAAATTTTTTCGAAGTTTTCAAGGTCACCAAGGGGCAGTGACTTGCAGGCTGCTAGGAATGGGAAGTTATTGATAGAAATACCAGCAAATAAAGAGGAGCTACTTTCACAGTAATTTGAAAATCCAAATGACTGAAGCTGGATTTCTGACATTATATTCTTGTCAACAACCTCAAGCTTTGAGTCAAACGAACTTCTGGAAGAAGACGCTGATAGCTGCTTAAAAAGCTCAGATATCTTCCTGAAAAACTCTTGTAGCATTCCAATGACTTTAGGGTAACAATGGAAGTCAATGTTGTCTAAGGACAATGTGTAGCTCTGTTGGCCTATCTCACTACTTCCTGTTGCTTGATAATGTAACAGAAAACACCCATCAATTAATTTTCCCCAAGATTTGTTATTGCTAGGCTTGCTTCGATCAGAGCTATCCCAACATTTAACACCAGAAGGATTCTTGCACGAGGATAATATACAACTGATTGATTCACTCATAGAACTACCAGTACTGACATCCAGACTCTTAATGAATATCAAGTACTCAACTGATTCTTGTTGATCATACCTGCAATGGCGTGAAGAAAACATTTTAGAAACACAGGATGCACAATGGTGCCTTAATAACTTCATAATGCATGTAGTGAAGCCTCGCATGCGATACCAGAAGAGGAACACATAGCAGGAGATATATAATGTGTGTACAAATAATTGAAGATGCACTGGCTTAAAATTGACTGAAATCAGACCAGACTATTTCCTCAGCCCAGCATACGGTCAATGGTTGGCCTACCTCATGACTAAGCCCAAGTCCATTTATTGAGTTGACTTGCCACACCACCACCTTTATAATGTATATATCGTTTAAATCACATCAACTGCTTATTTCGTACAATAGTTACTAGTTAACTATTCATTTTTAGTAAAGTACCTAGTCAGCAAAAGGCAAATATGATTTTTGCTAAAAACACATTTATATATTTCACATCAATATCAACAGTTATGTGGTCCAAATGGGAGATAAATAGGGATTAGTTGGACTCAGACTTAGATCGGACTAGATTCGATTAATGTCGGAGCCTGACCCATTTAGGTTGTCAGGTTCAACACAAGCCCAAACCCGGATAAAAGCCTTCGATTTGGGCTTTGGGCTCCCAATTTAATGCTTATCTGTGGTGAGGTTGCTATATATTTGTAAAGAAAGTTAATCACCGATCCCACAAAGTACTGTGCACAATTGGGTAAATGATGATGTTACATATTTATTGAATCTTACCGCATTTCTATTTTCTCGAGAGAAAAATTGAGGAAGATGCTATTCTCGACATCATCAAGGCACATGCGAATAAGAACATGGCTTAGATCAAGAGAAAGAGAGTAATGGGCATTAGCGGCATCTGCCTCCTCTAAGGTAGAGCGTCCTTTTGTCATATCAAGAAAAGCAGCCAGTTCAACAAGTAAATCACAGCTCAAGAGAGAAAAATGAGCCACAAGTGGCTGTTGTACAACACAAAAAATCTGTAAAGAAGACATAGTAATTGAGAAAATTGACATTTCTTGTAGCAAATCCTATTCAAGTGTCAGAAAAGTAAAACCAAAAATAAAAAAACTACCTCCAGTTGCTTCAGCAAAGGTTCATCAGGGAATATGCTAGCTCCCAACGTCAAAACAGCAGTAAATTTTTCAAAAACCGAGATAGCATGGGGAGGATCAGGCATCACCAAGTTTATCTACAAGTTGACGGAGAACAATTATAAGCCCATAGAAATACTGACAGCATCACATAGAAAAGAATTCCTTTTCGAAACATATTGACCTCAAAATCAGTTAAATCTATCCTATAGTGATCATAAAGGTCTGGAAGCTGATAAGTCAATGGCATGTCATCATTCAAAGCCGAATTCACAATATTTGCAAAGGAACAACTTGTTTGGTCCTTTTTAGCCAATGCAAGAGTATCTTCTTTTGGCAAAGATTGCAAGGAAAGGGCACCCAACTTCAAAACCTGGAAAGCAGATTTGAGAGACTTCTCTGTAAAATATGTTTGGTAATCTTATAATACAGCAAAATTACAAAATAACAAGAAGTTACTAGTATATTAACATTACCGCACAACAGGCTTCTAAATTTCTATTCCAAGGAATTCTTATCATGAAATTGTTGAGATCCACATTCAATGACATTTTTCTACCATTTATGAAAAGGTACCTGCATTTAATTGAAAACAGTGACAAGATAAGAAAATACATAGACACCCAGCAAGTAACAAGTATATTATGCAACTCACTCAGCCTTGGACAACAAACGCATTCTCGCATCTTCAAATCCATTGAGTGATGCAAGAACCTGAGTACCAAAAGATACCCGAAGTTAAGGCTCTGATTACTGACAGCAGAAACCAACAAGTGAATAGTATTTGCATAATAAGACAGTGAACTGAGAATTCGAGTAAAAATGCAAAAACATTATATCAATAAACAATGTCATCTGTGTGTGCGCATGTTTACATTCAGATAACTTGTGTCACTCCAACTAATTACTGCTAAACAATATAATGACATTTAGATAAATCAGGTTACATGAAGATATAGAACCATCCAACCAAGAAATGGGAACACTAACCTTGTCATGTTGAAACTGAAAACATTTCCACACTTGATAAATATCGAAGAGATCCAGCAAAACGTTGGGATTGTAGACTGCTTCAAATGGCTGAAGAGCAACCTACCCAACAACAAAATCAATAGGAGAAAATCATTTAGCACTCAAGAATGAGCTCATAAAACAATAAAAACTGCAATCTGGCATGCTATATGAAGATATTATGTATCGACTCAGAGTATGAAGACTTTTATGACATTTCATGATGAAAAGGGGCTACTGCACACAATACATAAGCATACTACAAGTATTTACAAGCAAAAGTACAGACTTACCTTAATGGACACCTGAAGATCATGGTCTGCTGGTGACATAACTTGGATATTGATAAAAGGTGGCACCTGGTTTGATGAGTTACCAACAATATCCACCTACATCAGATGTCGAATATGAGTTAATCTACTATAAGATCTAATAAAAATTATCAGAAACTCGTACTTATAATAAATGATAAAGAAACACCTTTTCACTACTAAACACGAGAGTCCTCGAGCATGCTTCAATCATCTCAACTGATTTTACAGAGGTAATAATTGTCATGGAGTCTTCCCACATTTTGCCTTCAATACTTGCTCCATCAAGCGATGTATGAGCTACTTCCCTGTCATATTTCCTAATATGCGGACAACATGCCCTTTAGGAAGATACATACGCAGCGATACACAGAACTCACAAACACAATGAACAATAAATAAAGGAAGAAAGACCAAATCAAAAGAAGCTTGAAAGGCAGAACTGTACTCGCATCTGAGCTTAAATAAAATTTGTTGAAGGTGAACTTTGATCAAAGACAAGTAGAGTTTATCCTTCATGGCACTGGAATCTCCATCAGCCACCGGATGAAACTTCGTTGCCTCATAAATGTCCTGTAAAAGTCATATCATATTCATGAAACTCCAAAGAAATAGGATCTCAAAATTTACAAGCAAGAACAAAGAATTAACCTTGACTATGGCGTCTGATATTACACCAGAAAATTGACTAGAGTAATCATTTCCTCCAGCACCAAGCATGCCAAGAGACAACCAGTTTAACCACCCTTTTTGTCTATTCAGAGGAATTTCATCTCCATCAAGTTTTTCTTGAGCTGCATTCAAATTGTTTGCAGATGTATCTGAAGAGGTAGTGTTTGATAATAAGTCCTGCAATGTGTTATAGAATTATACAATTAAAATGTCAATTATTATCATATACATGGATGATGGAACGACAATGCATGCAAGCTATGGAGAAGTAAGATATTCAAGGAGCTTCATTTTCCAAATAAATTTTGTCATAAAGAAATGGCTTTCGACTTCAAGCAAGTAGATAGCAATACATGTTCTCCATCCCTAATCACTGGAATCTAAGATAGTTAGCTTGTTTGACTATGTTCTAAGAAAAAGCAATAATGATGAAGAGTATCTTTGAGTTTTCATAAAACAACCAAGATCATCAGGATATCAAACACGCTGTGCATGTAACGCTTTGTGTATTTTAATCAAGGGGGAGGCTGTTTTCTCCAACCGAAAATGATCAATTTTCGCATGTACCTCGACAATTGTTACTAGAGACCATCACAGTACAGGGGTGGTCTGCATTGAGACCCAAGTAGTTTGTGCATGTCAACAGCCCCATTTTCTCATTTAACATATTGACCTGAGGTGGCCAGGGCAATGAGATTCACCCTTTTATGCATTGATCGTTAGTAGTATTTAGATTGTTCTGAAACAATATATAGCAACATCTTGTGAATATTTATATATAACGATTTTTATGCACTTTTGCCATGTTTAGTATGTCTTGACATAAGTGGTTTCATTATGCTAATATCTTATATCAATGGCATTGTAATGAGGGAAGCTCATTCAGTACAAAAGGTTGGCAACATAAAGAAAAGGGAGATGTTTTTTGATACACAAGAAGGCTCTTGTTGTAGGAAATGATAGAATATGGATGTTGCTGTAAAGGCCATAGCTCACAATGAAGAGAATGTAGCTCATTGGCCAATATCACCATAAATTTTGTGCCTTCTCCATTTCTCTCCCTCATTTTCTTAATTACTTAGAGATTTCTTAGATAAAAGGAAAATCTATCTAATTTTAGAAATTATTAAAGCTTGTGATTTTTAAAAGCTAAGTTCAATTTAAAACTTGACATTTCACAGTTTTCAAACCTGTTGTTTTCAACTCAAGATTACATTCTTGAGATAATGTTTGATTTAAGGTCTCAGAGAGGATAAAAGTCTCATTTGGATGTCTACATACCTTAAATGGATGAGGCTTTTCAGCACTGGAAAAGCATAGAAAATTCCTGTGTTCAACCTACCCATCTTCCCGTCTCCCACCCAAGGATTTGACAAGCATCTTCCAAGTAAGTTCTGGTTTCAAAAGTTTAGCCCTAATGGATGTTATAAGGCTTCTTCTGAATGCTATAATTTAGCAATAACAATGAAATTTGGTTGCTTGCATAAAACATAAGATGTCTTCTTCTTTCTCTTCTCCCTCCTCTATTCTTCTTGTTCTACTTTCTCCACTATTTTGGATATTTCCTTTTTGCATTAGCTAAACAACCAAAACCACCAAAAACAATTCTGTATGATCCTCTTACCCTTTTATCCTTTCCCATTCCAAAACCATTTGACTACATGTACGTTCATCTTTTTAATTTTTTTCAAGATCCTCAAGGTTATTTTACATGAAAGGAGCAACGGTTTATCAGTAATTAGAACTTGTATGTTACTCCTTAGTTTTTATCAGTAAAATGATTATGTGAAATTTGAGGCAGAATCCATGTCAATTGTATAGTGGTGTGTAAAATGAAAGTTACAAAAAGAAAATTCTATGACAGCAAAAATTGAAAGTGTGACAACATAAAACAAAGGTTATCATATGAATGCTTTGTACAAAGAAACTACATTCACATCTTTGTAAAAATCACTGCAATAGAAAGCTCAGCTTCAGCTTCAAGTCATACCTGCAGATGAAGTTCTGCAATTGCTCTATAGTTCAAAATGTCATCCACATCAGAATCTTTTTCCATCTGTTCCAACTGCTGTAGAACAACTTCACTGACAGGCTACAGTAAAAGATTAGACACAAAGGAATATGTATCAGTTGCTATAAGAGGAAACCTGAGCTCATAGCAGTAGATATATGTGATCTCATAGAGACAGCAAAAAAAAGCCATTTTACCTGGTCATGGAAAAGGCAAAGAAGTTTTGTCTTGTACAGATTAACATATTGGTGGCGGTAACCACTGCAATTGAGAAAAAAAATATGACATAAAAATCACAGTACATGGGACAATCAATGATTTCCATCTACAATCTACCTATATATTTACATCTTGTCACTATTTGCATGTGCAATCAATGAATACCCAGTGCATGCTTGAAATGAAGTGACATATGTTCACCATCCATTTGCCTAGTCAAAAGCTTTTATTACCTTCCTGGGGACTTTTTTTTTGAGACGGGACATTATTTCAAGTCCCTCTTGTGAAAGTAGTTTCACAGTAACTAACTGTTCACAATTACAGAGTAAAGTGAGTGAACCTGTTCTATTTGTCCGTTTCCATTATACAACAATTAAATCTATAAACACGTAGCAACTTAACCTGCAAGGTCATCTGCAGCATAAGCAATTTGTTATTTTAAATTTTTGGGTGCCAATTAATGAAAAGTTTGGTCCAAAGATTTTTTTTTACTATTTCCAAATAGTGCGTCATTTTTTTCATATTGAAACAACACAGACTGAATTGGGCCAGACTAACTTCACAGACAAAATTTTAAACCGCAACAATATGTCATCTGAACATTATTTTCTAATATTTGGTAAACATTAGAGCATATTTACATTCTTTGTCCAAAGCTGCTCCAAGATGACTTCTTTATTCTCTTACGAACATCTGATAGAACAGATTCCACTGCGTAGTGCCACCAGACTCTCTGCCAACCGTCTTCTTTCCTTGATAAGGAATATTGCCAGGGACGATATCGTCCGTACCTGTTACATGGATATTCATTTATCAACTATCAACTTTGTTTATGATAAAAAAAATTGATAAAATTAAAAAGGAGAGCATAAAATGATCTGACTTCTCTCGGAGTACACAGGTGCCCAAGTAATCCACAAGAACCAAGATATGCTGTAACTGGGTCTCATTAAATAATATGACCTACAACGAGATAAGAATGTTTACAACTTGGTGCCATTCCATGATTTTAATTAAAAAAAGAGACATGTAGCAATAGAGAGAATTTACTGAAATTGAAAATTTTTCTGTGTTCTCAAAAGACAGACCACTTCTGTCAGGTCAGCAGCTATCATATACTGAGGAACACCCTTCTCAACTTTACCAGATTTGTTTACCTACGTTCAGACAAAAATGCATCAATAGGCATGTTATACTAAGATTACAACGTACTGCAGCTATCTCTTTGATTTACAAGTAGAACATCAAACAAACCACAAATAAACAAAATAAATAAGCCCATCAGTTCTCAATGAAGAAGAGTGATATAGACAAAGGAAGCTGGAGAATAGAACCAAGATACATAAAGCCACATACCGTAAGTGAGACCATCGCATCAAATGGCTCCAATATATAATCATAATTACTGGAGTCCGAACCTTTATTATGACAGTTCAGGGAGTCATCCTCGTTGACAATGGCCAGTGAATTTGAAGTTTCATTGAATGTATCGCAATAAATACCCAAACCCAATATTTCTACAACCTTGTTAACCTGTCCCCCTCTGAACCGCCCAGTATATGATCTGTAAATGTTCAAATTCTTTTAGCATATCTCTTAAAGTGGCTATCCAATACAGCATACAGTGTAACTGGTAAAGACATATAAATGCAAATGAATAAAAAAATAGAAAAATTTAGAGAAGACAAGCGAACAAGGGATTTGACACAGGGAAAAAGGACAGTTCCATACAAAATAGCAGAAAAATTTTCAAATGTTCATTGGCCAAATTCATCCAGTACATTGCAATCCAATCACTTATTCATAATTTTTTAATAGTACCTAATATAAGTTAACCTACTAAAAAAACCTATTAATCTATTTAATAATGCATATTGACCTACTTTGAAAAAGGATCTAATTAGGCAAAACAGTAACTTAATGACACAAATATTTATTGACTATGCACAGAACAATAGCTTGAGATAACTTAATAAAAAAATCACAGGAAGCAATAGAGAGAATTTACTGAAATTGATAAATTTCTGTTTCTCAAAAGACACCACTTCCGTCAGGTTAACAACAATCATATCTTGAATAATAATAATAATCATAATCATCATCAAGTAGGGCCTTTTCCCAACTATTTGGGGTCGGCGACACGGATCTTATACCTCTATTCAAGCCTGTTTTATGCCCTCTTTTGTAAGAGATAATAAAGTCATATCATTTTTTTACTAACTCCATCCAAGTTCAATTAGGTCTCCCTCTCCCTCTTTTTTGGCATCATTTACATGCATCCCTTCTGTGATAAGACCACAGGGACATCTATTAATCTTCTTTGCATATGCCCAAATCAATGCAACCTACGTTCCCTCAGCTTCTCTCCTAAAGGAGCTACCCCTAAATTCTTACAAATATATTCATTTCTAATCTTATCTCTTCTGGTTATCCCACTCATGCACCTAAGCATTTTCATTTCAGCTCCATTCAACTTATGCTATATGACTTCTCTTTGGTGCCCAACACTCCGCTCCATAGAGTATTGTAGGCCTAATAGTTATCGTAAAGAACTTGCCTTAAAGCCTTTTTATAACACGCCTATCACACAAAACTCTCGAGGCTACCCTCCACTTTACCCACCCCGCATTTATCATATGCACCACATCACTATTAATATCCCCTTATTTATAGATAATGGATCCTAAGTAACAAAATTGATCACACCTTGACACTTCTTACCCATGTTTTTCAACTAAGGTTCTACCTGTAGTTATACCTTCCTTATAATTAAATTCCATGCACTATGTCTTAGTCCTACTTATTTTAAAACTTTTTTATTCTAGAGCCTTCGTCTATAATTCTAGTTTTGTATAAAATCTACTTTACTCTCATCAATTAAAACTACATCATCTGCAAAAAAACAGACACCAAGGTACACTATATTGCATATGTCTAGTTAACTAAAGTGAAAGGATAAGAATTTAAGGCTGACCCTTGATAAAGATACTGTAACCCGAAATTCCTTGGTTTCTCCCCCAATTATTCGTACACTAATCACAACCTCCTCATACATGTCCTTTATAATATCTATATAACTTCTTATGACTCCCTTCTTCAAAACATTCCAAATGAGCTCTCTCGGCACATTGTCATAGGCTTTTTCCAAATTTATAAAGGTTATATAGAGGTTTTGTTTTCTATCCCTATACCTCTCTACTAATTATCGGTGTTGCTGATGGAGAAAGGTGAAAATTTTGACCTATCAACCCTGGGTGCGTTTGGAAACCAAAATGGGAAATTTTCACTCTTGACGGTGAAAAAAACTGAAAAAAATCAGCAAATCACCCTGGAAAGAAGTGAAAATGTTTATTCCAATTTGAATGAGCATCAGCCTAAAAATTTTCACCTCGTCACCTCATCACCTCCCACTGCCCTCTCGTCGCCACCGCCACCACCGCCGCCGCCGCCCAAAAAAGAAATTTTTCACCGGCTCCGCCTATCACACCTATTTTTTTAGGTTCCCAAACGCAAGTCACCAATTAGAAGTCAGGCTGATTTTTTAAGGCTGACAATATGATTAATTTTAGGTTCCCAAACAGGTTTTTCACAATAAAAAAATCACCCACATATCACCCTGAAAATTCTCAGGCTAAATTTTTTTTTCACATTTCCCTATCAATATCCAAACGCACCCATAGCTTTCATTGTTGACCTCTGCGCCATGAAACTAAATTGATTCTCTATTACTTCAGTTACTTTTCGCAAACGTCCTTCTTCTACTACTCTCCCGTAATTTCATAATATGCCCCATAAGCTTTATACCTCTATAATTTGTATAACTTTGGATGTCTCCTTTATTTTTATACAAGGGTATAAAGGTACTTCTCCTATACTTCTAGATCTTGTTAAACAAACTAGTCAACTAAGTTAAACCAACACTTCTCATAGCCTTCCATACTTCCTCACACCACCACACGTTTCTTTCTTGACGTCCCTTCTCCTCCTCACTTCACCGAGTACTTCTTTTCTCACCTTTTTAATGCAATTAGCCATGTTACCCCACATCATTGTTCGTTCCTCATTTAAATTCCAATTTTCTTCAACCCTCAACCTCTCCACAAAAATATTGAGCATCTCACCCTTCAAGTACCACTACTTGATTCTAAGCTCCACTTTATCCGCCCTTCATTTCCTCCACCCCTTCGTGTGGATATCCAAAACAACTAATCTATGTTGTAGTGCTATAGGTTCTCCGGGTATAACCTTACAATTCTTACATTTAGTTCTATCCTCACTAAACAAGCAAAAATATACTAAGAACATCAAGCATATCTTGAACAACATAACCTAGAAACGTTTTAAGATATAGAATTATGAAAGACTTCATGGAACTCTAACACTTGAATCAAACAAAGAAGAGTTAATGACATACCCAGCAACATTTTGAAGCTTTGTTCGGGGATCTGTTGTGACTTTCAGACTCGACAATCTCAATCCAGTAATAAATTGGACCTACAAGAATTAGAAAATCATTAGAAAGCCAATTTCATATAGGAAGAATGCTCGAACCATGCATTTTGAGATGTAAAATAGAAATCCCTCCATCACATTTTTAACCTTAGAAGCAGGGTTATTTCATCTTGCATAAACAATAGCAGGACAGCTTCAAGAAAAAATCTTGGCTGTGAACTCTCCATTTTCTGCAATCACATTTATGTATATAATGGACATGGGACTGGCTATGCTCTATGTTAAATGCTGGGCAAGAAAGAAGAGCCATTTTGACAAGATCATTGCACCAGCAAATCGGAGGAATCACATATTCACATTTTCCAAAAGATAAGCCTGAGGCCAACTTTGAGGATCAAGGTGTCATTGCTCGCTCACATTTGTCCAATGCTTGACTTGGTTTGATCCTTATGGAGCTCAAACTGAATCCTGATTGTAAATATGGTGTCTTGATGACTATACACAATCCAAGATTATTGATTCATCATCATACGCCTTATCCCAGCTATCTGGGGTAGGCGGCACAGATTATATACAGCGTTTGACTCTGATCGGAATCAAAGTGGTATAAAATTCATATAAAGAAACATAGTGGCAAGTTTTTACGCTGGATGCCCTTCCTGACGCAACCCTCTAAAGAGGGGACGATGATAAGAAGATTCATCATCATATTCATCATACCCCTTTCCATATATATGGATTGGCTTCATGACATGATGGTTGCACATGAAATATTTATATAGCCATCTCCCATCACAAAGGTGGTAAAAATGAAAACCAGTCTGCTTTTACATGGGGGAGCATGGCACAATATCCAAGATCATTGATTACTTGGTTAAAATTAATGCAATTTGCCTGATATTCAGCATGTTGCCCATGTGGTCAGCCAGTTCCCATCTGCCCCGTGTGTCTATTCAATGGGCTTCTTCGCACCTCAGTTATCTTCCAGGCACTTTGCATATGAATTTGCTTCTCACTTCTTTGTCTGATGATTGGGATGGTGATGTGAAAGACTGTAATAGGTTATTGTATTTTCTCGCGGTTCTCTCATTTATTGGAAAAATAAGAAGCAAAATGTCGCTACCATTCTACTGTTGAGGCTGTGTATTGCACTGTGCTGCTAATGCTGCTAAGGTCTACTTGCAGATATGGGCGTCTCTCTGTAGTCTGTGCCTACTCTTATGTACTGTGACAACAAGAGCACCATTCAGTCGGCCACAACTCTGTCTTCCATAAATGCACGAAGTTTATTGAGCTTAACTGCTGCTTCGCGCATTACCATCTCCATGCAGAGACTCTGACTCTTCTCCACATCCATTCATCCCTCCAGTTGGCTGACTTCCTTCCTGAAGTCATATCGTGGCCTGGATCCAATTTCTGTTGGCCAAATTCTTATTTTACCACATGAGTCGAGGGTTTAAGAGAGAGAAGGGGGGCGGGTGTTAACACTAAAATAGATTGTTATGGCTCCTATTTTTCTTGTCATTAGTAATAGTGGTGTCATTATGAAGAGGAGTTAATCATTAGTGTTAAATTATAATTTCTAATTGGTCTGCCCTTAAGTGATGGGCATTATGCACTGTATTGATTAGGCGACTCAACCTCATATTAGAAGCTGCTGGCTGGGTTCTTTAGTATTACGGTCATCACTATTTCAGAAAAAAGTACTTCTCTCCAGAAACCCTAACTCTTCCAATCGTCAGCAATGGATTTTCTCTCGGTAGATTACAATCAAAGTGGAAACATCTGGGTGTCAGAAACTATAGGAGAATGATGATCTATGATTTGCATAAGAACGTTTTAAATATGTCTGACCAATGAACAAGGTAGCTGTAGTAAATGAAGAATGAAACAAGTACCTGTTCATTCTGCCTGTCAGTGTATATAACATGAACATTGTGGACAGAGACTTGGATGCCATCAAGAATCTGAGCATGAGATAAACAACAATGCACAAGTCTCAATAAATGATATGCCAAACCAATTTGGAAGAGCAACATACTCATATACTTATAGACATGAAAAATAAAAACAATGGAGCTCAAAGAAGCATCCCTAGTAAGCTCAAACATATTTTTTAATATTACAGTTTTGCCAAGATCATATTAAGACATATTAAGGAAAGTTTCAAAGGCCAAGTGACATGGTAGAATAATCATTTGATAGGTATCAGAAGCAAGGATTGCCATCTCCAGTTTTGACCACCATTTTAGTGGACTGAAAATAAAATCTCATCAAGATCGAGAAACTTTGTTTTTTGACAAAAAACAAAGAAAGGTAGAGAACCCAGGAAAATAATGTTAATTAAAAACGTAACTTCGAATCAAGATAAGGAAAGTTAATTCTTTATAAAAAAATGCCATAAAAGCAGAAATTATGGAGACTCTCGACCTATCATTAAGACTTAGAAAAGTGTTCAACATTTTATGAAGAAAACAAAGATGAAATAAGTTGACCTAACAAGCCACAGGTAATGAAGAAAATATTTTTAAAAATAGTACCGATATGTGGTCATTTTGAGAGGATCTCAACATTTAAATATACCTATCCACCTTAGTGAGATTAGAGATATGAGATTGGGAACCTTGCTTCTAAGCTTGCAAATATGTCATAAAATTTGAACGTGAATAGATTCCTTACCCGGGCTGATATATATGAAATAAATGACTGCCCAGCCTGATTATCTGGCAAATAGAGAATGTCCATCAGAACACAAAAAGAAAAAGAAAATTTTACAAGAATAAAAAGGAGAGATATGCAAGAATCCAAGATTTGATAATAACTATTACAAATGGTCAGTGTCAAAGGTTAATCTGTTTAACAGATAATGAACTCAAGCAACCAAAAAGAATGCATTGCAAGAGCATGTTAAACATGAGTTC
Organism: Houttuynia cordata; assembly: GCA_039654745.1. Lineage (NCBI taxonomy): Eukaryota > Viridiplantae > Streptophyta > Magnoliopsida > Piperales > Saururaceae > Houttuynia > Houttuynia cordata. The sequence goes on along the minus strand of CM077505.1, from coordinate 34,374,233 downwards.
CTGGTCGAGTCGGCTTGATCAGGCCATGTCCATGATCAATTTGCTGAGTCAAATGCCAAGTCATTCAAAACTGAGCACTGGGCTGGTCTTTGCACCATGGTGGCCAGGAACTTGACCAGGTCAAGCCAAGTATGCTTGAAGTGTATTAGATGAAAGATATTCTGGAAATGTATAAGTAAAGGACCTTCCGCAGTCGTTATTTTACTGTTTCATAGAAAATTTTATGACAAGTACATAAAAAATTTCCTGTCCATTGTGCAAGATTTAGTTTCAAACAATTATATCACCATTTAAAAGTAGAAAAACTCACCACATACACGTCTTGATAACTTTGCCAGCTCAGCAGCAGCAAGTTTTGCTTTTTTTCCAGCAATTTCCCTTTTTTGGACTACATCAGAACTCCACTATATGAAAAGAATATTATACACATACATGAGAACTACGAAAATAGCATGATATTTATAAATCCTCAGCATCTAGCAAAAAGGTCATTCTAGTTCTCATCATACTATAAAGAAACAGGGAACTATACCTCGCAATCATCTCTCTGGCATGCAGATATGAAAACATTTTCAAGTACAATTATAATAGGATCCCAACCAAGTTTTTTCCATGGTATTTTAATGCTTAGCCTCCCAATCCGCCCTGCCAAAAAAGAAAAGGTTACACTCTTATGGATAGTACAAAAAACTAATTGGACATCTGTACAAAAAGGCATGCGCATAATGATAAATCAGAGATAGAGAGCTTCTAACATATAACATCATCTCAAATTTCTTATAAATGAATATTATTACCTACAGCAAGTTCAATGTACAATGGACATATTGTTGTTCTTCAAATTTAATCATAATCATAATCATAATCTTCAAATTTACTTGTCACAAATTGTAATTCAAGATAAGCAGTTTTTTTTCCACTTGACTCTTGAATATTGAACGACACCTTTCATACATGAGGACACCTAGCCTGCACTGTAGCTGAAGCATCGGGTAGTGCATTGTAGGCCTCTATCCGTCAGATCCTATACAACCCTGTCATCGATCTGATGGCACAGGGTGTCTACCATGCACCAGCCTGCACTGATGCTGCATCACAGGTAGGGCTGCCAATGACACCCACTTAACTTCTCTACCGCCCGCAGCATAACCATCCCACGTTAAACGGTTAGGTTAAAATTGTTTGTCGGTTAATTTTAACCACTGGCTTCATAAGTGACATGGTCATAGAAAAATTATTTCCATGACTGCTTAACCGCTAACTGCTTGGTAAACTCGTAAATGTTTAGCATTTCATGTCCTCTTTTAAAAATACTAAGGAGTATATATAAGGGTGTAAGCGGGCTGAGCCAGCTCGCAAGCTGATCCAGCTCAGCTCGGCCCGACTTTGGGCTCAGCCCAGCTCATTCAAACTCGGCTCAAGCAAGCTCGCAAGCCTGCTCGAGCTCGGCTCGTTATTTTATATATATATTTATATAAATGTAAATATATGCAAATATACTATTTTTTATTTAAAATTCATTCCAAAAAACTTTCACTCGAGCTCAAGCCGAGATCCAAAATTCTTAATGAGCCGAGTTCGAGCTGGGAGGATACAAGCTATAAACGAGCCAAGCCGGGCTCGAGCTTGAATTTGAAATTTCAAGCTCGGCTCGTTTACACCCCTAAGTATATATATGCAATGAAGGGACTACACAAACCCTATCCAACCCGCTGAGCACTTCTTATCGGTGAGGAGTATTTGCAGCCCTAATCACAGGCTAGATTTGGCCTTTGTATATTACGTAGTGGTAGTCCAAGTAAATTCTTAACTCAATTTACTAAGAAGCTTAATTAACTAAACTTGGCAACCGTGCTTGAATGTGTGTAACGTCTTTGTGTATTCAATTCTCCGTCATCCTCTGAGGCAGTTCAAAAGAAACTGAAAATCTACAAAAGCCCATTAATGGTAAGGGGAAGTAAAAGTTCATCGCCCTGGAAAACTATTGAAAACCACTCAAATCTATCCAGACAAAGAAAAACTGATTGAGGTTTCTAACCAACAGCCAAAAAATACTCTCCAAAATCAAATGTCTAACTGATGGTACAACCAGCCTATTCCAGTATGAGAACCCACTGGCAGCATATTATCAGATCTCTAAAGAGAGAAAATCATTAGAAAAACCTATTTGTTAAAACATTTGACATCTATTTTCACAGGGAAACAATTAGAAAAATGGAAAATATATGTCACTGGAAAGTGCACCAAACCATTAAGTATTTTAAACGTGGTTCACATTACCATGTTTCAAAGCAAATGGCAACTGAAGGTATTCAAAGGCTTCCAGAATAAGCTCTACATCCTCCAAAAGTACTTCTTCTGCACAATTCAAATATAATCCACCATTAAAACCAACATACAAATCACATAAACTTCCCCAAACTGTTACCAAACTTAGCAAACACTAAATTACATTTTACGAAATATAAACCATACTAAAATGTGGCTTGCCCTAAATCCAAATTTCATCTACTCATGTGCAAGTTAAGAGAAGTAACTGCATAGCACTTCCCACAAGTGCAACTTAAAACATAGAAAATTTTTCCTGGAATTTAAGTGTCAGAAAGTAAGTGTCATAGTCATTCACTGACAAGCAAATGGCGACCCTCACTAATACCCACTTCATAAACTAACGAAAAATCTCCACTAAAACGCTTCAATACAGAATGCTTTATAATGCTTCTTTTCGGACCTAGACGCCATCTTCCCACTTCAAAGCAGCTCCTAACACTAAGATTAGCATATATCAAAATTCCATCTACTCATGTGCAATGAGAAAGAAGCAACAGCATAGCTCATCCTACAAGTTCAACTTAAAACATCAAAAAGTTGGTCCTAAAGTTTAAGTTTTAGAGAGTGAGTGTCACAGGTATTCACTGACAAGCCCATGGTAAGCATTTTGAAGCATATTCTGTATTGGAAACAAGGTTCTCAATGGAGATTTGTGTCATTTTAGCCAAAAGAAAGGCAGAAAGCTACTCCTTAATAGAAAGTTCGAGTAGTCGTAAAACGTACTCCAAAAAGATTTGATTTTGGAGAGTGAGTATAGTAGGCATTCACTGACAAGCCAATGGTGACCCTCACTAATAACCACTTCATAAATTATCAAAAATCTCCACTGAAACCCCTACTTTCAATGCAAAATGTGCTTCAAAATGCTTCTTTTCGGACCTAGACCTCATCTCCCCGTTCCAGAACAGATAAATGACCAAACATCAAAATTAAGGAAATGGGAGAGAGAAGACGGGGCAAGGCAATACCGCTCCAAATACCAATCTTGAGCTGGTCTTTCTGAATGTTCTTGACGTAGCGGCCGAGATAGCCAGTCAGCAACTGACTCACGAGCCCCTCGAACATGGCCGCCGCGCAGAGGGCGCATCTACAGACCTCCAAAGTACGCACGCAGAGACGAGAGAGAGAGAGAGAGAGAGAGAGAGAGAGAGAGGGGGGGGGGGGGGCTGGACTCTGGAGCTCAATACACCATGGCTTGCCTGCCAAGCACCTCTGCAAGCGAGGGTTATGGCCCCGACATGTTAGGGTCGAAGCTGAAGGGTTTTTTTCCGAGCCGAGTCAAAACCCACCCGGTTTAAGACAGACCGGTTCACAGTCACACGTGTCTGTTGGCGTATACCGGTGACGGACACGGACGAATGGACTAGGCAAGGAAAGTGGCGGTGGCGGTGACCGTGGCCGAGGCCAAAAGGGGGGTGTCGGAGGTAGGGGTGTTCGCGGCCGGCCGTGTCCGCGGAGCCGGCCGCGTCCGAGGTGTCCGTGGCCGTGTCCGCGCCGAGAGAAATTGTCTGTGGATTCCGGCCACGGACACGGCCAAAGGACCTCGGACAGCCGTCTGTCCGAGGTCCGAGGAGGAGGGGCGGCGGCCGGTGGGGTGGAAGAGGAGGGCGGCGGGAGGAGCGAGGCGATCGCGGAGGAGGAGGACAAAAAAAAATCAGATTTTTACCTGGCTTCCGGTCGCGGAGGAGGGACGGCGCCGCGGCGGAGTGGAGGAAGGAGTGAGGGTCGCGGGGGTGGAGGAGGGCGGCGGGGAGGAGGGAGGAGGGCGGCGGTTGAGGAGGAAGAGGAGGGGTGTCGCCGCGGCGGGGTGGAGGGGAGGAATCGGGGTGGAGAGGAGGGGCGGCGGGGTCGCGGGGAGGAAGAGAGGGCGGCGGGGTCTCGGCTCTAGGGGAGGAGGTCCGAGGAGGAGGGGCGGCAGCCGGCGGGGTGGAAGAGGAGGGCGGAGGGGTGGGGGTCTCGGGGGTGGAGGAGGGCGGCGGGAGGAGCAAGGCGATCGCGGAGGAGGAGGACAAAAAAAAATCAGATTTTTACCTGGCTTCCGGTCGCGGAGGAGGAGGGACGGCGCCGCGGCGGAGAGGAGGAAGGAGTGAGGGTCGCGGGGGTGGAGGAGGGCGGCGGGGAGGAGGGAGGAGGGCGGCGGTCGAGGAGGAAGAGGAGGGGTGTCGCCGCGGCGGGGTGGAGGGGAGGAATCGGGGTGGAGAGGAGGGGCGGCGGGGTCGCGGGGAGGAAGAGAGGGCGGCGGCCGGCGGGGTCTCGGCTCGAGGGGAGGAGGGCGGAGGTGGAGGGGGGGAGGAGAGGGGGGGGGGTATTAAAAAAAGGAATTGTCCGTGTCCGCGTCCGTGTCCGCCGAACTTTCGGACACGAACGCAGACAAAAAATTTGTGGACAATTTTATACGGACACGGACGCAGACAACCTCTGTCCGCGTCCGTGTCTGTCCAGGAACACCCCTAGTTGGAGGCAGGGCCGTAGTGGTTAGGGGGTATGGATTTGGGCGTTTGGGCTAGTGTTATCGTTCTCATATGTGACCTTGGAGGCTATATGTTATGTCATCACAATTGCTGTTGCCAAACAAATGTCATCACAATTGCTATGTGAATTTATCCTATTTTATTAAATAATATATATTAAAATAAAAAAATTATACTATAATAAATTATTAAAAAAATTCCATTTTGACGCACTGTAGTAAATAATTCTCGAATGGGTGCTCTGACAAGCCACACAGCCGCTGGCGTCTACGCGATTTTTTTTTTAACCGACCTAAACCGACGCCTTTCTAGTTAAAGAGAAATGCGTCGGTTCAACCTGTGTGGCTTGTCAGAGCATCAGAGCACCTATTTGGGAAGTATTTATTACTATCATTTGTGAATTTTTTTTATTTTTTTATTATATAATTTCCCTAATAAAACCGGATGGAGGGAGAAGTTATGTTAATGTAGTGTAGCACTATTTAGGGGCAGTGCTTTGATAATTTATACGCTTTAGGGTAGATCCTTAACGAAGTGTAAAAGTTCTGTTGAGTTTTTTTTTTTCTTTTGTGAAGTGAAACACTAGGATGTAAAAATGAGCACACTGTAATGAAGGTTTACGACTCTGCCCAATTTAAACAGGCTTTAAGGGTTACCTTTTCGAAGAAAAAAACTGCTTTAAGAGTGGGCATTACCATACTTTGACAAAATCACTTTCAAGCAAACGCATTTGCCGATCGTTGCGCTCACTTAACAAACACGACCTCAAAAAGATGAAGTGGGTCATCCTATTTCTAGAGGAGCAGTACCAGCAGTTCCCAAGTATATTAAACTTCAAGAGAACAAAATGGCAGCAAGAATGCAAGTTAAGATAAATATAGATGGTCAACTCTATTATCGGGAAGTTAGATGTGGCTAGTCTTTTCCTTTCTGTCACTGTTGTTTCAAAAAAAGAGACTGGAGTTATTGACCTGTTCTTTCGCCCAATGAAGCCTGCCTGCATTTGAAAATAGCTTAAATTTATTGGACTCTAAGACCCGTAAAAAAAGCAAATTCTCTCTTCCCCTTCTGAGTTTTTTTGGTCACGAGGGAACAAAGTCAGCCATGCAATGGTAGACCCGTGTTTTTTCAAATGCAGACAGGCTTCATTGGATAGATGGTGGACTTAAACTCCACCATTTGTATGCCATATACACTCTGTCAACACTTGCAAGCATAGAGCATTGATATGCGATTAATATTGGTAAAAACTAAAAAACAATGAAATCGAATAAAAAATCGCTTTATCTGCACTAAATGTTCCAATACAATGGTTCAGGGAAATGACTAAATCTTTGTATAACACAAATGCTATAAATGAACAAAAAACAAAAAAAAACGAAGCACAGAAGAACAAGAAGCAGGAAACTCAAGAACTTTACTAAAATTGTCACGAGCTATAGTCTGAGGGCTGCTATTGCTTCTGGTTTAAAATCAATTCTGAGGCTCAAAACTCTTCTCACCTCGGCAGGAGTTAGTCGCCATGTCATGGGCCCAGAATTCTCACCCCAGAAATCTAGAATTTCGGACACTTTTTCCAAGTTTAGGATAGTTGCCATTTGAGTCAGACGAGCAAACTTGTCTCTGACAGTTCTTGTTGCCATGCCAGAGAAATGGCTTACTAGTGCCCTTACATCCCTGTCAAGCTGAAGGCCGCCCAACTGACTGAACCTTTTTTGCATCATAATTACCTCAAGTCTCTTTACTATGAAATCAATGACCATATGAACAAGCAAGTCGTAGTTATCACTCGTCATTGCAGGTTGAAGCCAAGCAGCGTTCATCTCAACTGCATGAAGAAGCTTCTGCACCCATGGATCATTCATCTCATTTTCTGCGTATTCATCTTCTGAGAGCTCATAACTAACAATACCGACACTGTCCAGCACTGGACGAATGCGTGGGGTCACCGTTGAGGCAAGCTGCTCCATTCCTGCATTTAAGATTTGTTTGAAACCATTGCTCATCTCACCCAATTCCGATAAGCAAGACTTCACCTTTTCTCTATCAGATGCTGAAGGGAAAATCTGGTACAACAAAAACGATGTTAATTCAATAATTTTAAAGAATGTAAAAACTCATTCAAAATTTTTCTAGAGACTATTTGAAGAATGCTTAGATGTGATGGGTAAAAAAAACGGTGTTCTTCTGATTATGCTGCCTGCATGTCAGTATGTTGCTCATTGGAACTCTACATAGCAATAGCTCATAATGGGCTATTGGTTTAATTTAATTTCTTACTCCTCTGTTCATAAGAATCCAGCACTACCTGAGAAAGGAAAGAAAAAATGGGACCTAACGCCATGAAAAACACCATGAAACATAATTTTAAGGGGCATACTTCACAAACAATTAGATTATTGTTAGAAGCTGAAGAAAACAACAGCCCCACGATAGTGAACAAGTAAAAAGACTTGGCTCAATATCTTTTCCTATGATTACCACATGAAGTGGTTAACTAAAAACTATTATCACACAAAAGAACTAGATACCTAACGTAATTTTACCACAAAACAATCATAACAATGACAGAAGTGTATATTATAAAGAACATAATTGTTCAGACCAAGATGTTTTAAAAGGAAACCCATGACAAATAAGTGCAGCCTAACCCATGCGCAAGCTTATGTACCGATATCATCAAATCAGTTCCATCAACTCAAGCATCAGGGTTCTCTGAGTGTGATAAGTAAAAATTTGTGCAAACTCCTTTGCAGAACTAGTGCAAATACAAATGAAGTCATAACTACAATGCCAAGCTAATGACGTTCACTTGTCATCTATTTGTGCAGGGATAGAAGTTACAACCAGAATAACCATGCAGTAATATTGAAAGTAGTTTCTATGGGTCTACGCTTCAGTTGGCTGACTGCTGACTCCTACTTAAGTTTCTGGGTCTTTGAAACCAACAGAACACCATCCCTTGTATGTGATCATCATCATGCAAATCATAAACATCCTTTATGGTCTTTGCCATCAACAGAATACAATTCCTTGTCTATGATCATCATGCAAATCGTAAACATTTTCTAAAGCAAAATTATATTATATGGAAAAATTAGTTTAAGGAATGTGCCATTGTAAAGCTGGTCATCAGTCTTCGGCTTTAGCAGATATTCTTTTTTCTTTCTCCCAGTTAACATAATTCCTTTACATGCTCATATCACCATCTTATTTATGTAACTATACAGGTTATGATGATCACTTCCATAAACAGAATAATATCTGCACAACACTTACGCAACAAGTTCCATCCTGGGAAGTTGAGAATTTTGGAAGATTGACTGAAGAGAAACTCATAAACAAGGGAAAAAGAAGCAATAGTTAAATGAGGGCAGTCAGTGGGCCGACCGGCAGCCAGGGTGAGGGCCGCGAGGGGGGGACGGAGAAGATGGCCTGAGCAGACGCCTTATACACAGACTAGATGGACCCGACATATAATGGGCATCAATTAACTAGATGTGTATTGACCAGACGGCACTTTCAGGGAACACAATGATATTAACCACTTCATAGACACCTCATTGAGGGGAAGGAAAAACTCACCAACATTTGAAATTCTGTATAAGGTATTTCGACTATTTTTTCTAGTGTAAAGAAGTAACTCTAAATTTGACGACGTATTCACACACTGAATAGATCATTCTAGGTACAGTGTAACAGATAGGGGAATCAAACAGCTCAAAGTGTAGTCAGAGCAACTGCATCAGTTATAATACCACGATTCCATTCTATCTCCTAAAAATCAAGATAACTTTTGAAGTAAATAGACTCCCATTAAGTATACTAGTTGACAATTGCAAAGAAAGGGGTGATCACTCACCTCGAGGCATTGCTCCTCAACCTCCTGTCTCAGCTTTAATACATACACACTACTCATATCCATATTATTCAAAGCAGTTGCAATTTCCGTCCCAGTCTTCTGCACACCAACACCTCCCAAAAAGAGCTTTGCACCCAAATTAGGCTCTCTCAACTTCTGTTGCAGTGCTTCCTGATACTCGTTGCTCAAAAGATTAACTGCTCCACTCAATACAGCAAGCACCGAATTAATATTTGAAGTGGAAATGGCCCTTCTGCAACATTTCTGCAGTACATAGAACACATCATCCACCATCGAAGTCGTCAAACTGTCCGCCACTTGTTCGTCAATTTTTATGGCCTTCCTCACATTCTCCACCATGAAAAATTCTTCTAGAATCACATAAAAGCCAGTAAGATCCTGAACCACCTTATTGAAGTTCCCACTCCTGAATGCCTTTGTTGCCTGTGGCCCCAGCTCCGGGTCAACTGGGCTCAATCCCCTGATCTTCGATATCATGAACTCGGTATATTCCTCTCCACGCTGTGTCAACGTCAAGGTCTCCTCCAAATACAGCTCAACCTCTCTCGGATCTGGCCCGTCCACCGATCCCACGGATAATAGATTCTTACTGTACGAATTGATATCCGAAGCTAATCTAGCTAATTCCCTATAATCCATATACTTTTTCAAAATTGACGAGCCTCTCGAATTACACTCCTGTTGCAACTCGCGAATAGCGATTGCGATCCCATCCTCTCCGCGGAGACTCCGCAAGATCTCATCATTCTCTTCCACAGCCAACACGATATCTGCAAACAAATTAGTCAAGCATCCAACAAAATTCACCTGATTTTGCCCCAGATTTTGCCCAAGAAGCTCCTTCAGCTGATCGAACTCCAGCCTCGACCTCATCGCAATCACATTCCTCAAATACGAAACATATATCTCCAACCCCTCCTTCCCCAGCCCCAGTGGCGAGAAAAGCCTTACATAGCGCAAAATCGTCGGATGGTCCCGCTGGTCCACTGCAGCCGCCAGCCGCTGCTGCACGATCCCCTCCAGCCGCCTCTTCGCCTCTAATAACTGCTCCCGCTGATCCGATCCGGAATCCGGATACTTCGCATCAATTTGAAGATACGTCCTCACGAAATTCGCAGCCGATTCGTAATCCTCCGCGTCCATGGCGCGCTTAACCCCATCAAGGCAGCCGTTGCGCTCGACGATGGCGTCAATGCGGGCGAGCGTCTCATGCACGTTGGACTGCGCGGAGTCGAGCTCGCGCACCTTGCCGCTGACCTGGTCGGCGAGGGCGCAGGTGGATCCGACGGAGGCGAGCATGTGGGCGGCGTCAGCGGAGAGGATGTCGAGCACGTCGGACGACTTCTGGAGCGAATGGAGTTGCCGCTCGAGGTCGCCGCGCTGGGTGAGGAGGGCGTCGAGGCCGCCGTCGACGGACCGCTGGTAGGCGATGCACTCGTGGAGGAGCCGGGTCATGGCGCCGACGTCGGTCAGGGCCCGGATCTGGGCCAGCGCTTCCGCGCCACCGAAGTCCGTCGGGTGGACCCCGGCCTCGTGGGGCCCCTCGGCGTCCGGCGCGGCGGCGGGTCCAGCGGCCGTCATCATCTTCGGCGATTTCGTAGAGTGGGGAGGGGTCGTCGCATTCGTCGGTTTTAGAGATCGGTGAAGTCTATGGATTAATGGGAGTCCAGACCAAGAAGCGGAGATATCCGGACGACATTTAGAAGCCCATCCCAACTGGAGTGCTGAAATTGAGCCCACTAGTCCACTGTACTTGTGTTTCGAGTTTCAAAAATACTAAAGTATCCATTTTGTTTGAGATTTGCTATGCTACTGTATAGGGATAAATGGTAATTTAGTACGACTATTGCAAGCCCAGCCCAAGTCCAATGCTAGAATCGAGCCCACTAGTCCATTCTATTCTTGCTTCGCATAAATCCGTACGATTAATACAGGCCCAGCCCAACTGGGATATTGAAATTGAGCCCACTAGTCTTCTGTGCTCGTGCATCGATATGAAAATGCAAAAGTACCCCTGTTGTTTTGTGTTTTGATATTAAACTTTAGGGATAATTTTGAACTTTCATAAATAGATGGCTTTGGCGACAAGCTTTTTTATTTTTTCCCGCGCAAATTGATTTCAGTCCCGAATTTTGAGATCTGGAAGGCTCCGCAACGTGCGGAGGAAGCTCAGATCAAGCAAAGGCGTGTCCAAACCCGATCAAGCCATTGATTTTAACGTAATTTCTGCTTAAGCATTCTGTTTTTTGTTCTACAAATCATCGATCGTAAAAAGAAATCTGCAATGATTCGATGCTGAGACGGAACTGGGATTGCTTTTCTGCTAAATTTTTTTCAAATTTTGTCTCGGTTTCTTAAACTGGCGATATTTTCTCTACTTTCACGAGCTGAGGGAGGATTTATGGTATGGATTTAGCTTATTTTGATCATATCATGTGTGTTTATCCTACTCTGCGTGAGACAGAGCTAGTGAATTTTCAACTGTTCGCGGTTTGTTGATTAATGATTTGGTCTTTATTTGCACGAATTAGTACATGATTTCTGGTATATGTGATTGCGATAGTAGACGGAAATATGTGATGCTTCAATGCTGAGACGGAATCAAGTATAGCTTTTCTGCTGATTTTTTTTTTCTTTTTGCTGAGATGAAACCAGTATAGTTTCTTAATTTGGCGATTTGGTCGCTACTTTCGTGTGTGGAGACAGGATTCATGGTATGGTTTCATATAGTTTGGATTTTATCATACTCCTTATCGTATTTCTGGCCAATCGTCAAAAGTCCGTGGTTTCTTATTGTAATGATTCAATCTATATTTCTACCAGCTAGGGCAGGGTTTCTAGTGTAGGTATATGCTTTTCAGCTGAATTGACAAATGTTCTAGGTTATGTAGTTCATTGCCTTGGGGCTTAATTTTGCGAGCTAAGATAGGAATTCTGGAATTTAATTAAGGTACTTTGAATATGTCATGTATGTTTATTGAATTCTGCGTGAGATGAAACTTGTGTTGCTTTCCTGCTGAAGTCTCAAAGGTTCTCGGTCTCTTAACTTTATGGTTTGCTCTCTATTTTTTCGAGCTCAGACAAGATTTCTGGTGTATGGATTTAAATTATTTAAAGGTATTTGAATATATCGTGTATGTTTATCCTACTTTGTGAGACGGAATTCATATTGTTTTTTTGCTGAGTATTCAAATGTTATCAGCTTCTTATTTTTATAATTTGATCGATATATTTAACACCCTAAGCCAGGATGTTTGGTGCACAGGTTTAGACTGTTTAAGGTGTTAAAATATATGTTTATCTTGCTCTGTATTTGACTTTTGCGGGATGCTGGCCTTTCTTATAGGTCACAGCTTGAACAGCTCCTACAATGATATCTACTGCATTTTCTGGGTTTAACATGATTGATTTGCAGAAGCTTTCTTACGTTAATAATTATTGTATGCACCGAAGGATGCAAGATTTAGGATATTAACTGAGCGAAGCATTTGAAATATTATTTGTTGACGTGGTTGGTTTCATATTTCTTCTTCAGTGATTATTATTTCACATCTCTTGAAACTTCGTTGTTCTGCAGAATTTTTAGATGTCGAAAGTTACTGTATGTGTGAGGTTTAGGCCTCTAAATGAGAAAGAGAAAGGGGACACTGGTTGTAGCACTTGTGTCAAGAAAATTGATGTTGAGTCTTTCACAATAAAGGTTGTTTCACAGACCGTCCTGTTTTGCGTAGAATTAGTCTAGTATTCTGTAATTCAATTATTGCTTCTTGTAGGACGAGAAAGATGCCAATGTCAGATATTGTTTCGATAGAGTGTTCTATCAGGATTCTGCTCAAGCTGATATCTACGACTTCTTGGCTGCACCAATCATTCAAGGTGTGGACTCTGGAGATGCAATTTCGAGTTTAATTACAAGTGATAGTTTCTCTATTTCTTAATTATGGTGCTTATATTTGTAATAACAGATGCTATAATGGGGACAAATGGGACAATCATTATGTACGGCCAGGTGATGTGCTTAAATCATGGTAGGGAGTTATATGGGGTATTGCAGTTTTTGAATTTTTCTCTCGGTATATTTGATTTATGCACATGGATGTTTTACCATATCTGAAGATGCCATAGTTTAGACATCATTACAGAAATTAGTAATCACTATCTTTTCACATATGCAAAGCGATTTTATCTCCTATCTCATTCTGTCTCCTTCCTTTGAAGCTTTTATTTTAGACATTTCTTCAATTGGAGAACTTTCCAACCTCGCCAAAGCTGAGAATCATCATAATGCACTAGTTTCCTAAAATAGTTTCTTCGTTAAATGTGTATTATAAAAATGCTATCTAACTTCTTTACTCACCAGTATTCGTGATTTATCATAATCGTCATAATATAAAACATGACAACTGAGTACATAAGAGTGTGTATTTTATAAGGATGCTTCTCAAGGATGCCAAAAGAGGAAGAGCGAGACCTCAAAGAACTTGGAGGGAGTTAACAAGAAAGGATATTGCTATGCTACCTCCTGCAAAAGAGTTGGCACAAAACAGGCTAGAATGGAGGCATAGTCGACCTCAAGGTGTTGGGAGAAGGCACTAATTGATTACAATCATGATTATGTATTTTTCAATATTTTTACGCTAACAAAGACAGAATGGAACCTTGTGAAACACGTACTAGCTGCTCACAGACATTACTAAGCATTCTAAGTAAATTAGTCAGTTATAGCCAAAAAAATTGAAGTTTGTCAGTGAAATAAATTACTTGTCAACCACAAGAATCTCATTTGTACACTCGATAGTAATCCTCAATGTTAGTTCTCCCATATATGCCTGAGTATTTCTGGATTGAGATAGAAGATATGAGATTCCTGATAGATGCAGGTTGTTGCATTTTCGTGATTATTTCAGGTATCAAACTTGCAAATTTAGATAATTTACTGTAGAGTATCTTTTACATAACTTTCTATAAGAAAATTTAGGAGGCTCAATACTTATTTTTCAATGGACAAATAAGATGAAACTTGAAGGGATTTGGACCAAAGAATTGGTTTATTTTCACTTTTTCTGATAGACTAGAGGTCAACAAGGCCAATGTAAAAAGGATGGTCACAGAATCATGCTAGATACATTATCCAAACAAGTACATAGGTTTTTTTTCTCAAGATGCACGCTAAGCATAAACTGGATTTCTGCATATGGATCAGTTCCGATCATTCCAAGTTCTTCATTTTTAATCTTAGTGACAAGTATTTGACCAGGATCCTAGATTCCTTTTTTTAGGTTTTGTTAAGTTCCTATGTTAACTTGAACATAATAGCATTTTCAAACTCTCTGCTAGTTACTTAAAACTGTATGATGTATGCTACATAACATCTGCATTTTCCACAAGCATAAGATACGGTTTACAATTCCTAGCAGATCTTCGTTAACTCCGCTACAGAGGTTAATTTTTTGTCATATATCTGAAATAAATGTTGGTCATCTTTGAGACATGTAATATAGCCCACAATGTTCAGGAACTCTGATCACCCATATTGACAATGAGTCTGGTTGTTCTTTTAATGGCAATAGAAACCAAGTAGAGTTAATATCCATGAATCATAATTGTAAGAAGCCATGGCAGTAGAGGGACCAACCATGTTTATGAACAAATGCAGGCTAGTGATAGATTTAAGAAACACATGCTTGCACAAAGTTTTCAGATGTGTAAATTAAAAGCTTCAACTGAATTAAATTATGTTGTTAATTTTTGTATTTGTTAATAAGACTCATTTGTAGTTTTGACATGTGACCATCTGATCAATATTTTTTTGTTGAATTTGGAGCAGACTGGTGCAGGGAAGACATACAGCATGGAGGTGAGTCGTGAGTTTTTGTTGGATCTTTCACTATTGGTTTTTTAATGTAGCACCTTGATGACCAACACATCTTATTTATCGAGTTGGATTCTTCCATTATTTTTTTGGTTGCATCAGGGGCCTAGCTTTTTGGAATCTGATGGGGATCAAAAAGGTATACTTCAACGGGTATTAGATCAGCTTTTTGAATGTATGGAAGCTGCTGATGAAGTGAAGTACACAGTCAAGTTTTCCATGGTATGACCAATGAATTAAATTAAAACCCCCCATTTTTAGTACCTTTGATGTAATTGCTTTTTCCTAATATGCAATTGTAACTTCTAGGTGGAGATCTATATGGAGAAAGTCAGGTATGAATGATTTTGTAGTTATTTTTCAGGGCATACTCATTCTTCCTAGAGATGGTGCCATTCTGATTTGTGTGTTACACATATTTTTCCTATTACAGACAACAATTAACACATTTCTAAAATTAGCTATTGTTTTTATATTACGTTGTTGTCAACAGAGACCTTCTCGACTTATCTAAAGATAATCTGCAAATTAAAGAGGCCAAGTCAAAAGGAATATATATTCATGAGGCAACTGAGGTGAATTACTGATGATACGATAAGCTTTTGAACAAAAGAAAAACAATATGGCTTTTAAACCCAGGTGTTCATTTTTCAGATCTGTGTCCAAAACTCTACAGAAGCACTGCAATGCCTTTCTGTAAGCTTTTTCTCCACTTTCCCATCTTTATTGTATGTACAAACAATTTTAGATGTCAAAGTACGAAGTACATATGGTCTATTCTAACCCCCTCACAAAGTACAGATTGGGATTGCTAACAGAGCAGTTGGAGAAACACGTATGCTCTCGTAGTAACTCTGTTGGTTTCTTTATAATAATTTTGTTGGTTGCTATACACCCATCTTTTGATTTCTATTGTTTTTCTGTTTTCTATCATCTTGTGTCTGTTTTCTGATTTACCACGAAAAGAAATGAATGCCGCTAGTAGCAGGAGCCACTGCATGTATATATTTTCAGTCCAGCAGGAATCTACTAAGGATGGATTGTGAGTTTACTGCTTTCATGCTTTGGCACCTTTTTTAATTATACCTGAAAAGTTTTATATAACAGATTCAGTTTCTTCAAAGTGCAAAGAGTATTGAACGAGTTTTTGTCTAGTATAATGATGGAATGATTTGTCTGATATTCCTCTGGGAATAACTGTTGACAGCTCGAAATCAGGAAAGCTTGTTCTTGTTGACTTGGCTGGCTCTGAAAAAGTTGAGAAAACCAAGGCTGAAGGAAAAGTTCTGGATGAAGCAAAGACTATTAACAAGTCTCTTTCTGCTCTTGGAAATGTGATCAAAGCCCTCACAAATGGTACCTTTTTTCTACCGTCTTCAAGTTGAAGACAGTCTCGAAAAACAATTTATTCATTGACAATACTTAATGCCAGGGAAAATGAACCACATTCCATACCGGGATTCAAAGCTTACTCGCTTTCTTCAAGATGCTCTGGTACAGCCCTCCTGATTTTCTGCGAGTTAATGATCACATGCCATCTCAATAGTCTTTTCTTATGCAATAGGGTGGAAACTCTCGCACCGCGCTTCTATGTTGCTGCTCTCCTAGCTCTGATAATCAATCAGAGAGCTTGTCTACCCTTCGGTTTGGCGCAAGGTATGTTTAACGTTAGAATTCTAAAACTATGCTTTCCTTATTTGCCTAACATTAAAACGACTCCTGCTTTTTTGTCTACAA
This sequence comes from Houttuynia cordata, assembly GCA_039654745.1. NCBI lineage: Eukaryota > Viridiplantae > Streptophyta > Magnoliopsida > Piperales > Saururaceae > Houttuynia > Houttuynia cordata. The sequence goes on along the minus strand of CM077505.1, from coordinate 34,357,939 downwards.
TACAGGGCAAAATTGATCAAGCTCCCGCCTGTGCTAAGCATTCATGAACCACGAGCAGAAATTGAGCAAGTGAGTTCCTTTACCATCAATAAGGATGGGTCTGAACCGCAAACAGAAGTGGAACAAGCCACTCCCAGTAAATGCAACAAGGATGCACCTGACAGAATTTTAGCGCAGGTACACTTAAAGTCATGAACTTGTTCATATCGAATTGTCTTTGGCTGAATATTTTGATAACTTTTCTTTCCTTTCTGAAACAGTTAACAGAGAAGTTTAATATGAGAGATGTGAAGCTACTGGAAGAGCTGTTTGTACTGGAAGGCATAATCTATGATCCTGATTCAGTATTGGACTATGAACAAGGAACAGAAGATGTCACTCATCGGACCATCGAAATGTTGCAACAAGCTGTGAAGGAGCTTTCTACGACTGCTTCGAAGGTAGTATATAGGTTTCATATTCAAATATATTACACCAATTTTCGCTTTTTTTCTAATTACATGTCTCGATCACAGCTTGAGATGGAGAACTGCCTTCTCAAGGGCAAGATTGAAGAAGTGGAACAGGCTGGAGCCAAGCAAAGTTGGTTTTCTTTGGATAGAGTTTTACATTGGCTCTGGTCTGCCAAGCCTCCCATCAAATTCTGTGATCGACTTCTTGCATATTTCTTGTAGAACTTAGCTGATAGAAGGGGTGCAAATCAAGTCCTGCTCAAACAGTGCCTCAGTTAAACAGAGTAGGAACTGAATTTTCAGTGTACATAATACAGGCTGACCGAAGTTGTAATCCTTTACTATGGCCTGAAATAGAATTTACGAACCAAGCAGGCATACTATCGGATGAGCAATTCACCACCTCACGTTTTAGCCAGCCCACTCCTTTACACGTCCGGTGGATATTCACCAACCGTGAATTTTTAGAAGGTGGATGTCTGCTGTCCGTGTAAAGGATGATGATGAACTGCTCATCCTATACTATCTATTTACATGTACATTTGTGTTCACGAGTCAATGTTCTTTAGCCGCATCAAAGGCGTGGTAAGCGGCAGGATTTACACTGGCTTCCTTGTTCCATTCCGTTTGAGCAAAACCACAAGGCCAAAAACTAAATGCCCATGCACAAGCTAATCTGAGCGAACGCAAGGTTTTTACTCTTTATGGCAAAGGACCTGTTTAGCCTGACCAATTTGGTCACCAAAATTATGTGACAAGAAAGCAGATTTTGCCACATCAATAGAGGGAGGGAAGAAAGGGGGAGAAATTATAACTTTTAGGCCCTTTGGGGCGTGATTATAAGCAAATATCGATAGTGGATTTTCAATGTCCACTGTAGTGACCAGGTTTTTTTCACTTTCAGGCTGAAATACTTCACGTGTTTCAGCTGAAAGTGAAAGTGGAAAAAACTTGGATGCTACAGTGAAGCAAAACATCCAATGTGGAAAACATATTCAGTGTGGATATTTTGCTTTTAATCATGCTCCAAACGGCCTCATTATCTAAGATTCTTAGATCCCCCTCCACTTGTCCTTACGTTACGTCTTGCTTTGCTTTCTGGTCACATAATTTGGTTAGGAAAATATTTTCCGTCACTTGTTTCCAGTAGGTGCCGTTGATTGCGAGAGATTGTCGCTTTTCTCAAACAGTCCGATTCTTTTTTAACTTTTTGACCATCTATTCTATCAGCTAAATGAATGTAAATCCTGATAGTACTACTTAGCTACTTATAAGGACTCAACATTAATTAGCAGTTGAAGGATATTTTGGATTATATGCTTATCATCTCTCATCGTCTGTGCCTATTTACCTAGTCACTACTGAGGTGACATGTTCTTTGAGGGTGGCTAACAATGTGGGGAGACTTGACCCGCAATCACAGTGGGGCAACCCATCTAGAAATGTGGGCTAACCTACCCAAGACTGATTGAATCTGGTCTTGGCCGCGTTAATTGCGTGTGGAAAATAAGTGGCCATTTGTTTTCCATGATGGTCCATGTCTCTTTTAGGAAGTTACCTTGTCATGGACCACGGCAGGAAATGTGCGTCATCTAGTCTCCGCCATTCATTAGAGAAGGTACTTTGACTGAGTATCATATTGGATTATATGCTAGAAAAAAAAGTAGGCTAACTTTACGGTTTGGATCGATCAGAAAACAATAATATTGCATGTAGATATGGGAATTTACACACAGAGAGTACGGGGCCGTTTGGGGCGTGATTATAAGCAAATATCCAGAGTAGATTTTGGAGGTACACTATCGTATTTTACGCTCGATATGGAAAAAACATGAATGCTACATATAACAAAACGTCCACTTTTAATCACACCCCAAATGGCCACTTAGTCTTCCCATGCTCGTAATAATCTCTCCATCCAATATTACCTGTCTGGATTAGAGAATCCAAGCAGGTAATATTGGACGGAGGGAGTACATCAAGATTGTCCATTTTGGTACCCGTCCGCCACGGGAATCTTGTCAAGAAAATGCAAAGAAAATGACCCAGCATGAGCGGAACCGGATCCTGTGGTGAAGCTTCACCAGCGGGGCTGCTGGTGAAGTTTCACTGGCCGTCGATCGTACAGAATCGGCCAAAAGACGCGCTTTTGGCTGAACGCACATCATATCCGTGTGAGCCGTCGATTCCGTACGATCGACGGCTGGACCAGAGGATCCGGACTCAGCATGAGCAAGATCCAGGTTTCTACAGTCAGTCATCACGACGTGAAGAAGGCGCATAAATGGGCTCGTTTTGTCTGTTACGAAGTCGCTTCTGTGAACCACATGAAGAAGCATCAAGCATAGCATCAAGTCAATGCACCCTCTCTTTCACAGGAAAGACCAGTTCTAATTTTCTTTAGTCCTAACTGATCATGCATTAGTCACTTCATCTTTTTTAGTCTTCAAGTCCATTATAAAAAAAGTCTGGAGAGGAGACTCCGGCAAGAAATTGGAACTAAATAGGGATAAACACCATAAGAAAACCAACCTTAATAAGTAGCGGCGTTTCTATTACTGCTGTTCAAGAGAGCACAACCAGGAATGGAGTATCCTTCACTGCATGGGCAGCCAATTTCAGTATCTTTGCTACTCTTTCTTCTCCTTCTTTTCTTATTGCATCAAAATGTAAATGCAGTTTTCGTCAGTGCCAAAACCAATGTAAGTGACTATCATACTTCTATCCTCTGCCCTCTTCTTCATGTAAATTATGTTGTCTTAAGCATGGAATGCCGTATTGGATATCGGTAAAATATCAGTCGGCCAAAGAGACGAAATATTGGAGATATTATGTAAAAAAATATCAATGGTCGAAAACTAGTTTTTACGGTATATTTTTACAATCTAACTTATAAAATGAGTTATACTAATTTAGACAAAGTATAGATTTCAAAATATGCATAAAAATACATATTAGGATGGGAAACAAACGGGAAAAGTTGGTTTTTTTTCTATTTTCTTTTATTTTTTTTTTCAATTTTTTTTTCAAAAAACGTTTTTTTTAAATGGCAAAACCGATATATCGGGGAAAAATTCAAAAAAACGATTTTTATTGGTATGGGTGTATCGGGTGAGCCCTGATACCGATATATCGGCGAACCAGCATTCCATGGTCTGAAGTGTTGTCTAAGCTGCTGGATGATATAACGCAGGTATACATAGCTTATATGGGAGAGAGGAGCCATGAAGATCCGGCCATGATAGAGGAAGCACACCACAACGTGCTAGCTACTGTACTAGGAAGGTACACACTTCATGCATTTGCATTATCACACCATAACCTTCTGATTTAGGAGGACCTGATGGAGGGGATGGAAGTGGAGGAGGCCAAAAGAGGGAGAGGTAGAGGGAGAGGGAGAGGGAGAATTAAGAGTACTCGGATGGACTGGAGTTTACAATGAATGGGAGTTAGCTTAAGATAGGCTAGACCGGAGGTGTAAGGCCCACGTCGCTAACCTCAAACTGTTGGGAAAAGGCATTTCTTAGTTGGAGAAATCTAGCCTGTGCTGCAACTACTATGGTCGGCCAGGGGACTAAAGTGCACTATCCTGCCTACAACTGCAGCACTGGCTAGTCATACTCTTCTTAACTATGGTTATGATTATCAATATGGAAAGCTAACTCAATCATCATGGAAAGATTTAGACCCTTTTTCCCTTCATTTGTCTCTAATTTCAGCAAAGCAGCAGCAGAGGAGTCAATCATATACAGTTACAAGCATGGCTTCTCAGGTTTTTCGGTCAAGCTGACAAGGTCTCAGGCGCGGATATTGGAAGGTACACGGTCCCGCACTGAAGCTCTCTTTCCTTGGTTTAACCAAATACCTACTAATTGTTAGTAGTAACTGGGCTGATGTGATTCTTTCTTCGAGGGTGAGCTGCAGAACAACCAGAAGTGGTGCATTTGGTACAGAGTCATTTGTACAAGCTGCACACCACAAGGACTTGGGACTTCCTTGGCCTTCCATTACATGCTCCTCAGTCAGATAACCTTCTGACTAGGAGTGGGAAGGGAAATGGCTCCATTATTGGCATGATTGACTCAGGTTAGTCTCTAAAAATAACACTCCATCCACCCGGAATTATTATTAACATAAGGTTTTTCGAAAAACCTTATGTTAATCATAATTGTGGACAGAGGGAGTACTCCTATTTTCAAATGATTGGTTACTGGTCGTTATTGGACAAATTTGGGAAAATTGATCATAACTGAACTTGCCTTCTACACTTGAAGATGTCCAACAGAGGTTCACTCTGGTTTACGTATTTACGATTTGTTTCTTGCTTTCATAGTAAAGAGACTTGAGGTTATTATGATGTGTTTCCTGATTGAAAAGGAACCACATCAATTGAAGGGAACATGGGTTGAGTCATTTTTTGCATGTTTTTTAAGTGAATTACTATATAGGGGAATCTGCAGAATTGTTACTCTTCTTTCTGTTGTGAGATGCATTTTGACACAAAGATAGAGGCTACTTTCCCCATAGCTAGTGACAATTGCCCTTCTAATCTCATTTTATGTATTACATGGGCAGGGATATGGCCAGAGTCCCAAAGCTTCAACGACAAGGAGATGGGCCCAGTGCCCACACATTGGAAGGGCCAATGCCAAAGTGGCCAACACTTCAAGTCCACAAGCTGCAACAAGAAAACTAATAGGAGCACGCTGGTACATCAAAGGGTTCGTTGCACAACTAGGGAAGCCATACAACACTAGTGCTTATAATGAGTACTTGTCCCCCAGGGACGGTCATGGGCATGGTACACACACATCCTCCACCGCAGGCGGGTCATTGGTACACGGTGTGAGCTACCAGGGACTGGCTCAAGGCATTGCCAGAGGCGGTGCCCCACACGCCCGGCTAGCCATATACAAGGCGTGCTGGACATATGGAGGTGGTCTTTGCTCGGACGCTGATGTATTAAAGGCCATGGATGATGCCATACACGACGGGGTCGACGTGATATCCTTGTCCATTGGTGACCCCGTGCCTGTCTTCCCTGATATCCATCCCCATAATGGGATAAGCGTAGGTGCATTTCATGCAGTGGCCAAGGGTATTCCCGTGGTATGCTCCGCTGGGAACGGCGGGCCTACAGGACAAACGGTCACAAATACGGCGCCGTGGATCATCACAGTTGCAGCTAGCACACTGGACAGGGAATTCCCTACTGCCATCACCCTTGGTGACAAGCAAACTCTATTGGTAATCTTCTTCAGTTTATGAGCTTTGACTTATAAGGCATTCCACCTCCCAGAGGTGAGGGCTGAAGCAACATATATCAATTTTTAGCCTATTGTTAAATGTAGGTTACCTTTTCTAAAGTTGATTATTTGGATGTGAATAACATCGAGGCAAAGGTAAAGGACCAGGGCTTCACAAATTTTGGACTTCTAGCTGTGTGTATAAGATAGGTGAGCAGCCATTTAGAATTTACAAGTCTTCATTAAGAATTGAACTGAACTCGAATCTGTCCGCCGCTTGTGAAGCTTCTTAACCAGCCGTGGATGTGGGAAATCGATGGTGCACAGGGAAACAGTGTGCGCTCCGTCAAACCAACCGCTTTTTACTGAGCGCACACAATTAACCTATGTGCCGTGGGAATCGATGGCTGGTGAAGCTTCAGCAGTCAGATTGGAGCTCTTAAGAATTGGAGTAAGTCACTGACTAATCCATCTTTGTCATACCAATTTGGCCTGAAATTTTGACTGAACTAGAGCGTGACTGAGTCCGTAGGACCCAACTAAAAGGGGCAAGGCAACCGACCTGTTAGAGCACCATGTTTTACACTGCCAAATCCTTGGGCATGTACAAGGCCCACCCATCATACCTACCAGATAATTCGGGATATAATCCCGCAAGTGTGGCCAACAGAGTGGGGCTTTGAACGGAGGAACTCCTCCCCTTGGGGATGCATGTCTTGGCCCTCCATGCCTTCTTTTTCTTTAGGTAGGCATGAAGGTCATGTTAGGGGATATATATAATGGCAGGTCACTTTTAGACTGCAATGACACTAATGGATTTACTGATACTGTGGAGTTATTTAGAAAACTTGCCAATCTGTATATTCGCTTCTAATCTGTAAATTCCACATGATGTACACTTTTCTATACACAAATTTGATCACACTTTTGACTAATGAGTTGTATACTTTCTTTTATGTGGCAGGGCCAAGGGCTTAATGCTGGAAATGCAACCGGGTTTGCAGGCTTGTATTTCAACGAAGGTGATGGGCTTGAAATATATGATGGGGGGTAAGAAACTACCGATTACCAAAATTTTCTTTGGCTCTTCAGCATGTGTGAGGAGTGGGGGACTGATACTTGTAAACTTGGCTGCAGTTCTTGTGATGAACTACCTTATGATGACCCGTCCTTAGCGGGCAAAATTGCACTCTGCTTTGGCTCTCCCTCCTTTGCTTCAATTATCGTCAACCTCGGTGGAGGAGTAGGTGTCATTGCTGCAGCTGATATCAGCACCTCAGTGGTAGACTGTGTTGACATCCCGTGTGTGACCGTAGATTACCAAATTGGAACTCAAATACTCAACTATGTTCGTTCTACTAGGTAGTGTTACCATGCTTTATAGTTTTCATCCTGTATGCACGCATGACTTCAAATAATACACCCTTTGTCCACTATAATAGTCCTAATTAGTTTTGCAAATTGAATTAGTTTTATTTAATTTTGAAAATATTAACTAGGACTATTATAATTCTATGAAAGATATAAATCTCATATGATAACTGTTTGATGCTGTCTTAATGTGCTCAAGGTCTCCAAAGGTGAAGATCAGCCTTTCCAAAACCCTAGTAGGAAAGCCCGTCTCCATCAAGATTGCACAATTTTCATCTCGGGGACCTAGCTCGATGGCACCAGAGGTGTTGAAGGTGAGTTACTTGTAATGTTTGTAGGTTGATGAAATGAAGAAGGGAAGAAGGAATTAAAGAAATTTCCTTAGCAAACTTGAACATGCTGACTGATTTATGGTATGTGATACAGCCAGATGTTGCTGCACCTGGAGTCAATGTCCTAGCAGCACTTTCTCCGGCAAACACATCCATGGACCCAACATATGGATTTAAATCAGGAACCTCCATGGCATGCCCTCATGTTGCTGGAGTGGTTGCACTACTCAGAGTAGTGCATCCCAGTTGGTCTCCTGCAGCCATAAAATCAGCTCTTGTCACTACTGGTAAGCTTCATGCCTCAAGACTCTAGTACTCCCTTCGTCCAATATTACCTGCCTCAATTGGAAAACCAAAACGAACAATGAAGACAGGTAATATTGGACGGAGGGAGTACAATTTTAAGGGCGATCCAAGCCTTAACAAGAAACATGTACTGAATGCCAGGACCAAGGCTCACTAAGTGAAGGTCTCAAGTTGGAATCCCCACTCTGTTCGCTGCTCATAGAGATTAGGGAGCAATGTTAACACCCAATGCCCTAAACCGTGTGCAAGTAGTCAAGTACGTGTTCACGGGTTGGAGCCCTCAGATCAACATGATCTGATAGCTCATGTCCTTGAACACTACTGGGCATGGGTTCGAAGGCACAAGGTTTCTCATTTTTTGGGATTGAATCTCAACTTGTTCCATCCGTGCGATGGCTGCATTGCCCATTGAGGGGATTGGTGGTCTAAAAGGCGGAAAATTATTGGTTATGCGCCGCGCAGGGGGACAGTGTGCTCATCACCAATGGGTGATGGGCACTCTGTTCCATGCGCGGCGCGCAGCTAATAACTTCTCTCTAAAAGGCTGGTTGCATTGCCCCTTCTAGGACCAAGTACTTGGTCACTCGTTAAACAGAACAAAAGAACAAAATAGGACTATATACTCCATTCCTTATGAGTAATCCTATTTGGTTTTTCAACATGTAAAATTACTTAAATCTATGATACTTGACTGTGTGGTGGCTGTGATTGCAGCATCTACTACAGATTCATCAGGAGAGCCTATTTATGCACTCGGTACTGCAGAGAAAGTCGCTGATCCGTTCGACTTCGGTGGAGGTATTGTTAACCCCAACAAAGCTGCCAATCCTGGTCTCATCTATGACATGGGTGTGCCAGACTACATTCATTACTTATGTTCCATGGGGTACAACAACTCAGTCATCTCAAAAGTGTCGAAAAAATCTGTTCTATGCCCAAAAGAAAAGCCATCGCTATTGGATCTGAACCTCCCTGCTTTCACCATTCCAAGACTCAAAGGGACAGTGACTGTATCAAGAACTGTCACCAATGCTGGGCCTGTCAATTCTGTTTATCATGTTTCCATTGAGGCTCCGACAGGAGTAAAGGTTGTGGTTGTGCCAAGTACTTTGATGTTCAAATCTAGTGTGAAGAAGCTGTCTTTCAAGGTGACATTTCATTCCAGCCACAAGGTGCAAAGAGGATACTACTTTGGAAGCCTCAGTTGGAGTGATGGGGAGCATGTTGTGAGGAGCCCCATATCTGTGAAGACAGAAATCCCTCCATCTTTTGCAGATTTATCATAATACTAAGTGCATGAAACAAGTCTGAAGTATGTGAATTTGAAAATGGGTTAAATTTAGTGGCTTATGTGTCCCACAACATTTCAACCAACCCTATGCCACTGCACATGATGTTCCTGAGCATATATTCTGAAATGAAGTCAATAAAACATATATTTGGTTTAAAGAACTATATAATTTTTTGTTATTAGAACAAACCGTATCAGTTCTTATTTGAAAACAATGTAGTTGATTTATTTTTTAATATTCTTAAACATGAATGTGACATTTTACTATCCATGGAGAATTGAGAAGCAAAATAAAATTATTGTATCAAGGGAAGGAGGAGGAAGGGCGGGATTAGATCTGTATTAGACATCTTTTGAGTGCAATCATAAGGCTCAACTGCTCAAGAGGTGTTACGTTTATTTTTAAGTATTGCATACTGCATGCAATGCAAGCTATGAAGATGATTAGAAGTTATGGAATCAGTTGTGGTGAAATCCGTGTTAATTTTCATAAATGATTTATATATGAGGTAAATAACATTCTTTTTTTATTTGATTTTTCAAAATGAACCAATTTTGGTGCATTTAGGCAAACTAAATAGGAGAATTAATATGGGATTGGGGGGGGGGGGGGGGGGGGGGGTTTATAATAAAGGCGAAAGTATGAAGAAGAGAGGTCATGATGAATCAAAATGTGGAAGTAAACCAATCTGTGCGACCATATACATGCTGGTCCTGCAAAAGGGACATACATATCTCCCCTTTTGAATGATCAATCTCAACATGCCCAGCACCATAGAAAGCATATTCTACCTCTGTTGTGAATGCTAAGGTAAGGGGATAGTGATGGTACTATAATATGGACTACAGATAGGGACCACGGTGCAGCACAATTGTTGCACCGAGAAAGTAACCCTTTCCCACGAGAAGCCTATATGTTGTTCTCCCAAATTTAAAATACAAACTCAATAAGAAGAACAAGAAAAGTGTTCCATGGAGTCCTAAACAAAAAAGGTAAACTTCGTGATCAGGTAGAGAGAGAATGGAACCAAATTAATCGGTTGTGTATAGGTTCATAATACTAGGGTGAGATCATACTAGACTAATGCATCGGATCCCATCAAAACTCTGCAGTAAAGCATGCTTGAGCGGTAATACTACGCTACGTGGCTGGCTTCCCGGGAAGTCCTTGTGATGCACCACTTTATAAAAATAATGTGATTAAACACTACTTTTAAAGAATATGATGCTTTGTAGTTTGTTCTATATATAAATTAAAAAACTGATATTCGTGGATAATTGAATAAAAATTATGTGATTGACAATGTTTATGCCAGCGTTCAACCAAAGGTGCGGTTGCATGATGCATAGTCGTGATGCATAGGCATGATGTATATCAACCAAAGTGTCATCACCATACCAGCGTACTCAACAGTAGGGGCTTAGAACCGAACCAAAATATTCATTTCATCAGTTGGACGGAAGAATTTTACATCCTCCTTCGTATACTCCACCAACAAAAAGCCTCCACGTCAGCTACATAGAAAGGGTGGCACTAAAATTAGGAAAAAGCAAGAACCGTCTGTCAGTTGCTAGTTGCTACCCTTTCCATATGGTGACGTGAATGCTTTTTATTGGTGGAGTATATGAAGGAGGATGTAAAATTCTTCCATATCCAAATTCATATTTTTACATGAATTAATGAGGATGAAACCATTCAAGTAACGAATTTATGTACTCTCTCTGTCCAAAATTACCATTCTGATAGTGCAAACAGGTACTATTGGACGGAGGGAGAAAAATATGCATGAATAAAGCATATACATCAAATATGAGGGTAATTTTTTTTTGTTATGCAACCAAAAGGAATATGAGTGTACAATTTCACCTACTAAAAAAAAACTACACATATAAGAAAAGTATGAAAATATAAATTAAATTTGAAAAAAATAGTTACCCATCCACCCAATTGATCATGATGTCCAACTTTTGAAATTACCCACCCAATTGATCAATAGTTATGCTCTTTAGGGTCTGTTTGGTTAGAGAAAAAAAGAAAGAAAAAGGAAAAAAGTCAAATGAGAAAAAGAAAGAAAAGAAAAGAAAAAGAAAAGAGAGGGAGTTGGACTTTTTTCTCATTTTCTTTTTATTTGAGAAAGAAAAAGGTATAATTGGTATTTTTATGTGGTCCCCACGTGAGAGAAAACCAGTTTTCAACCATCGCATTTTTCTCTCTATCCAAACACTATAAAAAAAAAACTTTGACTTTTCTCACTTTTTCTTTTCTTTTCCTGCTAACCAAACACACCCTTAGGCACTTCCATTTATTTCGTACACTCCATTTTTTGCATGATGTTCATGAGTCCTGTAGGTTGAACCAATTCAACATCTTCGTTTTTTTTAATACAGAATTCAACGTGGTTTGGTTATTGTGCAGTTTCTCAAGAAAAACCGTGGCCCTGGTTGAACCCGGTTCAAGTAGCTAGTCCAGTCGACACTTCAAATACATAGATTTTACAAGCACATTCAAGTTCTAGGCTTCTAGATCAATCTAAGTTGTGGCACTCAACCCTGTAAGTGGAAACTCATAACATTTTCATGATTATCTACTCTACTCTAATCTAACTACCATAAAAAGCCCCGACATTATTTTGATTTTTTAATTGGAATTTTCAGCTAATGACCCTCTAAATTTGATTAAGATTGCAATATGGTGTTAACTACGATCAGATTAATTGATTTGTTAGGGGGCAGACATCTTATTCCATAGAGGACTAGACATTTTTCCATCCCTTGGGCAATTATGCCCTTGTTACTTTCAATGTGCAAATTAGATGTAATAAATATCGGTTTATAGGGTAAATTTGGTAAAAAATAATTATAACATTAATTAGGGATAATTAATGACATTATTTCCACCTATTCTCTATAATAAAAGCCTTATTTATGTCTATAAATGAGCTTTTAAGATTCATGTATCACATCTATTAATTTTTTATTAATATCTATTATTTTATAATGAACGAGCCCAAAACACCTAGTAATCTCAAAGGCTCTTTAGTCACTCAAGTCCACTCCTTTTCCTACCACATAGTAATACTTTATGCTGCATATGCTCTCAGTCTTGTCCTTAGCATCCTAACATTCCCCACTTTGTGCTGCTCATCAGTCATGATCTCCATTTCTCTTTTCTTGATCAAAATGTCACATCCAATTATGCAACCCGGCCATGTTCCCACCATGGAATTCCATATCGCCGATATATTGATATCGGGCCCCACCCGATAAAACGAGATGGATAAATATCGATTTTTATTTTTTTTCAAATATCGCCGATATATCGGTTATCGCTATTTTATAATAAAATAATATTTTCGGAAAAAAATTCGAAATTTTTTTTTTTTTTTTAAAAAAGGGGAAAAAAGTAACTTTCCCACTTGTTTCCCATCCTAATATGCATATTTTAAAATCTATGCTTTGTCTAAATTAGTATACCTCATTTTAGAAGCTAGATTATGAAATTATATGGTAAAAACTAGTTTTTAACTACCGATATTTTTTTACAAATATCTCCGATATTTTGTCTCTTAAGCCGACCGATACGATACCGATATCCGATACGGAATTCCATGGTTCCCACTGCTAATAGAGTCCACCTTCTCTATGTTGCCTTCCCCCAAGTGATTCCCCTTCATGACTATAAACACTTTCCCCTTTGACTCTCATGGGGAACAATTTTCCCACTTGTGTTTATAGGTATAACGGAAGATATATTTTTATTACAACAATTAGTAGAGAGGTACAAGAATAGAAAATAAGACATCTATATTACCTTCATAGATTTAGAAAAAAGTCTACAATAGAGTGTCGAGAGAGCTCATTTAGAGTGTTTTGAAGAAGAAATGTATCATAAGTTGGGGGTGGGGGAAGGAGAAACTAAGGAGTTTTCGGTTACGGTAGGTCTTCATCAAGGGGCAACCTTAAGTCCTTATCTTTTCGCTTTAGTTATGGATTAGCTTACTAGATATTTACAAGGTAATGTACCTTGATGTATATTTTTTACAAATGATGTAGTTTTAATTGATGAGAGTAAAGTAGGTTTGAATATTAAACTGGAATTATGGAGGGAGGCTTTAAAATAAAATTTTTTTAAAATAAATAGGACTAAGACATAGTGCATGAAATTTAATTTTAAAGAACATAGAACTATAGGTAAAGCCTAAGTTGAAATAGATGGGCAAGAAGTGTCAATGTGTGATCAATTCTGTTACATAGGATCCATTATCCATAAAGAGGGGGACATTGATAATGATGTGATGCATAGGATAAATGAGGGGTGGGTAAAGCGGAGGGCAACATCGGGAGTGTTGTATGATAGGCGTATTTCAAAAAAGCTTAAAGGCAAGTTCTATAAAACAGCCATTAGGCCTACAATACTCTATGGACCGGAGTGTTGAGTATCAAAGAGAAGTCATATAGGTAAGTTGAATGTAGTCAAAATGAGAATGTTAAGGTGGATGAGCAGGATAACTAGGAGAGATAGGATTAGAAATGAATATATTCGTGAGAGTTTAGGGGTAACTCATTTACGGGAGAAACTGGGGGAGTGTAAGTTGTGTTGGTGTGGACATATGCAAAGAAGACCATTAGATGCCCCTGTGAGAAGATTAGAAGTGATGCATGTGAACGATGCTAAAAGAGGGAGAGAGACCTAAGTGAACTTCTCTCTTTGGGATGGAGAGATCGATGGGGTTAGCTCATAATTAAACTGATTTAAAAAGCATTATGTTAAACCCATGCCCTTATAACCCGTGCCCAATTCATGTTCATGTTAGGAGCCGTCCGATCAACATGATCTCACAGCCGGTGACTGAACATATACTGGGCATAGATTATAGAGCACTGGGTGGTGTTTAGTTTGAAGATTATGAACCCGTAAGACTGTAGTCATCAACTCCGTTGCCATCCCACAAATGCTAGCAACTCCGACGTTTTAATCGATTAAAATTTATTAATTTGTTTTATGAAAACCAGGGCTGTGACATTATAAACACATCATCAAGTCCATTGCCATCCCACACCACACACTTAGCCTATACGCGGACACAGAATTATTGCCCTTTTCATCATGCCCATGTCACATCCAACTATCCGGCTCTCCACATTCCCATTGCTCAAAATCAGCTAGTTTCTCTCCCTGCTCATCCTCCATGGATTCCCCCTCTCTTTCCCTGGCTATATATAACCAAAGCCAACATTGGTGTCTTCGATATCTTATCTTGCTGATGCTTATCATACAAGCAGCAACTAGCAATGGGTCTTCTCTCCTTGCCATCTTTGGTAGTACTATCTTTGCTTCTCTTCCACCTATTTCACGTGCATGACTCAACTGTGTTTGCCAGTGACTCAAGCAATGTGAGTGATAGCGCATATATACCAATTCTTTGAGTATAATCTTAGCTGAATCAGGACTGAGAATTGGTTAATTGCATTTGAGACAGGTATACATCATGTATATGGGCGAGACCAAGCACGATGATCCCGCAGTGGTGGAGGAATCGCACCACAACATGCTAGCCTCTGTTCTCGGAAGGTGCTTGCTTTTACTTCCTCCGTCCATATTAATAAAAGCGGCCGATATGAGTTGCTACATTTCTATCAATTTGGGTCTTTTCACAGGCTTCTCAAGGCCAAAACCCCTAAGACATATTAGAATTAGAAGTAGATGATTTGTAAGAAGCTTGTGATATGCTTTGTAAGGTATTTAGCCAAGTTTCTTCCATTCTGTTAGCTGTGGGTCCCAGGATTCAATAAAATGATAATATTCCAAATGTAGCAATTAATATGGGATGGAGGGACTACATAGGAAAACCTATAATCTTTATGTAATAATTAAGATCTTATTTTATGTCCATGTTGAGTTCAATTAATGCAGCGAAGCAGCAGCTGCAGAGTCAATACTGTACAGCTATAAGCATGGCTTCTCTGGGTTTGCAGCCAAGCTAACAGAGTCACAAGCACGGATGATCAAAGGTGCACCAATCTACTTAATGGCCGTATTTTGCCAAATACACACATTGTTACACATTATTGGATGCTAATTTGTACCATAATTGATGCCCCACAGCGCACCCTGACGTGGTGCATATGGTCCCAAATCACACGTTCAAGCTACACACAACGAGGAGCTGGGATTTCCTTGGCCTTCCTCTCCATGGCTCTCTGACTCCCCCAACGGCAAGCAATGACCTCCTCGCGCAGACTCAGATGGGAAAAGATGTTATAATTGGTGTACTAGATACCGGTAGTTGATAACTCTGCTTTTACATATTTTACGAGAAATATAATGAGTCAGATTAGCCTGCCCCACTGGCTGACTACCCTACAACGCACTGTAGGCCAGGTTTTTCAAATATAATTTTAGGTAAATTATGAGAAAGGATGAGTAATTCGCTACCCCACAATTTAGTCAGACCACCCCATTACACTGTCGGTGGATGTCCACCACCCGTGTATTTTCACACGGTGGATATCGACCGTCTGTGTATAGGGGGTGTGGGGTGGTAAACTCCTCGTCCTATGAGCGACGTACTTTATTTGCTTCTCTAAACTTCTCTTGCTATATGTAAACTATTGGTTTAGCAGACAAAAAAGTAAACAATTGGCTATATAGGAATATGGCCAGAGTCCAAGAGTTTCGACGATACAGGTCTGGGTCCTGTGCCTGAGCGTTGGAAGGGCAAATGTGTAGCCAGTGATCGATTCAACCCGTCTACAAACTGCAACAAGAAACTGATTGGAGCCCGCTGGTACTATTACATAATTGTTCTTCCACAATAGTTTGAGCTGCTATGAAGCAAATTATCAATGTACTCCGTCCGTCTAGAAAAAAATGCTAAATTGTGGAAAATCCCCTTTCTTTCTAAAGCCAAAGTGGCTCTCACAAGTGGGAACATACCCCGTGGAATTACCCATATTTATGCCACCTGCTACCTGGGATCGCTAATCTCTACAATTCAAAATGTAACTTAGGGTGAAAAGGTATATTCGTAATTCTAGTCGAGTCCAGTAGCAATCACTACAAGACTCTTCCCAGCTGATCTAGTAAAGTGATTGCCAGTAGACTGGACTAGAACTACAATTATACTTTTGATTAGACTCTTCTTTAAGAAAATGTAAAAAAAATTTCCAGATGGAGGGACATCTGTTTCTATTCTCTGTGAATTTATCTCATATATTTTTCAGGTATGTCAGAGCATACCTGGCACAAACAAGAGGGAATAATGCCACGGAACTCCCTAACGAGTACATGTCCCCACGGGACAGTCAAGGGCATGGGAGCCACACAGCATCCACGGCTGGAGGGGCCTTGGTGGGTGGGGTGAGTTATAAGGGGCTTGCCAGGGGTATAGCTAGAGGTGGCGCCCCGGCCGCACGGCTGGCCATCTACAAGACATGCTGGGGGGAGGGACATTGTGCCTCGGCCGATGTATTAAAAGCTTTCGATGATGCCATCCATGACGGGGTCGATGTCGTGTCGGTATCCCTCGGCAAAACACTCCCTCTCTTTCACGAGACAGAACTCGAGAATGGGATCTCCATTGGTGCATTCCATGCGGTGGCGAAGGGAATTGTGGTGGCATGTTCAGCAGGGAACGACGGGCCGGTGGCAGCGACCATCGCCAACACGGCGCCATGGATCATCACTGTCGCAGCCAGTACCATGGATAGGGCATTCCCCACTGTCATCAAACTTGGGGACAACCAAACTATACTGGTAAATTAAAAATTGGTCCTTAAACCCTAAACCCCAACAACAACAACTAAAGACATGCATGTTTGTGCGCCATATACAAAAGTATAGCATGGGGTCCTCCTGATTGAAAGCTGAGCCCTCACCTAATGCTATGTTTGCACTCTTTATGCCAATGGGCGAAAAGGTGCCTAATTGCAGTAGGAAAATGCTTTAGGGGCCGTTTGGGGCGTGATTATTACAAAAATATCCAAACTGGATATTGAATATATACTGTAGCATCCATGCGGATTTTTACATCTAGCTGAAACACCTCCTAGGTTATACTGAGGTATTTCAGCTGAATATATAAAATATCCAGATGCTACAGTGTATCTGGATGTTTTGCTTTTAATCACGCCCCAAACGGCCCATTAGTAACGTTAGCATTCGTACGTGATGAAGCTACTTTATCATTACAACACCGTTGATCATTGAGGCCCATTTTTTCGGGCTCTAACAATCAATGGTGTTAAAACAATGAACTACATCACCTACGATTTTTAACGTTGGTGTAGCATTACTCATAGCAATGTGTTCATCTGCATACTCTTTGAACAGCAAAAACGCAGTAAGAATAAATTACATATCATGTATTCTTTTTCAATTGATAACATATATGTGACAGGGTCAAGGAATTATTAGTGGGGAAACAGATATTGGGTTCACCAATTTGAAGTATTACCCGGGTGTATGGGTCCAAGAAACTGGAGGGTAAGTACATAAATCATACTAGTAACAGGGCCTTGCGTGCACATACACTCCGCAGCACCTAGAGGATGGGAACCTCTTCGTAAACATAGTGTGGAAGAGCTTGCTTATGTAGGTGTTGGATCATGTGCACTCAGGTGCATATTAGCTTTTTATTTGCATAATCTTTTTGAGAATTAAAAACTGATCATATCATTCATCATACATTGTGACCATGATCTTCAAAATTGGAACTAGCCAATGCAACAGCTTGCCTCTTAATGATACATCCATGGCTGGGAACGTCGTATTGTGCTTTGGTGAAGCTGCAGATGCATCAGACATCGTCGGACAGAACGGGGGTGTCGGGCTCATTGTAGCATCAAAGATGAATACCGTCTCTCCTTGTGATATCCCATGTGTTCTGGTGGACTACGAGATTGGGACTCAACTAATCAACTACATATATTCTTCAAGGTACAACAGGCAGAGGTTTCCTCAGATATGAAAATTACTCCTATCTTCAATTGACGTTTACATGAGATAGGTCTCACACAAGTTGCATGAGCCAAGTCACCTCAGGCCGTCGGATTTTGATATGACAGCAGGTGTGATTCACCCCCACCTGCCCCCTAATTTGACATCCACTGTCTGATCGAAATCCAGCGGCTCGAGGTGACTTTGGCTCATGCAGCTTGCACGAGACTTGCCTCATGTAAACTGGCTTCTTATTATATATCTGGAATAAATGTATTTCCCCTATTATAATTAGTTGCTACATTTGGCTCACTTTAAGTGGTTGGGTACTTAAAAAATCATCTCACATGCTTCTTACAACCATCTGATAGCATTATGCTTGCAGTTGAGTCCTAGGAAGCTCGTGGGATGCTTTTAAGCTGGTACGTAGATGATTCGTAAGAAGCTTGTGAGATGTTTTTCCAAGTACCCAAGCAAGTTTTTACCATTCTCTTAGACAATATTCCCATGGAGAGAAGGAGTATTACAATGCTGACATACACGATGCAGATCCCCAGTTGTGAAGATAAGCCATTCTCAAACTTTACTGGGAAAGCCTCTCTCGGTTAAAGTCGCATCTTTATCAAGCCGCGGTCCTAATACTGTAGCTCCAGAGATTTTGAAGGTAACTTTTCATCTCTCACTGGGTAATTCAACTCAATAAGAAAATGAGGTTTTCATGTATGATTTATGAATATATATATATATATATATAGGAAAAGTTTAAATGAGATCGCTCTCATATTGCTTATATGAGGCCACTTTGAATCGTAGCCATTGGATTTTGATCTGACGGATACAAATATCCATCATGATCTCACCCACTCCTTGATGTGACACACTCACCTACCCATTGATTTGATATCCACCCTCCGATCGGAATCTAACGGCAATAAAGATTGGCCTCATGCTCCTTATATGAGAACGATCTCATGTAAACTTATCTCTATATATATATAAAGATGAGTTTACATGATATCGTTCTCATATAAGGAGCATGAGGCCAATCTTTATTGCCGTTAGATTTCGATCGGAGGGTGGATATCAAATCAGTGGGTAGGTGAGTGTGTCACATCAAGGAGTGGGTGAGATGATTATAGATATTTGTAGCCGTCAGATCAAGATCCAATGGCTACGATTCAAAGTGGCCTCATATAAGCAATATGAGAGCGATCTCATTTAAACTTTTTCCATATATATATATATATATATATATATGAAACTGCGATATCCATGGCCATGTATCAACCCATATTTGCATTTCAACCAATCACAATAAGTCTTCATCAAATTTCCAATGTTATACTCATCCATGATATCATTAGTTGGAAAATGAAGTAAATATTTTGTTAATTCAAATCACAACAACTTCAGCTATCGAGGAAAATAGATGTATAACAATGTATCAGAGCTTAAGCAGTTAGTGTAGGGATAATTTAATAATATCGCATTTTTTTTAAGTAACAACTTAAGCTACTAGGAAATAATGATTATTTCACATGATTTTGGAGCCAAGATCCTTGGCAATTTTCCCCATTTATGTTCCTGAGCACATTTTACCCAAGGTTTTGTGTTTTCTTTTGATACATTGCATGCTATTACCTTCATTTGTGTTCCGAGTCACACTCATCACCCCTTCCCTTTAGTCTTCCTCTTTTATGTACGTGCTAAGCTTAATGGAAGCTTGTACTTGTAATTAGGTGTGTGTGTGTGTGTGTACATGTGGTGGCGGTGGTGATGCTGTGTTGTGATAATAGCTCGTTTACTAACGCCATAAATGGTTATTTCTCCCTCCACTGAAAGCCGTTGTTTTCTAAAAGTTTGTCTTGAGGAAACATATTACCAATTGTTTGTAAGATACATCAACATAATTGGCCCTTATTTGTATGGTATCAACATATATTAAAAGATCATGCTCCTACCTGATCGATCTAATTGTTGATCCTTGTGTACAGCCAGATATTGCCGCACCAGGCGTCAATGTCCTTGCAGCTTTTCCTCCAGCGGATCAAACCATAAACCCCACTGGGGATTATTTAATGGATAGCGGGACCTCCATGGCATGCCCTCATGTTGCTGGCATTCTGGCTCTTATCAGGTCACTCCACCCTAATTGGTCTCCTGCAGCTCTAAAATCAGCCCTTGTCACCACTGGTAAACTTGTGATGTTGCCAAAAAGAATAAAGAAGATTCGAAAACTTTGCCGAAAACACAATTTTCTACCCCTTTCATTAGAAGTACTGTAAGTACTCATATTTACACAAGAAGTGACATACACGCAAAGGTATCACTTCTCGTGTGGATATGATCAGTTAAGGTACTTCTAATGAAAAAAGTGGTAGAGAGTTGTGTTTTTGTCAAAGTCCATGAGTATTTTAATCACATCCTAAAACATAAACAACTAAAGTTTTTTGTGACACACTTAACATGTATCCGATTCATCATCCAAGTGATTATACCTTCTGTCTAACTTGTTTTTTTTCCTTTCTACAAATTTAATTACACAGCATCTACAACTGATAAATGGGGCGAGCCAATCATTTCAGAAGGTTTGCAGAAATATGCAGATCCTTTTGATTATGGGGGAGGGATAGCGAACGCAAACAAAGCTGCAAAACCTGGTCTTCTTTACGACATGGGCATGTCAGACTACATAGAATACTTGTGTTCCATGGGCTACAAGAACTCAGCCATCAAAAGATTGACTACCAAACCTGTTATGTGTCCAGCCAAAAAGCCATCCAAGCTAGATGTGAACCTTCCTTCCATGAGCATCCCAAAGCTCAAAGCTCCGGTCACCATTTCTAGAACTGTCACTAATGCTGGCCCTGTCAATTCTGTGTACCATGCTTCAGTTGTTGCTCCAATGGGGGTGAAGGTCTCTGTCGTGCCTAACGTTCTGGTCTTCAATTCCACGGTTAAGGTGCAATCTTTCAGTGTGAGGTTCTCTACAAGTCACAAGGTGCAAGGAGGATACTATTTTGGGAGCCTCAGCTGGAGTGATGGAAAGCATGTGGTGAGGAGTCCCATAGCAGTGAAGACTGAGATCTTACCATCTTATGCAGACTTTTCATAAATGGCCAAGGATGTACAATCTTCTAAATATGCATGTCTCTTAATGTGAGACTTTGACTTATTAGCAGGAAATGGTGTAGTAAAAAATAAATTGTGTCCTATATGAATATTCTAATGTGATCACCATAATTTTTAGTACGTTTTCGAGGCTATATTTAGAAGATTTATACAGTTGGAATATCGCCACAGTTAGGACAAATGGTTAACTAATACAATATTTGAGCCCAGGTTTTGTGTTGGAATTGATCAGGCAAAAAAATCTTCATGATGTAACTCTATGTTTTTGTATATTGCCTAACAGATTAACCTTTGACAAGAATTGACTGTCTAGAATTTCCACCTTGGTTGTCTTTAAACTCGTAAAAATTCTCCATGGATTGTGTTCTTTTCCACACTTTCCAATGTTTATTTTTTGCTTGGTAAAATATTTCATCAAAGCTCAAGAAAGATAAAGACGACTAGCTTCTCGTTCTAATAATTACAGAATGATAGTAGATTTGTTCAACCCTATATCTTTTTCAAACTTTCAATTATTTTGATAAATAATTCAACGGATCTTACACCAAATAAAGCATAGATGTTGGAGAAGATGGTATTAGTGTTACATTGAATCAATATATTGACCAGGCAGTTACTACTTACTACCTCAGGTGGGAAAGAAAAAATAAGAAATAAGAAAAATAAGAAAGGTTGATCATAGGTAGAATCATTTGTTTGTTCTGCTTTCTAAATGTACAGTTTAGAAAGCACATCTTTGATTCTATCTTAATTTTGTACCTTCTAATTGACCGACAAAAAAAAAAGCTCAAGAAAGATGTGTTGCATGTTTGCGTCCTTATGGATGCAACAGTTTGGCAGTAATAAACCAATGCAATGGAGGAAGAAAGAGAAGTCTTGAGATACTTAAGATTCATTAAATAAAAGCAAAGCTTTTCATATAAAAAAAAGCAAAGCTCAAGAAAAGGACCTGCTAAGGACCAGTCTAAGTGGGTGACGACTTCAGAGTTAGGACCATTATAACTTTAGTTGTGCACAATTTATAAGCACTCAGCAGGTGAGTACCAACAACGTATGCCAGATCCCTGTCAAGCTGATTCTTAGTCGAAAAAGGTGTGTAAACCAAATGGCCCAAGGCATTGAGCATATTCTAGAATTGCACTGGAGACTTTACAATAATTTGTTCGAATTGGTGCGCATTCACATTTCATTTGAACCAACAGAAGTGTGGCCAGTTAGCAGACAAAGGAACCTTGCTATCATATTTGCAACATCCACTGCAGACCTGTCAAGCAATTCTTATCTCAATTCCACCAAAGTTTTTGTGCGCATGTGCCTTTAGGTCCCATGTTGGAGGTCAACTGGCTCATGGGAGTGGAAATACTAAAGTTTTGTGAATTCCTACTGGAAAGTATGCGTAACTGTTGCTATGATGAGTCCTACCAGTCTAGCCTTATGGGAAGTTTGAATGTCCCTTGAGTTCTTTTGGGACACTAGATGAGTCAGATAGCATTCAGGAGACCAGATAAAGGTCAGCCACCTCTTTGCTTTTGAACAACTTCCTCATAAAATCTGTTCAAGTATATACAAAGTTATGGGTTAAGCTTTTTGGATACTTTACTAATTAAGGAGATTTTATTCAACCTAGAAATGGCAAAGCTACTAACTGAAAATTCATAACAAATTAATTGCTTAAATGCAACATATATCGAATATTGTACGTATCGGATTCTGATATAGAACTCTTGTGGATCATGCATTTCATTGATTTGGAATAGATATGCAGGCATTCTCTTAAATTGCTTGCTATTTATATATTTCTTTTGTTTCGGTGGAAAAAACGAGCGCCTACTTGCCCTTGCAATCATCCAAAAAGGCCGCCAAGTCACTCATGTGTTTGGTTTACATCAGAAAATAGTAGACACATGCTTTTTCCTAGTTAGCAGATTTTTATTTAGATTAATTCCCTATTGTTTGCTTCTTATTTGGTTTTGCTTATTTGGTTTTTAGACTAGGTTTGCTTTGTATCTCTCGATTATTTGTGCTGCCTTTGGCTCTTTTTTGGTTTTTTATAAAGTTCAATTATAAAAGAAAATCTGAAATTTCATAACTTAGCATATTATCGAATAAAAGTTAAGGGAAATTGAGTGGTTTATTAATTATGTAAATTAATTGGAATTTGTTGGCCGGGAAGTTATGATCAAGATCCTTTGTTATGCTTCTCCATGGCACATATGGCGTGAGAGAAATCTAAGATTATTTGGAGATCGAAGAAGACTCTCTTCCCAACTGGTAACTTGCATTTTTTCTCTCGATACAATAGTAACTTGCATTCTTGAAGAAGTGAAAAGGCATTGTTCTTTCCAACCAAAACTGAACAGCAAAAGACATGATCTCATCCAAGAAAGGTTGTACCATTCAAACATTGAACTCTTAGTATTAGCTCCAAGATTGTAATCCAAAAGACTTGGCTCCAATTTTTGCATGTCTATTCAAGCAGAATCATGCTATAGAGTTTTCCAAAGCCGTGGCTAGCAAAATTAAATCATGGTGGAGATGCGGTGAATACACAGCCCATGCATGTGCTATCCCGTAAAGCTTACATTTTTCATTCACGTATGTATCAATTTACGCAAATTGCTCTTGGCGATCTCAGCCAATCAATTCTCGTACCTAATTGTAAAAAGTGGGCGAAGCGTATATTCATCAAAGCTTGAAGCTCAGAAGTTGGCCCATCTCTCGCTGCTGCGGATCATCATCGATGGGTATCATGTTCATAGTTGGAAATTGAAATGTGACATAATTCAATTCAACCAAGTGAGTTCACACCACTTTTGAGAGAGTGGTGGCAATCATACCTGGACTGGAGTGCACCATTTCTCAATGCAATAAACTAAAGGTCATGAAATATGACAGAAGAATGTATAATCATCATCTAGTTCTGCTCGTAAAAGGTGGATATACTTCCTCCATCCAATGAAGCTCGTCTGGATGTCGAAACATGTGGGTCCAACATTACATAACTGTTTTTACTCCCTCAAGAACAAAAAACACAAAAGAGGAACCAACAAGCCCTGGTTTTTGTACCGGCCCAAGAGGACGGGCTTCATTGGACGGAGAGAGTACATATCTCCATTTTGCATGATAAATCCACCATATCCAGCGATATGGAAAGCATATTAAAAGCATGCAATGTATAAAAAGAAAACACAAAACCTTGGGGAAAATGCGCAGGAATATAAATGGGGAAAATTGCCAAGGATCTTGGCTCCAAAACCATGTGAAATAGCCATTGTTTCCTAGTAGCTTAAGTTGTTACTTAAAAAAGGCGATATAATTAAATTATCACTACACTAACTGCTTAAGCTCTGATACATTGTTGTACAACCATTTTTCTCAATAGTTGAAGTTGTTGTGATATGAATTAACAAAATATTTACTTCATTTTCCAACTAATGATACCATGGATGAGTGTAACATTGGAAATTTGATGCCGACTTATTGTGACTGGTTGAAATGCAAACATGGGTTGATACATGGCCATGGATATCGTAGTTTCATATTCATAAATCATACATGAAACTTCATTTTCTTATTGAGTTGAATTATC
Organism: Houttuynia cordata; assembly: GCA_039654745.1. NCBI lineage: Eukaryota > Viridiplantae > Streptophyta > Magnoliopsida > Piperales > Saururaceae > Houttuynia > Houttuynia cordata. Next base: position 34,333,282 of record CM077505.1, on the reverse strand, counting down.
ATAGTTGAAGATGAAAAGGCAATTATTAATAAATTTTATTAGCACAACTTAAAAAAGGCAAACAAGATACAACAAGAGAATGTTAACTTTAAAAAAACATCGGGCAAGCAAAAGAGAAAACTAAGAGAAAATTAACCTCAAAAAAAGAAAATCACTAATTTAATTCCTTTAAGAGGAGGATCACATGGTGAAGGAAAATAACTAAACTAATTCTTTTAACAAAATAAATATAATTCTTTAATTGTGTTTAGGAGGTCTTACTTTTACTTCATCTTTATTGGAGTAGTGCACCCCATGACCACTATTGACTCAATTCTGCAACATCCTCAGATTATACTTATTAGAGGAAGAAGACCAAGATTAAGACCCAAGACTAGGCCAAGAAAAAAAAGATGATGATTATCACTACCTTTTACTTATTAGAGGAAAATTTAAAGAGGAATCCTTGCCTAGTCCGAATAATCATCAGCCAAGACTAAGCAAGATTTTAGTTCTTGGCCTATCTCATTTTGCTCGTAAAAGGTTGTTCTTCATCCATATGCAAATTCAAAGAAGAAAAAACCATCAGCCAAAGACTTCATCTAAAAAAAAAGGTTGTTTTCCATATAATCTGCAATAAAATCTTGAGCCACACAAAGTATGAGAAATTTCCCGCACTAGTTTCATTCCCATAGTCCACTGTCAAAGGATGACTAGTCACCCTAACTAACCACATACCATTAAGAACCATGGTGCAATCATCAGCATATGCAAATTTAAAGAGGAAAAAACCATCAACCAAAGACCTCATCTAAAAAAAAAGTTGTTTTCAATATAATTTGCAATAAAATCTTGAGCCACAATAAGTAAGGCCTTTTGCTCAATACATATCCAACAAGAAATTGACACCAATAATATACTACTTCATTCAAGATCTATTGTAAAATAGGAACCAGAAATACATCCAAGAGTTCAAGTTAATAAGAAAAGGCAGTAAATGGGGAAGAAGAAAAGAAAAGGTTTGCTTAATTAAGCCCCAAGGAGGAAGCTGTCATAGTGCCGGTAGTGATGAAAAGCCAAGGATGGCCCTCAAACCCTCGATACCCTCAAAACTCTCTAAAATCAGAAATGAGATATTTTCCTATTTCAATAACTACAAAATTACAAATCTTAATGTAGCTTTGTATTTGTAACTCATGAGTTGAAAGCAATGGCAATGATCTACATGTTCAATTAGACTTATGTTGTCGCCCAAAACAAACAAATAGTAACTTGTGGCTAAATATGTCAAGCACTATTTCCCAAATACTCAATTCGGACAAATCATCTTGTGACATAAAACAGAGACTGGCATCATGGCAAGTTGCTTATGGTCCTCTCTTGATCTCCTAAAGTTTTCCGAAATTTAGACTATTTTTATGATTTCCATTAAGTTTCTTTGAATTATACTTAATTGAGTGTGAAGAAACATAGGTCTGGCACACCACATCATTTTAGAAATCTGTATAGGGTGTGGAAGTTCAGATAATATCTATTGCAATTAGGACACTTTAACTAACTCAAAAAATGGTAATCTGGAATTGTTCAGCAACATGTGGTCAAACCACAACGCTAGGACAGATTGATCTGATACAACTACCTTCGTGTTCATGACAAATAGAATCAGATTGAAACAAGCACATTTCAATGAATCAAGACCATTTAGCCAACTAATTAACATCAAGAACTTCCTACCATTTCTTACATCCAAACACCCACCAAAAGCAGCAATTCGCAACCACCAGCAATTCAATCCAGAAAAGCGAAAAAATTCAACCTGAAATCTCACAGAACCAACATCATTACACCAACTGACACCAAAATGCCAATACCCCGTTTCTTAGAATAGAGACCCCGCTTAACCCCCAAAACCATAGAGGGTCCTCCCCTGCCGCTTGAGCGCATAGACCACATCCATGGCGGTCACCGTCTTCCTCCTCGCATGCTCCGTATAAGTCACAGCATCACGGATGACATTCTCCAGAAAGATCTTCAGCACCCCCCTCGTCTCCTCATAGATCAGGCCGGAGATACGCTTGACACCACCTCTGCGAGCCAGGCGACGGATGGCGGGCTTGGTGATGCCCTGGATGTTGTCCCGCAGCACCTTGCGGTGCCTCTTGGCTCCCCCCTTGCCCAGCCCCTTCCCTCCTTTCCCTCTCCCGGACATCTTTCTCAGCTTTCTTCTTCTCACTCTCCGGCGGTTTGGCTATTTAAACGCGGGAAGTGGAAATGGCGGGAATTTCAAATACGTGCGATTCTACTTGGCGCGAGTTTGGAAAGAGTCATCGAGGGAGGGAGAGTCGATCCGCGTGATCTCAGCTTAGAAAATAATATCCGTTCGATTTGTGAGATCGACGGTGATAAGGCGTTTTATGGGGTTTTGGTGGATAGCGAGCAGAAGGAATCCGGAAACTCCAAGATCGCGTCAGTTAGTTTACTGGGCTGGGCTTATCTTAGTAGAAAAATGAGCCCGGCCCATTTTTTAGTCAATTGGGCTTGGATTCTTTTTATCTTAAAAATTCGGGCCATGAAAAAAAATCGCCCCGAATAATTAAAACTAGGAAGCACGGATATTCTAAAACGGGAGCCATACCCGTATGGTACGCGTGTCCTCGTTGGAAACGGCTGTATCCATTTCCTACCTTAGTATCTGACACCACCTGTAAATCACTTCATCAAATCCCTATGCAAACATTAAAGAATAATAATATTTATTAATGTAATAAAATGAACCCCCTCCATCCAATATTACTTGTTTGGATTACAAACTTTGAGTTTCTAATCAAGACAAGTAAACTTGGACGTGTAGAGTAACTAATATATATACTCCTTCAAGTCACTTTTAATTGAGACCGTCCATAATTAGTCAATTTTATGAAAATGTGGGGTTTATAGTAAAAGCTTAGGCTTTCCAAGCAAGTGGCGTGTGCCTTTTATTGCGGGGGCCTCTCAACTTTGTCCTTAACATAGGATTGTTTTTCCGCTGTCTTTGGCCTAATTTTAAGAATAATTAGGTAATGTCATCTAATTTTGATATGCATATATTCTTCTAAGGGTGATATTCTTCAACACGTTAATTTTTCTTAATAAAATCATGTGCTCAATATAACCCAAATTTTTTGTTTGGAGATGTTGAGTAACACCACACTTTTATCAGTCACAAATTTATTGGTATGACTATATTGTTAGATATTGAGGATCTTGATGGTAGGACCCTACCGTCTCATATATAACATTGGACCCTCACGGCTAGATTGAATTGATTGAAAGAGTGAGATTGTTCTACCGTCAAAATGTAACATTGGGGTGTTACTAAACATGCTGAAAAATATAACTTTTTTCTAACATTTTTTTTTATGAAAGTGGTTGTTATTGAAAAATTTTGGGGTGCCAAAAAATATCACTTTTTTTTTTCTAATTGTATCCATTAAAGTGACAGGAGGGAGTACAAAACCTAATACTCTCTTTGTTCCAAAATACTATGTATATTTGGAAATATTCACTGTTCCAAAATATTATGTACATTTTGGCAAATCACATAACTTTCTCTTTCCAAAATTAGAGGAGACTTAGAAGGATTGGCTTGAACTTGGTTTGTGAACGAGCATACGAGTTGGATGGGATATCAGGAAGGAGTCATGTGACTTCCTTGTGGTTCTCATGATCAAATAAAAATGAGAATTTTCTCAAATATACACAATATTTTAGAACGGAGGAAATATTTTAATACAACTATTTCTCGTAGCTGAATTTAAAATTGTCTTTTTACCGCACTGGGATCATATCGTGCCTGGTTGTTGCCAAAAAAGAAAAAAAAAACATATTGGCTGACGAGCTTGTGCCTTTTACTTGTGCGAGAGCTGACGAGCTTTCCTTTTTTGAGTACCAAAGTAGTCGAGCGTAAGTGCTCTGAATCTGCTTGCATCATTCGAAGAGCTTTCGCATCGTATACCTTAAGCCCCTTAGAGATGCCGGGTCGGTCAATTGCATGAGGTAGGAGATGCAGGACCTGTCTTAACCGCAAGTGCATTCGTTATTCGATTTCATCCTCGATCCTACCTATCGTATGTATCTTTGGTCAGTATACTCAACAAGGACCACCTTGCAAGGCTAAATACTCTTGGGTGACCGATAGCGAAGTAGTATCGTGAGGGAAAGGTGAAAAGAACAGAGTGAAATAGAACATGAAACCGTGAGCTCCCAAGCATTGGGAGGAGCAGGCTATATATTCTCTACGGCGTCAACCATAAGTTTGATTACATCGCGTTCAGTTCGAGCTGGGCGATGAAAAGTTTGACAAACAATAGCACAAAGCCACAAACTCTCGTTCTTCTGCCTTCTTTCGCGCGAGAGTATCCTTGACCGTAATGACCAGAATGTCCCTAGTATTTTTCTCTTATTACTAGGGAGGGACTGTGCAGTGGCGGGAAAGAAGCCTTTGTTCTTTCGTACCCTTTCATCCTCCACCCAACACGTGGCACGTTTTCGACCCTACATCTCACCTCCCTTCCGGATATCCACTCCTTCGACTTTCCCGAGCCAACACGTGTCCCCGAACCGGTGACCGGTAACTTGCCACGTCATCCCGGAAGCATCGTCTTCCCTGAGTAGTGGCTGCAATTGGATTCAGATATTTTCTGCAAAATTCGCCGGGAACATCGGCCTGCGATGAGAATGTGCGGCGGCGGGTGCTGATGGCGGAGGCGGTGGTGGCGGCGGCGGAGGGGGAGACGGTGGTGGTGAGATGGGAGAAGTTTCTGGCGAGGATGCATCTGAGGGTGCTGCTGGTGGAGGCCGATGACTCCACCCGGCAGATCATCACTGCGCTTCTTCGCAAGTGCAGCTACAAAGGTAACGTCTTTCGCGCTGTTTTTTCCGTCTAATTACTCATTTTTTAAATCAAATCTGGGATAAGGAGTGATTTCAGTTAACTGCATTCAGCAATCTTGAACTGGTAATTTAAAAGTTTAAATGTTTGTTAATCTTATGCATTGCGGAAGTTCAGTTTGAATTGATGATTTTTTAAATTTGAAGTGAGGTGGAGTTTAAGCATTCGAGCCGGAAGTTGTTTTCTTTGTCGCTTTTTTCCGGCGTTGAAGGCAGATTTGAGGCTGCAATTGGAGTGGGTTTTGGGAATTCAAATCTCTTTATCGGGACACATTGCTGTGGAAAGTGATGTGTTATTATAAACAAAAAAGGTGAGGAGGTGAGGAAGTCAAGAGGTTGGCCTGATTTTATGTGGGGTTAAAGCCTTATAAATGTTCGTGCCTTGTTAAGGAATTGCTGGGAAATGGCTGCATTTTCATAGAAAGGTGGATATTTGCTTTCGAACTGGTGATACAGGAATTTCTCATTATGTACTTATTGAGCACATAGAAATTGAGCATAGCAAGCTGAAAGCCTATTTATTCCTATTCGATCGTTTACTGAAGAGAAATTTTCCAGAAATGAGAGGCAGGGGCTTACTATATTGCTTAAATTCTTTTGTCTCCGCTGCTTTTCGGTGGTTACTTTTAGCTATTCTCTCAATTGGGTTGTGGTGATGATTGTGATCTGTGTACACATAATTTAGTCTACACGACATACTTGTAAATGAAGAATTTCTGAAGGGTTATTATATGTGATTACTTAATCTCCTTCCAAAAAATTCAACAGTTGCTGCAGTATGTGATGGATTAAAAGCATGGGAAACACTCAAAGAGAAAGGAAAGTATATTGACCTTGTTTTGACAGAAGTGGAACTTCCCAGCATCTCCGGCTTTTGTCTTCTTACCATGATAATGAAACACGAGTACTGCAAGAATATTCCTGTTATAAGTATGCTCTAACTTCCATCAACTGTTTGGTTTGATTTCGAAATGTATGATTAATATCCAAAATCTGTTTTATACTACTAATGTTGCTCTGTATTGGACACAGTGATGTCATCACAAGACTCCGCAAGTGTAGTCTTCAAGTGCATGTTGAGAGGTGCTGCAGATTTTCTTTCCAAACCCATTAGGAAGAATGAGTTAAAGAATTTGTGGCAGCATGTTTGGAGACGGCAATCTGTATGTCTCTATCTTGGTTTTGTAGGAATCATAATTCTATGTGTTTGTAAAGGAATTCTGAAACTGAACGATATGAATTATCCTTATGCAGTCTACAGGTGATAAACATGCAGAAGAAGATGAGACCCATCCACAAATAAAAACGGATTCCACTTCAGAGAATAATGCTACAAGTAGCCATTCAATTAATGATGTCGCTATTGTACAGAAACTTATAGAATCCAGTGAGAAAGGAAGTGACAACTTAGTAAGTGGTCTATTTCTTCACTACGCAGTTTGACTTTTTTTTATTTTTTATAAGTGAATAGATGCATCCGTGCAAAGAACAGTGCTGAAATGTGTTTTTGAAGATATAATTTTTTAATGTATAAAAACTTCTGCTGTATCTTTGATAATCTTCCTATAAAACAAAGATTATGTCCTGGTTCTTCATAAGTAGTGAAATGTCTAGGTAAAAGTAATATTAAAAATACACCTATCTTCTGCCTAGTAAGGCATTCGGTATGTGCTATTCTCTGTGAGAATAATAAATTTTTAAATACTTGATATGGCTGTTCACTGTGAGAATCATAAATTTTTAAATACGTGATATGGCCACTGATGAAACTATGCTTGCCTAGTGAGCTGGTTCAATGGTATGATTTACTAAGAAACTCCAATCTATGATTTTCAAATGCTTATAAATTTCATTCCATTAATTTAATCTGCAAAATTTCCAGAGGTCTTGCACAAAGCTAGACACCGAAGCTGAACATCCGATTATAAATGTTGCACAACATCAAATGCATACCAAGAGTTGGAAATCAATCCTTGCAGACAATAAAGGCCCGTCAAAAGGAGATAGAGACGTGAAGTCAGTCAGCGTGTTACCTGTAACTAATGGTGCACATGAAGGTATTTTTTGTAAAACTTTTAGATCTTCTGAAAGCACGATCAGTAAATGAAAAGGTTCTTCTGTATGCAGATAAATCAGGAATATTGAGTGCACAAGTGGCTCTTTATGACCATGCAATTGGCTCCATTGAGATAGAGGAAAAATCAGTTTACAGAAATAACCCATGTGATAATAGTGGAAAAATGATAGAGCCTTGTAAAGAGGCTCCTGATTTGATTGCAACAGTAGAAAATCAGCCAAAGTTTAATCAGTGGCAGACTGGTCCTAGTTTTACTAGAGGTGGTGAGGATGCAGAAAGTCCTGTTAGTGCAAAATTTGATGACATATGCACTTCAACTTCTTTGCCACTTCTTGAACTTTCTTTGAGGAGCTCTCTACCACAAGGCTATGAAAAGTGTGAGAATGAGGAAAAAGGCACCTTGAACCATTCTAGTGCTTCAGCCTTTTCCTGGTCAGTGCTCCATTATCCATTCTTCGATAAATATAATTAGTAACTTACTCATTTCAGAGGTTACTTCTGCCCAAGTTAACGTGCAGGTACAATAACAAGTCGGGGAAGCGAAATATCCTGCCATCTGGCAATAGCAGTACCAAACTAAGAGAAAGTACTGATAATTGTCAGTTTTATATGCCAAACCAAGTTGTTGATGAAGTCACGGGGACCTCTCCAGTTGGATTTATTCCTATTCCTTGCCATCTTGGAGGCTTTGATGGATTTTCTTCTGGATATGGAGCTCTGGTGCAGCCCCTGTTGTGTGGACAGGCAGGTTCACCACTCTGGACTATGCATTCAGCCAGGCAACAGGATGGAGTTAATTATAATTTGTCAACTCAATCTGGTCCCGAAGCTCATGGCTATGAGCAGATTAAGTGGGTGCATGATCAAACTGCAAGTAAGATTGATAAGCCAGTTCTCAATGTGAATGTAAATACCATTAAGAAGGTCATTTCTGGTGTAAGTGGAGATGACAACTTGTGTAATGGGAGTAAAACCTTTCTTAGGAGCAGTGGGTGTGACAGTCATGGGAGTAATGTGAACTCCACCGTTCCTGCAGCTGCTGTTGATGGTAAGACTGATGAGAGGCATTGTGCAAATAATGTTGTTGGGGTTGTCGATTGGAGGAAGTCTTGTCAAAGGGAGGCAGCATTGACCAAATTTAGATTGAAGAGGAAAGACCGTTGCTTTGATAAGAAGGTACTGCTGATGCATGTTCCATAAATTACAGTTTCTTATCAACAAGTATGAAAAGGATGGTAAAGATTAAAAAGTCAGATTAATTAAAAAATATAAAAATTGTTACTGTTATTACTATTATTGTTGTTGTTGTTACTATTATTGTTATTGTTACTGTTGTTATTGTTATTATTATTATTATTATTTTATTGTAGTGGTGTAATTTTTATCACTATCGCTGCTGTGGTCATCATCATTATGTTTGTTTGTAATTACTGTTTTCCTAATTGCATGATACTTTCAATTCATAATCATAATCATAATCAAGTAGCGCCTTTTCCCAACTATTTGGGGTCGGCGACACGGATCTTACTCCTCCATTCCAGCCTGTTTTGGGCTACCTCTTTTGTAAGAGATAGTAAAGTCAAATCCTTTCTTGTTAACTCCATCCAAGTTCTCTTAGGTCGCCCTCTCCCTCTTTTAGCATCGTTTACTTTCATGATACTTTCAATTACCAGCAAAAATCTTTATAATTGAAATGTCAAATTTTCTATATAGTAATCTAGACGGATGGAAGATTGCATCCTTTGGTGTGGTTATGTATGGAAAATATAGTCAATGAGACTTGTTGACCATGCATTAGAAAGGGTGTCCCTTACCAGAAGAGGATTTAGAATTCAAGAAACACGAATTGTCTTTGTTATTATGAATGAAAGCACTTGCAAGATGTTAAAACAATTACAGCAGGAGCTTAGTTTTGGTTTAGAATTTCTAAAAAAAATTAAAGATGTGGTAGATCTAAGGTTTTGACTCTTGTAAAGGGTGGGTGCTATATATGACTAAGGCAATAATTCTATGTTGTTATCATGCTTTTCATTTATCTTATGTGATATGTAATTGCAGGTCCGATATCAAAGTAGGAAAAAGCTTGCAGAACAGCGTCAGCGGGTTAAAGGACAATTTGTTCGGCAAGTGCAGTGTGATTCTTGATATGAGCGATTCTGCCATCAAAATTGTAACATGAGACTCAGATTCTGATGAGAAGGACCAGAACCTGCTACGGACTGAATTCACATGTTAACAAATGTCAGGAAGCTAGCTATTCGATTTATTTTCTCGCAGGATGAAAATGAGGATTGTTATAACTGAAAACAAGGGTTAGTCATTTTTTTACTGGCCTCGTTAAGACAGCTCACTAACGTATTCACCCATCAAGAAAACAAAACAAAGTGAGTGCGGTATTGTGGGATCGTTAGCTGTAGGGTTCTACCAAAGCCTTCTCGTTTCTTTTTTGTTGTCTTGTTTGTATGTTGTAAATACCATAAGTTTTTGTAGTTAACTGCTTCATACCCGAGCTTACGTCTGTATATCACTATGTAGATGTGTGACTGATCAGAATATAATGTAAAGTCGTAGTTTGTTAGTAGATGATACTGTGTTTCTGGAGATGATCTTTCTGCTTTGCATGTTATGTTGCATACGTTTTGTAATACTCTCCTGACTCAATTGAAATATGCAGTGAAGCAACCCACAAAAGGTATTGAAAATGTCAGTATTTACTAAGTTCCACAGAAACAGCTGAAACTCGTATACTGTCAGGTGGTGTGAATGCTGCCAAAGAAAAAAGGAGTTCAAGAACTCAACCGTCTTTATTTCGTGCTCTCAGTCAGGGGCCCTGGATCCAGATGGAAATTGTTTGAAGTCTGTGAAGCAGTACAGAGCTCTGCTCTAATCCGAGCCAAAATCCAGTGGGGTTTTTCTGCTCCTTGAAAAATGCAGACAGACACCCTTTAGTGTTACTTGTTTTGCTTGCTCAATTGGAGAAAATTTTTCTCACAGCTCTTTCGAGTCAGCTTGTTACTGGTTCTTTTTCCTTCGACCAAGATATCATTAGCACAAATTAGAATCACATTCAAGGAGTAAAATGATCAATACCATCTTGAGCACAAGGGCAAAGGTTGGGGAAGAGTGGCCCAGTCAGTAATCAGGTAACCCCAACAAAGCAAAAAGAGGGCCAAGGATGTTGCCACATTCAGCACTAGGGCTCCACCTTTTCCATGGTATGACGAGGCATTGCGTGGATGCAATTCCAATGCAGCAGTGGCACTTATCCTTTTGTCGGCCAGTGCAGCTCTTTCTCACAAGCTCAACCAACCAATAGCATCCATGGCCACAGCAGTCAATGGCTGGTTACTTTCAACTCCATAATAACTTTAAAGATAATCTTCACTTGAATAAGATAAAAGAAAAGGGCTCACACTGTTGCTTTCCTTCCATCTCTTTTGTTAGCTTACACTGTTGGGACATCTGTTATGAGGATGATATTTTTTGTTCATGCTACTTTTAGAATTTAGAAACAAGTCCTCTAGTAGTAGATGCTTACCAATGACTGCATAATTATACGCTTGCTATGAGCCGTTGCTCAATGAGAATTGAGAGCAGGTTGAGTTAGTAATATTAGTCCAAATGGTTTATTGATACAGAGGGTAATATTATTAGAATAATATCGATGTCTTATATTTTGGTAGAGAAAATGAGGAGTAAATATGAATCAAGAGGTAAAGATCCATTGTAACCAAAAGAAGTAGAACACTTGCACCAAAAAAGAAAAAAAAGAAATAAGCCACAAAGAATTTTAATTTCAGTTCATGTGGAAGTTACTCCCGAAAAAGGGAAAAGAAGTTCCAAAATTCGTACTCCCTCTGATCGCTTCAATAGATACCGTTGATTTTCATATGAACTAAAATGAAAATCAACGGTATCTATTAAAAGTGTCCGGAGGGAGTATAATAGATTGAAAAAGTAATTTAATTTTAATATTATTTTTAGTTGAGTATTAAATTTGTGTAAAGTCAACATTTTTACTTGTTCAGAAATAATGCAATATGTGGACGGGTTTTTTTACGTATTGCCCAATAAAACAAATTCATTTTCACGAACAATTATGGGGAAGGGTTACCGATTACGGATAAATACACTTTAAGACCTGACCCTAAAGTGTAAATAAGTTTGGGCGAGGAAGGGGGGAGGCATATGAGCTCCCCATAATGCCCTCACCCATTCCCGCTCTTCTTTCCCTCCAAAAAGCAGATCATCATGCTATTTTGTCTTTCACTTCTCCTCACTCTCTTCCCCATCTTCCGCCTCCGTCATCACCGCCCTCTCTTCCCTTTATTCCACCTTTCTTCGTCATCACTCCTTCCCCATCTTCCGCCTCCGTCATTGCCGCCCTCTCTTCCCCTTATTCTGCCTCCCCTCATTGTCGCTCCCTCTTCCCCCTCTAACGCCTCCCCTCATTGCCCCTCCCTCTTCTCTTTATTCCCCCTCTCTTGGCAACCCCTTTTATCCTCAGCATTTCCCCCTCCCCTATTGGTCGCTACTGTAACTGGGTTGCGGGCGTCTGCGGGAAGGCCCAATCAGTGCATAGTCAAGGGAGAGTTGCCACTTGCAATGTCACGCCCCAAAATTCCTGATCTCGATCGGAGTGCAGAAGCCGTTAAGTAAACTAAATAAAAGCCGAGATAGGAACCTTGGGACGCGACCGAATACTCGATCACTCGGGTCAATTACATCGTTACAAAAGAACGTGTAATCGACATCACCAGGAACTCATAACGAAACTTAGAAATTGAGAACTAAGAACTTCTTCATCAAATTTGAAATAACATTGTCAATGTAGCAAATGGATCCTACTGAGATTATTACAGCAGATTAAATAAAAACTATTAAACAAAGGAAACATCAAATTTAGGCACACACTGGCCAACACTAACGAAGTTCTAACAAAGTGCAATAGAATAAATAAAGCAATTCTTCAAGACATCTTCCACGCATCTGCTACGCCTTTCTGAACTGCAAAATCCTGACTTACTGATCTTTGAGGCCTGCATCAGAGGATGCATGAGTATTTCGTAGAAATACCCAGTAGGATGTAAAAACCCACCAGGAAGATAAAATAGGTTATGAAGAATAGATCACTCGGATAAACAGGAATAAACACTCTCTGAAAGACCACTCATAGGTTTATGTTGCAAGAATAGCAAGGTCAGATGATAACAGTTCCAATGGAAAAGTTATCGGAAAGAATAATTTCAATATGACTCCAAACAAATATCAGTGTAACGAGAGAATGGTCAAAATACCAAAGGCTCCAGGCATCTAAAGTGCAAGGAGTTACAATTTCTGCTCGCTGAATTTACCGATCACCCGCAAGTGACTATACCAGAATCATGCTAGAGGTTCTCTTTTTGGAACCCGGCCACGCGTCTAGACATGCTGGCCCCATCGGTGCTTACGGGCACAATGGGCGGAGACTGCAGACCTTCCGTAATATCATACAGCCTAAACGTACGTATTTGCCTCCTTTCGGGCAATAGGGAACCCATGTTCCATAAATATCGGAGGTCACTCATGACCTAGCAATGACTCGTGAGCATACTATGATTCCACCTTTTAATAAGTGGAGAAATGGGTCAATGTCAAACTGGACAATGATTCAACAATAACAAAGGTCTCAACTTTCTGAGAATAGGGTAACTCTTACCGCAATGACTCCCTCATGGAGTATGAAACAGATAATCAAGGTTTCTCAACAATATATGGCTCTCTCTCAAGGAGTAACAAGAAGATTCACATATCTCGCATAATGAAGACTCACAATCTGAGGAATAATGAATTTCACTCTTAGAGTACACGTCATGCATCATGTCTTACCTTTGATAGGGATATCTCTAAGTATGGAATTGTATTACTTTTAATCTCAAGATACCTTTCTAAGAAAGTTTGATCTCCAATTGGATACTCAAACCGACACCACGATGAACCATAGAAACAAGACCAAATTGACTCTTGTGCACGCTGACTCATCCCAAAGTCTTAATCTTTTAAACTTCTTCACTTATTAGAGTGACTCATAAGTAGTTTTGTCTTACTATATTAATATTATTTTAATCAGATTATATCATATTATGAGTAATAATACTTACTAGTGCTTTAAAACCCTAATTCCAGTAAACTGTCTTATACTATACAGCCCACTTACGACTAACGCCACTGTCAATACAGAAGAAATCTGACTCTGAAAGTTTAACAAAAGATAGCTCTATGAGTCTAGTTTATAACCCCATTTACGGCATATTTTTATGATTTTTATACATTTAATTATGATTTTTATACTGAGCACTGTCGGCGCAGAAACAGTTCTGGCCGAGAGCACATTACTTACTTATAATATGTAATCATGTACTAATACCCATTAACCATGATAATATAACATTAATACCCTTAATTACTCCCCTCCTAGAGTAATTCTAGACTCTGGTATGTTCTGGAACTTAATGATTATAATGATTCTAATTGATGATAATACCTTAAACTAGATTCAAGGCATCAACCTTGATCTAATTAAGCTTTTAACATTATTAATACATCCCTTAACTATATTGAACTATTAAATCATGACATATCAGAATAAAGAAGATAACTTTCATGACCATCCACGTTCAAGAGACATGACCTATAGATATTCCCATCAAAAGTAGGCATATATGCATCAACATGAAGCATTAAACAAGGTATGACATTATGAGCACTCTTATTTATCAAACAACAAGGAATCTCTCATGAAACAAACATTAGGCACTCTTATCTCTGAGATAATATGAATAGGATCATAAATTAATCACAATATGAAAGAACCAAAGAAGTGCAAACCGAATTGGTTGGGAAAAACCATCCTACCACTTAGATGTATGCGAAATACACCTCCACGCGTAGCTCGTTCTTTCACCTTCGCAACGACGCCTCCACTCCTTCGATCGCACGAGAAAAGAGGTTGAGGGGAGAGGTAGAAGGTTGCTGGAATTGGTGTCAAGGAAAGGGAGAAGAGCTAGGGTTTAGCACAGGGCGTCCAAAGCTTGGAGTGAAGCATATGGGCGTCCTCCTCCTTGGCTTTTATAGCCAAAGCCTCCTCAAACTAGGATATCTCCTAATTAGATCCTTCCTAATCCAAAATCCCAATTAACCAATTAAAAGGTCTCCCTCATTAGTAAGGGACGATCAGCCATGTTAATCCATTGTGTTTTCCTTATTTAATTAGGATTTTAAATCTCTAATAAGATTCGTTTACTATCTTAATCCTAATTACAGCACACTGTCATACGCATAACAGTTCACTTCCGACTCTTCCCACGGTCAGTCCGTTTGGACTTGGACTCTGAAATTTTTATTGGAGTTAGCCATATGCGTCTAGTTTCTAACCATACTAATTTTATATTTTTCCGGTTTTTCCTGAATTATTTATGATTTATTTACTACAGACTGTGGACACAGAAATATTACTGGCCGAGCTTACAATCTTAATCATACTTTACATATCTCGTTCCAAACTAGGAAACTACCATATCTAAGCCAACCAACTAGACGTCCCCTTCCTATTGGTTGATTAAAAGTGAAATATTTATCTCTTTTTAATTAAGATTTATCTTCCCTAATTATCTCAACCGAACTGATACTTCCCGATCCTCCGCGATACTTACCATATTTACCGCTATTAGGTCAAATCGTAGATTTCGCTCCAAGATTCACTCCAATCCTCTAAAGATCTCCTTGTGGCTAGTTGCCCACGTTCACATGACTCCCTGGGCCTGTGCCACATGGCCCTGCGCCCAGGTCTGTGCGTCTAAAGCTAGAGTCCTGCGCACCCATGACTCTAGTGTCCCGCGGTTGTACTACTCGTTACACTATCTCGTGTAGACCACGGACCACGTATAAAACCAAAATTAACTGATTAATTCTGAAATTTAAATAGGTCTCATCCACTTGAACACATGCCCTGGCGCCTGGCCCCACTCCTGGCGTCAGGTGTTCTCAGACCCTGGCGCCAGGCTGGCCTCAGCGCCAGGTTGTGCCCAGCGCCAGGACCAACCCTCGTGTCCTGGTTTTCTACTACTAATAATCATGCGATTAACAAATTATATCACATCATAAACATTAAATAACACATCAAAGCACATAGCACAACCAGAAAATCAAATCAGGCAATGAACTTTCCTATTTTAGAACAATTACCTAAAATAGAAACCTTTAGTTAACGTACAAATTTTCTGGGTGTTACATGCAAAAACCACGAATGTAAGTATAGAAAATTTGGGTTTTTTTATGTCCAGTGGTGTTTGGTAGGATATAGCTACTTTGTGAGTTAGTGTCATATGCAATACGTATTTTAGTTGCTCCCTTATATATGTGTGTTGCCTCATATACAAGTTGTTTTATTGCATGATTTGTTGCCTCATATGCATGGTATTGTACTGCAAGTTGTAATGCATTTTTAGGCATTACAGTCAAGTTGCGACGCATTTATAGTCAGTTATGTTATATTTGCGATGCGTTAAATACTTGTGGCGATGCCTAGTAGATATGCCCAGATGTGCTGTATCTTAATTAGTTGCGATGCATTTTTTTTAGTTATGATGTTTAGTGGCTATATTTATGATGTCAAATTAGTTAAGTTGCGACGTTAGCAAATCTTATACAATTAGATGATATTTGCGATATAGTTGTGATACCCCTATTATTAAGTTGTGATGCATTTGCGATGCATTTGCGACTCTGTTGGAATATTAATTTGCTTGAATTGCGATAGTAGTGCGATGTTCTAATAGCTTAAGACATGTTGAATTGTAGGTGTAAGGGGTCAGTTTGAGGGTGTTGGCATGCTATGGTGGCCACATTGATCATACTTCTGGTAGCAATGTGGCGATAGTTGAAGGCATATGCCATGTTCACACCCTTAAATCAAGTGATACTTTCAGTTCATTTGCTAAAGCGTTGGCTGAAGATTGCAACATTCCAGAAGAGAAACTATGTTTTGCATACATATACCCCGACATCAAAGATATGACGTTTGTGTCGAATGATCATGGATTGACTGAGTTGAGGAACTGCTTTATGCAATGTGGCTTTTGTAAGGTGTTGTTGTGTGATGAAAGAGAACATCCAATTATAAGCACCTCTCCAAACAATACACTTGAAAGCAAGATGCATGTCAGTCCAGTTAGGAGTAGTAGCCGTCAGGGAACATCACCACGTTTGAGTGTTTGGCAGTACAACTTGGTAGGAATTGGGCAGAAATTCATAGATCGATTTGAAGTGAGGAAGGCATTGAGACAATTTTCAATAGCCAACAACTTCTCATACAAGTGGGTGAAGAATAGAAAGCGTCGGCTTATAGCAGTGTGTGCAAGTGAAGGTTACAAATGGAATGTGAGTGCAAGTTTGGATGCGAGGATAGGTTTGTTTGAGGTGAAGAAGTATGATGAGAATCATACATGTGCTGGAGGAACAAGGAAGTGATATCACCCACATACTTCGCAGAGTTTATTGTCAGGGCTGATTGTTGGTAAGGTAAGAGACAGTCCCTCATATTCGGCAAGTGACATGGTGACTGACATGCGTGTACAGTATGGCTTAAGAATCACATATCAGAAGGCATGGCGTGCAAAGGAAACAATTATTGGAGCTCTATATGGTGATTACAAGGATTCTTATAACGATATTCTATGGTATTTGAACAAGCTCATGGCCACAAATCCAGGGACTATATCTGCCTATCAGGTTGATCCCGAAAGCAGGAGGTTCCTTCATTGCTTCATTTCATTGAATGCATCCATCCGAAGGTTTGAACATTGTCGGGCAATTATTTTTGTGGATGGTACTTTTCTCTATGGCAAGGCCAAGGGGACTCTTCTAGTAGCTTCTTCAATGGACGCTGGCAACCATATTTTCTCATTAGCCTATGAAGTTGTGGATAATGAAACCGAGGATAACTGGCAATGGTTCTTAACACATGTTCAGCATTGCATTGCTCCTGGTAGGATTATCACTGTGATATTCGATAGGGACAAAGGACTTCTTGCGGCTGTTCCAAGCATATTTCCATATGGTTTTCATGCTTATTGTGTGCGGAACTTGGAGTACAACTTGTGAGATAGAGGATTACAAGGAAATGGGCATAAGGGAAGCAAAGCCCAAGTGGCCAGGATGATTTACAGTGTTGCTGAAGCGGCTGACATGCATGAATATGAGGTTGAATTGGTTAAGCTCCACGAGGCTTCTCATGTAGCATATGACTGGGTTCTAGTAAATAAGCCTGAACACTAGTGCAATGCCCTCTTCCCAGGCTGTAGGTACAATCACTTGTTGAACAACGTTGCCGAAAGCTTTAACAACTGGGTGACGGTGGAGCGAGACATGCCCATTCTCGCCCTTCTTGATGGCATTCGTATGAAGATAATGACCAAGATGCATGCGGCCAGATCAGCCAGTCAGCAGTGGGAGTCCTATCTTGTCCCAGAGGTAAATGAAATAATTAATACTACCATCAATGCATCTCGATCACTATTAGTTTTGTCTGCTAATGATACTGTGGTGGAGGTGGTTGAGGCTGACAAACATTATTTAGTGGACGTAAGTCTACTCACTTGCACTTATCGGTGGTGGCAAATCAAGGGTCTACCTTGTGTCCATGCATGTGCTGCCATATCTGCTAAATGAGCGTCACTAGCTTATTCATGTCGTGGAGGCTTCTGGACAATGCAGAGCTATAGGAATGTATACAACCACATTGTCTTCCCAGTTTCACATGAAGACAAGCCAGTTCGAGCTGAGCCACCAGTAGGAGAGGATCTATTTCTTCCACATGTAACCAAGAGGGCAAGGGGCAGTCCAAGGAAGAA
Source organism: Houttuynia cordata (assembly GCA_039654745.1). NCBI lineage: Eukaryota > Viridiplantae > Streptophyta > Magnoliopsida > Piperales > Saururaceae > Houttuynia > Houttuynia cordata. Next base: position 34,315,408 of record CM077505.1, on the reverse strand, counting down.
ATACACGACACCAATTGTGGGCTAACCTGTTTCTGGAATAAGTTACTGTTCAGTTGTTTTGTTTCAGTTTATACTACTAAACTACTTTACAAGGTCTCTAATAATCTTGATACTATTACAACTTTTGATCTTGTAAATATGTCGTAATATGTTATATAGGACAAGTTGCGAAACTGTTATTGCTAAGTTGCATGACATTTACGATACCCAAATGTTGAAGTTGCGATACCATGATTGCTAAGTTGTGATGACATGATTTGTTGCATTATGTGTTGCCTCATATGCATGTGTTACCACGGATTAAGAACCACAGATTAACTTGTGATACCTTGTACATATGTTCGAATGTGTTATGTATGACAATCGAATATGTTAAGAACCACAAATGTTGAAGTTGTCAACCATGTGGCCAGCTGTGATACATGATGGATACCACAATGTACAGATGTTGCGATGCATAAATGTTAAAGTTGTGATACCTTTATTGAGAAGTTGAGATCCTTAAATGTTGACTACTAAACTACTTAGCAAGATCTGTAATAATCTTGATATTATTACATCTTTTCTCTTGTAGATATGTTCGAATGTGTTATATATGATAAGTTGTGATACCTTTATTGCTAAGTTGTATGATATTTACGATACCTAAATGTTGAAGTTGTGATGCATTTATTGCTAAATCGAATATGTTGAAACCTTGAATGGTATAATATCTTATCTATCAAATTGCAACCATATCGCAAAGGATAACAAACTAATTACAACGCATTTTTAGTCAGTTAGGTGACATTTGCGATGCCTAAATATTGAAGTTGCAATACCTTTATTGCTAAGTTGTGATGACATGATGTGTTGCCTCATATGCATGTTAATGTGTTGCACGGCATTGTGGTGATGGTTATAGCTAGCTAAATAGTGATGGATTGAGAACCACGTATTAATTTGTCAGCACCTTGTACATCAACGAAATGTGTTATATATGACAATGAAGTTGCGATACCTTTATTGCTTAATTAGGTGACATTTGTGATGCCTAAATGTTGAAGTTGTGATACAATTATTGCTAAGTTGTGATGACATGATGTGTTGCCTCATATGCATGTTGCTGTGTTGCACGACATTGTGGTGATGGTTATAGCTAGCTAAATAGTGATGGATCGAGAACCACGTATTAACTTGTCAGCACAACTTAGTAATAAATTGAGATGACTAAATGTTGCTAAGTTGCGATACCTTTATTCATCTATTGCGATGCCTAAATAGTTGGTAAGTTGTGATGCTACCACAAATGCATCGCAAAACTAAACAAATACATCGCAATATAATCGCAAATGCATCGCAACAGAAAAAAATGATAAACCACAACATTGAAAAATATTCATAACACCACATATTAACTTCATAAATACAGTTAACCTGCCAAAACTATCGCATAAATTTGTCCACAACTAGCCATAATCACATATGCATCCACAACTTGTCAGTCATAACAAAAAACTATGTCTTAACCCCAAACGCATCACAAACCCAAAACAAATGCATTGCAATAGAATCGCCAATGCTCATTGCAACAACAAAAAATGATAAACCACAATGTTCACAAAGCTTCATAACACCACATATTAACTTCATAAATACAATTAACCTGTCAGAACTGTGGCATAAATTTGTCCATGACCATAAAGTATCACATATGCATCCACATCAAATCAGTCATAACCAAAAAGTTAGTCTTAACCACAAATTGAACTACATCATAATGGTATCACAACTGAGAATGTACCACAAGCCTAGTTTTGCCCATACACTAACACAGAACTAAGGATGTACCACACAACCCACTTCCTGAATTGGTGCACATCAACGGCTTCTGGTAACTGTCCAAAGGCAAGTCTATACATAAAGTAACAAAGGTATGCCCCGCAGTCATCATACCCTATTTGCTTCTGTGATTCTACATGCTTAGTTTTCAACTTAGTTCAATCCCCATCTTTGATTGGCAAACCCAGAAAAAACCCACCATACTTTGCCTTCCTCCTCATGGCATGGAGGAATATTGACTTTTCATGCTCAAATCTCCCATGTGTCCCAAGGCTATCGTAAATGAACATCGTGCATTCACCAAATCTAAAGTCTGACAAGGACCAGTGATTACTCTTGAGGAGTGGAACAAGCCACCTACTATACATGAATGCATGATCACCATTGCAAGATCCGCGCACATTCTTGATCCTATCTTCATACGAAGCCTCGTGATCAAAACTTTTAGGCTTTCTACCCGCCATCCATGTATCGAAAGGTTTCTGCTCAGCATTACAAAATGACCGCATGCATGTACAAAGTAAGGAATAAAGAAGCATGATCATAAGTATGCATTCGTATACAATGTTAAGGTAACTCACCAAGAAGTGAGGATCAAATATGAAGACGCTGGGGTGCTCTTTACCATGTAGCTTCCTCAAGTGCTTTCGCATGAGTGCCACATATGCATCTACGACAAAGTTGTTGAACCATCCTGCATCTGACATCTCTTCCTCCACCCCAGGGTATCCTTGCCACCTAATGCTATGGAGGTTGCTAACCTTGACAGGTACCCCATTAGCAAGGCCAACATCGAAGGTGTAAGAATTCTCTTGGGAGCCTCCAAATTTTGTAAACAATTGTCTCATCCTTGGGTGTTAGGTAGAATTCACTGGGATGGTTTCCCTCCCGTTGCGTTGGAGTGCAACCTCACAGAAGAAAGGTGATCGACATTGTATAGCAAGATTTGTGGTTCTCAACACAGATACTGTTAGAGGGAGTGACCTGATGTACACAGTGATGGGGAGGGGAGCAGTAGAACTGGCTCTAGTGGACAACAAAAGAGGCCCAAACAACCAAAAAAAAGAGGAGAAGAATGTTCTATCTTTGGGCCTCTTCTCTGCAGCTGGAGGATTTTTCTCTGCTTCCATCTCCTCCACGAAATCATCAACAGCCAGATCCTTTTCAATGTCATCTGCTATATCCAAGCCCTTGCCAACCACCTCTAGTGCAGATTCAGCGTCAATGCACTCAAGCCCATAAGCAATATGCCCTTTCTTGAGGGCTTGTATGCTGAGCTTGTAGTCAGGTACCCTTTGCACCAACCACTTCAAAAGCCTAGGTTGCAAGCCATCTGCCTACTGCAACCAATCCAATCTAACATCATTTGCTTCCACCAACTCAAAAAACCAAAACTGCATAAACACATAATTAATAATGCAATTAGTACATCAAAGATTACAAAAATAATATTAGAAATTATCACAAGTTTGGTACTTGACATTCATACCTGTAAAATAGCCGAACAACCAAGCAAATTGAATCTACCTTTCCTCATGTCCTCGTATGCATTTGTAACTCCTCTCCATAGTTGGACATACATTTCTCTGCCCCAAGGATAATTTAATAATGTACTCAAGTCCTCCTCATCCATCATAGCCAAGAACCTCATTTCCATAAGGTCTCCTGGCCTAGGTAGGAGGAATACTGCAATTATGTACAAAATCGCCAACCTAATTTTCTCTTGTATCTTTGTCTTCTTTCATTCAAACAATTCCCGAATCATTGTCGAAGTGATTTTTTATTGTCCTTTAAACATTCTATCCTTGAAGACACTAGAAGATGAGACTTGATATTTCTCGGCTATAGTGTGTAGAGGCAGCCCAAGAATTAGAGAAACATCCAAGGGCTTAACTTGAACCCTCTTTCCACCAATATCAAAAGTCAGCCCACTGACCTTCCTATCTAGAATCTCGCATATTAGTCTATGACAGACTTGCGAGTGCAGAATCTTCAATAAATCTCCAAATACAGAATTGGAGAGTTATCGATGGGCTTCGCCTTTTATTATCTGGCTAAATTGAGCTAGCTTCTTCATGGTACACTTGCAGTCAAGTTTAGGCAACTGCAATTGGATAGAAAATTGTAATCAGATAAGCATCCTTACAGCAGCATTCTTGCATTACATCATCACACCCTATACAATCAGCCTTCGCAACCTATGCAATTAACTTTCACAGCTATGACATTCACTTTTGATACAATTATATCAACCTTCGCAACAAAATAAATTTCACAATTTCAAATAGAATTACTCAACCATCGCAACCTAACCAATTAACCTACACAACCTATGTAATTTACTTTCACAACTAAATAAATTTCACTCAACTTCGTATAATTACTCAACCATCGCAACCTATGCAATTAAAATTAGCAACCTTTTATATCAACCTTCACAACTAAATCAGTTAAAGCTATTATTCCTACATAATCACAACCCAACACATTTTACGCAATTATATATAACAACTATTTTATACACGATTCTTGTCCACAATTCAAATAAAAATAACATCAAACAACATACATTCATGGTAACCATTTATATTCCCGACAACAACACTATCTCAAACAAAACCACCAAAATGAAGTGCTGATGAGAAAAAAAAATACACTTTCTGTAACCACTTACTTTTTTTCTGGTGTCAGTCTTCTTCTTCCCTGTATTTTTCTCTTTGCCCTTTGTAGTCCGTGGAGCCATTTGCATCGATGGAGAGGGAGTCGACGGAGAGGGGCATTGTCCAACTGGCGAAGATGGCACACGGAGAGGGGGAGGGCGAGAGGGGAGTCGGCGGAGAAGGGCGTGAGCAGAATAGGGTGTCGGTGGATAAAGGAGTCGTCGGAGAGGGGTGTCGGCTAAGGGGTGTCGCCAGAGTTGCGTCGGTGGAGGTAGATAACGGTTTCGAAGTAGCTGCGAAGGGAGATGGGAGGTGGTCTTGGAAAATGAAGTGAGTGAGGGGAGACACTGGGAAGGGGGGAAATGACATGCGCCAGGGCGAAGGCGGCGTCCTTTTGAGCGGGAAAGATCACATTGAGGGGCAGTTTAGGCATTACAAAAAATTAAACCATCTGCCTCTTATGTGCACCCTTTTTTTGTTAGACTTTTTCCATATCTTTGGGTCTTTTTTGAACTCTCAATTTTTTCACCTAGCCCAGAATTTCTGGATGAAATTACCCCTAAAATCTTTCGTAGACCCAAATAATTTTGGAGTTCAGCCAAGATTCTTGATTTCTGAAACACTGATTGATATAGGCTTCCATGTCCTATGTACATCAATTAGATTTGTTTTGTTGATAGCAAAGATGGCTCAAATGATTGGAGTCAGAATATTGCAGAGGTGAAGTTTTATAGTTCATCTTATGGATATGGATCTTCACTTCCTACGTTCATCAGATTTGATTTGCTGACTATAAGTATGGCTCAGAATGATCGGGGAATGTCATTGCAATAGAAGCATTTCAACATGCTGCTTTATGGGCTGCTGTTCCTGCCATTTTGCCGAAAGAAGTCCGAAGAATAAAAAGAAAAAGCACCAAAGACATGGAGAAAAAGGAAAAGGGGTTCCCATTCACACATCAAAAGTACTTCTTTACATGCCATTGTTCACTAAATTCTTTCCCATTGCCTGACTAATCTATCACCTTTTTCCAACCTCCATATTTGACATCACTGTCCATGTCCCTCTATATACTCCTTATAAACCATCCTACTCCCTCTCATCAGTGAACAAGACCAAGCACAACAAAAAATGACAGAAGACTCCAATGCCCACAAGCAATCAAGCAAGAAAATGGCTGCAGCCTACTCCCCGATTTCTCTTCGACGTCGAGTCTTGACCACCATCGCCATCTTCCTCCTCCTCGCCGGTGTAGCTGCTCTTTTAGTCTGGCTTGTCTACCATCCCACGGCCCCAAGTTTTATCATTGTCGGTGCCTCCATCTTCGACGTGAACACCACCTCCTCCAACGTGATTTCCACCACCATGCAGTTCACCGTGGCGGCCCACAACCCAAACAGGCGAGTCTCTATCTACTATGACCACTTGACGGCCTATGTGAGTTACAAGAATGAGGCCATCACGCCGCCACTGCCTCTGCCGCCGCTTTTCCAGGGCCACCGGAGCATGGTGGCAATGGCGCCAACTCTTGGAGGTGTGCTGGTGCCCGTGTCGCAGGAGGCAGCGGCCGGATTGGTGAGGGACCGGGCTTATGGGCTAGTAGGCCTGAGGTTGGTGCTGTTGGGGAGGCTCAGATGGAAGGCTGGGGCCATCAAGAGTGGGAGATATGGAATATATGTGAAATGCGATATGCTGGTTGGTATGAAGAAAGGGCATGCAGGCCCAGTCCCTTTGCTAGGCAATCCTGATTGTAGTGTGGAGATCTAAAGTATTTCAACTGTTAGATGCACAATTAGTACATGATTTGAGAGTGCTGATTTTTCAGTGTCACTCATCAAATGACGATGTAGAAGGGCGTGAAGAACATGTTCAAACTGTAGAACAAAAAGGGTATTACAGTACTGATAGTGGTGTGTAATGTAATAGAATTAAGTGGTTCAATTCTTAGTTTGTGGATAAAATGCGATGTAAATCATTAAATCATGAAAAGTTGCACCTTGAGCAATAAGAGTAAGGTACGTATTCAAACTTGTTCACTGACACGTCCATTGAGAGTGTTTTTTCATTTATGTTGGAAAGTAGTGCCACGAGAGTAAGCAGCAAAGAGATGGCTACAAAAGCAGCTTATATAGTAATTGATGCTATATAAATTCAAGCGTCTTGCCTTGAAGTGGGGAGACGGATTATATGAGCTTGTGACATGGCTCTCATCATTCAACACAAAAAGTAGTAAAAGAAACAAAAAATGTCAATCTACTCATATACTTAGGCTCAATCTTATTACAAGCTAACAAATCTTAAAGTATTTCTATATATCCTCTGCATTCCTCGCTTAGGAGTATGTTCGCCTTCATAATGGTGTTACCAAGTGCTGCTTCATCGATATGAATTCCTCCTAGAATTTCTGCATTACCATGCACATTGAGAAAAAAAATTCCACCCTTCAGCCCACTAAATTACTATTCTAGCAAAAAAAAGGCTCACCTTAATTACACAATAATTTTTTTCCATAGAAATGTAGCCCTTAATTGGGATGAGCACTGTTGCATAATATTTGTGGTTGCCACGCACAATATGCTACAACTCCCGGTTGGTTACCATGAGAGCAAACAGAAAGGGAGAGAAAGATAGTAATCACAAACCTTTCATTGCTTTCACTTCTCTCCTCTGGCTTGCTAACATTTCAATCCCTATCCACAGCGCTTTCCAGAGCCCTCGTTATTGTTGAGACCCGCTATCAACGTGTCTATTTTCTAACCAGCAACATGTTTTGCATGTGTATAGATATATATAGAATTACATAAATAAAACTAGCAACAAGTTGGGACAGAAGAAGTGTCCATCCCTCCAGCTTGTTGTCCATCTCTCCCACATTCCGAAGGAACATAATACTCAGTTTTTTTTTTCCATTTGAAGAAAATAAACAACCAACACTTTTATCATAAAGCCTTCAAGAACTCATGGTGATTTATTAAAATTAAAACAACTTCAATCATAATTCACATGACACTTCTTTTAATTGGTATATGACATTTTTTTGGGTATACATTTTGCATTGCTCTTGCAAAACATTGCATTTAATTCAATCTATGCTTATTCATTAAAATGACCCGATTTCAGCCACAAGCTTAGTTCATAAGAAAATTTAAGCTCAGTCAGAAGAGAGACCAGATGCAATGCTCAGGATCCCATGGAGTAAGTTTATGCCAAGGTAAGGTTCTGGAATTCATGTAAGTTTTATGGTCTGCTCTTCTTTGACCTTCTGCAATGACAACAGAAGTATGAAGGAAAAGATGGACATATATTAGTTCAAGAGAAAAGCTAGTTATTTTATGGAAAAAATAGTGCCCATACTTTCACTTACATTGGAGATGTTTATCCATGAATCAAGTGTTCTGATCGCCTTCCCAGATAAATGTGTTTCACGCGCCAAGGCTACGCCTTCACCAAGGCTGCCTACACATCCACTAACTAAAAGTGCTGCCGCAGCATTCAGAATCTGACAAAGGGAGATAGCCAATAAAGTCATACAGGCAAAGAGGAAGCCAACAACAAGATTCTAAAGTTTGGATGTCGTTGTGTGTGGGTGTGTAATGTGTCGTCCAGAGATAGAAAGAATCAGTCAGTTGAAATTAAAGCTCAAATCTATGGATGGGTACCTATCACAGAAAAAGGATAAAGCAGCAGCAATGCAAACAATGTTACTGAGAATACAACTCACAAGTGCATCTGCAATAGCTCCTTTCTCACCCGCAAGGACATTCCTAAGAACTTCTGCATTGTACTGTGGGTCTCCTCCTTTCAAGTTCTCCAAAGAGCAGCGAGAAATGCCAAACTCCACTGAACAAAACTCATATTACGTCAGTAATAATCACAAGAGGAAGACTAAAGTCCTTGTCGAAGTGAAAGGAAGGACAAGTATCATACTTGGGTCAAAGGGGAATTTCTCAATGCTGTCTGGAGTGACATCAAGAACTATTCCAGGCCCTTTCAACCAAAAACAGAGGTAATGCACGTATTAATTACCAATCTTTAGATTATGCTACAAAAGGAATACACAGAGTGGAAACATCTGTCGAGTCATAATAACTCAAGTGTAAGTAATTCCAGAGGTAAGTGAGAAACAACAAGACCAGATTACTAACCAAGAGGACTCATTTCATCTAAACCTTCTGAATGAACTACCAGTGCCCTTTTCATGCCAAATCTTTGCAGTGCCTTAGCCATTTTCACAACCTGTGAAAGCAGTCCACATTTTAGTTAAAAATAAAAAAAGAGAATAAGTCAATTGACTAGGGCATCTTAAAGAAACTGAGACAGTGACTATTAAATGATAATAACAAATTACACAGTTATATCATATATGCACCATAATTTCGTACAATTCTGCCTAATGAGACTAAAACTCATTGGTGCAGCATTTATCTATCAATAACTAGTTGCAATTGTGTTTGTCTATATACTTAAGATCGTTCTGAGATAGAATAATTACATTTAAAAATAAATCAGTTGTGAACTAATAAATATTGAAATAATGTTCAAACATTTAGCAGCTGACAAATACAAATAATACATATTGTACAACATCCTTCTGTCACAGTTGAAGATCCGCCTTTCCCCGAGTAGCTAGCTGCATGAATTGATTCTCAAGGTTATCTTGATTCCATAGACTTCATATATCCTATGATTACCCACCCATTGATTTTAAAAACTATGAGAGAAAAGGGCTTGCCAAAGCTTTATTGAAAATATAAGCATTAAGGGAGCCATGAATTGATATAGAAACTTAGAACTGATCATCATTTGAACCTGCCCCTGCACTCATCACCCTCGTCATTCATCATACTTCCATTTCGGATAATCATGAAGGGTGCCATCAGTGTCCTTCTTTACCCAAAAACACAGCACCAATTTATTTGGTACATCAAAACCTATATCATTAATCATTTTAGTTTAAGAAAGGTACTTACAAGATTCTCGTGATAGACGCCCACAACAGCGAAAGGTACTCGTGCTGGATTCAACATAGGACCCAAGATATTGAATACAGTCTTCACTTTAAGTTTTTTCCTAACCGGGGCAACAATTTTCATAGCTGGGTGGTATTTAGGTGACATCATGAAGCCAATACCAGTTTCTTGTACACAGTTCCTTACTTCCTATTTTTTGAAAAAAAAAATTGAGAAATAAGGCATCAGGTAATATTATAAAAATGAATTAATGATGCAGCATCTAGAAAAGAGGGATAACTCTACTTTTGAGAAACGTTAAAATGAAAAAAAAAACAAAAAAAGAAGAGAAAAAAACAAAAAGTAAGACAACATAATGAAATTTGAGGCCTCATAAGGACTGCACACAACCAATACTCAATCAAAGCACGCTCCTCTACCGGAGAGTAAAACTAATGTCCAGATACTCACTAGATGATCACCACATACAGTGAAATTTCTTTTAAAAACTTTAGATTCAAGTTTAAAATGTGACTTCCATCCCAATGAAAGGAACTCTACAAGTAAAAGCCACATTTTGTCCCCTAGACCTATAAATCTTTGGCTCAACATGAGACTCAAACTCAACCTGAAGCCAGGAACTACACCAACTACATCCTAATACATCAATAAAGTTTAGATTTTAATGTATAACTTTTAACTAAACTACATCTATGTTTTCACGTAGCCTTTAGTGTCAATGCCAAATCACCCTGAACTATTATCCAGCTTTTTTAGATTGACATAGGCAAAGAACATAACATTTGGACGAAAAAAAAAGTGTCGACATGTATAATTATAACATGGCAGTATAGCTATCAAGTAGCATTATAAATCCTCAACACTTTTAAATCAAATTATAAGATCTTGAGTAACTTATTTGTTCATGAATCACCAAGTTAATTTGCAGAGTAACACCAAAATGGACATCTATGAGGAAAAGATCATTCCCCTTCAAATACAGTTAAGGGAATGGTATAGATTTCCACAAGAAAGCATAAAAGTTTAGAGATAATAACTAAATAACATATAGATAAATAGAATTATTAAACTCTAAGTACGCAATAGAGAAAGCAACTAACCTCAGGATCCAAATTAATATTTACTCCTAATGCTTCTAATACATCAGCACTTCCACAGGCTGAAGAACTAGACCGATTCCCTTGCTGTGAGAAAAAAAAATATCATTTCAACATTTCTAATATCAGTAATTAGCCATGAAAAGAAATCACAAAAGAAAACAAACGCATTGCTACCTTGATCACTTTCACGCCAGAAGCTGCGGCAAGTATAGAAGCACCTGTGGAGATGTTAACAGTATTAGCCCCATCACCACCAGTTCCAACAATGTCAACTCCATTATCCACTCCTTCAACCTTCCTACAAACTTTTAGCATTGCCCTTGCCATGCCTACTATCTGCACGAAATAAAAAGTACAAACAAATTACTAGAAGCAGTGTACGATATCACATTACAAATTTTTTACTCGTACAGTTCTTTTTCCAGCCTTCACATCAATGAAAAATAATTTTTTGATTAGAAAATGAGAAACATAGATGTCAAGCACCTACCTCTTCATATGTCTCTCCCTTTGCTGCCAAGAGAACAAGGAAAGCGCTTATGAGAGCTTCACTTGCCTCATTCAGTAGGAAATCAACCGACTTCTCTGCTTCCTCTTCCGATAGATTAACTTGATTTATCAAAATTTCTATTATCTACATTAAAATTGGCAAAGAGCAGGAAGAAGAACAACATAAAAATCTCATAACACAAACTAAAAATTAAATTAGACAAGCCAGCCAATTTTTATACCTCCTTGAACTTTGCTTCTGAAAGCTTCGGGCTTGAGCCAAAACAAGGCAAGTTATTTGTTGGGACAGCTGAAAGAATACTTGTTTTTTGTATTTGACTTGCCTGGCTACTATGTAAAAACTTTCTTGTGCCTAACTGCCTTGTATACGGCTTGTAAGAAATATGAGGACTGTATATAGAACGAAGTCCACAGGTTGCCATTATAAAAGACCTTCTTCGTTATCTAAAAGGTAAATGCTCCTGGCAGCTCACTTGTTTGCTTCATCAACAAAAAAAAACACTACACTAATGTAGCAAGCACATGAGAAAACCAGCCTCAAAATCTGCATAGTCCAGATAAAACATAACCATATTAAAAGCCAAACTGCAGAGCAATTCAATAAAAAAAAGAACACAAATGACCAAGCATTCAATAAATCTGCACATTTATGTGCCAGCTACCTTGGTACTTATCCACAAACATAGCACTTCCCCCCACCTCAGACAATGCTTATTTGTTTTTCAAAAAAAAAAAAGATTAAAAGATAAAATATCAGAAAACTAGGAAATTAATTGCTTAATTAGTGTGTATAAGCAAAGGCCTTGGATTTTCCAAATTTACATATCCCAAATTGCGACACTAAAGATCATGAAAAGACCAACAAATAAGCTAGGATTATTTATCTTTGGACTCCAGCAGAGTCTTCCTCCATTGCCTGTTGTTACTGAAATATTCACTAAAACATATAGATCATTCATATCAAGTTATCAACTAACTTAAGAACCAGGGTGATGTCCAACTAACAAAGGAAAAAATTGCAATTTTAGATGAGCCGTCGGATGATAATCCAATGGCCAGGAGCTTTAAAAATCCCCCTCCTTCCTCCCCCAGCCCTGTAAACTGAGGAGGACCCTGCATTGAGGGGAGGCCGAGCCAAGTGCTCTCTCCTCAGCCAGGAGGAGGTCAAGGTCCATGGATTCCGGTGCCAGGGAAGCGTCGCACCCTATCTTTTGCAGGGTGGACACCGGCGCCGGAGAAGGTCTGCGACAAGAGATGGAAGGAGAAGGAGAGGGTGGTGGCATACCCGATCGTCTGGGCGGAGGGTTGGCGCCGGTCACCGTCGGCACGGCGAAGAAGAGAAGAACATGTGCAGAGAGTTCCACGTGCAACACACCCAACACGTGGATAAGAGTAAAAAGTGTTACATGGAAAGGTCAACTACGCAAGAGATGTGAGGAGTTATTTTGCCAAATCCACAATCTTGAATGAGTGTGGGCCGGCAAAATCTATTAGAATCCCGTTTACATGGGCCCTAGCTCACGTGCGTCTGTATGAGTTGAGATGATCTAGGCCGTCGAACTTTGCTCCGACGGTGGGCATTAGGGAGTAGGCGGGTTTGAATCACTTGCCACCCTGTGGGCTGTAATATTGAAATTGGAGGGTTGAGATTGTCTTAGATCATGTAGACGTGCATGATTCTGGTCTCATGTGAACTTTTTTTTCATGTTCTTATGTTAATTTATGTTTTACCTCGGTGCAAGTCGATATTGCCATAATTATCAAAGTTCGGCGATTTGGCCGTACCTCCACGAAGTTGCAGTTCAAAGTTCGCCGCGAGGGTCTGCAAACAATGAAAAAGGGGGAGGCTGAAGACGCCGACGGGCCATGAAAAGGCGATGGTGAATAATTGCTGCTGCCAGCGAGGGGCCGGGAGGAGCATGCAAGAAGATGGCAAACCAATTCTCTGATGCTTGGGACAGAAAGGGCAAATCTAAAAGAGGACGTTTTACATCATATATAAAGAAAGAGCATGATTCTTTTGGGTAGTTAGAGCATGATTCTTTTGGGTAGTTAGATTCTGATACGATGGTGAGTATCAAATTAGTGAATAAGTGAGTGTGTCAAATTAATAGGTAGGTGAATTCTTTATAGCCGTTTGTAACCGTCCGATCAAGCTCTGGTTGAGACTTAAACCAACCTCATATTAGCTAAATGAGAGCAATCTCATTTAAACTTTTCCTAATCTAAAAATTGCGTAACGTAATTTATGAAAGGTGACCCTTGCTTGTAGACATTAGATCAAATCTGACGGCTCAAACAACACACTACAACTTCAAATCATAAGTTGCAACAAAATTCTTCGTAACCTTTCCAATCATGAATTGGGAAAATTATTTGGCACGTGGTATAATTCTATGCTCACAGCCAATGGGTGAATGACACGCTTCCCAAAAAGTGAGCCCTTGTGAGACCTCTTTACCAGCACGGAAGTCATGCCATCCACAAACACAAACCAGTGATGAGCACGGCATTTCTGCGCACGACGCGTAGGTAATAACCACTCCCTAAGAATCAGCTCGCCTTATAAAAGAGTCGTGCTATAAAAGAGTCGTGCTATATAGCAGACGAGATTATCACGGTAGACCTCACGTGCCCCATGTGGCATTCCTACGTGGCAACCTAGGACCCACTTTCGTTTTATTTTGCAGACGCTTACGGGACCGGAGCAAAAAGCCGGGCCGGAAAACTGCTTCGCACCGGCCGGAAAAGTTACCACTCCCTTCTCGACGGAGCTTTTTCCCCGCTCTTCCCACGTTTTTGGTGGTGAGGGAGTGGAGCAAAGTCAGCCATATAATAAAGGACATCTTTTTTCAAATGAAGATAGGCGCTTTATTGGACGGAGGGAGTAGCAGAAACGTAACAGAAGCAAGAAGACAGGCACTAATTGACCAGTGATGACAACCCTAAATTACAGTAATTAGAGAAAAAGCATAGAGACAAAGACTCTGATTAAATGGCAAAACATAGAAAACAATTGAACCATAATCTTAAAACAAAAGCTGCAAAAATCCAGAAATCTACCTTGAGATTAGGATTGTAAAGCAAACGTCTCACTCGAGGCGGTGGTGGAAAAACACCAGATCTAAAGCAGGCCGGCCAATGAGAGGAGGAGGCGGCGGCGAGGAAGCAATCGGAGAAGCCGGAGCGGGGGTCGCGGCGCAGGTGGCGGGTTTGAACTTATTTTTTGGGTTATAATTGAAGGTGCTGATCGGGTCAGCCCGGGTTGACCTTGATAGAATAGCCCGGCCAAAGTTTCAGGCCTATGATTTTGCTTGGAATTTTGTCTCGGTTTGGTTATGGCCATTCCTTTTTGGGAGTGTTGGATTCCCATATTCCATGCCTAAGCCCGGCCATAACTTGACTAATGATGATATTACCAAAAGTTCTTTATTCCCATAATCCATGCCAATTGCCAAGCTAACTTTGTGATGTCTGGAATGAAAAATAACACTATATTTATATTTGGTATCACCATACACAGAAGTGAAATTATATTCAGCATAAGGTTTTTCAAAATGAATAGGAAATAAGTCATGAAAGTTGAATTGAGACACACACTACTAGCAGATGCAAATGTCCTCGAGAGGACATGACTTCGAAACTTGAAAGTCATCAAGTACTGTGTTGAGCCTGTGTGAGGGTATTATTGCGAGGAACACACTATCTCAATCCTTAAACAAGGGATGCCAATAGTCTAATTGAAGATGTATCAGGTCTCATCATTTTCCACTATTTCTAAAATAGTTGATGATTTTTTTAGCATCAAACAAGCAGGGTTACTTTTGCTATTTTAGCATACACAAAACTGATCCTTACAATATCTATCAATGTCTGAAACTCTAACAGATGCCCATGGAAAGGGACTAAGCCAAAATTGAATCTCCCCAATATATATGTTGCTGCCCATAAAAAGAAACTCTAAGGATGTCTCCTTGAAGTAGAGACTGTGAGTTCGAACCTCACTCCGCTGGACACCCAACAGAGATTATATCCGGACTTACCTGGTATGTGCTGCCCCGCGGGAGTTAGCTGCAAAATACAATGCTCTAGGAGGCTGATTACCCTTTGCCCATCTAGTCTAATCGGTTCCTAAGGACTCAGACACCCCTTGTTATAAAATGAATAACTAATGCACCAAGGTATTGTTGATTATGTGTTTGTCCTTGATGTGTAATAAGAACTTCTCTAGCCATACAATTATTTCATTTACTTTATCAAACCTTCCACAGATATTAATGTACTCCCTCCGATGCTCCATCTGGTCCATTTAAATGGAGGGTTTCTACTATCTAATAAAAATCAACCGTTTTTGAGCTAGAACATCTAAAACAGGATGGAGTAATTAGCTAAGAGGAAATTTATCTAAACGTGCATTCTCTTGCTTAAGATAGAAAGGCAAAAAGGTGACCGAGTTCATCACATGGGTACAAAGAATTTGTGGCTAAAAAACAAGATTATCGCTAATCGAATCTAAACCCATGAATCATCTCAAGTATCCAAGACTGCCAACAAATTTAATTACTTGTAGTCCACGTAGAATTAGGCACCTTTGGACTTTCGATGCACAATTTAATCATCTCAAGTAACATCTAGAAGACATTGTCTGCATGGGAGATACAAGACTGCCCACTCAAGGACCTAATCCAAATCTAAAACCTGAAACCTGAAACCCTATAACCATACAATAATACAATACCCATGTTTGTGATGGGGCCCATACATGATCCAGCAAACTCCAGACGTGCCACACGTGTGAAACAATCCCCTTACTTTCCAAAATTTCCCCAATCTCTCACGACTTTGACCAGCTCTTCCCTCCTTGCTATTTTGTCTCTTTCCTTAAATCTCCCAACCCGGCGCACGTTAACCCCACAGCTTACCCTACTCCCTCCGTCCAACGTTACCTATCTGGGTTAGATAAGCAAAATCAACTAAAGTTTTGGTTCTCTAATTTTTTTTTTCAGTGTATCTACTATCTGTCCATGTGTGCCACCAATTTACTAATAAACACGAGTATTAAATACACTAAAAAAATAGAAATAACGTGTTTCTGAATGCAAGCTCAGAACGTGTGCAAGTATATAACCGTCAAATCATGTGAGCCCTACTATGATCTGACGGTTTGGACCCTAAGCACGTCAAATCATGTGAGCCCTAACTATGATCTGACGGTTTGGACCCTAAGCACACATTCTGCCCAAGTTTATATTAGGTTCCACACAGACAATAGACCAGACACAACAGGACCTATCTGGCCGTCAAGGACAAACGGTTGTCCGTGTCCGTGGACAACCGTGTCCATTAATCTTTTAGAAACCCTAAGTTGAACTTATATGTGAAGACATATCTTTTATGAATTATGGATATCAAATTAGATATTGAACTTATATGTGGAAGTATATTTTTATAATTTACACAAGTTTTTATGAATAAAAAATTAATTATCTTAGTATAGGAATTAAAAAGTAGATATTCCAAAATTTAGACTTATTGTCCATTATATGTTCGCAAATGTCCGTTGTCCGCACACAGACTACGGCAGACAGACACAATTGCAGACAAACGAACTGGCTAACCCAAGTTAAGATTGCAGATGAACACCGATAACCATCCGTCCTTGTCCATCCCTGTCCGTAAACACCCTAAGAGGACCTGTTACATGACATTGTTCAAAAAAATTTATCCCAATCCAGGCAAGTAAATCTAAACGGAGGGAATACAAGCCAGGGCAAGTTAGCACCGCACACGGTGCACGTTAGCACGCACCCCCTCCAAATAATAAATATTTACATCCAACACGACGCTCATGGCTTTTGCGTAGCAGCAGCAGTGGAAGAAGAAGGAAGCAGACGAAAGCCAAATCTCCGTCGCCGTAGCGCCGCTCGCCTCGACCAAATCAATCCAAGACAGCCTTTCTCATCCCATTCCGCCACGACCCATCTCCCCCAATTCCCCCCCAAAATCCCATCTTTCCCCCTCCTTCGATCCCATCTTGTCCCTTGAATCACGTCGTTTCTTGCAGCAGAGGCTGCCCGGGGGGCGTGGGAGTTGGGTGGCGTTTCGGTGGCGCGCGACGTGTTTGTGTATTTGCGGCAGTGAATGCAGCTGGCGGGATTGATTGGCGGATTGCATGGTTTAGCATGCAGAGGTAGTGGGCACGTCCGGTGAGGTGGGGCTTGGGAGTTGGGAGAGGAGGGTGAGGATGGCCGGGCAGGTGGTGAAGGTGCGCCGTGAGCTGTTGGCCGCGTGCATGACGTGCCCCCTCTGCAATAAGCTGTTCAAGGAGGCCACCACCATCTCGGAATGTCTCCATACGTGTGAGTGGTTTGAGCTCGGAGATCTGTTCGTTGTTATGTTTGGAATGAGCTTGTTTTGTAGTTGTTTGATCTGGGGCTCTGTTGTTTTGTCGAATTGTTGCACTGTTAGGAGGTTACGACGTAGTAATGCGAGGTTGTGTGCATGATTTGATCTGTTCGTGCTTCAGTTTCGCTCGTTTCGGAGTTGTTTGATCTGGGTCTCTGTTGTTTTGTGGAATTGTTGCACTGTTAGTGGGTTACGACGTAGTAATGCCATGTTGTTGTGTCAGTTGCTTCTGTTTCCGTTCTATTTAGTAGTTATATACGTGATTTGATCTGTTCGCGCTTCTGATCATTTTGTAGTTGTTTGATCTGGGTC
The DNA here is from genome assembly GCA_039654745.1 of Houttuynia cordata. NCBI lineage: Eukaryota > Viridiplantae > Streptophyta > Magnoliopsida > Piperales > Saururaceae > Houttuynia > Houttuynia cordata. The sequence continues at coordinate 34,297,630 of CM077505.1, read as the reverse complement.
TCTGTTGTTTTGCGAAATTGTTGCACTGTTAGTGGGTTACGACGTCATAGTGCGATGTTTTTATGTTGTTGCATTTGTTTACGTTTTTGTTAGTAGTTATATGCATTATTTGATCTGTTCGTGCATCAGTTTGGTTTTTTTCGTAGTTGTGTGATATGGGTCTCTGTTGTTTCGTCGAATTGTTGTTGTGATTGTAGGTAATGACGTAGTAATGCCATGTTATCATTTTGTTGCATTTGTTTACCTTTTCATTAGTTGTTATATGCATGATTTAACAACTAATGCAAAGAAGACCTTTAGATGCCCGAGTGAGAAGATTAGAATGGATACATGTAAACGATGCTAAAAGAGGGAGAGGGAGACCTAAAGAGAACTTGGATGAAGTTAATAAGAAAGGATTTGACTTTACTATCTCTTACAAAAGAGTTAGCCCAAAACAGGCTGGAATGGAGGAGTAAGATCCGTGTTGCGGACTCCAAATAGTTGGGAAAAGGCGCTACTTGATTATGATTATGTTATATGCATGATTTGATCTGTTCGTTCTTTTGTTTAGCTCGTTCTTTAGTTGTTTGATCTGGGTCTCTGCTGTTTTGTCATTTGTGGAATTTTTGCTCTGTTAGTAGATTACGATATAGCAATTCCATGTTTTTGATGTAATGGTTTTCATTGTTCATGCTATTGTTTGCCTCTACCTCTTTGGGTTCTGATATCTAGGCGGTGGCTTGTTTTGTTGCCTGTTGCTGAAGAAGAGAAGATATTCGATATTCATTTTAGCTATTATATTTAAATTGTAGTTCCTACAGCTTAAAGATTCATGTGATACTCTTTGCTATTGCTCGCATTTGTGTTCTGTTCGATTTTTAGATCAGTTATGATTTTGTTATTCGTGTCTGTTTGGCTCTTATCATGGTCAGTCCAATTTTGTCTCCTTTCCTCTCCAATGATTCATTCAGTCGTGCTCTTACTATGAGTTTCGCTCTTTGAGGAAACATAATTGGGAGGTCCTGTCCATTTAACTATTTCTTAGGGCTTGTGACCTTTGTTTTTTGGTTGGTGGGTAGGTAAGGGGCGTGCATACTGCAACATGTGGTAAAGAGATTTAAGTTAGAATTGAGAAGTTTGAAGACAGTCAATAAGTTAATCACAGAAGATTACATTACGCATGTGTTCATCTATTTATACAGAGTGGAAAGGAAAACAATAACTTCTACGCAGTAGTTACATAGAGGTGCAAGTCTCTGGAAGAGAGAATCGTGGGATAGTTATACATCTATGGCTGAGAGAGACATGCTGATGAAGGGACGAGATTTTCTGTGTTTACATGTGGAACTGCAGATGCATGTAATTGGCTCTTGGATGATCCCGTAAAGTGTAAAGGATCTTCCTCACTTCATTTACCTTGCTTGGTGTAGGAGAGAGCCAGAATATGTGTGCCTGTACTAAATAAAAGACTTTCTGCAGTTTTTATGTTCCCTCTATGCTTTTGCTACTTTACATTATAAAATGTAAAATAAGAATGGAATCTGGTGTGTGAAGATATCTTAGGTCTAATTAGTATGAAAAGGCCCGTTTGTCTGTTTGAAATTTTTTTTTTCTGTCCAAAGCGACTGGTGGTATATTCCCTTTCTTGTTCGTTTGTTTTTTGGGTGTGTGTGTTTTTGTTTCCTTAAATAATCATGTTTGACTTACACCATTTCTCCTTTCCTCTCCTCCAAATTGCCAGTTTGCAGGAAGTGCATATATGACAAACTCACTGAGGAGGAGATTGACTCCTGTCCAATATGCCATATTGATCTTGGTTGTTCTGCAGTGGAGAAGCTTAGGTCAGTGTTAAATCTTGTATCATTTTCCCTTTGCTTTGCGGTTGTGTTTCATTTGTTCGAGGCTTATATGTTCTTCCTTTTTCCCTTTTTCATTTATATTGATGGATTATTATACTGTTAAAGTACACGTAGAAGAAATTATACCAAAGATAAAGATGATCTCAGGGTCAATATATCTATGAAGTGAATGACGTTGGCTCATGGTTTCCACAATGCATATTGCAATAATAGCATATCACAGTACCTTGTGAATCTGCCATTATACTTTTTGATAATTTTATACTCAAAGCATGATAAGATGTGGGCTTATTGTGTTGTTGCAATTTCAAGCATATCATATTCTATTGATTGCATTCTTTCCTTCATGGCTGTGTGTCAGTATGGTAACATTAAATGTATTTTGGTAGGATTTAGCTGATTTGTTTCGCTATCAGTGTCAACGGTCTTGTGTAAAAATCAAAATAAGTGAGCTCAGAATCCGATTAGTTTGGAGGTTTCACCAAAATTACTGATGTCAGTAACTAGGGCTGGGAATCAGGTCGGGTTACCCTACCTAATACCCGACCCTATTCATGAGTAGGGTCGAGAATGGCCAACCCTAATGGGGTCGGGTAATGACCCGATCCTACTTTTTAAAAAATAAAATAAGTACTTTTATTTGCTTATCTAGTATTTAAAAAGTCAAAATTGACCTTTATTTGACTAAATTTTAATATAGATAAGGTTAATATAAGGTTTTTGGTGATTTAGAAATAAAATTATCTTTGAAAATTAGATTATTCAATATTAAACGTATATTATAATATTTTATAATAGGTACATCGGGTTGGAGTCGGGTTGTACGGGTAATTCAGGTAATTACCCGTACAACCCTATCAGTAACCCATTCCATTTTACTGTTTGTGGCATAGTATTTTATACGTCCAAATGATCTATTAGATTCAAGCTTTAGCCTCTTGTACGTCACATCTTAGTGGTGAAAAATATCATGCTCTTGTTCAAACTGAACTATTCAACAATAATCAAATTGAGTGTACCATGATTCTCAAAGACATTGCTTTTTTTGGGGGGCTTCAGCTTTTTTTCTTTCTTTGAGCTAATTGTTTATGCATTAGTTTTATTGTTGAAGAAAGCATTTCCTTGTGCTTCAGGCCAGATCATAATCTGCAAGATGTAAGGGCAAAAATATTTCCTTTGAAGAGAAGAAAGGTCAAAGCTCCTGAAGTTCTTTCTGCCTCTCCCTTACCTATTAGGAGAAAAGAAAGGTCCTTATCTTCCTTGGTTGTGAGTACACCACGAGTGTCTACCCAAACTGGTTTGACTGGGAGAAGGACCAAAGCTGTTGCAAGAAAAGCAGGGGCATTGCGAAATGCAAATTTTCCTCTTAAAGACTGCATTAAACAGGAGGAGGAATCTTCGGAAGACCGGCCCACAAGTTCCAGTTTTCCAAATACCTTTAGCAAGAGTTCACTCAATAAACGGCAGGTGATGAAAAATGCCACTTCTCAAATATGGTTAAAATGATCTGAAAACATGTTTGCTTGTGTGCTTTTACTCCTAATATTACTCAGAGTATCTGATCTTCTATCAACTGCTGCAATCATTATCTGCTCTTATATCTCTTGGTAGCTACCATGCCATGCTCCCATGTAAAAGCAGACTGGTTTTCATTGTTACCAGCTTTGTGATGGAGTATGGCTATATTAATATTTCATGTGCAACCATCATGTCATGAAGCCAATCCACATATTTGGAAAGGTGTACGATAAATATGATGACGTTGAATCTTCTTATCATCGTCCCTCCTGCATAAAAACTTGCAACTATGTTTCTTTGTATGGATTTTGAACCATTTTGATTCCGATAAGAGTCAAAAGCGGTATATAATCCATGCCGCCGACCCCAGATAGCTGGGATAAGGTGTATGATGATGATGATGTCTCTTGCCAACCTACGAATCTGTGGTCTAATGGGGATATTATTTCCTTGTAGATCGGATCTTAATGTTTTTCTCATTCTTTCTTCTATACATTGTGAATCTAGCTGAATGATGTTGTTCCATGCAGTTCACTGCCGATTCATCAGACAACATTTCTATTAAAGATTCAGAGAATGGTGATGAACACTGGTCACCCAAAGGGGACCTCTGGAAACCCTTGAATTGTCTAGTAGAAGCTGCTAATCGAACAAAATCGTTCAAGTCTTCTGCTGTAAAATCAGAGCAATCTCATGGCTCTGACAGTGGAAAACAAACTTTGAAAAGCAAAATGAAGGAGCATAAACAAAAAGCCCAGGATGACAAGAATGGTGATCTGGCAGCTTCTTCAGGATTGGTAAAAGCAAAAAGATTCAGAAAGAAGGCATCTACTTCAAAAGAATTGAGCACCTCTGCTCAGGCGCTGTTTGATTCGGCAGGATACAAAGTTGAAAGAAGAATAGGTCCCATATGGTGTTCATTAGTTGCATCTGATGACCAGTAAGGATCCTGTTTGGAAATAAAATATGCATATGTTCAACGTTTCCTATCAATTTATACCCCATGCACACACAAACATGTGCATGCATAATTCATATACCTCATATACCTTCACTGTAGATAATCAAGAATCCCTTTAATTGTGTATCTTTTCGGAAACACTGTCTTCAAATTTTATACCAACTTGTTCTATTTCACATTGTTTTTGAAATATTGAAGAATTTGGTGAATCTACTTTGTCTTCACCTGAATAAGTAGCATGGAAAGAACACTGGATCGCCAGTCAGTGGCTGTAGGAAAGCATGATCGAAAACATTTAGCAAGAATCTAGACCTTGAATCTTCTTAATAGGAATCTTGACTCAATACCACCTACTTGGAAACATTCATAGCAAAAATCAAAACCTTTATTTTTCTTATCTTGACACTTGACTCGGGATATAATAAAGCCTTAGCTAAACCTTGACTTAAAAGAAACATAAAGCACTGTAAAGCACTGAAAAAAAGCCTCTTACTTGGAGGTTGTTTTGCCATGACGTTATGTTTATGGACAATTTTAGCAATTTCTAGTTTCATACTCCCTCCATCCCAAATCAATAATCCGATTTAGTGCATTTTGAAAATCAAGTCGGACCACGAAAGTGGGATGGAGGAAATATTTTATACTCTTTGTTCTTTCCTCACTGTTATATATACGTGGCTTTTGTAGGCAAGGAGATGCACCACTACCACAAATTTCAGCATCTTACTTGAGAATAAAGTGAGTGCTATGTTATTACACTGCATACTTTAAGCCTCTTGGCCTGCATATTGCTACTTTATGCTGCAGTTTTTTCTTTGTCCAACATAATCATAGTCATAATTAAGTAGCACCTTTTCTCAACTATTTGGGGTCGTTGACCCGGCTTCATCTGGTCTAAATACTGAAAATGAAAGCTTGAGGCATGGTCCTTCCCATGTTTATTTATCTTTTGTAAAATATCTTGAATGTTAAATTTGAGCATCTGTCGTTTGTTTTCAGAATTGAAGGCAGAGAGAAAGCAAATTAAGTGACTGAGATTGCTCTTGTTCAATAAACCATGGACAGTAAATTGGTTCTCCAGGTCTAGGGTTTGGTTCAACCCTGTTACAATTTAACTGAACCAAATCAAGATGCGCATTTAATAATGACTTATGCCCTATCACATGTGAATCCTTGAGTACCAAGAATGAGCATAGTCCTTGGAGTGTAGCGGTCCAAATAAAAAGAGCATGCTATTTTGTCATGCTTTTCTGAGTACGTTGTGTGGTAACATATGCACTGTGCATAGTCATAAAAATACTTTGTGGCCCTTGTAATCATTTAGGTCTTAAAATCCTTGCTTGAGGCTTTGTGGCTTTATAGTTATGTGCTGGTTGAATAGATACTTTATATTAAATTAGTGGATGTCTACATGTCATGCAAGATGCTTTTTTTTGGTTCTCTTTTTTTGTATGTGTTGGAAAGTGTAAAGCTTGAGCTATATATGCTTTTAACAGTACATAGGATCTTCTTATGTGGGCTTATGTCCATAACTACCTTTTGATACTTTATACTCCCTCCGTCCAATGAAGCCTGTCTGCATTTGAAATTGAGTTAAAATTATTGGGCTCTGAGGCATGTACAAAAAAAAATCAGAGTCCCCCTCCCTTTCCTTGTTTTTGGTCGTGAGGGAGCAAAATCAGCCATGGAACAATGGATCTGTGTTTTTTCAAATACAGACAGGCTTCATTGAACAGAGAAAGGAAAATGGCAGTGTCAGTGAAAACATACCGTTCTAAAGGGCAATTAAAATGATGCGAGACCGTTATTTTTGTAATTAGTAGTGTTTTGCTACTACTAGTAGTTCTCTCTTCCAAATCTTTTCATGTAGAGCACCCAATGCACATATTATCCGTTGAGTATCCCCTAAAAACAGACTATTTTCTACCATGTGATGTGGAGGATTGAGAGCAGGTCCATTGGATTTTATTGTCGTTATCTTAAGGGCTAAAATATGTATAGTGCTTCCTCCAGTCAATTTTCCACTCTTAGCAATAGTAGTATTTGTGTCAGCAGCCAAATTGGTTGAAAATTGACATGTAAAAACTTGTAGCCATTAGTGACATATGCTGAGATGGACATAATGGATTGGTCCCTCTTTCTATGTTTTTTCTTCCTCATTCCCCATTGGTTAACGTCCATAAATTTTACTTTGGTGGAGGTAGCGTGAGGATTTCTATATGATTAGATCTTATATGGTAAATTATTGTATTATCATGAATGCCTTATGTTTTGCTTTTACTTTCGTTTGAGTAGCACGATTCACCCACAATGAATACACTCTAAAACTTATTTTGATTATCCCAACTCACACTCTTTGTTCGTCTATTTCTACAATCTGCTTTATAATTGACCGTGACGATAGGGCACTTTTATGAACAGCTCTTTTTTTCCCTCTATTAGCTATGTTTACAATCCATGGTTGGCTCTGCATTCTTATTTGCTTTTGCTTTTGTTTCTATGATAGAGATGGCAGTTTACCTGTTTCATTCATCAGAAAGTACCTCGTAAAAAAACTGGATCTTACAAGTGAAGATGAGGTAAGAATTTTTTCTAACTGTTGAAATATAAGTCAAAGTGTATGAAAGCATTTCAGAATTTAGATGTGCTAACTAAAGATATGAGCTTTTGACTTTTGCTTGCATGTATTATTAAGCCTCCCAAGTATGTCTTATGATCTGTTTCTGCACACATCCCAAGTGAAATCTGTTGTGTAGAAGACAGCAGAAAGATACGGAGTTCTTTTTATTCTTCAAGAATTCATTTTTTCCTGTATGTTATTTATGTTTAAGTTGCACTTGAACAAATAAGTGCTAATTAGTCAAAAAAGTTCAAGCAATCAGAGTGCACCCACAATTTGAGGGAAATATTAATTATTCCCTTGAAGTTGAGTTATTTTCATGTGCACTTAGTAGAATTTTATATCCATCTATACGCTTATTGCAGCTTCTATATCAGTTATACGCCTAGTCAAATCATGAAGTCCTTTTAATGAATTATGTTTATGTCAGAATTAATAAAGTGTTCTGTTAATTTGTATTTTATGAATAATCTGATAACACAAAAATTGGTGAGTTTGTGATACGACTGGAAATAGTTTGAGTGTAAAGGGGGAGTTCAATTTTGACTAGGGGCATAGGTGAACTAAAATCGCAATAAGGGGTGGACTACTATAAAAGCTTTGATGGGGGTGCATTAGGAAAGAGTTCAACTCTGGGGCATTAGTGATATATTCCTTTCTAAAATGGTGAAGTTCCATAGGTTTCTTCCCCTGTATGCTATGTATTTTGTTTGCTGAACAAAGTGTGGGCCAACGCCATCACTGGAGGAAACTAAACTTTTGGATGACTTGCTAGTTTATATACAACTAGTGCAAATAGGTTTTCTTTGTATGTGTTACTAGAGACTTGAGTAGTTGATCTTTGAGAGTCTGCAAAAATTCTTTTATTCCTCTCATTTCAGATATGCTTCAAACAAGAGTTGAAAAGAATTTGCATAATTATACCAGCCTTTGCATTCCATACGATAAATTGGATCATCCAATCAATTAATTTGAACTGCCTAGTTTAAAATGCAGATCCAGTTGGAGAACAGTCATGACCGAACTTGACCGCTCAGTTGAGCCTTCTGGTCGTCACCTTTAAGGCAGCCCTTTTTTTTTAAAGAAAATTAACACTGGCTTTCACGTTGATGTTGTCTATGTATTTGATGATCAAATGAAGTCAAAGTTTTCATGCCATTGAAGTGCCTATTTCTGGAGTTCACACTTCGCCCTGGCTCTTGCTTGTGCACTTTGCATTAAGACTTCCACACGAGATTGTTTATATTATTAGCATTGAAGTAAATGATTTTGTACAAGGGTGTCTCAAGTCCTTCTAAGAGGACTTTTTTTTATCTTTGTCGGGATGACATTCTATAGTCGAATTGCATTCCCTCCCTAAATCTATTGTTTGTATTGTGCCTCATGTTCTTGCATTTTTGTTTCTGTACGATTGTTTATTTGCTAGAATACCTTATCATTATTGATTCTCTCTTAGACCTGTCTCCATGACTGACAGACATGCTTCTTATTCAAAATAGGTGGAAATAACATGTCAAGGGCAGCAAGTGGAACCTGCATTGACCTTGCATAACCTGGTAGATGTATGGCTGCAAACAGCTGCAACATCAAAAAGGCTAGCGGCAGCAGTGGGCACCTCTGCTAAAGACTTTGTTATGGTGCTGACTTATTCTAGAACCTCTCAAGCCTCTTGACACATTAATATCGCGCCTTCTTATAACTAGTAATGTAATATGCTAGACAGTTCTCCCTGTGCCGAAGATTCTTAGTTGTATACAATGTAGGCTATATCCGATTTTACGGCATGTTGTTTCATTATTATTTTCGACTATTTTGCTGAGTGCACTTGACCCATGAACATGACCATTTAATTTTCCCGAGTGTGTTTGTAGTTTGTACCAATAGGGAACAAATTTCTTTGTATAGTTATAAATAAATTTAATAATTGGTTTAAGTGTGTCTCTATAATCATAATATCCATGACTATGCTTTCCAAATGATTGACCGTATAAATCCCTGCCCAGAGAAATCATTCAGTACTCCTGGCAGACCACGTGGGATTTACTCCCACTTTGTCGGAGCTGTCAATTGTGCGCTCGAGCTGGAAACCATTTCGTGGAGATCAACGGCTTTAGGCCTGAAAGTGACATGGCGTATCAGGAGTACTGAATATTTTCTCTCCGCCGGAGGTGAACTCTCACTAATAACTCCAAAATTTTTACTGAATAATAGAACTCTTGATTGAAGAAGTCCCATCCTCAAGGACCCACTTCGCCTAACGCAATACCTGTTCTTACGCGTTATGAAAAGCCTCTCCTAGAGGCAGAAATTGAATTGCAAGATATCAACTTTGGTGTTCATAATGGTTTTTAATAGATTCCCTATGTTGCTTTTGGTTTCTTTTGTGGACAAATTAGAAAAGCAGCCATGACCCACATCTCGAAAACTTATATCAAGTGTCCACACATGGTTTAATGACCCAGAAAATAGTAAGCTTGTTCTTTCCTTATCTCAGCACAATTCTACGTTTTCATTGTCTCTTGTTTTCCTTTGTTCAAATCTAGAAACCTTATCTTCTGAAACTACCTGTTGAGAAGCCTCCACTTTTTCCTAACTTTTCCAGTCCATATCTCTCCGATCTTTGTAAAGCCTAGTCATGCAACTCATTTTTTGCTGCTTCACTTTCTATCCATTGTCGAGAGAACAAAGACCACTCAACTCTTATTCAGGCTCATCATTCAGATATCCCTGTATCCTACCGTATAAACCCTCCTGAATCCTGCTGGATTAGCATCTCCACTCGAGTATCTTCTCATTCTCAAAAGTATAATACACTTAGGCCCTTCTTCTTCAGTATAATTCTAAGGAAAGAGTTAACATCCGCCCTATCTCACGCACATTCACTTGTGCAGCGTGCCAAGTGAACCGGCAATTCAAACCCACTTCCCTCCTGTATTAACACGTGTTGTCAGATTGAAATCTGACGCTCGCGATGCCTTGGCACACGCCCATGCACGAGCCCGGCCGCCTGCTAGCGAGACCAATACTAATCCACCATTTACTTCAGTTTTAATCTTATTAACAAACGAGGATACCTATAATGGAAGAGAAGAACCTTCTCTCTTATAGAGTAGGATCCAAGACTGAATGATGATGATGTAAATTTTGTCTTCATTGGCTAGCTTTCCTCTTTGCTGTCTCCCCATCTGTATAACTTCTCTTCATATATCACTGATAATATGTAAAATCAGTGAAGCCACTTACTATACTATAATCACCTTTTAGGATGAGGCACCCCACTTAGAGCTACCAGTCAAAAGCCACCATGCAACATGATTGCAGCTTTGTGCATGAACTCTCTTCCTTTCTATCCCATGTTTAACTTAGCCTAGTCCCCTTCCTCTTCTTTATATACTATGTCCCTCTCATTTACCACATACCAAACATACCAGACTTAGCCTGCAAATGTCTCAACTCCTCATAAGCTCTCCCAAACACTGCGCCAACCATGGCCCTAACGTAGATAAGCTCTACAAGAGACTAGCCTACATCTTTTCCACCATTGTCCTCTCTCTGCTCTTCATAGTCTTCCTTGTTTGGATCATCCTGCGTCCTTCCAAGCCTCAATTCTCCCTCAAGGAGGCTAACATCTACCAGCTTGATCTCGCTGGGTCCCACCTCCTCAACTCCTCCATACAGGTCACCTTGGTGTCCAAAAACCCTAACAAGAAGGTTGGTGTGTACTATGACCAGCTCCAAGTTTATGCTTCCTACAAAGGCCAACAAATAACTGCGGACGTCTCGCTGCCTGCTTTCTACCAAGGGCACGAGGACACCAACCTTATATCGGCGTCGCTGGCCGGAAACTTGCTCCCCGTTGCGGCCTCTTTTGGCTATGAGATTAGCCGGGACCAGACATCGGGGAAGATGATGGTGAGCCTCAAGTTGAATGGAAAGCTTAGGTGGAAGGTGGGCACTTGGTCCTCCACTCATTACCATTTTAATGTGGATTGTCTTGCAGCTATGGAATTGGGTCCCAACTCTGTGCTCACTCCCCTTAGTACTAAGCAAGGAGCTGAGTGTTCCACTAGTGTTTGATCAACAAGAAATATCTTTAGTTGTCTATCTGCTTCATGCCTGTGCATTGTCTGCAAGGCTTATCAGCTAGAATTGTGTTGCTGCTGCTAGGATTATGTGTCTATAACTGTTGTAAGTTTATGCATTGCATTGCGAAGATACAACTTTTTTGTAACATCTGTGCCTTTTTTAGCTATGTTTAGAATATTTAGTAAATATAAGAGCAGTGGTAAAAGTGTTTTATGGTACTGAAGGATTGAGGATGGGAATCTTAACTTTGTAACTTTGATTTGAAGAGATGGGAGTAGATGATGAGATTCTTGGTGATGGACAAAACAAAAGAGGCGGGAAGTGCAGCTGCTTTCATGCAGGAATCTTCAAATTTACATGTCACACTCGACTTTTAATTATAGAACTGATGGTAATGATCAACTTTTATGGGGCCCTATCTTAACACCTCTCTTTACAGTTAACGCAGCTAAACACAGAATATTGAAGGCTGTTAGCTGATGTACAATATACATACATATCTCAAGTTAAGTAAAAGGACGTAGTAAAAAAATGGATTAAGTAAAAGGTTCCATTAACTCCACCATTGTGTTTTGCAACGGTGGTCCCAAGCTGGATCGGCTAAGGAGGAGGGTTCATGGAATGTCGTATCGGATATCGGTAAAATATCGGTCGGCCAAAGAGACAAAATATCGGAGATATATCGGAGATATTGTGTAAAAAAATATCGGTAGTCAAAAATTAGTTTTTACCGTATATTTTCACAATCTAACTTCTAAAATGAGTTATACTAATTTAAACAAAGAATAAATTTCAAAATATGCATATTAGGATAGAAAACAAACATGAAAGTTTTTTTTTCAAAAAAAAAAAATTTTGAAATTTTTTTTTAAAAAATAATTTTTTAATTCAAAAGAAACCGATATTTCGGCGATATATCGGCGATATTTAAAAATTTTAGAAAAAACGATATTTATTGGTATCGATGTATCAGTTTAGGGCCGATACCGATATATCGGTGATATATCGGCGAGGCGATTTTCCATGGGTGGGTTAGCATCAGGTTAGCTGTGAAAACTTCACTTTACACCACACATTGGTTATGTAAAAAGATATCCATGGCTTGAACTTGGATACAAAAACATTTATAGAACAGCATCTGAAAAAAATGAACTAATCAACCAGATTCACTTATAAAGGAGATGGGAAAACTATCTTATGGAGTATGAAATAGCACTGTTGATTGATCGATCATTCGTAGATGCACGTCTTATTAAATGGTTTGAGTGTCCCCCAATATGAGAACTGGAGTGCTTTTGTATGATTGAGGAGTCAGATTGAGCCAACTTTAGTCTTTTGAAGCCCCAATTGCTTGTGGTCATTAAAGTTGGCCCTTGATGAAGCTGTGACACATGATTATCTGAGGACCCACAAAGAAATAACATGGCCTTTTCTAAGTTTCAACAAAGACAAATGCAAGTATGTCTTGGAATATTCGTTTACTGCCTGATCTTTGGCCCATCGAAACATTTTTCATCCCCCTGGAGGATGTTCGCCAAGATATCCTCCATCGATGGGAATTGTCGATCATCAAAATCGACAGCGCACACACTATAGTACACAGTAGTAGCATGTGCCCTGTTGATTTTGACGATCGACGGTTCAAATTAATGGAGGATGTCCAGGCGGACTGTAAACGCTTCCCATACTGTTCACAAAATCTTGTCTATTATCCACCTACTCTACGTACAAAAACGATTTACCACCTTCGATATGTAGCCTTGGGCCTTTTTATTTAAATGGGGTACTACGCAAGGAAAAGGATGACGCAGTAAAACCTTAAACGCAGTGAATCACTTAGTCCTGCAATGTGCCTATGCTCGAGCTTTATGGTTTAAAAACTTTAGAGGGTACTTGGATTATTTCGAAAATGACATTATTACCATACATTGGTTTATTAATAATTTTGAGAATTTCAATAATTTAACCAATGGGCGTTGGTGTAGTGAGCCTAGTGACCAGGGCACTGCCTTGAAGCAGAGATTTGAGTTCATATCTATGGCCACCTATGGCAATTATAGCCCGATTTAACCAGTGCATATGTTATGTGGGCCACCCTTGAAGGTGTTTGAAAAATGTCTGAGTGTTTTGATTCGGAGTTTGTGTGAGGCGGGGGGGAGAGACAAAGAAGGCAGAGAATTGCAAGGAAGGTGCATTTCATGATGGCTATTAGCTTTTGTTGCTAATGCTTAGAAGGGGTTTTGTGCCAGATATGGAAATATATAGTTATATAGTTCTCTGATTGACGGGTTTTTGCGACTGAGAGATTCAAACGTTGCTTACAGGGTTCTGGAGAAAGCACTAAAGAGTGGCCATAAGCCAGGAACTTCGATTTTTCACTCAGTACCTGATGGACTTGGAAAAGATGGTTGTGCATAAGAAGCTGCAAATCTTATTATGGTGATGATAGAAAGAAGAGTTTCGCAAATATCAATCTTCGTCAAATGCTGTTGTCAGTTTATTTAAGAATAAGCTCAAAGATAAGGCATTTGAGATCATTAGGTTGTTGTATAGTAATGGGTACTTTGTAAGATTGAAGAAGATAGGAGAGTTTCTTTGCCTTGAAGAGAGGTTTTTATGGGCTAGTGCTCTTAATTTTGGAGGCGAAGCAAGATTTGGATCATCATCATCAAACGCTTTGTCCCAGCTATATAGGGTCGGCGGCATGGATTATATACTGAATTTGACTCTTATCGGAATCAAAATGGTACAAAATCTATACAAAGAAACATAATGGCAAGTTTTTATGTCAGATCCCCTTCCTGACGATGTTGAAATTTATTCCAAGGTTGTAACAGGGGTTTGTGTTCTCTCTTTTCTATCAAGCAGCTGAATCAGGGAAGCAGCTACCTTGAGTTGCTTGGAAACTTTGAAAGAGTCCCTTGAGGCAGTTCAAAGACTGGAAGAAGTAGAGTTCATAGCTAAACAAATACTTAGGAGGCGTCAAGAGTAATTAACAGCTTTTGACAGCTTCATTTGCTATGCTCAAGGGTCTACGTTGTCAAATGACAACCTACTTGTGGTTAAACCTTGGTAAGCTCATTATTCGTTGTCTGAATGATCACTTCAAAATATAAGTTAATCATTTGTTGTAGGATTGTTGATCTAGGAAGTGATTCTCTGTGATAGTTTAACAATGTAGTTGTTCTTCGTGAGTAATCTTCCCTTTATTTTTTATCTTTTCAGGAAATTCTCCAAACTTCTTGCTGACTCATGTTGTGAAAAATTATAATTTTTGGGACAATGGTTTAGCAACTCACTCCATTGTGTTAGTTGGTGTCTTCTAAATTAATCTTTGTAATAGTGCTACATCAAAGCAGGATTGTTTATAGGAAGATGCTAATGAGGCGAAAGGAAAGTTAGCATTGATGTAAGGCATCATATACATTAGTGTTGACCACAGTGTTACCGGTTGGACTGCCCAATTTAACACGTTTGTCCATCGAGTATTTATTCTCTTTGGGCTGATGTGAGGTTTCTGGATTTGTGGATTGTGGATGTCCATATTGTTGAATGCTTAGCTGGTAGGCATCTAAAAGCTGCAAGCTCACTTCTGAACAAAAGAACCTTTATGCATGATTCACACATATGCAAAGAGTCTATGCCATCGTTTGATTTTGTTGTCATGTTTTTTATGCACTAATAAATGACACTATTTTCTGAAGTTTAACTTTGTGTTGGAAGTATAATCATTTTTGTCTTCTACTGTTGATGATGATGACCTTCTTCTGAGGGTTGCTTCAGGATATCATACGGTGGAAGATAAATGAGCTCTCTGGTGCAAAGCTAAAACTTTCGAGTCTTCTTAGAGAAGCATTTATACTAGTTTTAAGTTTGCAGATTCCTGCTTTCATTTTCTATTTTCATTGTAAAAACTTAGTTTTTAGATATTAGTACCTTCGATTCATTGGTAAAATGTTACTTTGTTGGTTGTTGCCTATAAAATGAGCCTTTTGGATCAACTCTCGATCTTTAATTAAAATTCTTCCAAACAATGGTTATGTATGCTAATTGTTGCCTGTAAATTCTAATGTTTCATAGTCATATAGCTAATTCGTATTTTCATATAGCGTATAACCTTGTACAGAAAAAAGACACGATGTACAACTAAACTGTGACTGACTGATTCAAATTTGCTTGCGTATTCGCCTTAACTTTGAACCAATTAAAAGTGGGCTGATACAACATTTTCACCATATTAAATGCAGTTGCAGATTCTATTTTTGCTGACGCTGGTTGAAGCCGTATTCCTCCATCAAATGAACATGTGTATCCTGTATCTGATTTCAGGGTTATCCAGACTGGTGGGGCTAAAGGTGGCTACTTGATGGTGAACAACAGCAAGAGCGATCATCACCCCGAAAGTTCGAAAACATTGGACTCCAACTTGGCTGCCACTCACTGTAAAGCTCAGATATTATTAGAAAAATGCAAGAAATTATGGTTGATTGATGCTAAAAAAAAAAGAATTTCAATATATCCTTATACTCTAGAGCTCTGGAAGGAGGAAAGAAAGCTGGATGAGGGTTCTACATACAAATCACTTGAAAGCTAGATATATAAAGAGCCCCATCTGCATGCTTCAGGCACACATGGGTTGGCATGTGTGGCTGACTTCTGATGGCGCAGCAGTTTTAATGCATGGGACACACAGATTTGGCTTTCCCTGCCTGTGCACCTACACGCAAGAAGTCGGACTCTGATCCGATGGCTAGGGATGTGCTGGCGCATATTTTCGAACATGTAATCCGGTGCATATGAACTATATCTATATATAAAGCGTCAACAACGTAATCAAAGAAACTTACCAGAAGTTCATGCGGCTGATCAGATGTTTTCCCAACGGAAGTGTGAAGAAAATGTGCCACCACCATTACGTTTTGCATAATCATCAATAACATTGCGAACACAAGCACCACAACTGCTTGCGATCTTCTTCAGTGACATGGGCTGCGGGAGCCCATCTATGGATGCACCAAACCTTGACATTATTTCCCTATTTGATGCATCTCCTTCCTCACTGGTACAGCTTCATGGTGATGGTTTCACCCATGAGACGCGCAAATTTGATTAGATATGCTGATCAGGTTTAAGTACAAAATTTAGTAGTATGCCAAGAAAATCTCTCCTTGAATCATTTGAAAATTGGTCCAAGATTATAGGAGAGGTATCAGAATAATTTGCAGGAATCAGAATGCTCAAAGGTTTAATAGGAAACTGCAGTTAAACCAGTACCAATGAACAACCAGTGGAGAGTAAGTATATCATAAAAGGAGAAGGAAGTTCATAGAGAGAAAGAGAGAAAATTCTGCAAAATGCTCACTATTTTTTAAGAGACTAGTTGAGGTATTAACTCTTCGCTGATGCCCACAGAAAGGAAAGAGCATTTCACACTGGTGCCATTATTTTCTGCTGTATCAGCTGAACATGCACATTCTTCACCAGGAATCTCCAGAAAAACATCTATCAACCAATCATTCGTTTCCTGGATCAGCTTTGCCATTGCACTTTTAGTCTGCATCAGCAAGTCATTCGTTCGTTTGAACCGAATCATATTAGCAATCATTCATATCAGCTTATATTATACACTATATCAAAATTTTGATTGAATCACACTAATGCTCCCTCTGTCCCATACAAAGTTTCTTGTTTGGTTTTTCAAGATGAACTAATTTAGGACGCTTAATATTGGACACAGGGAGTGCATTATTGTCTAGGTTCAACCTTATTCTTAGTCCTTGATACATGGTATCCGTTAAGGTCCTTCCTAATTGGGCATTCAGAAACCCAAGTAAACTTTTATTAAAAGTGCAGAGTTTCAAAATTGAAGATTGGTCCAGACCAAATTAGGTAGGAACAACCATGTAAGATATAGTACTGCCTCTTCACCCTAGGTATTGCATAAATTGAATCATAAACCTTTGATTGTTGAAAACTGCCACTATTCAAATCAGCAGACGATGAATCTGTATTCAAGGGGGCAGGATTAAATCCTCGCTGCATTTTATCTCTTCTATACTTGAATCCAGCATCACATTGCATAGAGTTCACAACTGGTATTTGCAATCTAGTAGTAGCTGCCAAGTCTTTCCCTATTTCTGCCTTAGATTGATCGTTTCCAGGCACAAACCCAGCCATTATGTCCGTCATTGCGACAATGGAAGCTATACCATTTATAGCTGAATTAAGTTCCCCAGGAGACATAGATTCTAGGAAGCACCGATACGCCGAATTTGCCCCCGTACCCGTATCCGATACGTATCGGATACGGATACGCCACCGATACGGCTGCATGCGTATCGGTGGCGTATTGTCTTAAAAAACAAAAAACAAAAAACAAAAAAAAAAAAAAAAAAAAAAAAAAAAAAAAAAAACAGTTTCCTATACATAAAGGGGGAACTATTATAAGTTATAATGTTTAATTTCATAACTTATAATTATTATTGTTTGTGTTGTCATTATAGTGTAATTCTATCAAAATTATGGAAGTTACTATAGGTGGCTATTAGGGTGCTAGGTTTAAATTTTTCTTCTTTATTATGCTTATTGTTTGTTTTGACACTAGGACCAATCTAAAATGTGTTTTAAAAATATATAAAATATTTTTTCAAAAACGTATCCCCGACGTATCGTATCGGGACTTTTTGAAAATTGCCGTATCGCCGTACCCGTATCGTATCGTATCGTATCGCCGTATCCGTATCGGTGCTTCCTAGCATAGATTTGATCTGCATCAAGAAAACACAAACAACTTTTTTTTTAAAAGAAGGCTGTTAATTACTAAGAGCTCATACTTCACCAAATGCAAATCACATAAGGAAAAAATCAAGATAATTGAGTCTAATTAACCGCTTCGATCGATCGCTGTGCAGGGGAGTTCTTGTGCACTAGATTGCATGAGTAACTTGTGCAGGCAAGGGAGATGGTGCAATCCTAGGTGTAGCAAGGCAAGGTGTCTGGTCTACTTCTGAATTCGTTGCAATGGAGGTCCTAGAAGCAATGGAAACTGTCTGGTTTTCTTCTGAATTCCATACAATGGAGGTCCAATAAGCACCGGAATCCTGTTTATCCGATAGCACCGACAAGGGTGATGACGGCAACTGAAGGTTCAGAGATTTAATAGATTTCTCTCCCTCCATTGTTAACTTCTCCAAATTCTAATCCAAGAAACAAGAAAGAAAAGGACCCAGTTGGAGCAAAAGAAAGAAAAACGCAGAAAACTTCCCAAGAAACTAAAAGAACCAAAACTAGAAAAGCCGGAAAGGGTATGAAGAACACGTACTGTTTTGCTATACTACTACATGCAGAAGCTTCCAAGAAGCAAGAAAGCTTGATGGTGGTGTGGAAGGAACTTGAGAAGACACAAATAGAAGAACAGAACGAGAGTTGCACAGAGAGAGAGAGAGTGAGAGGTGGCGGGAAGCTTTGAATGAGTTGGAGTTTATATAGTACTGGGCCAGTGGGAAAGGAGACGGGCGGGTGGACCGGAAATTTGTGATTTTGGTGATGGAGGCCCAATTTCTTTCTTTTTTCTGGAAACTGGAGCCCATGATTGCGAGAACTGGGTCTCCGGTCCTTTTCCTCTCATTAGAGGAGTTGATGGTGAGTTTCCCTTTCTCTAAATAAACTGTGTTCAATAAAAAAAATCAAACAAATTGTGCTTTGGCTGTATGTTAGACATGCTGTTTTTTGGGCTGAGCTCTATCAGTCTGTCTAGTTAATGAGTTAAACTGGTTCTCTACTAACTCATTTTGGTATGTGCAGCTCATGATGAACATGGATCTGACGGCTGAAATCTCATAAAAGAAGCCCACATTCAAATTCTCCCTATCGAAGCCTACCTGACCCCTTATGGTGTTCACAGATAGCTAAATGTAAGCAAACCTGCTAAAATGTTACCTTGCTGGCTGTTGTCTGTAAATGAGCCTTTTGGATCAACTCTCTATCTTTATGTAAAATTCCATTCCAAACATTGCTATATATATATGTACTCTGCTAATTGTTGCCTGTAAATACTAATGTATTATCATATAGGGTACAACCTTGTACAGAAAAGAACACAACGTCCAACTAAACTGTTCCTGACTGATTGAAATTTGCTTGTGTATTGGCTTAACTCTCAACCAATTAAAAGTCAGCTAATACAACATGCTTACCAGAATAATCCAGTTGCAGATTCTGTTTTTGAAGACGTTGGTCGAAGCCTTGTTCCTCCATCAAATGATATATCTGACTTCAGGGTTTCCCCAGACTGGTAGGAATAAAGAAAAATCACCAGAAGTTCATGCAGCTCAGACATTCTCCCAATGGAAGTATGAAGAAAAACTGAAAGAGTGCCACCACCATTACGTTTAGCATAATCACTATTAACCTCGCGAACGCAGCCACTCCAACTCCTTGTGATCTTCTTCAGCGGCATGGGCTGCAGTAGCGCATGTAAAGATGCACTAAACCTTGACATGATTTCCTTATTTGACACATCTCCATCCTCACTTGTACTGCTTTATGGTGATGGCTTCATCCACAAGACAGGCGAATTCGATTAGATATGCTAATCAGGTTAAGTACAAAAATTAAGCATAACATGCCAAGAAAATCTCACCTTAAATCATCTGGAAATTTGTCCAAGATTATTGGAGAGCTATTAGGATAGGTTGCAGGAATCAGCATTCTCAAAGGTTTAATAGGAAACTGCACCAGTAGCAAAGAACAACCAGTGTTGTGTAAGCATCATAAAAGGATAAGGAATTTCAGAGACAAATTCTGCAAAGTGCTCACTATTTTTTAAGAGACTAGTTGAGGTATTAACTCCTCGCTGATGCCCACAGGACGGAAAGAGCATTTCACAATGGCGCCTTTATTTCCAGCTGAAACAGCTGAATATTCAGACTCTTCACGGGAAATCTCCAGAAAAGCATCTATCAACCATTCATTTGTTTTGCGAATCAGTTACGCTATGGCACTTTCAGTCTGCATGAGCAAGTCGTTCATTCTTTTTAACCTAATCATATTAGCAATTATTCATATCAGCTTATATTATACATATATCAAAATTTTGATTGAATCTAACTAAGGCTCTCTCTGTCCCATTTCAAATGTCCTATTCGGTATTTCTAAATGACCTTTTTTCAGTTCTCTTAGATAAATCAAATAGGACATTTAGTATTGGATTCGGCGAGTGCAACTTTTATCCATGTTCAACTTTATATCCTTAGTCCTTGATATGCACATTTAGTTCCTTGCTAAGTATTTCAACAAGAAATTCGAAGATAGCCAAATTATAACATGCATTCAGCAACCAAAGTTAACTTTTCTTAAAACCGCAGAGAATAAAAAAATGAAGATCCAGACCAAATTAAGTAAGAACAACCATGTCAAGATATGATAAGCACTGCACCTCAACTTTTTGCTTCTTCACCCTAGGTGTTGCATAAGTGTAATCATGGGACTTTGATTGCTGAACAATGTCAGTGTTGAAATCAGGAAATGACAACCATATCCAAGGAGGCGAGATTAAACTCTCGCCGCATATTTCCTTTATAATCGAATCCCTGATCAGATTGCCTAGATTTCAAATTTTGCATATACAATCTTGTTCTAGGTCCCAAATATTTCCCTAGTACTGCTTTAGATTGATCATTTCCAGGTGCAAACCCCGCCATTATGTCCGACAATGCTACCACAGAAGCTATATCATTCATAGCTGACTTAAGTACTTCAGGAGACATATTATTGATCTGCATCAAGAAAACACAAAACGAAATTGTTTTTAAAACTGATAGTGATTTATGAAGAGCTGGTACTTCTCCAAATGCAAGTTATGGAAGAAATAAATCTATGAAACTCGGTCTAACTAACCGCTCCAATCAATCGCTGCACGGTGGACAATCATGAACTAGCAGTGCTTTCAAGACCACCTTCTGCAGGCGAGGGAGAGTTCACAGGGTTCTCTCCCCCATTGTTAGCGCTTCCAAGCTCCAATCCAAGAAACAAGAAACGAACTTAAAGAACCCAACTGAAGCAGAAACAAAACGAGAAAAGCCGAAAGGGTTTGAAGAACACGTACTGTTTTGCTATCCTACTTCATGTAGAAGCTCCCAGGCAGGGAGAAAGCATGATAGTGGTGGATGAATCAAATGAACATTGAGAAGACACAAATGGAAGAACTGAACGAGACTAACTCTGAGACGATTGTCTTGTGCTCTGGAAATGAGAGTCTTGATTATCTTGTTTCCAGTAAGAACTGTACGAGCTCGAGTTCAATAAAAAATGGCGATGGCGGGAAGCTTTGTTTGAGTTTGAGCTCATATAGTACTGGGCCGGAAAGTGCATGCGAAGGCCAAACGAAAGAGGTGGAGGCTGAGCGGTCGTACTTGCAAGAGGTGTAACAATTTTGATATGAGAAATTATCTAAGCGTAGCGGATCCATTCTCAAAATTATGGGACAACATGCGCAGTGCCCAAGATGCTTCACTTGTTTTTTAAATGCATTTCAAAAACATCGTTTCTAGCGTATATATGTTCGTGTCCCTAGCTCACATATCTATCATCATTACGACCACATACAGATGCTACAAAGCCACAATCAAGCTTAAACATTCCAAGTCATGCGTAACTCATCCACCACACATGATAAACACCTATCGCATGCATTAATATGCTGAAAAGACCCAAAAATTTCTATCAACAGTCCCCTACGACAGCCTCATCTTGCTCTCGGGTGCCGGTGGCCCAGAAAGTCAAATATCACTCTCTGGTCCGGCCACTCATCGACACCGTTTGGTTGTCGGTCGAGGTTGTGAATAAACCCGCCGGCTGTGTTTGGCCTACCTAAGCAGAACCAACCCACGCCCAGGCCTCACACACGATCATGAAATACATAGCGTATACACCCAAAGTATTCATTAACATCTAAACATCCCAAAACATCAAACTTCGGATTATGGTGCAATTACACCAACTCCTTAGCAATCAAGGGAACTTATTAAATGCATAATGAGCTCTGATCAAGCATTAAATCATCCTATGCACGCTTAAAACAATATTCTTTACGCATTAAATGCATGTTTCTGTGGAGATTAACAAATCCTACCTCGAACTGACGGAAAATCACCTTCAAATTCCCGGAACTTCGCGAGCACGTTCTCCTTCTCTGCGGCCAGCTTTGGTCCAAAAGTGACTCCTTCATTTGCCCTAAGGCTTATATACTATAGGGTTTAGAGTAGTCACACTTTCCAACTCAAAACCGCAATTCCGCACTTCATTAACACCATGGAATGTTGTATCAGTGATATATCGATATCAGCTTTAACCGGTAAAATGATACACTGTAATATTGATTTTGAGTTTTTTTTTAAATATCACCGATATATCGATGTTTTAAAAAAAAAAATTTAAAAAAATCAACTTTACCATTTGTTTCCCATTCTATTCCAAGTAGAAAGATAGGAGTTTAAAATGTAAACACATATTTTGAATTATATACGTATTTTTAATGAATATTATAAAATTTATGCTTGTGATACTCATTTTAGAAGTTATATTGTGAAAATATATGGTAAAAACTAGTTTTAGACCACCGATATTTTTTTACACAATATCTCCGAAATTTTGTCACTTTGGTCGACTGATATCCAATACGACATTCCTTGATTGACACCCTCCCATTGACACCCACATGATGTTGGTGAGAGTGTCGATGCCCCCAAATTGCTATAATTAAAATTTCAAAATAATTTTTTGGTTATTTTCAATAATATGTTTTAATATTTTGGGATATTATAGTGAGGTGACTAGAGGAGGAGGCAGAGAAGGGGAGAGGTTGGAAAAAGAAATAGAGGGAGAAGGATAGGGCTGTATTTTGGGTCGGGTTGTCCTGGGTATAGCAGAACCCAACCCTACCTGAGATAGGACCCGCAATGCCCGAGAACTCGAGATAGGAATTGAGATTTTAATAAAATAATTAATATAATTATAAAAAACTTTAATAAAATAATTTATATAATTATAATAATGAAAAAAAATTGTATATATTAGAAAATGAGGGGTTTAAATGATATATCTCGAGTAGGGTCGGTTCTTGGGTATTTTGAAGCCAAACCCGACCCTACAAGAGACAAAAGCAAGTTTTTATATCTTGGAACCAACCCTACCCAAGATAGGACCCAACCTGACCTGGGTCAATGTCGGGTCGGTTTCATCCGGGTTAGATCAGGTCGGGCTTTTTGATGTGGCCCTACAGAAAGAAGAGAAAAAAATATAATAAATAATATTTTAGCGAACATGGATGCGGATGCCATGTTCACGGCCGTCCGCGCTCAAGGGCTAGACAACGTAAAAGCGTTTGTTGTAGGCGTGAATGGACGTGAACAGACAACAGACAAACGGACACTGTTCGCACCCCTTATTATAAAGAAATGGGGATATTCTTCATGAAGGTGTTTGAACTCATGAACTCCCTCTTCCTAAGGCGTGTCGGCCATCCCACCAACACTTATTCGTTATCGTTACTACGTACGACATGATTTTTTTTCTTCTGAATTTAAACAAGGGGAACTGATTATAGTTTAGAAAGGAAGAAAGTTAGAACAATTACCAAAAGGATAAAGTGAACTTTAATCAAACTATATAATCCCTTGTGAATAATGCCATTGCAATTTATGGTCCCCTTCCCCAATAAAAAACAAAATTATGTACTACCTTTATTTTTTTAGTTATATTATTTTTCCTCGTCAGATTTCCAATAAAACAAGATTTGCTTCGTACTCTTGAAATGGATGGACTAATCTTTGCTTTCTTGCATTGAATGATTCTGTTTGGCTTTTGTCTCTGTATTCAGTGCCCACCCTAGCAATTTTGTTTACTTACCTTCTCCTAGGATAGATAGCTTACATATATTTATCATGGGCATGGGCAGATATGTAAGAAAAGATCAAGGGTTGTGCCCTGAAGAAGGGAAGTATAAGGGCATTATTATCATCTTATTTCCGTGCTTCATCACTAGTAGTATTCGCAGAATCTCCAACTATTGATAGTGATTATAGAGTAGCATTTTCTGATCCCTTATCTGGCTCCACACTTGGTCTAATGACTGGAGACTGCATGTACATAAGACAAATTCATTAAAAGGTACACATCCATGATTTTTTTTAATTTCAAAAAAAGAGTAAAAATCATATATTGACCATATTAGTACTTCAACCCTCACATGTAGCTGTTTTTGTTCACCATGCTGCAAATGAAGTTGTTTCCTCTGGTGAGCCACACTTTTAGGATTTTCATCACTTTTGGTATGGGTTTTATATAAGAAAATTAGTGTTCTTAATGCTGTGAAGAAAAATTAGGCAGAAAAGGACTCATTTAATGGACTCCAAAGAAAGAGCATATATATGTTTCCCAATGGCGCTTTGCCTTTCTGATTAGCAATAAGACATGGTTACTTAGATGGCATGCATTGTATTGCCCCCCTGGTATATATTTGCACTAATTCGCTTCCTGATATTGGTGCACAAGTAGCTGATCCATATGACGAGCAAATTCTCAAAGAATGTAACTAAAGACTGCTTTTACCATTAAAATGATCTTTCCTTAATGCAATTATCAATTCAGTTAGGTATCTTTCAAATGTTGGGTGTTGTCTTTCTTATCCTCATATTTGGTATTGTGACGGAAACCGTCAGACCAGTGGGGCTCGCATCATTTGACTGCTGTCTGCCCTGCAGCGCACTGGCGCTACAGCACAGGGTAGGTTTTTCCAAAATTAAACAATGCCCAAAAATCACTACCCGCTGAATGCTTATTTACAAGGAAAGAAACAATTACCTGATCCCCCTTCTCTGTCCAAAATGAATCCATCATAGGATAAATAGTTTAATGGCAAAAAATATTCAAGGCCAAGTGCATGTTATACTAAAACAATGCAAATAAAATATAAATTATATATTAATTGATTTTGATCATTTAGCTGTTTGGGGCGTGAAAGATCAAAAACATCCACTCCTGAGGTGGATTTTTGGGAGGGGATATTTAAGATTTTTCACCATCCTAACGGCCCCTTAGTACCAAATGCTAGGTACATAGGGGCGGTTTGGCCAACATTTATGAAGCAAATGATTTGCCTTTTCCTTTGAGAGCTGAAGTACCCTTGAAAAATGTAGCATGCAACGATGACTAGAAATGCCATTTAGGTTTTAAGTTGTAGAAGTCAATTTAAGATTCTTTAACGCTATCACGATTTTTAAGGTCATTTCTGATGCTCTTTAGACAGGAAAGGATTGTTTAACAAACTCATTTATATCCGAGATGAAGGCAAGTGAGCTGCCTCCCAGACATAAATAGCCTGAAAGAACTCTTTGTACATGGGAAGTGATCTTCCAAACAGCCCCTTATTTATGGTATCATACAGTGAACAAATTCCAACTTTCGAGCAAGCCTTGGAGTTCCTTGCTTCATAGACTTTATTCCTAGGCAATCATAAACCAAAAAAAAATATTCATTGGCATTCTCACATTCTCATAAAACTGACGCCTTGTAATCATTTATTCTTGGAATCCTCCCAATCAACTATAAACCAGTGCCCCCTTCCCTTTTTTGGTCAACAATGGCATCAATTTCCTCTTTTTGCATCTAACTCTGGAAGCACTGGGACAACTTTTATTAGTGACCATTTGATGAGGCACACCTCATAAACCATGAATTTGTGAGTCTTTCTATTCCGAGCTTCATCCTTCCCTTCATCCCACATGCCAATGTCTCAGCATGTGCGATCGTATGATGCTTGTCTCTCCCCCTTTTCTGTTTCTCTGCCCTTCATTTCTTGATGAATCAAGAAGAAAGGAAAACCAATTCTGAGAAAAAAAGGATGAGAACCGTTGAAATAAACACCATTTTTAGCTATACAAAATTCTTCATTCAAAAACTCTGATCCATTAAAAAGAATAAAAAATATTTACACTAAATTTTGTTTGCCTACTAATCTTCACCCCACAAGTCACCAATTCAATTCGAAGGCTGGTGGGGGGACCTCAAAACAAAATGAAAAAAAAAAACATTCATTTCTATTCAATATCTCACCAGATCTTCACCAAACAAATAAGAAATTCTCTCTACTGCCCATGAATCCTTCCCAGTACCCATCCTCTCCTTCTCCTCCTCAGGCATCAAGGCAGATCTGCACAGTGGACAAGTCACCTGACCAAGATCCACCCACTCATCTAAGCACCCCATATGGAACACATGGCTGCAATTGGACAACTTCCTGACCCCATGGTGGCCCTCTAGGCAGCTCAAGCAGATTACGCAGGTCGGCACCTCCTCCTCGTCGTCTCCATCCTCGCAAATACCGGCCCCCATTGCGATTTCAGCAAATTGCACCACCGGTAGGCGTTCCTTGATCGTATCGGGGGAGGCGGGCGGCGGAGTGGGGGACAGAACCTGCGGTGAAAGCCGGCGGGGCATGGTGTGGGGCTCATAGCCTGAAGTGGTGTCAGTTGGATCAAAGAGGCCCATGTAGAAGAAGACTAGCCTGATCATGAGCTTGAGGTGGTTCCACAAGTCTAGGAGATCCACTATTGGCCTTGGCATGACAATGCCATAGCAGATTGAGGGGAAGCCCATGATGAAGGTCTTGGAATGGAGGCTGAATGGTTGGAAGAAGTGGGGAGGGAGGAGGCTGGTGGATGGTGGATGGTGGCTTAGGCCTTGACTTGAGTTGAAGGGAAGGAGGGAGGGGAGGGGATACAAATAGGCAGTCTGGTTGGTTGAGTAGTAAAAAAGGACAATATGCTTTTTTATTATATAAAAAAAGGACAAGATATTCAGAAGAGGTTGAGGGTGGTGGTGCAATTGGAATAAAATAAAGTAATCTAATTAAGATGCTATTAATTAAAGTAACCTTGAATTGATTAAGCTTTATGCTTATCCTAAGGCAGCCTTTAGGTAAGGCTCCTAATCACCTTTATCAAAAGGAGGAATTGTCATTTGGAGCTGCAAATTCCCTGTTAGACTAGTCATTAATGGCTTTGATCATATTAAAGTAAGCAAAAGATAGTTTAGTTTTGTGAATATGAGAACTGATCATTGATAATGAAAAATTGGATTAGATGGAGTCCATGCCTATTGACCAATCCTTTTCCATAGGGTTACGCGTTGAACTTAGAATAGTGTGAGATATGAGTTGGACCACCGGCCAATTGATTCTTGTGTGAGCAAGATACAAACTTGTAGTGTGCACTTGTGCTCTATACAAAATTGGGTAAATGATGATAAATGTCTCTGAAGCCGATTAAATTTTACGTATACAGAATTTGAGGGTTTTGTGTTGATTAATAAAGATAGTTAAGATTTGCATGTTAATAACAACTTGACCATTAATTAGCACTAGTGAATTGTTAGTCGTTTAGTAATTGCTTTCAGTAGATTACTTAATATCTCCATAAACAGGAAATATCTTGGCTTTTTCAGTGTATGTGAATCATTAGTTAATATAGAGGCTCTTTCTCAGCAGCTGTGTTCATTTCCCCATGAACGTGTACCTCATGCACCAATTAGTTGTTTTTTATCTTGTTAGCTGTTTCTCTCTAGATAAATATTATGATAAAAAAATTCTAATGCAAGTTCTCTTCCTGTTACTAGCACCATTCAAAGAGAGGCTCACTACATCCGTGAACAGGAAACATATTGGCTGTTTCAGTGTATAGGCATCATCAAGATGGAAACCCTTTATCCTTTTCCCCATAAACGTTTACATCATGCACTATTCGTTTCGTGTATAAGCCTCATGTACCAGTGTGTTCTCTCTCTCTCTCCCTTACTCCTCCGTCCAATAAAGCCTATCTATATTTAAAAATTAATTAAATTTATTAGACTTTAGGGCAAGTAAAAAAATCCCCCCCTTCCCCTGCATTTCGTGTTTTTGGTTGTGAAGGAGCAAAGTCGGCCATCTAATGATGATCCTTGTTATTTATTCAAAAAAAAATGATGGATCCTTATTTTTTCAAATACAGGCAGGCTTCATTTCAACTTATTTTCAAATACATACATACTATATTGGACGGAGGGAATACTTTATATGCGACCTGGTGCATATTAACACTTTTTCCAACATTGAATGGATGCCAAGCCAATCTAGTGGGGGTGAGTTGTTAACAAGTAAAAAAAAGTTTAAAATAAATAAATAAGATGGTGGGGGTGGTGAGTGGTGGGAATGTAATCAGCCACTGGGCTTCAAGGTGGCCAAATTTCGTGGAAGGTGGGCCTCTTCGTTGTGGTGTGCGGAGCCCAACAACTCAGCCCGCCTTGACTTCTAATCTAGGTGACGCGTAGTCCTCCCCAATTTAGGAACATGGATTGTAGCTTCCTTAAGGCCTCGCACTTTGATTGCGGTTGGACCTTCCACACTCTTTTGTTGACTGTCAACATTTGAATCAAGGTCTTTGTTTAGCTCAGCTAAATTTGACTCATGAAAACAACCTAATGTGTGGCCTAAAGGGTGTGTCACATTGGCTTCCTTTGAACGAGAGACAATGGATTGCTATGGGCGGCTTTGAAAAGAGGTCCTAAGTTCGAACATCCACACGGATAGCCACCCTTGTGAAGTATATCCCGACTTAACCGGCGTAGTATTGGTGGCAAGATACGGTGCTCTACGAGGTTGGTTGCCCTGACCCTTCTAATCAGTACCAAACAGTTGGAGCACACACATACCATGTATGCATTGTCAGTCTCACAAATCGACGACTCCCTGGTGCCCAACATAAACCTGATGTGATCAGGCCAATGTACACAATAATTTCTCCCTTGTGCCTGGGTCAAGTCTCGAAGCCAAGTCTGCTCACTTACACCAGAGCCTAAAGACCAAACACACCAAATGCGTTTCGGGGGAATGAATGTCAGCCCACTTGTTAGTATAGAACAATATCCTAATTGAACGACAAAATGAGCATGCACTTAAGCAGCTATTCTCTTAATGGCCGCCTCCAACAGCTTTGTTTTCTTTGAGTGATGACAATCTAACTTTTCTAATACCCTAAGTGTTTCAGCTCAATAGTGTGTTACATGCACTCAGCCACACTTGATTAATTTAGGCATTCGAAGCAAGCAAGTTTTTTTTCAATAATTAAAAGCGAGATTCAGATATTTACAAATGCAGACCCTAGTTTGTCTTAATCTGACTTTCAATGACTATGCATCTGTTACTTTTGCTAATCTAATTTGACAACTTAGATTTTAATAAAGATAAGGAGTACTAAAGTGCATAACAAAAGAGCAAGATAATAGGAGTATCTTATTTCTTTGGGCACTTAAAAGTAAGTGGTCATTTTATAGTTGTAATTCCATTTTTCTTGGGAGGTTGGTTTTGCTATCAACATCAGTTCAACCCCCCTGCACAAAGAGCTCAATTTCCAAAGAAATTAAGCTTAGTCCAAGGTCCATTAATCTGTCACCTTCAGTATACCAACACCTGAAAAAAACCAAGCCGCCCAAGGTCCATTAATCTATCACCTTCAGTAGACCACTGACCACCACCGGAAAAGACCCTAGCCTAATTGTTAATATGGTGAGTCTGCAGGTTCCACATCAACAAATGCACTGCAAAGAAGACGACCTGATATACTTGATGGATGATGTTCTTAGATGATCTGCATGGTAGATATTTCTAGGCACGGCCCATCAAGAAACTTCAGCAGAAACGGCCCAGACAAATATTGTAAGATGACATGAGCCTTCCAAAGATACTGCTTTGGAAGAAGTAAAATTCCACATGGGCCCAATTCCTCAAGGGAAGGAGACTCCCTCATCTTGTCGTCAAATCTCTTTTACCTGATTAACGAACCAATTACCAAAACATAGCTTAATACTCCTTCCGTCGGTATTAATTGCCTTCATTTGAATAAACATGAACCATATAATTGTCCTCTTTCATTTTATGCTTAAGTTATCACATGTTTTTCAAATGTGGACTATTGATTTGGGAGGGAGGGAGTATTACGAGCAAGAACATGCTACCAAGTTGGAAAATAATAGGGGGCAAAACAGAAACAAACTTGAAGAAAGAACATCTTGCTTGCTAGAATTGTAGAGCAAATGTTGCAGAGTTCTCTGAAGCTTCCTTTCGAAGACTAAAATTTTTTTGTGGTCTCTCACAAAGTCCGCCTGTTAAAATTGATTGGCAATGTTTATAAAAAACAAATTGATTGGCATTAAAGGTAGGGATTATGCTTTAGGCTCTTCTAAGTTGTCTCGATTACTTTAAGAGTGAGGAGTCCCCTCTGATGAAACTTTGGAACATGTAATTTATGCTCCCCTTCTTCTTTGTTTCATAACCTGTACTTCCCTATTTTTTAACTTTGAATGAAATTATTACTCCAAGTTCTTAGGGCAATCCCACCTCTTAGAGCACCGCATCGCCCTCCCCCCTCGAGCGTGTACAAGGCCCACCGGTAATTCGGGATAGAATCCCAAGTGGGTGACCAATTGAGTGAGGGTTAAAAGAAAATTACTTTACCTACAATAAAAATGCTGCCGAGTTATATGCAAGTGGTTAGATCAGCAGAATCCAAAGGCATCTAAGATTCCCTCCAGACAATGGCATTGGGCATGCACACTTCAATTCGTACATCTTTGGGGATGTCTTGGGTCCCCGTCCTTACAATAAAATCGAATGGCCTTATCCTCCTTAACTCATTTCCTTATACCGTATGGCAAATGTGGATGAAGAAATGGCCACATCCTTAGAGTTGGTCCCTCTATCCCTCTCATTCTAGCTTACTTCTTTTGTTGTCAGATGAACACTCACCAATCACTCCATGCCACCGACTATGCTATCATGCCCATTTGTTCTTACCTCTTTGGTGTGTGTTTTGTGCCAAAATAGATTGTTGTCAGCTAGTTTACAAGTCAACGTGGAAATTGTCCACAAAGATATCAACAGGTGCAAACAACCAATAAAACTATGAGATCTAGAGACAGGAAGTTTTTTTTTGTTATGCAAAGAAATTCTAACTTTCTGAAAGTATTTGGTGACTGGATTTGGCTAAATTCTAGTAGAACATTTGTGAGGAAAAGTGTTATTCTAAATTAGTTATGCCTTCAATTGTGAGTCATGATGTGTGTTCCTTTCTTCTTCATGAATGTGAATTGTCGTCTACATTGTTTTCTTCTGTCCACATAATCTCCCTAACTAATTAGGTTATCTTAGTGATCCCAATTGGTGTGTCCTCTAAATGAAGTGTATTAATGTTCCCAGGCAGCGAAAGAGGCCTTAATGCTCTCCATTCTTTTGAACTTATACTCCCTCCGTCGAAAAAGATAGGTAGAGTTCCCCCAAAAAGGCACAATTAAGCTTATTTATCAGCCAAGAGGACTTTTCCTAGTTATAAGTTCATTGTGGCTTAAAAAAAAAATCAATTCTCCATGCTGGACCTACCTTTTTCAGATGGGGGGAGTATTTAGTAGGGGTGTAAACGGATGGACACGGATGCAGACAAAGGATGTCCGCAGCCGTCCGTTTAAGTGCGGATACCCATCTACGGCTGTCTGTAGTCGTTCATCACAAATACAGACATTATGATTGAAAATAAGAGTAAATGATAATATGCTTTATTTTTTAATATATAAAGACACTATGCTTGAAAACAGGAGAAAGTCTTCGCTGAGATAAGTTCCTCAAGCAAAAGCAACACTTATACCAACTTTTTCTTTTTAAATAATCGTACTTTTTATTTAAAAAAGTTATCAACTTAGTTATTTTCTATTAAAAAATAATTAACTTACGGACGGCTACGGACACAGCTCGGTTATGTCCGCAGCCACGTCCGGTCTGTGGCGGATAAGAAACAACTGTCCATTTTAATAATAAATGAATGGATGAACGGACGGACGGACACGGACATACGGACGCCATTTACACCCCTAATATTTAGATGAAGTTTCCAGGATTGTTTATGACCTAATTATACAAGACGAGGAAGGAAGTGGTAATAAGAAAGAAGAATATACTTCTTTTCTTTTGGTAATTAGAAGATAACTCTAGTGCATTCTACAAAAGAATTGCACAAAATAGTGGTTAGAATGGAAGTCCAAAACCCATTTTACCCAATTTATTATTAATGAATTGAATGCTTTTTAATTATGAGTCCCATTTATACATGAGTATTGGCATCCGCCAAGCACTTTTAGGTCACGAGATTTTGGTCATGCCAGCATCAAAATAAGTGGTAGGCGGGTTTGGCTGACCTGCTCGCTTGCCGCTAAATTCAAGCCGACAAATTGCGATCAGACAACTTGCATTCCAACAAGTGAAAATCTCGAATATTAACTACTCCTTCCATTTCAAAATACTATATACATTTAAAAATATTATTATTACAAAATATTGTATACATTTTGCCAAATCAAGTGACTTCCTCTTTCCAAAATTAGAGGAGAATTATAAAGATTGATTAGAACTTTGTTCATGAATGAGCATAGGAGTTGGAATGGATATCAGAGAGAAGAAGTCATGTGATTTCCTTGTGATTTTCATGGTTCAATAAAAATAAAATTTTTCTCAAATGTACATAATATTTTGGAACGGAGGGAGTATTTCCTTGTAACTATAGTTATATTATGAGGATAGAAGCCAAAAAATAAAGACCGTGGGCTCCCAATATTAACAGCAGAAGACAAAGGAAACGTTGATTGTTATCCATGGTAGGGCAAAAGCTAGCCGGGTCCTGCAGCTGTAATGGTAATAGATAGTTGATGCAGAGCCAGGGTGATGCCTTGCACAAGCGGTGTCACTATTGAGGGTCAATTCTCCCCAAGGCAGATGTTCCCCTCGCACATAGCTGTTTCCTGTCCACATCCAAGTGTAAACTCTTGGAATAATAATTGGCATGTGATTGACAGACCTACTTGTTTTGTTTTCAGTCTTCTAGGCAGACACAATGCCCTCTCTTACAAGATACTAATTCGCCATGGGGATTATGCCTTTGCACTCTTCAGCTATCTTCAGTGTCAAGGAACATATATAGTGAGTGGTGACAATGTGCATGGCTAAGGTTTGGTTTTGTATGGTGGAAGAAACGTATGTGACAGGGCACCAGTCCAATAAATGATTGTACTAAGAGCAATTTGCAGAGTTTTGCAAGCAAAGTTGTTTGGCTTTTGGTGGTATAGTTCTCGGAGACATAAAAGTGCAATCTTCCCACATGGTTTTGAGGGCATCTATCATGTGAACTCATGCTCGCCGGGCCCCTTGCAAATTATTTGGGAAAAGAAAGCAGGTGTGATTGTAGTACTGGAGATAGCTGCATAGGAACTATTCATTACCCCTCTTCCCAGCCATGTCACAGTACCCCTCCCTGCCGAGGAATTCCGTATCGGATATCCATAGGCCTAAGAGGCAAAATATAAGAGATATTTGTAAAAACATATTGATGGTCGAAAACTAGTTTTTATCGTATATTTTCACAATCTAACTTCTAAAATAAGTTATACTAATTTAAACAAAATATAGATTTCAAAATATGCATATTATGATGGAAAATAATAGGGAAAATTTTTTTTTTTTAAATATATATTTTTTTATTTTTTTAAAATATTTTTTTTAATAGGGAAAATATACAGTAGCTTATCGGGCCCCACCCAATATATTGACGATATTTGAAAAAGAGATAAGTTTACATGAGATCGTTCTCATATAAGGAGCATGAGGCCAATCTTTATTGCCGTTAGATTCCGATCGGATGGTAGATATCAAATCAGTGGGTAGGTGAGTGTGTCACATCAAGGAGTGGGTGAGATCATTATGAATATTTGTAGCCGTCAGATCAAGATCCAACGGCTACGATTCAAAGTGGCCTCATGGGCTTTTTACATATTACCTGGCGCCAAGTATGGTTTTATCATATTACCTGGTTTTTCTCGTGACTTCTCATATGACCTGGAATCGGCACCTAGAGTACCGAAAATGCCCTTCTTTTAAGGTTTTTATGCATTTTGTATCCGAAATGCTTCATTCTTCCCAAAATTAACGATTTACAGGATCATCAAGTTGGGGAAGAAGATATTCCGGTAAAGATCCATCCATAATCGCAGTTCAAACCATCGCCGGCGCCGTCCAACCCGAAAAAAAAAATTTCATGCCAAAAAACTGTAAAAACAGCGGGAAAGACGAAAAAAAATCTATGATGAATGGATTTTGATGTAAGAGCAGTGGGAAAGCCCTCCCAACTACAAAAATTAAGATCTACATGTAAAGAAACACATATAAATATCACCCATTGGTGTTCGACTGCTCCTGGACATGAAATAAAAGGATAAAAATGGGCAAAAACATGAAATACTTGTCGGCGGGCGACAAGTTCCATTTATATATCTTTCTGTGATACTAATGAGGTGGAAGAGGAGGAAAAATAAGGAAGAACGAAAAAAAAATGGGCAAAAACGGATAAAAAATGAGCAAGTTATGACATTTTGAAGATTGACATTTTGAAGATTGTCGACGACACGACTTGAATCAAGTCGTGTCGTCGACAACACGATAAATGACAATCTTCAAAATGTCATAACTTGCTCATTTTTTATCCGTTTTTGCCCATTTTTTTTCGTTCTTCCTTATTTTTCCTCCTCTTCCACCTCATTAGTATCACAGAAAGATATATAAATGGAACTTGTCGCTCGCCGACAAGTATTTCCCGTTTTTGCCCATTTTTATCATTTCACTTTCTTCTTTCTTATTATTTTTTCTTCTTTTTCCATCCTATATCTTTCTATGATACTAATGAGGTGGAAGAGGAGGAAAAATAAGGAAGAACAAAAAAAAATGGGCAAAAACGGATAAAAAATGAGCAAGTTATGACATTTTGAAGATTGACATTTTGAAGATTGTCGACGACACGACTTGATTCAAGTCGTGTACTATGCAACACGACTTGAATCCAAGTCGTGTTATATGCAACACGACTTGAATTTAAGTCGTGTTGCATATAACACGACTTGGATTCAAGTCGTGTTGCATAGTACACGACTTGAATCAAGTCGTGTCGTCGACAACACGATAAATGACAATCTTCAAAATGTCATAACTTGCTCATTTTTTATCCATTTTTGCCCATTTTTTTTCGTTCTTCCTTATTTTTCCTCCTCTTCCACCTCATTAGTATCACAGAAAGATATATAAATGGAACTTGTCGCTCGCTGACAAGTATTTCACGTTTTTGCCCATTTTTATCATTTCACTTTCTTCTTTATTATTATTTTTTCTTCTTTTTCCATCCTATATCTTTCTATGATACTAATGAGGTGGAAGAGGAGGAAAAATAAGGAAGAACAAAAAAAAAAGGGCAAAAACGGATAAAAAATGAGCAAGTTATGACATTTTGAAGATTGACATTTATCGTGTTGTCGACGACACGACTTGGATTCAAGTCGTGTTGCATAGTACACGACTTGAATCAAGTCGTGTCGTCGACAACACGATAAATGACAATCTTCAAAATGTCATAACTTGCTCATTTTTTATCCGTTTTTGCCCATTTTTTTTTCGTTCTTCCTTATTTTTCCTCCTCTTCCACCTCATTAGTATCACAGAAAGATATATAAATGGAACTTGTCGCTCGCCGACAAGTATTTCACGTTTTTGCCCATTTTTATCATTTCACTTTCTTCTTTCTTATTATTTTTTCTTCTTTTTCTATCTTATATCTTTCTATGATACTAATGAGGTGGAAGAGGAGGAAAAATAAAGAAGAACAAAAAAAAATGGGCAAAAACGGATAAAAAATGAGCAAGTTATGACATTTTGAAGATTAATATTTTGAAGATTGTCGACGACACGACTTGATTCAAGTCGTGTTATATGCAACACGACTTGAATTTAAGTCGTGTTGTATATAACACGACTTGGATTCAAGTCGTGTTGCATAGTACACGACTTGAATCAAGTCGTGTCGTCGACAACACGATAAATGACAATCTTCAAAATGTCATAACTTGCTCATTTTTTATCCGTTTTTGCCCATTTTTTTTTTCGTTCTTTCTTATTTTTCATCCTCTTCCACCTCATTAGTATCACAGAAAGATATATAAATGGAACTTGTCGCCCGCCGACGATTATTTTACGTTTTTGCCCATTTTTATCCTTTTATTTCATGTCCAGGAGCAGTCGAACACCAATGGGTGATCTTTATATGTGTTTCTTTACATGTAGATCTTAATTTTTGTAGTTGGGAGGGCTTTCCCACTGCTCTTACATCAAAATCCATTCATCATAGATTTTTTTTCGTCTTTCCCGCTGTTTTTACAGTTTTTTGGCATGAAATTTTTTTTTTCGGGTTGGACGGCGCCGGCGATGGTTTGAACTGCGATTATGGATGGATCTTTGCCGGAATATCTTCTCCCCCAACTTGATGATCCTGTAAATCGTTAATTTTGGGAAGAATGAAGCATTTCGGATACAAAATGCATAAAAACCTTAAAAGAAGGGCATTTTCGGTACTCTAGGTGCCGAATCCAGGTCATATGAGAAGTCACGAGAAAAACCAGGTAATATGATAAAAACATACTTGGCGCCAGGTAATATGTAAAAAGCCCTGGCCTCATATAAGTAATATGAGAGCGATCTCATTTAAACTTTTCCTTTTGAAAAAATGGAAAAAATGATGTTTACCCATCTAGTTTTATCGGTGGGCCTGATATCGATATATACCGATATGGAATTCCTTGCTCCCTGCTGCTATGGTTATTTTCATGGAGTTGACCCATGAAACCAAAGGAAAGAGAGAGTAAAGAAAGACGGTGATTGACCGGTGAAAGTATATGCAATAATAATCACATGAGTGTCATTAGTCGAGCATCAACGTGTGTCGCGGCATCACGGGCTGTTGGGTTTTGATCCGATGGCAAGGCTTTTTAATACAGAGGTCAGGCGGGTTTGAATCATTTGTTCAACCCTTCTATTAACATGCACCATTGGATCTCTATCTGATAGCTCACAAGCACGCCTCTGCCTTAGCCAGCCCACCCCTCACATAGCTTTCAGCGTCTAGCCTGACCGGTGACGGATGTGGAAATCTCGTGACACACTAAAAATAGAATGCGAACAGAGTACATGGCTATGTATCAAAAAAAGACGACAGTACATGGCCATATCAGTGTACAGTGTTAGCACATGAATGCTAACATAGTATATAAAACATCTCTATGCGTGTATGATAACACCCTATGTACAATGGTCACGGTGTTTGGTCATAGTGCACGGTCAGGAAAAAAAATTCCAACTTTATTGGTGGTGACCCACCAATGGAAGTTAGAAAAAAGTTTTCCTAAAAAATTAGCCGTTTGGGGCGTGATTATAATTAAATATCTACAGTTTTCCATCCATGTTTTTTTCCTCATCCACCTGAAACATGCTCTGGAAACATGGATACTACAGTGTAACAAAATATTCACATCAGTGAATGTTTTACTTTTAATCACGCCCAAACGGCCTTATGTCCATGGAAAGACATCTATCGGAGCCATGAAAATGTGGCACTAAGAACTGACAAAACTTTAGTATGGTACTTCTAGGCCTTTGGCTTAGGATAGGCACTCTGGAGTAGTCACGTTAGGGTCAAGTCTCTTGTAGGACTAAAAGCATCCATAAAAGCTAGAGTTGACTCCAATTTCATGAAGTGACTACAAACCTGACCCTAAAACGGCCCTTAGAAAGTGTAACAATGTCAGCTCCGAAGCAAAAGCAAAGTAGTCATCATCAAATTCAAAGAAAGTGAACCAAAAGGACTCAATAAGAAGAAGAAGAAGTTAAAAAGGCTCCTGACTGTGGGATACCACATGCAGTGAGCACTGGACCCATCGAGACTAGGGCTCAAAGGCTAAAGCCGCTGAAAGCACTACAAAGGCCATGAACATCCCAAAGCTAGTGCCTCTTTTCCTCGGTTCTTACTCCCCTTTCCGCTTGCAATATAAATAGGAACTAATAAGTAGCCCTTGAACGTGAATAAACAATGCTTCCATGCAGCCCAAAATTGGTTTACATGGATAGTTTCTGCAGTCTGCACTTCCACTTTTATACACAAACAGATGAAGATAGTTGTGGCAACATTATTGTAATCTAGAGAATCTTACATACGCAGTAGGGCCAATCACTACTACTCCCTTGTTGGCAAAAAAATCACACAACTCCCTCCTCTTTAAGATACTCCATCTACGAAAAGGACTGTCCCTTCTTAGATGATCCATATGGTTATTTTCCGTGCATTTTGAACCTCTTGTTCCCCTCACTTGTTGGGGTTTCCACCGTTCAACAAAAACGATGGGCCGTCTAAAACAGGAAGGAGGGAGTACTATTTTTGGTCGTCCCCTCTAATCACCAATTTTTTTTGTAGAGATGCCCATGCACAGGGCTA
This sequence comes from Houttuynia cordata, assembly GCA_039654745.1. NCBI lineage: Eukaryota > Viridiplantae > Streptophyta > Magnoliopsida > Piperales > Saururaceae > Houttuynia > Houttuynia cordata. The sequence goes on along the minus strand of CM077505.1, from coordinate 34,259,173 downwards.
AACGTTAAGTGAAATAAAAATATTCATAGTTTGTTCTTTAACAGCTAATGATTAGAAACATCATTTATCTATCATGGCATCCTAGTTCAACGATCTAAGAGGACCTAGACGGTCACTTTAAGTTCAAACTTCAAACATTCTTGGTGGCGTTGTCATTCTTAATTTGTGTTCCCCTTGTTGAGAAAATTATACATTTTTTTCTCTTTTGAGTTAGTCAAAAAATACAATCAAATACATATTTCTCTACTTCTCTACACCAACAATGATGTAAGTGAATATTTTACACCTCATTGATGTAGGATGCACAAGTTATCACAAATACAAAACAAGATTAACAAATGAATATTTCATCAAACATTTTGAAGATATAAATTTAATATGGCTCACCGCTAAAGCAACGCCTACGAGGTCTAGAGACTAAATCTACTACTATAAACTTTGGATACATTTTACTTACTAGAAATTACAACAAGATTTAAATGTGAAAACCTTTTAAGAAATTATGGAGAAATCTCACCCTTAGGTGGAATACACAAAGAATACTGATAGAAGAATTATCACAAACCACATATAATATGTCTTCTCTTTCACAAGCTCATTCAAAGTTGTAATCTTTTCATCTCATCATCTCTTTGTTAAAAAAATTATTTTTTCAAAAAAATTAACTTTTTACAAAGAAATTCTTCTTTGTTTTAACAACTTCAAGTTAAGTAGTGGCCTTTTCACATAAGAGGAAAACTCAAATAATTATGAGCCTCACATAAAGAGAGAAAAAGCCCAACACCCCTTACTCTTATCATGAGTCAAAGTATCTTTTGTCTCATAAGGGGGATAACCACTGCAAGATCCCTAATCCTTCCCCAGACTTGAACCAGTGGCCTCAACCACAACGGGAAGAGGTCCAAACCACTGCACCTTACTGCTTTATGGCAATGGCTTGGAGATTTTTCCAATACCTTTATTAGTCGGTAGGGGGGCGACTCCTCATCTATGACCATATGATGCTTGACTTACCAAAATCTTTAATTAGGTCATAGAGAACAGGCTAACAATCTGCACTATAGCAGAAACAAAAAAGAAATGAATGTACACCTAACTCAACTAGGCTGTCATGAGAACAAAACTAAAATGTCACTACAACAAGGACTACCACCTCCACTCGGAAAATGAACCTCGGCCCTCATAGGACATCCCAGCCTTATGAGTTTTTTCCATATTACTTGGCGCCAACTTTTGTTTTCCCATATTACCTGATTTTTCCAGTAAAATCCCATGTGACCCGGAATCAACACGAAAAGTACCCAAAATACCCTTAAATTTAGGTATAAGCACCCACACTCTTTGTTTTTCCATATTACCCGGAATCTGAGGAGGTACTTGGAGAAACTCGTGTTCAGTCGGAGAAGAAGGCATTCCGTCCGGCATCTTCGCCCATATCATCGCCGGCGCCGTCGCCGTCCAAATCGGGAAAGGTAATCTTCGCGCCAAAAAGCGAGAAAACGAGCGGGATGAAGGGATTTTGATGTAAGAGCAGTGGGGAAGCCCTCCCAACTACAAAAATTAAGATCTACATGTAAAGAAACACATATAAAGATCACCCATTGGTGTTGGACCGCTCCTGGACATGAAATAAGAGGATAAAAATGGGCAAAAACGTGAAATACTCTTCGGCGAGTAACAAGTTCAATTTATATATCTTTCTGTGATCCTAATGAAAGGGAAGAGGAGGAAAAATAAGGAAGAACACAAAAAATTGACAAAAATGGATGAAAAATGAGCGAATTATCACATTTTGAAAATTCCTATTTTATCGTGTCGTCGAAAACACGAAAAATATCCAAGTCTGTCTCCAAAGACACGACTTGAATTGAGTCGTGTCTTGTACGACATGCTAAAATGGGAATGTTCAAAATGTCATAATTCGCTCATTTTTTATCCGTTTTTGCCCATTTTTTTTGCGTTCTTCCATATTTTTCCTCCTCTTCCACCTCATGAAGATATATTAGGATAAAAGAATAAGAAAAAATAAGAAAAAAGAAGAAAGTAGAAGCTCTTCGCCGGAAAGCTTCTATTTTTTCTTTCTTCTTATTTTTTCTTCTTCTTTCATCCTAATATATCTTCATGAGGTAGAAGAGGAGGAAAAATAAGGAAGAACGCAAAAAAATGGGCGAGTTATGACATTTTAAAAATTCCAGTAAAAACGTGTTTTGAAAGGCACGACTTGCAGTTTAGTCGTGTCGTCGCGTACACGACTATACTGCAAGTCGTGTCTTTTAAAACACGTTTTTACTAAAATTTTTAAAATGTCATAACTCACTCATTTTTTATCCATTTTTACCCATTGTTTTTGCGTTCTTCTTTATTTTTCCTCCTCTTCCACCTCATGAAGATATATTAGGATAAAAGAATAAGAAAAAATAAGAATAAAGAAGAAAGTGGAAGCTCTTCACTGGAAAGCTTCTATTTTTTCTTTCTTTTTATTTTTTCTTCTTCTTTCATCCTAATATATCTTCATGAGGTGGAAGAGGAGGAAAAATAAGGAAGAACGCAAAAAAAAGGGCAAAAATGAATAAAAAATGAGCGAGTTATGATATTTTGAAAATTCAAGTAAAAACGTGTTTTGAAAGACACGACTATACTGCAAGTCGTGTCTTTCAAAACACGTTTTTACTGGAATTTTTAAAATGTCATAACTCGCTCATTTTTTATCTGTTTTTGCCCTTTTTTTTACGTTCTTCCTTATTTTTCCTCCTCTTCCACCTCATGAAGATATATTATGATGAAAGAATAAGAAAAAATAAGAAGAAAGAAGAAAGTTGAAGCTCTTCACCGGAAAGCTTCTATTTTTTCTTTCTTCTTATTTTTTCTTCTTCTTTCCTCCTAATTATCTTCATGAGGTGGAAGAGGAGGAAAAATAAGGAAGAACGAAAAAAAATGGGTAAAAACGGATAAAAAATGAGTGAGTTATGACATTTTGAAAATTTCAATAAAAACGTGTTTTGAAAGATACGACTTGCAATATAGTCGTGTACGCGACAACACGACTATACTGCAAGTCGTGTCTTTCAAAACACGTTTTTACTGAAATTTTCAAAATGTCATAACTCACTCATTTTTTATCCGTTTTTGCCCATTTTTTTTGCGTTATTCCTTATTTTTCCTCCTCTTCCACCTCATGAAGATATATTAGGATGAAAGAAGAAGAAAAAATAAGAAGAAAGAAAAAATAGAAGCTTTTCGGCGAAGAGCTTCCACTTTCTTCTTTCTTCTTATTTTTTTATCATAATATATCTTCATGAGGTGGAAGAGAAGGAAAAATGAGGAAGAACGCAAAAAAATAGGCAAAAACGGATAAAAAATGAGCGAGTTATGACATTTTAAACATTCCCATTTTATCATGTCATACAAGACACGACTCAATTCAAGTTGTGTCTTTGGAGATAGACTTGGATATTTTTCGTGTTTTCGACGACACGATAAAATAGGAATTTTCAAAATGTGATAATTCGCTCATTTTTCATCCATTTTTGCCCATTTTTTTGTGTTCTTCCTTATTTATCCTCCTCTTCCCTTTCATTAGGATCACAGAAAGATATATAAATTGAACTTGTTACTCGCCGAAGAGTATTTCACGTTTTTGCCCATTTTTATCCTCTTATTTCATGTCCAGGAGCGGTCCAACACCAATGGGTGATCTTTAATGTGTTTCTTTACATGTAGATCTTAATTTTTGTAGTTGGGAGGGTTTCTCCGCTGCTCTTACATCAAAATCCCTTCATCTCGCTCGTTTTCTCGCTTTTTGGCGCGAAGATTACCTTTTCCAATTTGGACGGCGGCGGCGGCGGCGATGATATGGGCAGAGATGCCGGACGAAACACCTTCTTCTCCGACTGAACACGAGTTTCTCCGGGTACCTCCTCAGATTCTGGGTAATATAGAAAAACAAAGAGTGTGGATGCTTATACCTAAACTTAAGGGTATTTTGGGTACTTTTGGGTCATATGGAAGAAAGAAAAAGATTCCGGATGATATGAGAAACTGAAAGTTGGCGCCAGGTCATGTATAAAGGCCTGCAGCATTATATAATGTTAGCATAGAGTTAGCAATGCATATCGACAGTCATATCATTACAATTATTTCAAAACCTTTATTGTGTAAGAAAGCCTGATCAAAGTTGGGACTTGGGAACAGGACCAAGCCCCTCTCTTCGAACTTCGAAGCTTCCCAGCTCGGTACTCGAAACTTGTACCCAAAAACGTCTGTTTTCCCTCAATAATGCCGGCCATCTCTCCTTCAAATGACAGATGACCCCTCTTGAACACCACTGTAAACTTCAAATCTTTACAGTTTTTTTTACGTACTTTATCTGAGGACCATGGTGGCACCATGGCCTACTGGGAGCCTGCCATGACAAGGACATGTTATAGTCGGGATCCTGGTCTCAGCTACCAATGCTTTCCATTAATTTATCCAAATCTTGGTGGCGTCCAAGCCCTTGTAAGAGTGGAGGCTATGGTGGGGCGAGGTGCACCAGGCCTCGGGAAGAAGCTTCCAGTTCCTGACCACCCAAGAGAGAAACAAGAGAGCAAAAGAGTCAAGGTTTTAGTCATTCAAGAAATGAGGATCATCCATATAGAAAGGAAAAGGAATGAGTGCAATAGTTTCTTAATCATTTGCACCATCAATTAGACAATGCTAATCACTAATTATTGAATTGAATTAGCAATAAAGATCTGAGCACGACACACGGAGAGGTTGTCTCTGTGTTCGAGCTTTCTGTGATTTCATTTAAGAGAATTTGGCGTTTGCTTTTGTTGTTTCCTCCCTTCTCTGTGTGTGTGTCGTAATTGACTCAGCGGGAAAATGACCTCATTAGACCAATGGAAAATGTGCCTCCATGATCTTGATTAGCCAAGGCAATGCTGCAATATATGGTATCTCTTTTATGTGGTATAAAAAGCAATATATGGTAACTCTGCAACTCTCATGAAATGTAACATTTGTGCAAAGGGAAATCATGGCTTTATCATCATGTAAAAATGGAATGTCATCCTTTGTTGGAGGTAAAAACTCATAATTTGTCCCCAAATTTAGGCGAAAACTGCCAAATATATGAATTGTATTTGTATTTATTCAAATAAAATTCATAGATTTGGAGAAGAATATCACCCAAATATTCATTTAAGCTTCCGAGAATTTAAAATACATTCGGTGAAATTCGGAGACTTTATAAAAGAAATTTAGAGACCAAATGGGCCATTATTTCAAAAAATAAAATGTCATTATATCTTCTTGATTAGAAATATGAACCAAAACGTCAAAGCTAAGTCAATCACAAATACCTCGGTTTCTATTGAAATCGTATGCGCCGTACACCTCTGAATGCTGAGAAGTTGCCTGGACAACTTATAATTCATGAACTTTGTGGCATGCATGCATGAATCTCTTTGGGTCAGCGCAATGCAGACTAATCATATCTTTCCTACCAGCACATAGGATGCATGGGGACTTGAGAGTGGCGACCACTGCATTCACTAGAGCTAGGCAAGGCAACCTCTATACGTCCTAAGCTGGTAGATGTATGTATCTGTAGATAGGGGTATTTGTGAGTATAGGATATGAAGGTCCTGACTCCTGACCCTTTCATCAGAGCATGACACAATCAATGGCAGGAGTCCCTAGACTTGCTTCTCTGTACGTTTAGATAGTCCCCACAACTGTCTGTCCCCGCTGATGGACAAATCTGCCACGCCAATAATGCATGGGGACTCTCTCGTCTCTCTCCTCTCTCCGGTCTCAGCCTTCAAGTATAGGAGCGAGAAGGAAGCACTGGGTGATTTCCGCCGCTCTTAATTGCAAGCCGTCGATCATGAGAATCAATGCCCTGCACTCAGCCAAATAAATTGTTTTATGTTAGAAAATATTTATTTGAGCTAAACTCATAATTAATACCGCCGTCGATTCTCATGATCGATGCTCCCCAATTGGTAGCACAAAGCAGGAGGGTTATAATAAATGTTTCCGGGAGAGAATGGCTTGTTCATGCTGAGGAGTAGTGTGCTATTGCTTCCCGTTTAGGGTGTTACCTGTTGAGGAGGGTAATTTCAACCTTTCATTACTTACCTACACTTTCCTCGACAGTTTACCTCTTCCTTGTTGATATATATGCTTCAAAGTCCGGACTTTGAAGCATTTAAGATAGATATCGCAAGCCTGTTGGTGAGCATCTCAGCCTGCAAGGAGGGAAGGAATATATGGGCATATGCATTTATTGCTGCTGGTGCCCAAGAGCCGAATGTTGGCTGTTGGGAGGAAACTGAAGGACGTCCACACTGGTCTAGTAGTCTTTGCTTTGATAGCAAGAGACATGAGAATTGAGTTGGTGAAGTACTAAAGGCTACTTGCTAGTTGCTAGCCGAGCTTTCAAACGACACTGATCTTCTGCTGCTGCTGCTGCTGCTGCCATGGAGAGGCTTCAAGGCCCCATGGACCCCTGTGTGAGTGTGCAGTAGTTAATGCCACTGAATTGCATTTATTTCATAGTTGACCACTTAGTTCTTGTTCTTTTGATGTTGCTCAACTGCAAAAGAATCTATATTAGCAAGTCCTTGCAACAGCCATGTTCAGAAGACTGGCCAGTTTGAAAATGACCAACATTTGGGATTTGCTTTCTTGGATTCTGTTTATGTTTGTTTCTTGAATTTGAAATAACCAATGTTCTGATTTCTTTTCGTTTGTGTAGTTTCACCAGGGATTGGAGTTCTTGGATGAAAGAAATGGTGGATTTGAAGACCATTTTTCGCATTTCAGCTTCGCCGAAAACATGCCGTTTCTCCAGATGCTAGGCGTGGAGCCTCCGTTGGTACCGCCTCCGGTCGAGTCGAACTTCCAGCTCCTCCTCCGGCTGCAGCAACAGAAGCAGCCATGGCAGCCGGCTGGACGGTTTGTGGAGCCGGACGCCCGGGTGCCGGCGACGGAGCTGGGGAGTTGCATCACCAATGTTTCCGAGTCCCAGTCGCCGGTTAAGTCTGAGACTAAAGAGCTTCAGTATCCGCTCTGCGCCGCGTCCTGCCCGGAAGCGGCCAGCTCTGGCTGCTGCAATAATAAGGACTACCCGGAGCCAAATTCGCCGGAGAATTGCAAAGGGGGGAGCTCAATGTGGGCGGTCTGGTTGAACAAACCGGCGGCGAGGGAGAAGAAGAAGAAGAGGAAGAGGACGCGGCCCTGCAAGAACAGCGACGAGGTGGAGAGCCAGAGGATGACCCACATTGCCGTGGAGCGCAACCGGAGGAAGCAGATGAACGACCACCTCAACGCGCTTCGAGCCCTCATGCCCTCCTCCTTCATCCAGAGGGTAAATTGTCATTAGCTGAATTCCACAATTGCATCATTTCTGCTTGAAAATGGCAATTCCAGTGTAAATTTGGAATTTGTTTGATGCAGGGTGATCAAGCATCGATTGTTGGCGGCGCCATAGATTTTGTGAAGGAGCTGGAACAGCTGCTGCAGACCCTGCAGGCGCAGAAGCGGAGGCGGGAGGCGGAGAGTGAGGGCGGCGGAAGCCCGGACTGCGCCGCAACCCCCTTCAATGGCTTCTTCACTTCCCCTCAGTACAGAACCTACTCCGCCTCTCAGCGGCCGGAGATCAAACACCTGGCGGAGAATTATGCGGTAGCGGCGGAGGGCGGAGGCGTGGAGTTTACGGCGGAGAACAAGTCGGCGGTGGCCGACATTGAGGTGACCGTCATCCAGACGCACGTCAACCTCAAGGTGCTCTCGCCGCGGAGGTCCGGCCAGCTCCTCAGGGCCATTACTGCCTTGGAAGAGCTCTATCTCACCATCTTGCACCTCAATGTCACCTCACTAGACCAATCTCTTCTTTATTCTTTCAACCTCAAGGTATTAAGTTATAAGGCTATCTGCAATGTTGTCAATTGTGATTTAACAATGGTCACTTAACATATCTCATATCATTCTTTCATGATGCATTGTGTTAAATGCATAATTATATTATTCATTTAACATATCTCATATCATTCCTTCATGATGCATTGTGTTAAATGCATAATTATATCATTCCCTATAGTTCTATACTTGTATTTTGGCTACTCTATAGTAGTCAGGAGTGTGAATGCATTCTGTTTAGCTTAAGCTATAAAGAGAGAAAAGACATTTTTGAGAGGGAAAAAAAGATATCATGCATTATGTGACTTGTCCTCTGCTTGAATTTCTATCTTGAATACTTTGTAAACAAGGCTTTGCACAGGAACACAAATAAGCACACTTGGTGTTGTTTTTTTTTTCATTCCAATCTTTATCTCTTTTTTTATGGGATTTCCGATCTTTACCTCAAGAACATGCTACAAATGTGTACTAGAAGTTTTTATATCATTTATTGTGTTCCTTTTTTGGCGCAGTAATACCGTGCTTATTGCACTTTGTCAAATTTTGTATAGGATAGTAATGTAGAGGATTAAATTTATTTATGACGTTGAAAGAGAAAATAATTCATTGTGGTATGGTCTATGGTGCAACCAGATTGAAGAGGAGTGCAAATTGACTTCAGCCGACGAGATTGCAGCCGCAGTTTACCAGATATTCAGCTACATTAACAGCAACTAAGACATGGATGATCCACTGATTCATTTGTTTGGTTCTTTAATCTACATTGACAGTTTCGTTTTATGTGGAGAAGAAGGATGTCTAGTTTCACTAGCAGTAGCAGGATGACAATGGTGGAAGATTAGCATTTGTAACAATTTCGTGTTAACCCCAGGGGAAGTTTTATTTGCCTGTTTTCCAGTGGTTGGGAGCTTGGCCTGATGTGAGAAATGTCCCAATTTTTTTCCCACGCTAATGCATGTTCCTTGTTTATTCCTTGTCAACTTTCAATTATTGTACATGATGTGCTATTTGATCATTTAACTGATGTTTATTTCTGCTATTGGGACATTGAGATGACATTCATAGCAATGCTGTCTTGCCAAAAAAAAATCACGGCAATGATGGAATGATCTGATTAATTAGAGGATAGTGACTTGTTGATAATGCAAATTAAGTAGAGCTAATAATGCATGTTACGGAATATGATGGTGGAAAATTTCATTTATTTTGTGGCTTAAAGTTTCGTTTTAAGATAAAATATTGCTTGCGGCACGGACAATAGAATTGCACTTAATATGACTACTTTAGCCACTACCTAACATGCCGTCCAATTAGTAGTAACTAATCATTCACATTTGGTTGTTCAATTCGTATTCATATTGTGTATGGGAGAACGCTCAAGAGGCAAAATGAGAGGACAGAGGACCCTTCGTTAGACCAGCTCCTCTTAGCTGTCTATCGGAACTTGATCTATAACTTCTGGAGTTGATGCTGGGATGGAACCAACAGAAGGGTATTCAGTAGACCAGAACCATTTAGCGGTTTACCAAAGCAGCACAACGAAACTTACATAAGGGTGTCCAATAGACTGGACCTTGCAAGTTGTCTACTGGACACGGCGTCGGGTTGATTTGGCATCGTGTTTAGGCATTCTATTGGAGGGCTTTCTTCTTTCCAATGTATTACACTACCTAATTTGAGAGTAGTGAACTCTAGGGCACAAAACGAGGAACCTTTAACCTTAAAGTTATTAAAGTGACTTGTAAAAGCTCCAGCTTATTGAGAGAGTTGAGAGTATCTGCATTCTCCTCTGTAATCCCTATGAATGCATAATAAATTTGTGTGGCCCTGCAGATATAAACACATTGCTGACCACGTAAATTTCTTGTGTCCCTTTTTTGTTCTTGTGTTTTCATGCTAGTCTCTCAGGTGATCCTTTTGCATGCGCAGGGAGATCAACGTCTTGATTTCCCAACAATTTAGATATTTCACCTTTTAGTAATGATTTGATTAAATGTGTAGCAAGCATATATGTTTACTTCTTGTATTGATCTGCTGATTTTAAGCATTTACAGCTTGCAAATTCTCACTTCCCATTAGGGTCTCACTTCCAATTACTAGAATACAAGAATACAATATAAAAGATGATACTCAGGCAAGTACAAAAAGGCTCCATTGATAGGTCTATGTAATGCTAGATGACGGAGGACCCACAAGATCCCACCCAACAATAATCCATAAAACCATTGGTCCCTCTCCCATATTAGGTGTAATTTTGGAAAACCAAAAGGACGCTTAATGTAATACTCTGTGTTACATATCCTATTTGATCTTTTTTAAATCAATTAAAATAGTTCATTCTAAAAATCAAATAGGACAATTAATCGTGTTACATGTCCGATTAATAATTGTGTTAAAATGAGTGGGGGCATGATAAGTGGCAGAACCTGACTAGAAGGGGCTTGACAAGGGTCCTCTTAGGGCACCGTATCACGCCATCGGTTGATGATTCCCATGGGGTGCATATGGCATACCTGATAAGTCGGGGTATAATCCATGGAGTTCAAATTGGCCATCCCACTTAGAAGATGCTGGTTATATACTCTCTGTCCGATATTAATAGTCCATACTTAAAAGGTGATATTTAAGGAAGCAAATTTACTAAACTTTACTGTATTCACTAATCTTTTAACTCTACCCATTGATGCCTATTAGAACTTAAAAGGATAACATAAAAGGGCTATTAGTACGGAACATTTTTTCGATAACATGAAACTATCAAATGGAACAGAGTACAACATGCTTCCCACTGTAAGTACTTACATGGGTTTGTGTCCCATATGACTTGCCTTATATGAGAGGAGTCGGCCCTCCATTGTGGGTGTGAACTTGAGGAGATGGCTAGGCTTCCGTGGGCCCATGTAGGGCCCACACCAAATTGGAAGAGACACCTTTGAATTGAACCATTTTGATTGAGCTTGATTTAATTACATTTGATTAAATCAGGAAAGAGGTAATTAGGGGAGTAATTGATAATTACATCCTAATTATGGTATAACTAGGAGGAGTTATTTGGGGGATTGATTTAGTCCAATTGGTAACCGAAATGGGATGATTCCCATTAATTTGGGTAACCGAAATGCAATAAAAAGGGAAGAGATGGGGACGCCCATTCTCTTCCCACGACTTGTTATTTTTGGCTAAGATCTCTCTCCTCCTCCTAAGCTCTCTCTCTCCTCTATTGGCCATAGTTCTTTTCTCCTTTGGTGATCTTGGCTAATTAGGATTCGACGAGAAGATCGGATCGAAGCAAAGATTAAGGAGAAATCATTTGAAGATATTACTATCTCTGGGAGAATAGCAAATAAGAGGAATCACACACGAACGGTTCTTGAAAGGTGATCTCCAACATACTATTTTTATTTCTCTACAAAGAATGGCGTAACTTGGGCACAAATGCCGCAGGTTAGTAATACGCGTTCTTGAATTTATTATTGATTGTTCATGATATAAATTGCTTGTTCGTTTATATTGCTAAAAGCCTTGCATACTCTTGTATTTTGTGTTTGTGAGTGCAAAGTAATTCATCGTGAAAACAGAATTGGAAGAATTCAACACCATAATGGACGTAAGATCCGCTTTCGCTGCGGCTCGATTACCCTTCACCCACTTTCATAAGAAAGCTTGTTCCCAACTGTTGCGCGTAAAGTTAATCGCACATGTGGGTTAACATTGCATGCTAGTGAGCTTAACTCGGTTCACTAGCTTGCTTAGCTCTAATAGGCTTAGCAAGAAAATAACATAGCGAACCAACAGGGTGTTGTGTCATGGCCAGACGTGCTTCCTGAGGTGGAGTGGAGATCCTGAATTCAAATTCCCACTCCATTGGCCACTCACCTGGGATCATATTCAGATTTCTTGGTGTGTATGATGGGTGGGCCTTGTACACACTGAAGGGTATTGGCAGTCGGATACGGTGCTCTAAGAGGCCAATTGCCATGCCCCTTCTAGTCGAATCTGGACTCCTAAGGACTCATACACCCCTTGTAATAAAAAAAAAAAAGAGAGAGAGAAAACAACGTGGGGATCTATTTCTTACCCCTTGTTCTCAAGCCGGGTGTCGAAGAGTGCTATCTACACCACCTCAATATTACCACTTTATTCACCTTTTTTGACATGGATATTCATAAGCGATCCTCCATTTTGAGAAATTATTGGGTACTATGGCATGGCCATGTCACTTTTATGCTCGGGCCGTCGATATCTAGTATCAGGAAGCATTTTCTATCTGCCTCCCTGTTTTTTGCCTTGATACCCTCCGTCACTACGAGCCGGCGAGCGCACTTGCAACTGGAAAGCATTTTTTTTGGCCAACCACATGGATAAAAAATGATGGCTTCTGAAGATGGTGGATTTCAAGGCAGAGAACAAGGAGGCAGATAAAAAACGCTTCCCTAGCATCGACGGTACACACACTTTATATGTGCCAATCAGCTGATCTTGGAGATCGATGGCTCCCTTGCGCCATGGAGTAGTGTGTCAGAGATACCCTATAGTTTCTCCTCCATCTCCAAGAGGTAACCGGACAGGTCAATGGTCGTGGTGGAAGTAAGAGTATTTTTCAGTTGGCAACTTGAGTAGATGAAGTGGTAAAATCAGGTTGTGTAAAAGCAATTTCAGTGAGTAGCTTTTGGTGCATCGACAGAAGAAATCTACAGTGGCAGCGGTCTGCCCCTCAACAAATCCCAACGGTCTCAATAGTTACACACCGGTAGGGCTGCTCACGAGCCGAGTCGAGTTTTGACTCAGCTCTACTCGAGCTCGTCTTTTAAAAAGTTGGCCCGAGCTCGTGCTCGGCTCGAGTTGAGCATAAACTTTAACGGCTCGAGCTCGGCTTGCCGTCTAATTAGTAAACTCTAGCTCGACCCTGGCTCAAGCTTAGGCTCAAGCTTTGGCTTGAGATCAGGTTCGGCTGTCCCCATCCGCCACATGCCATCTTCTTCCGCCGCCATCATGCTGGCCGCCCCAAGGGGAGAACCAGGCGGAGAAGCTAAAGCCGACGACTTTCTTTTTACGGCGTCCGGATGTCCGTGTATGTCCGTTCGTTTTATAGCCTAAACGGACATAAAAATATGTCAGTCACGGACACGGACAGCTTCGGAGGTCCGGCTGACGAGCGGATGCGACTGCGGACAGAGTGCGTCCGCGTCTAGAGCCGTCCATGTCCGGGATAATTTTTTAGTTACATTTGTCTGTCTGTGTCCGTGTCTGCCTTGTCCGTGTCCAAAACGGACACATGCTGTCATACACTTAAGGGTGTCCGTACGGACAGTGGACTGACGGACATTTAGCTTTAAAGTGAGTGAACGGATGCGGGCTTAGCTTGTCCTTGTCTGTGTCCGTCCGTTTACACCCCTAGAGGCATCTGGGTAGAGGCGCTTTGCCACTTGAGTGAGGCGGACCTTGTTGCCACCGTACCCAAACAAGCTTGCTTGTCCGGCACCCGGGAGATGATAGAGGAGGCCGGACTTGAAGGATCGCTCGGCCTCTAAGTGGCGATGATGTATGAAAGAAGCTTGGGGCTCGGACTGGGCCGGCTATCTCCAGCTCTTGCTGGAGAAAGAGTGTGTGCCGCTTGTGTGGACTTTGGATGAGGTGGACACGCTCCTTGCCAAGACTGAACTCCATAAGGTAGCCAAGTTTACTTTTTGGCTCCATTTCTTGTGTTTGTTTAGCTAAATATTTGAACTTTATGGATTTCTAGTCAAGGGGCGAGACGACAGAAGAAGTCCCGACCGCCAGAGACGGACGAGAAGGAGATTTTGGGGGCGAGAGCGCAGGCGGCACTGGTGCAGGGGAAGTAGAGGAGGGACTGGGGGGACTTGCTAGCAGAAATGCCGCAGACGGCGCTGGAGGAAGAGAGGACGGCGATGGTGGAGGCGGAGCCGAGGGCGGATCCGGTGGCTGAGAGGGCAAGGAGGAAGGCGAGGAAGAGGGCGGAGCCGACGGAGGCCAGCCAGGGAGTCATTGAACGAGTCTGGGCCAGGGGTGACATCTTGTCCTCTCAAAAGCAAAAGAAGAGAATAAAACCCTGATTTTCATTGTCGTAGCTTATTATATCAGGCTATTTCGAGTCGAGTCAAGCTTTTTCGAATTGAGTCGAGTTACAAGTGGCTCGAGCTTGAAAAAGTCCAGCTCAAATAGAGCCAAAAGTCGAGTCGAGCCGGAAAAATTCGCAAACTGGCTCGGCTCGTGAGCAGGCTTTACACCGCCGTACATGCCTTCTCTGAACTTGAGTAGTGCAGTCCATAGTAGTAAGAGGTTCCTTGTTTGTTTTCCAATCATGAAGTTAAGCTCTCAATTAACCATAATTGTGGTCCATGAGCAATTGAGAAAGGGACACCTGTAACGGCAAAAAATTGAGACACCTTCGACTTAATCCCTCTGTCCTTTTGTCCGACTAAAAAAGTGTGATTATCAATACAAATTTTTCGTCCAATGAAGTGTTAGAAAAATTTTATTGCTCAAGTGTTAATATGCTATTCTCCCTCTATTTATTGAAGCTCGTCAAGTTTTCAAAAAAAGACAGGTCCAACATTATATGGCTGGTTTAGCTCTCTCTAAACCAAAAACAAGGGGAGAGGGTGAGAAACTGTATTCTTAGTCCAATAAATTTCAGTTTTGGGTGTTCGAATCCTTAGAACCAACTAAAAGGGGTAGGCCAACAGGACCACCCATCACAAGAAAATTTCACTCGTTTTGTAATGCAGACGAGGTTCATTAGTCGGATAGAGTAATACTTCCTTTGCTCCACAATCTTTCAAATGTCCTATTTGTTTGTTCAAAAGTGAACTAGATTTTAATTCATTTTGCAAGACGGAATAGGGCACTTTAGTATAGAATGGAGGGAGCATATTGCAACTCAGGTTTTGCTTGCTTTTTTTCGAAGAGGAACTCAAGTTTTACTTACATATGACATAACTCCAACGATCGAATTTTCCCTTTTTCAATGTTCTAGCCACAATTGTAATCTTAAACAGAGAAAAAATAAAATTTAGAATGGATTCTTCTTTTTTTGTGCTCAACATCTGCTATATTACTAAATAACTACTAAATGCAGCAATTATACTTGAAGAACATCAAATAACCACTCGGGAGGACAAGACAACTGAACTTGCAACACATTCAACGCACAAGCATGAAATTAGGCAATGTTAGTTTGGTGCTCTTCAGTCTGCCATGTAGTGGAGAAGAGGCTCTCAACTCAGGCGCGCACAAGGAGAAACTGCCTTCAGCAATTGTAGTAAAAAGAAAACAAAATAAGCAAGATCGTCGGCAATATCATTGCCTTCCCTATAGACATGACCGAATGTAATCATCGTCTTAATTTTACAAAAAAACTAAGTGAATTATTATTTTATTTTGTAGGGTACAAACTGAATACTCACTCCTCCAATGAATAAATTGAACTCTTTTTTTTTTATAATGGTCATCAGACCAACAATCCAATAAATTGAACTCATTTCCAAACGTACCCGATACCTACATTTCGGATAAAAAAGGGCCGATATGTTTTGCCGCTGACATGGGCCTTGAGACTTTGGGCCAAAGTTACGGCCCAGTATGATGAGTATTCAAAGTCAAAGGACGATGATCCCCGTACAACTGGAGAGAAATTGAGAAAAGTTAAAAGCCTGACAATCTGACAATCTGTCAGATATGTCGGATTCTTGTCATAAAAGGCATGTGCGTCCGTCAGTGTCGAACCTTTCTTCTACCATTAGGTCCATGGAATACTGGCATATATCCGTATCGGGCTCCACCTGATACACCAATACGACCCAATATCGGTTTTTTAAAATTTTCTAAATATCGTCAATGAACCAGTTTATTTTAGTATGTGTATTAGTTATCGTGTGGTTTAAGTATTTTTGGGTTTAAATTTAATGGTTTTCTAAAATAAATGGGGTTTATGAAGTTTTTAATCAAATCAACTTCACAATCATGAGTTTTAAGTGATTTTGGATGAAATCTAAATTTTTAGAATTTTTCACCAAATTTATGAAAATTAGGGTTTAATGGGACCCCTATGGGCCCCACTGAAGAAAATAATTTTTCTTGACCAAAATGCCCCAGACATCAAAGGAAGACATTATAAAAATTCTCAGAATTTTCTGAATTTAATTTTGGATTAAAATTGTCAAATTTTCCAATTTTAGCTAAAAACCCTATTTCTACCCCACATTTTACTTAGGTTTACCCCAACCCTTTTCTATAAAAGGAAAGTGTTGTGCCTTTCCAAAATTGGGAATAAGCTTAGTCAGGAGACTTGGAGCTTATTCCCCGATAGGCTTGAAGAGGAAAGGATTAGAGGTAATTAGCTTAATCTTTTCTTATTCTTTAGGTTTTTCTTAAAAACCTTCTTAATATTGATTTCTCCATTGTTTCAATCCATTTTAAAGGCATAAAAATCACTGTTTTATATATCTTCTCCAAGCCCTAATCCTCAAAAATTTTATTTTTATGTTTCCAAAGCTTTAGATTTAGGGTTTACCTTTAGTTTTCAAAGCTAAATCGAGATTAGTAGTGCATTAACTTAAAATCGTGTTTTTGGAAGGTGTTAGAGGTGATTGAAGGTTCATTCTCATCAAGTCAAGGTAATGGGTTCTTTAATCTCAGCCTTGGGTAGATAATGATTTATTTTCATTATTCTTTTTTAATTAGTGATGCTGATTAGGGCTCTAATGGTGGGTTTAATAAATGCTAATCTTTTGCTATGATTTTTTGGGGTTTCATCTTGGAATGATATGTGGATATGATGGCTTTTTATTAGTGTTTGAGACATATATTAAGCTTGCAAGATGTGTTAATAGAGCCTCGGTTTTTGGGATTTCAAAAAAGAAAACGATGGACAGCGATTGATCGCGCATGAATGCACGATCGATCGCGTATTTTTGGCAGATCGATCGGCTTTGCAAAATTCGAATATGATGGTGATTTCACTGTTTTTACTCTATTTAATGATTCCAACGATTATGGAAAGTAGTTTATGTTAAAATAAGTCTACTGGAGGTGTGAAATGATGATGAGAGTTTATGTATTAAGCTAAGCGTGTATGCGATATTGCATTACATGATGATAAAGATGCATGTTAATATTGACTTATATTATGATGAAATCCTTATGAATGAAGTATATTTACAGCAAGGATATGATATTGTAGACTTGAGATGTGTTCTCTCATATCATGTATGGCTTATTTGGAAATGGATGTGATCATGCTATGACTTGATGTATGGAAAAGAGACATGCTCGTAGGAATGATACTTCGACTTCACATGTTTGGATTTAAGTCGTATGATGGAAATTGTTTTGATTTGAGTTAGGAGTTATGATTTTAAATGTGTTGAAGCATGCGTATATTGTCAAGGTATTTGCCATGTGATTAGAATGTGCATGAATACACGCACATTTGGGGAGTTTATTATGGAATTGTGGTTGATATATGTTTTGATTATGATGCATGAGGGGATGGATTGGGAGCACGTTCCATGTGTTGGAACCCACGTAGGTCTTGCTCACGGATGTATCATGATATCATGCATCATGTATCGGACTTCATGGATGAAGTTTTATCGTTGTTTAACCGGAATTAATCGATTGTATGCAATGTTTGAGATTGTGTGCCGGGTTAATCGATCGGTGGATTAATTGAATCTTGGTTAGTCCAAAATGACATATTTTCAATTTCGTTCCTAGGTGGAACATGTATACTCCCCGGGTTGAGTCGAACTACATTGAGATATATGGGGGGCGAGTTGTGTACTTGCCTTGCGGATGAGATTATTTAGATTGTCATCTGGACTTGAGCATCCAAAGTGGTACGCTTCGTGAACTAGCTACCACGTGTTCTAGGGTTCCCTGTGTGGGAATTCAGGCTTTCCCCCACCGTAGGAGATGTCCCTGGGCGAACACACCTGCTCTAGGTTTTTTGTGTAAGAATCGGACATCCTTCTCCAGGATCGTCCAGGGCGAGCAGATTTAGGGGCCGACAAGCCCAACCTTCTTACATTTCCTATGTAGAAATCAGACCATGATATGCCTTCGTGGCCTTGACTGTGTCCCGCCTTCGTGGCAACAGCCTTCGTGGCAATACTTGTGTTACTCTTTGATGGAGGCATTCACCATTGTGTTGATACATGCTTATTATGACTGTTATGCATGAGTGTACCATGTGTTGGATACATCTATCGTGCTAGGTAACTTTATGAGACATGAATGCATGATCAAAAAGTATGAGATTGAGATATTATTATGCAGAATTATGTGTTATGAATGCGTGACCGGGAAGTATGTGATTGAGATATCATTTTGCAGGATTATGTGTTATGAATGTATGTGATTGAGATATTATTCTGCAGGATTATGTGTTATGACTGCATGACCAGGAAATGGTGTAATCATGTCGATCATGGATCTATATTGCTATGTTGTGATGTCGTATGATTTCTGATTATTGCTGATCGTATTAAAACTATTACTGAGTTTTATATTCACCCCTCTTCCCTTGTTTTGTTTTGGGGCTGCGTGGTGTGACACCCAGATGGACAGGATCCTCTATATGAGGAGCGATCGGAGAGAGCTTGGGTTTAGGCGTGGAGGCCTCTAGACGTGATTATCTTTTTGGTTATACTTGGTTTAGTATGGAACATGGTGTTAGATGTAACTTATATCAGACTTATGTTAGTCTCTATTCTAGACTTTTCTATTTTTCGAGCCCTGTGTGTTGGCTTAGGATTTTAGCATGTGGGTTTAAGACTTGTAAACTAAATTATAAGTTAGACTCCACTTTTGGTTCTTCTTATTTACTCTTGCTTAAAGTAGTTAGCGTAACTCTGTTAATACGACCGCCCGTATGTGGGGCGAAAGTCTTCCGCTATATCTCTTTCAACGTCGCCCCCGTGCGCCGGTCCGGCCCTTGGACCGGGTTTGGTTCGGATCGGGCAGTGCCCAGGGCGTGACATTCATAGTATGCTCATAAAGCCATGCTAGGATCTGCCATGTTAAGAGTTTCATAATACTCAAAAGTACGTGGAATGGGAGCATATTCTGCCAAGGTGAGAGGTTCTATATACTCAAAAGTCCTTGTGTTAGAGATTATATATTTTTGGAACCTTACTAGGTTCCCACCCAAAAAGAGATATGTACGTACATTTTTAGGCTGTTGAGACATTACAGAAGGTCTAGTAGTCTCCGCCCTTTGTGTCCGTAAACCCTGATAGGGCCCGTATCCTAGGTACATGACCAGGTTCCTGTACAACTTGTAAGTGGTGATGATTGAGAGCAGAAATTGTACCTCCATATACTTTAGATGTCTTGGAGTCTTGGTGAATATTGACATTCCCATTTAATGAAAGCTTTATGTTTCCAAATATGAAATTGTGGATGATCCCGCTCTTATCTCATTTATCATATTCTTTATCATATCTTGAGTATCTCTATTCTATTGTGGTTTTTTCATCCTACTGAGTATTTTTTTAGTACTCATACGTCCTGTGATGTAGGTGAAGACATAAATTAAATTCGGATTCTAACTGGACGTGAAGATCTCAGTGGACCTTAGAAGATTTAATTATTGTCAGTTGTTAAACTTTGAAATAATGGCATGCGTGCTAAGGATGGAAGTTTATCACTTAGAATTGTACAAGTTTAACCGAAAAGAAATCTATAAAGTTAGGCTAAATTCGAAGTCTTAGTATCTTTCTTTTTAAATTATTTTTTACTTAAAATTTCTTACTTTGTTTAATTAACAATTAAAACTTTTCATTGAAAGTTAGGTTGAATTTTATACCAAGTTCTTTGGGTTCGACAGCTTGTCTATAACTAGGCTCGTGCGATTGCGAATAAAATAAATAAAATTTAATACAATCATTGAATCTCAATCCAACAACTATGATTTAAACTTGGCATTTAAAGGGGCATGCGACTAGGGATTTCGATCCCATGGTGCTTCTTTTGATTGGGCACGTACATATGCTTATTTTAAGTGGCGTTGGATCTCAATACGACGACTATGACTTAAACTTCGCATTTAAACTTTTCTTTTGCTAGTTAATGTAACTTCTATTTGAAATGAAGGTAGTACGATAAAAAGTTCGCTAAAATCCTATGTGCTAGAACGATTTTCTCTACTCCAAACATGGTCAGGCTAGCGACAATTACCAGACTTCAACTCGATATCTTGGTTCTTAAACAACAATACTAAATTAAAAGGCATCGTGCGCAATCTTTGTATCGCACTTGGACCAAAACCAATAGGCTTCAGAAAGATTTTTCACTTTGGTAAACGATAGACGTCAGAAAAATGCACACACAACTAAATAAGAACATTTTCACTACTCTTTTTTACTACATAAGAAGAACCAACAAAAAAACAAAAACACAAGATGGACTACACAGCGACAACCACCCCATATACAGATCCTACTTCTTCCCCTGTGCATGATGACCCTCAAAATACCCCTGAGGGTTGCTCTCAAAACCAGACCTAGATATATAGCTTCCTTCGCCACCAGGAGCTTTCATCATGCCGCCACCTTTGGAGGCTCCAGCCCCACCGCCGTCACCTTTACCGGAACTTCCTTTACTGTCTCCTTTTACAGATCCTACGCCTCCACCTTTCGCCCCACCACCTTTCCCAGTGCCCCCACCTCCACCTCCTTTGCTACCGCCGCCACCGCTGCCGCCTTTTCCACCCCCACCGCCACCTTTATTGCCTCCCATGTTGGTTGTGATCGATGTAGAAAGGCTTGGCCACTCATAATATTTATAGCTCTACTCCACCGCTTGCCTGAAGGCAATTACTTCGTGCAACGTACCTAATCTTGCATGAAGAAGAGACCTTGCTTTTGACACATGCAATTCTTCAGGTTATAAACTCTCCGGGAACTGCCACTTCTTCCTTGGCAAACCCAATTAGCATTCACGTTGAATGGATATAAAATTATTCCAGGTCTTATCTCGTCAAGGATGGAAAGGAAAAGAGAGAGAAAAAGGGGAAGATATTCTACCATGGACAGCCTCGAAGGGGTCCAATCAGGCTGGCAAAGACCAAAATATCTTACCGTTGCGAAGTAAGCGACAAAATAATTACACATTAGATATTAGTTGGGCATTTGAGGCTGGCATTCTAGATGGACGTACTCTGCTACGGCCCAGCAAGCCGTCAGAGGTGCCAGCCCATGTACGGATCCCATGTGATTTGACTGATTAAAAGAAGCTGCGTACGGGCCCAACACAAATCGGGAAAGCGCAAAACGTCCACGTACGCATGTGACCGTGATGGGCCTCCAAAGCTGCCTTATCTGCACGTACGCCTCCTTCTTCGTAGACAGACCGGACCTCGGACGGAAGTCGTCCGAGTCTGTGGCCGTTAAAAATTATCCGCCACAAGTTTAGCCGTGTTCGTGTCCGTCAGACCGACAAACACAGATACGGACAAACCCCCTCCGGCCCCTCCTTCTTCCTCCTCTTGAGGGATGTCTATTCAATAGGCGAAGTGTCCATGGTATGAGACCTTCCCTTCTCCACAGGGGAAAGATTCTCACCACCATTATCGTCGATGCTTCGACGAACAATGGAAATAGAAAAGAGGCGCCTGAAGCTGCTGGTTTGAAGGTAAAAATGGCGCATACTTGAAAACTTTTGAGCTTCTGTGCTTGTTCTGTCTTCTAAGGCTCACAGAACAGGAGCTGATCAGCCAAACTTGAAAACAAAGAGAGAAGAAAGGAGACACAGGTTTGGGGGAAAAGGAGCATACAACTAATAGATAGAGGAAGGAGGGGCGGCGGGGGTGAAGGAGGAGAAAGGTCGTGGCTTTTTGCAGGGGCGCCCCCCTCGGCCCTCAGTTGTCTTCCTGAGGTCAGGGCCGTCGTCGTCATCTTTTTTGTCCCGCCATAGCAACTCCCCCGCCAGTTGCCTCGCCAGATTCCTTCCTCCTTCACCCCCGCTGCCCCTCCTTCCTCCTTCTTCCTTTTTTGCAGAAAAGGTCATGACTTGTTGCATGGGCGGCCCCTCGATTTTGCAGCCATGGCCGTCACCCCTCCTCCCTCCTCCATGCCTCGCTTCCCCTACTGCAGCCCTCTTCGGTCCTCGGATAGACGGCTGTCCAAAGACCCTTGGCCGTGGTCCTCGTACAGCTCATCCTAAGCTCGGACACGGTCACGGACACCTCGGATACAGACGGCTTAGTGGACGCAGCTGTTCGCGAACAACCCTACCCACCACTCCTACCCTTGGCTCAATCATCCCACAACCACATGCTCATACTAGGTGGTATTCAATCAACGAACTTGCAGGCTCCATTACCTCTAGGCCAACTTCTTTATTTATTTATTTTCTTGATAAATTTATACTCCTTCCGTCTAAAAATATGTGTCCTCATTATAAACCAAAATTACCTAAAATTAGTTTATGTTGGTTTTTTAATGAGGACCAATATTTTTGTACTAAGGGAGTAGTGATCAGTTTTAATATAACCCGTTAATATTTTGCATTAGGTAGTGCATTTCCGACAAATTCTACCACATCTACAGAGAACAAAATCAAGTGGCTGACATATTAGCAAACTATGGAGCTTCCCAATATTTTATGTAATGGCTCAGGAGCCCTCCTACAGAGATACAAGAAGCTCTTCAACTAGATAGTCTAGGTCAATTATTCTCACGTGTGTGTAAGTTGTAAAATACACCCTTCGTCAATTAAGCTCTTCACCTAGACTATGTGACCAGAAACACGTTTAAAACGTGTATAAAATGCGTTTTACGTGTTTCAGCCACTCAGCCGTAAAATTTCGCGTTTAAAACGGAAAAACGTATTTTTTTCGAAATAAACGCTTTTTATCCCGATAAACACGTAAAACACGTTTTTTATTTAAAGTACAACTCCTTTTTTAAATGCGCAACTTTGTAATATATTATTCTTTAACATTTATACCTACTATATTAATTTTTTATTTTTATTATTTTCCCATTTTTTTACGTTATTTTTCCGTATATTCCGTTTTCTGCCATTTTGTTCCGTACACTTACCTCGCCGTTTTATTGCCGTACCCGTACTTTGTCACTTAGCACCTAGATAATCAACACTAAGCATTAAAATACCACAAAATAGAATAACTTTTGCTAAAATAGAGATTTGTCGTCACTCATTATGTGTAGGTTTTGTTTCAAGACATTGTTGAGGTTCGTCACATACACTGTATCATGTTATTCCATTTATAATGCCGAGTGCACACATTTTGCACTCCCACAAAGAGCAAAAAAAAATAAGGGAAAAATCTAGCTCTTAGCGCAGCAGTGCAAGATCAGTAGGCCCTATATGACATGCATGATCTGACGGCTACTAGCCCTATAGCGCACTGTAGTGTACTGCAATGCTAGCAAGACCAACTCCAAAAAAAAGGAAAAAAAATCATGTGTATATTGCACCTCCTACTTATTCAAATCCACGAAGGCCACTATTAGGGGTGTAAACAGCGTCCGTATGTCCGTGTCCGTCCTTCCGGTTAATGTTAAAATTGATAGTTCTTTCTTGTCCGCCACCATGGACACGGACGTGGCTGCGGACATAACCGAGCCATGTCCGTAGCCGTTCGTGTCCGCCATGATATATAAGTTAATTATTTTTTATTAGAAAATGACTAAGTTGATAATTTTTTTAAATATAAAGGACGATTATTTAAAAAGGAAAGTTTGTATAAGTGTTGCTTTTGCTTCGGAAATTGAGATATTCTTTATCTCATCGAAAACTTCTTCCTGTTTTCAAACATAGTGTCCATATATATTAAAAAATAAAGCATAGTATTTTTTACTCTTGTTTTCAATCATAGTGTCCGTGTATGTCCGCGTCTGTGATGGACAGCTACGGACTGATGTAGATGGGTGTTCGCACTTAAACGGATGGCTGCGGACATACCTTATCCGCGTCCGTATTCGTCCATTTATACCTCTAACCACCGTGGCGCATCACGACCTGAAAAAACAGAGCTTTTTTTTTTCTTTTTCCATTCGTGTTTTGTAACTCGAGGCAGCAAACTCAACCATTCTTTTTCGCAATCTAGACGGGCTTCATTGCACGTAGCATTTCGTCGACCATCGGTTGGACCGAACCGGCCGGGTTGGCGGTCAACCACCTTTGACCCGGCCGGGCCTCCAAATCCTCGGTCAGTCAATCCGAAAATCGGGTTTTCCTCCATAACAGTTCACTCTCTCGTTCTCCGTTCCCATTTCCGCTTCCGGCCTTGCCGACCGGTCGCCGGCACCATCTCCGCCGCCCTCTCCGCCTCATAATCGGCCGACCGTGACCGCCGGACGTTGTCGCCGTCGTATCCTACAGTATCGCACCGTCATCTCCACCGGTCGTTGCCGTTGACATCTCTCCCAGGTACTCTCCCCGTCGCCATTGTCTGGTCTATTATCACCATCTCCTTTTTCTCCGTCCTCTATCCTTTTTCTTCCTCTTCCTCTTCATCTCCCTCGCTCTCTCTGTTAGCTGCTGCCGGCTGTTTCTAGGATGAAACCCTAATTGGACCGCGGGTCGCCGGATCTGGCAGCTTGGAGAATGTAGGAAAATCCCATTTTGTAGATCGCATTAGGGTTTAAGCCGTGTACGAGCCTCCTTTCCCCAGGATCTGAAAAAAGTAGGAGATTGTGGCTTTTTGCCTTAAAAAAATTGTCCGATCTTCCTGAATGAGTGATTTTTATGTTCTTCATGGTCATATGCGGATGATTACTGCTCACCTGCATTTGTGATCATGGGTTTAGTCAAATGTTAGTTTCTAGCTTTTTGATGTGTTTTTTTCATTGAATTCAGCTCCCAGGGTTTTGATTTGTAGCTGAAAGTTAAAAAATGAAATTAGTTTACTTGAATAATTTGTTTTCTGTCCGGAATTAATAGAACATCTGGTTATTGGAGACGAAGTAAAAACTAGTTCATTTCTAAAAAGCAAATGTTCTAATATTTGCGGACGGAGGGAGTATTAATTTTGCACGCTCTTCTGTCATATGAAGTGCGTTTTTTCGGTTTTCCGTGAAGTTTTTGCTCCTTATCTACTCTTCCCTTTCAACGCAAAACACATAATAATTGTACTTCAAAGGAAGTACTTTTCAGGAATAATCGACTTTAATATGAATCAATAGTCTTTGCTGAACCATTGTCAGTCGATAGGCTGTGAGTGGGAGTTTTTTGGGTTCATTAGCATATATATCTTGTAATTTTTATTCTATTTGTCAGCGCCAGTAAATTACCTTCGTAAAACTGTGATGTGGACAAATTTTGTTTTGGATGGCAATTTTACCGCATTTTTTTAAACACCTGCATTGTGGTTTTTGTCTTTGAATTAAGAATAATGCCCATGTTCATGTCCATGTTCAATTTCTTTGTTGATCATCCAAAATTGTTAATTATAGGAAAACATAGTCAGGAAATGCTAGATAGGGATATGGAATGAGTAGCGGTCTTATGCGATTTAAGACGTTCATTCAATCAGTTGCGAACATGGGTACAGCAGTTTTGTTTGTTCAGTTTTTTAGTAGGTTGTTTACCCATAAAAAACAAACATGGGGGGCTGGTTGAGATGTTGAATATATACTTACCCTGATACATTTAAGATATTCTTTTTTTAAATTGTTAGTAGGATACTTTGACATTGTTTTTTATGGCCTTAACCGAAGTTGCTGGCGGGGAGGAGGTAGGGAAATTTTGTTTTGACTTGTGGGAAATGAATTGAGTTTTGATATCGTTGAAGAGAGGGACATTAAGTTTCTCAAGATTTTATTTAAGTAAAACTTTGTATAAGCGCGCTTTCCATTTTGGTTGGTTTATTTGAATTTTGTGATAAAACAATCAAATACTTTTTAGCATAGAAAATGAATTAAAGTGATTAAAGGTCAGGGTGGATGTTGCTGCTAGCAACCATGTACATATGGGTTTGTAACCACCGTATCGGACCATGTACTTGTCAACTATGGGTTGAACAGTCGATTTGAAGTGGAGGTTTCTAGTATGTGCTAACAAATGAGTCTTTTAGTTTTCGGATGGCTGTTCAGGTTCAAGCTGAACCTGAGCTTGGAGACAACTTGGTTTAATTTTTTTATTAGTTTTATAGTTATTAATTATATTAATCCATATGCGTATAGAAATTAGTGCCATGCTCCCATGTAAAAGCAGACTGGTTTTCATTGTTACCAGCTTTGTGATGGGAGATGGGTATATTAATATTTCATGTGCTACCATCATGTCATGAAGCCAATCCACATAATTGGAAAGGTGTATGGTTGATATGATGACGTTGAATCTTCTTATCATCGTCCTCTCTTTGGAGGGTTGCGTCAGGAAGGGCATCCGGCATAAAACTTGCCACCATGTTTCTTTGTGGATTTTGTACCATTTTAATTATGATAAGAGTCAAACGTGGTATATCATCCATGCCGCCGACCCCAGATAGCTGGGATAAGGTGTATGATGATGATGATGATATGGATATAGAGGTTAGGTTTATTTTGTTATAGAACTGCACTTCACAAAGAAACTATAATATGGAAGAAAGGCGAGCCCCTTATCACCCAAGCCAATCTGATTTAAGTTGGTTAGCTTCAAGCTCAACTTATGGATCCCAAGTCGGAGCTTTGAGTTGAGCTTAAACCATCTGACTATTAAACTGGCTTGGTTTGCAGGTGCCCCTATGTCCTAAGGGGTTTAGTTAAGTCAGAATTGTAATTGCCCTAACTCATGGTGAATCGTGACTTTTGCTTTTCTTGGAGTCCTTTGCTTCTTTGTTCTTCCTTTTTCAATCCTACCGCTTTTCTCCTTCCCGGCTGCCTCTTCCCTCCTCCTCCTTCCTCCTCTCCCTCAATCATATTTTCTTTTCTTTTGCTAACTCCCTCCACACACATGCGTTGTCCCACTTCCTGCACTGTGCCACCCAGACAGACAAAATGAGTTGAGGCCTGGGTGGGGTTTACATTTTTTGTTTTGGACACTGGCAAGAAGACTTTTGTTGTGTCAGAAGAAAAGAAATGGTGTCCGTTGTAGACTGTATTTTTACTGCACAAAATTCATAATAACTGGATTTGATTTCGTATGTATTGTTATTAACTCAGCTTCTCATTTAATTGGAGCATGTTTCATCCCTTCGAGATATTCCTCAGTCCAAAGAACTGCTTTAGGAATGTCGTATGGGTCAGAGTCGCTTATAATTGGAGTTAGAGTGAATCTGGAGTCAGTCCAGCCTGCCCCACCTTGACTTGATCTTCTTTCATGTATTATACAATGATTTCTTATACGTGAAGCTTATATTTGGACATCATGAAGTTTAGATTTGGACATATCTTTACAAAAGCGATAAACCCTGATTTTTAAAATATATTAATACCATCCCCTGTAATATGTGACCTTTTGTAAAATAAAAGTTATGGTTAACTGATCTTATTGGGTTAGAGTTTGATTAGTTTGCTGCTACTCCAAACAGTTTGAGTCAGGTGTATAACTATGCATCATCTGCAATAACTTGAGTAAAAAGGTACTCAGAGCATAAGTAAAGGCCTGCGTCAAGTAAGGGCCGTGGCAGAGTGCAGCGGCCAGGGTGCCGGAGAAGAACGGAGGTCAAGTTGGGCCAACTGGCTGACAGGAGGGGGAGGGAGGGAACAGTCATCTGCAATAACTGTAAGGAAAAAGCTACTCACAGCATAAGCAAAGGCTCTGCGTCAAGTAAGGGCAGTGGCGGAGTGCGGTGGGCGGCCTGCTGGGGAAGAACAGAGGTCAAGTTGGGCCAGCTGGCTGACAAGAGGAGGTGGTATGGAACAGTTTTTCCGGCCTTTTATGAAGCACTTCCCTGACACACTCTGAGTATCTCTGTGCTCAACCCCAGGCCGAGTGAAGGCAGTGGTGGAGTGTGGCGGCAGGCCAGTTGGCGCAGAGTGGAGGTCACGGTAGGCTGGCTGGCTGATGAGAGAGGAGGGAACAGCTCTCCTCTTCCTGTTAAAGCCGCCCTTCCCCAAGCAATGTGGGGGGAGGGAAAAGGGGGCTTGAGGATGAATGCCTGAGGCCGTCAGATCCAAAGAGCTGATGGTCCTCAGGCCCAGGCGCTGGCACTAGTTAGGGAGCCTCTAACTGTAATGAGTGGAAATACAGAACTACCATGTCTTAACCAATATAAGTATGTGTTCTGGTTCAGGAAAAGTATTTTTCACTTGCATATTTTTTTAAACTACAGTGTAATAATTGTTTTTCTTTTGATGATAATGAGTGGAAGTTAAAGCCTTCCGACTGGCTAACCATTTTGAGTAGACAGAGCTGCTGATATGCATCCTGCCAACTGTCGTAGTTGGAACTGCAATTTGAATTTTTACATTTCCTAGATGAAAATGAGACATGTGCGATTGTACATCTCATAACTATGACAAGCGAATATATATTTTGAAGCGAGAGTCCATGTTTGGTTTGTGGTCTTCCCTCACTTTTTTGTTCCCTTTGTTCTAACTCTTACTGCTGTCGGAGTGATAGGTGAAGAGAGCTCCTTTTATTTATTCAAGGAGGAAAAAAGTCTGAAGGATGTTCCTGCGACGTTTTGTTGGCTTTGCTGGTCCCTTGTTGGCTAAAGTCAAGGAGACAACAGGAATTGTTGGGCTAGATGTGGTCCCCAATGCTCGAGAGGTGCTGATCTCACTCTACACAAAGACCCTGAAAGAGGTCCAGGCGATACCTCCAGATGAGGGATACCGCAAGGCCGTAGAGAGCTTTACAAAAAGTCGGTTGAAGGTTTGCCAGGAAGAAGAGGACTGGGAACAGATTGAGAAGAAGATTGGATGTGGACAGGTTGAAGAGCTGATTGAGGAAGCTCAGGATGAATTGAAGCTTATGGCCAAAATGATTGGTGAGTTTTCCTTTGAGCATTCTTTATCCCTTTTATAGTACTTGATTGATTTAATGCCTTCATTTTGACTCCGGAAGTGTATGTTGTGGATGTGATTGCATTACTGCTTAGTTATATTCTGAATTGTGAGTATATCCATCTGTGGCACGAACAATATCTATAGTCCTTCCTGTGTACAGTTTAGTACTAATTTGAAGATTTGGCATTGGATTTGTATATTTTTTAACATTGATGTCTGTCTAGCAGGTGCAACATTTGGATTAAAATGAAGAATGTTACTGTAGTATATATATCACCATTAGCCCGTATACTTATGGGAAAGCTAACATGAAACAAGGTCTAGCTAACTTAATTGCACCTTCTTGCAAAAAGTAAAGTTTAGTGGGAGACACTGAAAGAGACTATCAACAATGGCGGTTATCTAAAGTTGAATCACCAGGCCTCTATTCTGATAAGTTGCTTTTTCAGTATCAGTTACTTTTTGTTTGAGGTGAAAGAAACCGCCATGTGTTTAAAGAGAGAAGAACAACTCCTACTTGACTTGCTGGTGCTATTTTCAATCAAACCCAACATATTCTGGATAGCTTTGGTCTCAAGAAAAACATTATAAGAAGCTGCTCTTTTTTTTATCAACCAGTTGGGAGCACTGAATTCTACCTTTCTTCTAGTGTAATATTTTTCTGTGTGTTTTTTTCTTCTAGTGGCCCCCTATAGCGGTCTGATGTGTCTGTAGAGTTGGGGAGGATTGTTATTTGCCTTTTCTTGTTCACTCTTGTTTTCGTTTATTACTTTTTTATTTACCTAAAAGACAATGGTGGTTATTCATGCGTTTATCTATGAATTGAAATTAGCTCAAAGTTTTAGAAGCCTAGTGTAAATGTGTGGATGCATAGCATGAAAAGATGGTTCTTAAATTTAGTTTTTTTGTGGTAAAAAGGCTAGTTTTTGAAAATAAGTGGGATGGGAAAAGTATAATGAAGGCATCCATCATTCCCATGTTCTGTCCTTTCTTGAGCTTTATTAGCCAGGAGAAAATTTTTTAGAGGAAAGGAAAATTGTTTAAGAGTTACTCCCTCCATCCAATATTACCTGTATATTACCTGTTTCCATTAGAAAACCAAAATGAACTATTTTTAGCTCATTTTAGTTTTCTAATGCAGACAGGTAATATTAGATGGAGGGAGTATAATTAAAGTTGAAGGTGATGTGGCTGCTGCCACATAGGAGTAGGATTTAAAGAGTGATTGTTATGCTAGCATTAGGTAAATGCTTAGTTGATGAGTTAGTTGGTAGATGCTTAAGTGCTTATTCGTTATTGTAACATATTTTATAAACAAAATTTAGTGGAATTGAAAAGAAGTTAGATTTGAGAGACGATGAGAAAAAGGAAGAGAATTGGGAGCTCAGATCTATCTCCCTTTCCATTTCGCTAATCTATTTGTTAAGTGCATATGCAGATTAATACGCATCTCCAAACAAATATTTACTAACATTTTTTCATTTAACTATCCCTATCAATGAAGTACTTAGCAACACTAGCGTAATAATTACTCTCATAATTCTAGGTTGCTGACCATATGAGAAGGGAGGTGATGTAACAAAATAAGAGATTACTCTTCCACTCTCTATTCTCCTATTCTCATGTAAGAAACTTGAAATGGTATCCCTTAGAATCAATTACAATCTCATCTCTATACTTCTTTCTCTTTTTTTGTTTTCCTAGTTCCATTTTCTAGACAATTTTGAAGTGTTGTTTGTTGTCACTATGTCGGCATTTAACAAGTCGTCAGCTTTTAACAAGTCGTTCAAAGTCATATTATTTTAAATGGCACATGGCATTGTTGAGAGTAGAATGACGATACTTTGCAGGATTCCACTAGTTTCATATTAAGAGATGATATAGGCTGTGTATGCTGCATACTAGTGGAAATTTTTATGGTGTGCAGCTCTTATAGAAGTCGTGTTGAAGTGATCAGTTCTTACAGTTCTGTTTTCCCCCACTGTTTCGGTAGATAAAGAATGGTTATGCATCACACAGTTATATGGCTAAAAGACACATTTCAGTTCAAGGTGCCAGATGTTGGCTGGTTTCTTATTTATGCTTCATGCATATAACTGTCTTCTTCAATGTTTAGAAGCCAAAGCATCTCTGTCAAATTGGAGATATGCCACATACCAATATGACCAGTGCATTTGGTTGGAAATGGTGTTAATCCAGAGTTGATATTTTTTTTTGTATAGAACCTATGGTAAAGAACGAATAAGAGGTTTGATTGGTGGTGGCAAAACCAGGATATTGTACTTCATTGCTTTCTATATTCCCCTTGGATGGCTGTATGTTGAGAATCCTTGGCTGATGTTATTTTGCAGAGTGGGATCCTTGGGGTGTACCTGAAGACTATGAATGTGAGGTAATCGAGAATGATGCGCCAGTACCAAAGCATGTTCCTCTACACAGGCCAGGGCCCCTTCCGGCAGACTTCTACGAAACGTTGGAAATGCTTCAATCAACTTCTAATCATCCACCTCCAATCGCACAGAAGGAAGAGACCCCCACAATTTCAGATAAGTAGCTGCAGCAAATCTGGCTGCTCTTCTTGCATGCTGTGTGTTTTCTAATTTTAGCCAGATCTTCGTTCAACTGTCTAAATTTCTGTTAGCCAAAAAGCTCGAAGATTGAAAAAGGCTTTGTTACTTGAATGGAGGCCCCATGGTGCCCAGAAATTGTAATAATTCAATTTCCAAATAGCTGTTTTAAAGTTTTCAGCTGGTAACCATGCCATTCATGCGTCATAATATGGCACTCCAATGTGTTGGCCTCAAAGTTGAACTTTAAGGATGTTGAAGGACAAGTCGGTGTAGAATACAAATGGAGGGCGGGTATTGTCAAAATTAAAAAACACTGAGGAGGGTGAGGGCTGGGGCGGGGGAATGTAGCCTGTGGAGCTGGAGGACAGGGGGAAAAGCGAAGAGAAGACAAATAGAAGTGGAGACTGGAGAGAGGAAGTGTCCACCGGATGCCGGGAGACAAATATGGTTTTGTCCTGTTCACTTACTCCAACAAACGTTTGAACAGGCGAAGAAGACGAACAGGTGAATACGTGTCCACACCTTAGGCACATGGGTTGCCTATCATATTCCCCCTTCATCACAGCATATCTTTTGGGTGTTTTACTTTGAGGCGCACCAAGAAAAGGCCTTCACTAATCAAATCTTTTGTGGTCTCCTTGCCTTGATTATCCTTGGTTTTGAGTAGGGTACTCCCTCGGTCGCATATCAAGTGTCCTATTTGGTTTTTCAAAATAAACTAATATAAAATAGTTAATATAGGACGGAGTAGCATTTTTACCTAGAAAATTTGCAGCAAGAGGTGTTTGTAAGAATTGGGAATGTCTCCATTATAGGCAAAACGAATTGAGAATTTCAATCATGCACAGCTCCAGTCCAAATTATATATTCCAATTGGTTAGATTATAGAAGGGGCATACCAATAATTGTTAATGAATATTGATGTGGCCAAGAGGGATTGAGAAAAAAAAAAACACTCTAAAAAAATATGGGTTCAATTTGAAAGCCCAAATAGGACACTCAGTACGGGACAGAAGTTTTATATTCTTGAAAATATTATATATGATGCCATATAGTCTGTCACAGAAATATCTTTCTAGTTAATTTCGACAATTATGAGAAGTGATATTAGTCTGTTACTAGAATATGTCCTTGTGGTACAATTCCAGCAAGTGTGAATGTATCAACCAACCGAGCAAAGATGGAATGCAAACGATTAAAATCTTGACCAGGGAAAGCTGGACGCAAACGCGAACAAGACCTTCAGCCGACTGACTACTAGCCTTGTTCAAAAGAGTTTCAGGGAATGTATTAAAGCAAGATCCATCCATAAACGTCCTATTGGTTGTATCGGTGTCTGTAAGATGATTAAGCCTCAAACGGCATGGCAATATTGTGGCATATCTCCAAGGGCGACATGGAGCCATGGAATGTCGTATCGGATATCGGTAAAATATCGGTCGGCCAAAGAGACGAAATATTGGAGATATAACAGAGATATTGTGTAAAAAAATATCGGTAGTCAAAAACTAGTTTTTACCGTATATTTTCACAATCTAGCTTCTAAAATGAGTTATACTAATTTAAACAAAGAATAAATTTCAAAATATGCATATTAGGATAGAAAACAAACATGAAAGGTTTTTTTTTTCAAAAAAAAAAATTTGAATTTTTTTTAAAAATAATTTTTTAATTCAAAAAATACCGATCCACCGATATATCGGAGATATTTGGAATTTTTCGGAAAAACAATATGGATTGGTATCGATGTATCGGTTTAGGGCCGATACCGATATATCGGCGAGACGATTTTCCATGCATGGAGCCGAGCCTTCTTTTTCTCGTTCCTTTTGTTTTGAGACCCTTTATATGAAACCAGTCCATATAAGGGCCATAAGTCCACCCATTTCATCCGTTGGATCTCAATCTGACGATGATCCTTAATATAGGGGCAGACCTATGGTTATCCGGAGCGCCATCGGATCTCAATCCCACGGCTATGACGGCTATGACGTAAACATGGCTCATATAAGCGAAATGAGACTGGTCTAAGTTAAACTTTTCCCTTTTTGTTTTTGGCTTATGTTCTCCCTTCCCTCCAATTTCCCCGAGAGCTATTTCTACTCTGCTCCTTCAGGAAGGCTTCAATCGTAAGGCCGATAGTGGTCCTTGGCAGCTAGCTAGTTTGATTTATATTATAAGTTGAATAAAATGTTGTAAGAGTATAGAACACAGCTTTCTTAAAAGGTGCAAAGAAGAGCTTTCTCACTGAAAAAGAGCTGAACAGAGTTTTACATGATAAATTGTTAAACTGCAGAATATTATGAATTAATGGACACCTAAAGTAGGGTAGGAGAGGTCGAATGAAAAATAGTCAACAACAGCTTTCTACATTCTAAATTCTGCAATGATTAAAACTTTATTTTTCTTTATGAGATTCTGAATTTCTTCACTCACACCAAAAAATTCTTGCTGATAAGATTCTTCGTTGTCTTTCATTACTTGCGAACACTGAAGAAAATAAAAGACTATTACCTTACGTAAACGTCTGGCAAGTGCGGACACTCGATCAAATAACATCAAAATAGAGTTTGCCATTTGGAATCCAAATATATAAACATGGAAAAGAACAAAGACACATACTTCAAAATAGGCATATTCAAAGAAACGGTCTTACTAGAATAGAACAACGATCTGCTGTGTACGACACATACTTCTAAAAAACAATTCGACCATATAGTCTTTGTCCTGTTTACTAATGATTTTCCCAAAAAATGCTCTTCAGACTAACATCTCATATAACAGGTCAAGGAGATAGAAATATTAGCCCTCCAATGATACAACTTTCTTAAACATGGGCAATATTAACAGGGTTTCTGAATAAAAGATTCCTTAAAGCAAAAATCTTCCCCATTAATGTAGCAGATATAGTTGATAAAAAAGGAATCAGAACACAAACCTTATAACATAGAAAAGCATGATTATATTCATAGATCCATTAAAATCTATAAAAGAATTTGGCGTTAAGCAGAGGTTCGATTGACCGAATAAACCACACACCAACAGCACCTAATTTAAAACATTTCAGTAATGTTACTAGAGCAAATACCTTACTCGCGCTCAATCTGTACAGTTACATGACTAATGTTGTATTCCCTTCGAATGTAGTCCACTACCTTATCCAGAATCAAATCTGCATTTGCCTCCCTTGAAACTGTGACATGACAGGCCAAAAGCACCTTCCCTACAGTAATAGCCCAAATGTGAAGCTCGTGAATTGCCACCACGCCTTCCATCTCACACAGTCCCTTTTCAAGCCTTGTTGCATCAATTTCCCTTGGCGTGCTTTCCATCAATACCTCCAGAATGTTGCGCAGCATCCTTATTGTAGTGCCCAGCACAATCACAGAAAAAATAAGTGTGCATATAAGATCAACAATCTTCCATTCAGGCTTGTACCATATGACGGCTCCACCAATCATGACTCCAATGCTCTGGATAGAGTCACCCAAAACATGAAGATAGGCGCCTTGAACATTTATATTCCTATGTTTCTTCTTGGTTCCGCTTGCTTCCTCTTTTGAATTACAATTCTCTGCAGAAGACTTGAGCAGAGGTTCATGGCTGTCCACATCAATCGTATGAGTCACACTCGTGTGACTGTGGTTATGTTCATCCTTGGGCTTAACATTGCCTGTCTGGTGATGGTGAGTTCTAATACTGATTGCTCCGCTGGAATGGCCATGCTCTCCATGATGACTGTGATCATGGCCGCCATGCTCATGACTCCCATGGTCATGGCCATGCTGTCCTCCATGGCTATGACCATGACCATGGTCATGACCAAGTAACAGAGCCATTACAATGTTAACAACAAGGCCAAAAGCTGCAACAATGAACATTAGAAAACCGTTTACTTCACCTGTATCATGGATGAGCCTGTCTATTGCTTCATATACTAATATACCAGCCAGAAGCCATATCATCTGGATGGAAACCAGAGCCCCAAGAATCTCAATTCGAAAGAAGCCATAAGATTGCTGAGGAGTTGCTTCCCACCCAGCAGCCCACAATGAGAACAAGGAGATAGCAAAAGCAGCAACATCAGAAAGAAGGTGAGCAGCATCAGTTAAGATTGCAAGACTGTTTGCTTTGATGCCACCAGCAACTTCAACACTCATAAATATTATACAGAGGATAACAGCTATCAAAAGTTTTCGCATAGATGCAGACCGCTCTTTGGCATCTTTTGAAAGAGTTTCACTGTCAGAGAACCCACATGTTGCCCCTCCGCAAACTTTGTTGCCAACTAACTTTGATGTTTCCGTGAGCAAGTCTCCAGTTACTTCAATAATCTGCCCATGCTGGGTATTTTGAGTGTCCATCTTAAAACTCTGCAGATACCAGCATTTTAAACTATTGAATGCATGCCTAAATCAAATCACTTACAAATTATCTATCATCATTAACAATTATGAATTTTATTGCCATAATAGCTAGTAGAGATGGTTGGATCTCTCCCAACAAAGGGTGATGCCCCAGTGTATACAGCGCTTGTTGGTGGGGTGTGTGAGTTTGTTACACCAAAAAAAGTACAAATGTGAAATAAAAAGTTATAAATGTGCTAGAAAACCCATAAAGGAGGGATGCATTGAAGCATGAAACTAATTCGATGGTCCAATGCATGATCACATACAAAATATACAACAAACAAATAAATCCTATTATATACATCATGACCATGACTGATATGGCCCAACGAACCACCTTCAAACTCATCTGTGTCGTTTTGATTTAAAAAGCAATATTTATCATCAAGGAAAAGAAAACCTAAGTTGATAACTTGGTTTTCATAATGCTTTCCATAAACAGAATTTATTAGCTATACAGACTACAAGAAAACTGCCAGTCGCTTGTTTTAATTTAGTGCAAATGCTTTCACGTTGATTTTCTCCCATTAGCGTATTGGAAGTTCGGAACTTGTTGTAGGCCTTTGAATGCACAATTTTTTTTTACGTTGATGAATGTTTGGGAACCTAAATTTGTGACCTACCCTCTTTGGTCTATCCAATAAAATCTCTTAAAAAGATAGGTTTCTAAACATTCATACAAAATTGACATCCAAAGGCCTACAACAAGTTCCAAAAACGTTCATGTCAGAAAAGCAACATGAATGCAATGATACACATGTAAGCTTGTAAGTCTAAAATTACCAAATGATCACTAACATAAAGTAACAGACAACAAAGGGGATAACCAATAAAGGCTGACAAAAATTCAATAGTTATAAACTCACATTAGTCAATGCAAAGAATCAACTTTTGAGTAAAAAACCATAAGATGTTCTGAGCTGCGAATAACATGCAGCAACCTATGTCTATAAGTTGTTCTAGCTTTCTTATCAATCGGTTGTTACACTATTACTCTAGCTCACAATAAAATATGAAAATTCTTGGTGCAATGTTCAGTGAAATACAGTTTATCCATCACAGAATTGATTGAAAAAACATAAGTAGTTTAATAATTCACAAATAAATTTCTGGAAAATAAATTCCCTTCAAGTACTTAACAGAGAGATATTTTAAAATTTATACCAAAATTTTGAGGAGAAAGCACATTGCCTTAATGAAGCACCGTCCCTAACTATAAAGGATGTTTTAGAGAAAATCAATCCAAACTAAAGTCCTAGTATATTCAGCAATTAGAAATTGCTCATGAATGATGAAATCTACTATTCAAACAAACAAAACCCACATTAACAAAGACAATGTTGAAGTCTAGTACTGAAACAAACAGAACAAATATTAACAAAGACACTAACATATTCTAATTCAAGCACATAGTTATATAAATATATGTTAGTAACTTCAAAAATCAAAAGACAAGACATATACTGGGAATGTAAGCAACCCCAAGTCTAAAGCAAATTCTCAATCCTTTTCAGAAAATTAAAATTCAAAATACATGTGAAGATTGAACACGAAACGTATTCCTCCTAACTAGCTCACACATCTAAAATTCATTAAGTACAAAACTTGCAAAGACAGAAAATAGGCAAATCCTACAAATTTGACACAGTCATTCCTGCTAGAAAATTTGCAGTCAGGTAACTTATGCAAGCCAATGAAACGCCGGTACATCACACATCAAATGCATAAAAGAAGTAGAAAACTTGAATTCTGGAGTTGCCTACATAACGAACCCAGAAATTATCCGAAGACGTCTTCTAACAATATGTTATTCTTTCAGTCAACTAGAGAACATCCTCCGACTTCACCCAATAAAATTAGCTAATATAAAATTTTCAACACCACTTTCATCTAGATATAAAAATTCCAACATCATCAACAGCATAAATATATCATGACAAAGAAAAACCGTTTTTTATTCGGCCACAAAAGAAAAACCTGGTTGAACAACCTCAGCTATCCTAGTAAATTAAATTGCACATAGTTGTATAGAAAGGCAAAACTGAAGCCAGAATCCTCTCAGATACTATACACACAAAGTACCCTGAACTAGACTGGAAGAACCTATCAGAAACCGCAAACCCATTTGGCCATTTCAGTATACTAGGATAATGAAGATGAACTAATGGCAAGGACCATGTGTCTATGCAGAGAACACAAAAATAACACTTCATACATTCACAAACAGAAGTTCTACCAAAGAGTTCACTAAAATTCAAACATCTTGAAACATCTTGAAATAAAAGGCATGAAACAAAAATATCAAAAGACATCATCTTTTGACATTACCATAACATACTACAATGGTCCAATAGATACCCAGCAAGTTACCAACAACAGAAAAAACCACACACACAAAAAGAACAAACAACAACAAAACATCCCACCAGAATCACAGAATGAAGACTCAAATCACAACAAAATCTAATAACCCATCATCTAAAACCCAATAGTAGTCTCACCTCAACACGACTCTCAGAAAAGCGGCGACAAACAAAACCAAGAGCAGCCCGGGCAATCCAGTTCCCCACCAAAACAAGCCGAAAAGCAATAAAAACAGTTTCTTGAAATAGAACAATCCAAAAACAAGAAGTCCCAATTCAAAATAAAAAACTGTAAAAAAAAAATTCAAGAAAAGGAATGCAGGAGAATCCAGTTTCCATATCCTGGCTGCTAAAAAAAACAAGAAAACCGAATTTACAAAAATTCAAGAAAAGGCAGATGCAGATTCAAGAAGCCGAAAGAGGAGAATCTAGTTACCATGTTGTGGCTGCTGCCTGCCATTTTTTGCAATTATATTATCATTATTATTATTATTATGGCCCTTTCTGTGTATATTCTCTTTCAGTTCAAGAAAGTGGAAGAATTTGTGGAGCAGGAGAAAAGGAGAGTGAAAAAGGTGGAAGCTTTGCTGAAGAAACCACCTTCACAGACCAAATGAACTTGATGGGCATGGCGACACAGAAGTGAAGTGAAAAAGGTGGGGGCCTACTGATCTAACGGCTGTCGGGTGAAAAAAGTGGGGGCTCACTGATCTAACGGCTGTAATATTGCACTGCAGGCTGGCAAGATCGAGTCAACGCTACATAGAATCATAAAGTTGGAAAATGACTATCATCATCGTCATCATACGTCTTATTCAATGCCACGTCACGTTTGACTCTTATAGAAATCCATACAAAAGAAAATAATGAAAGGTTTTTATGCGGGGCACGTTTGACTCTTATTGAAATCCATCAAAAGAAACATATAATGAAAGGTTTTTATGTCGGGTGACAAAGTTGGAAAATGACTATACCCTCCTAAAATGACTCATAAAGCAACCTGTTTATTATAATTGTCTCATAAAGCACTAAAGCACAGGGGCCGTTTGGTTCGTGATTAATCTAAAATATCTACAGTAAAAAATCCACTTACATTATTTATTTCCGGATTCTTCACTCTCGATGATGTCTGAAACACGTCCGGAAGTGTTTCTGCTGAAAGTAAAAAAAAAAGAAATAAATAGTGAAGTGAAACATCCACTGTGGATGTTTTGCTTTTTATCACGCCCCAAACGGATCATAAGTCTATTTATCCATCCACCTATTTCACCTCCACTCCTCCATTCACCTTGATTAACACTCCTCTTCAACAAGTTCTCCCTACCATGCTATCCATCAAACTATGGCTTGTCATGTCAAAGGTGGGAAGATCAAGTGAATAAAAGTTCATCATTTAAACATGATAACTTTTGGCTTTTTAAATAGCATGGCATATGCATAGTTTTTTTAAAAATTAGGGGTTGAAAGTGAACTTTTGTCAAAGATTGGGAGTGCAAATGCAATTTGTTACCCCACCCACTGTCTTTTTAGCCTTTTTTGAATGATTTATACTGCAAATATGGCGGCAAACACTGGAGCGGGCAACATCTACACGCTGACTTGCTCTTGTGTTTGCTGTAATACTTTTCTCTTATTCGCTAGTCTCAGGGATACCACGCTATCCTCCACAAATTTCCATGTGTTGTTTAGAAACATGCATCTAAAATTAATAGGATGATAATATACGTCCAATGAATTTGGACAACAAAAAAAACCCTCTAAAATTGACGTACGGGAAGGTTATGGTTGTACGAGGATTTTGTTGGTGTTAGATGGTGCAGCAAAACCTTCATATGGCTCGCTTTCCTCTCCAACCAAACCTTGTCAAGTTGGCAAACTATCATTTTCTAGTTCAAATCAATATCCACCCACATATTTGGGGTTGAAGTTATTAATTATCATTCTACAAAGTAGCCCTATGCAATAAATAGGTAGTTGATGATTCCCATTTTCTATAGGTAAAGAAAGCACAAAAAGATAATACTCCCTCCATTCAATGAAGCTTGTCTAGATGGGGAAAAATACATGTATAACATTACATGGTTTTGTTGGCTCCCTCAACAAAAAAAACGAAAGAGGTACAGAAAAAGACTCTGGTCCTTTGAGTCTAATAAATTCACTTCCTTTGATGTAAAGGGACCAAAAGAATATTAAAGGGCAAATGTGCAAGGAAATGTTGCTCCATATTCAAGACAAGATTTAATTAGCTGGAACATGAAGGACTCCTAGTTGAATAGATGTCATTTGTCCCTTATTCAGGAATTTGGACAACAAGGTGGTTCACAATTAATTAAAGGAAATGATAAAATCTTCCTATTGCACATCATGTCTCATGCACTTTTAGTAATAAAATGGTGGCCATTTTGGCTTGGTCATCGTCATCACCAAGTCCAATTATTT
This sequence comes from Houttuynia cordata, assembly GCA_039654745.1. Classification (NCBI taxonomy): domain Eukaryota; kingdom Viridiplantae; phylum Streptophyta; class Magnoliopsida; order Piperales; family Saururaceae; genus Houttuynia; species Houttuynia cordata. The sequence continues at coordinate 34,218,557 of CM077505.1, read as the reverse complement.
GGACCACAATTAATTAAAGGAAATGATAAAATCTTCATATTGCACAGCATGTCTCATGCACTTTTAGTAATAAAATGGTGGCCATCGTCATGGCCATCGTCATCACCGAGTCCAATTATTTGGGGGGGCTACATAAATCCTATTTGAGGCTACATTATATTATTCTATACAAAACACTATAAGATTTTATCTATAGGCCATGTGGTAGAACGGTTCTACTCGATAATTTCTCCTGAAAGTGCCATTGCAGAAAACAGATAGGCTTCTGTGGATGGAGGGTGTATTAGTTATCCTTCTCACAATAATTAGTGGATGGATAAATAAAGAGTTAGTGGATGGAGCACAAAGGTTAATAAATTGGCTTCCTCTGTCACATCTGTTCAGATGTGGACACTTAAAATGGGACAGAGGAAGTATGTTTTTTTATAGGCAAACAAGCTTCATGTATATACTAAACTAAGGTTTTATAATTTCTTCCCAAAGGATGACAAAATACACCAACATCGTTATTCAACTTATGCAAACATGTTAATCTGTGCAACAATATGGGGACAATAGGGATAAGATTTTTGCAACAGCCCCCTAACAGTCTTTGTATCTTTTTCAATGTGCATACTTTATACCCCACTTGACCATCAATCATATAAGGCTAGGCAATGCATTCATTTAGGATTGAGTAGTCCAAAACATGACAAATGTAAATGGTCAATAATGGGACCGAATTGCAGAGCAAAATCCTTGTCTCCGACCCCATACAAATGGAATGGCGTATGAATGATACTAACGATGAATATGACATGTATAAATATAACAACTGACAAAATTAAATTGCTGATGATTCAATTAAAAACACACCTCTTTCTGTAATCAGAAGACACAAATGTGATTGACCAAGTAAAACTTGACTGCAGCAGCTTGATTTCAGGTTGGATCACTTGAGAATCTATCTCAGGCAGTTGCCATAAGGGAAAATTGACCATCTGTGTATAAGGAGTAAGGACTGCTTTTATAGCAAATTGATGCGGGATGAAGAAGCATCTTGAGAGGAATATACCGGGCCACTAAGTTTGCAGGTGAATGAGAACAAATTTGGAAAGGCAGGCTCTATTCCTTTTCTGACAGATTTCCTCTGAATGAGTGTTGGAGCTGGCTTTTTTCATGTTTGTTTCATGGGCACCCTGCTATTGTGTGGCAACTTTCCCCCTTTTTTGTGTTTCAATGCTTATCTTGCTTCCTAATGCAGGTAAAGATGGTTAATTGCATCCAAATTTGGAAACTGAAGTTACCTACTCCCTTCGGGCACTTTAATACATACAGTTGAGTTCAAATGAACTAAAAGTGAGCAGAGCGAGTATTAGAGAGAACTATGATTTACTACGGCTTTAGAAATTACTTAAGAAGACCTTTTTATAAACCACTTAGAAGGCACATCTCGGCCAACATGTACATATGCAGGGGCCGAGATTTTGTATAAATACTAGATGACACTAAAACACTACTATACAAAAGGTGGGAGTTGCATGGGCATCATATGATAATGTGAAGGTTGTGCCCGTAAGATAACCAAGTTTCCCAAAAGCTTGAGTTGTCAGGAAATATAATTCTTATTTATTTATTTTGTAGTCCAAGCCTTCTTGCATGCAAGCATGTGTTAAGCAAGAGACGTGGAACACAGTTGAGGTATAAATGCCTCCAACAAATCTTGAACTAACTGTTGGTGGATAGCATGGGTCTTGAAATCCACTCCAAACACCCTTTCAAGATTTTCACAAGTCAATCGATCACCAACCATATAATAATAAATTAAAAAGTGAAAATTCCAACAGAACCAAAGACCTTGGCCTGACAATATATAATATAATAAGTTTTCTAAAAGCTTGAGCTATTAGTAAGCAAATTATAATTATAGGTCTGAATGAATGTAGAGGGTGTTTGGGCTGAATGGCTTCAAACTTGTGGTGCCTTAACAAATTTGGTCTCCACAACCATTATTTGGCGAGGATGGAGGCATCAAGAATGGATAATGAATTAATTTTGGCAAGAGGAGGAGGAGGAATTTGTTGCAGAATGGTATGCCCGGTTGACAGCTAAAATATATGAGAGATTGTCAGTGCCAGAAAAGGGAGAGGAATGCATATAGTTTTGTTTTGTAAAAGTTGGGGTATGAGAGATTTAGCGGGGGAACACATGGGGTAAGTGAAATTGAATTTTTCTCATTTGGAGGGAAGTTAAAGAATCTAAGTCTCTTTGTGTACCCAAAAAAATGAAATGTTCTTGCATTCATAACCAATCGTATTTCTTCACCACATTGCATATTTGTTAGGAAGTGTGTCTCCTTGAATGGAAAACGAATGAATGTCACAAAATTCGGCAAGCAATTGATGGCAAATGGACCCACTAATCAATTGCCCGCCAATCGGTCAATAGTTGTAATAAGGGACTAAAAGTGTCATTTTGGGCTCCGTTTGGTTGCAACTTCTTAGAGTAGAAGAAGCAGAATCTAAGGTATTTTGATTCTTGGATTTTGGTTATGAAGTGACGTGTGTTTGGTTGGATATAAGGATAAATTTGCTTTCTGGTGAGTAGTTTCTTTGGCAACATAAGGAGAAAGCAGATTCTGGATTCTCAAGTTACAAAACTACCCTTCATACTAATAATCTCAACCATTGGGTTGATCGGACAGCTGAGGGCAAAACCCCTAATCTACATATAACCCCCAACCCTTCGAGTTCGCCCAACGCCTCTCCTCTTGGCCCCTTCCTCCGCCGCTGATCGGAGCCTCCAGGGCAGGACAAAAACCCACTACGAGGGGGAGAGCTTTGGTAAAGTTCAATCATTTACTCGTCGGACATCGTGAATTGACAATCGATTTGGATCGTCTTCTTCGGGTAATCTTTGTATCTTCCGGTATTGGTGTTTAAATTCTCTCATCATTTTTTTATTGGCTGCTTGGTCCTCAATATTAGGCTTCATGGCGTGGTAGAGTTAAGCAATGCAAATGTTTTTCTAAAGGTATAACATGAGGCTTTTCATGGTAACTTTTGCAATTGTCTGTATGAAATACAAACACGTTCGAGGTTGAAGCTTTTGATGGCTTCTGCTTTAGACATTTTATTACTTGAATGCCTAATTCCATGTTATATGATCACATCTACTAGAAACTTCTTGAAAAGGTTTGGGTGGTTGTAACATTAGACAAAAATTGTTACGCTGGGATAATCATAACACACTAACACGAGCATTTTTGGCATAAAGTAGTGCACCAGTAGTTGTTTAATATCTGTATTTCCAACTATCGAAGGGTTGTTCTCTTGAAAAACTAGTGATAATATTGAATGGTGGGACAAAGTTTTTAAAATATGAAGTACTGATCCTTCATACAGTCTTTTGATTAGTTGATCCACATTTTTCCGCTCCTGTTTATGTAACTGATGGTTCCTTGTTACGGTAAATCATTGATGTTCTATGCTGTAGTTATCCTTTGATTCGCCAATTTTAATTCCATAGTTCTGTGTGCAGGAGGAGAAGAAGGTAGCAATTACAGTCTACAGTTTCCCACCAGACAAGGTCAATGTAGGAACGGTTGGGTTGATCTGCATTTTTTTAACAGTTTGGGTTAAATTACAATCTTTTCATTTTGGGTTGATCTGCATTATTTTAACAATATTCAGAAATGGATGCATCTAGTAGACAATGAGGGAACTATGCCCTTGTTGTCTCGGCCACTGCATGACATTGTATGTTTCTCGTACTGATGAAAACCCTGGAAGGCCTTTTTTGAAATGTCAGAATCGCTATGTTAGTTATTACAAGTCTGCGTTAATTCTATTTTATGTGCTTGTATATTTATACTTTATTGGGTATTGGCAGGGGGGCAGGCTGCGGGTACTTCATGTGGTTGAACAAGCAGGCACAACATCCAACCACAATAAGAGTTCATCCACGAGTGCCTTCCAACATACCTAATGAACAAAGAAATCAAACGTCCGTGATGGAAGAGTACATTAGGGATAATACTCGGACCACTATGTTATTTATATTTTCGATAGCATGCTTGATGTTAGTTATATTTATAGGGTGATGGATGAGAACAATGTAATACTTTACTACGTGTCAATTTTCCAATGTATAAGTTGTCTTTTGAAGATTTTGTCTGAGTTCATCACTATTCAAATGACTGTACTGTGGTGTGCTTTCCTTTGGATCGGTTTAATCAGTCCTGGCTTATTACTATAAACAAAGTGAATGGAGACTGATCATTTTGCTTGTCTTATGTGACATTATAATAGGGACATGGTGATGACAGTTCGGGTGTTAATGAAGTATCTGACGATAGTAACACTTGGATAAGGAAGCTTGCAAGAAGAGAGTTTAAGAGGCTTAAGTAGGTAAGAAGAGATAGTTTTGTGGTTTATTAATTTTTGGTGTAGCATATTCTTGCAGTCTTTACAATTCATAAGGAAGCTGAGCTGCAATTTTTAATAAGAATTCGATAATAAATTGTTGCTCATCTTTTGCAGGAGGTGAATGAAGCTGGTGCAGGGAGACACCTTGTTCAGCACAGTCTATTACAATATCTTCTCGTCTGCATGCAGTGGAGGGGCAGCTGCAGGTGGCCTCTTTTGGCAGCTACATAAATGGTAATGAGATCATTTTAAATGAGACCCCTTCAACTGCTAATATGATTGTCCAGCGGTCTCGAAAACTTAATAACCTGAGGAGGATGTATGTCAGACTCAGAAACATTGAGAAGATAAGGAGAGCAAGAGCAATGCACAAAGGCCAGTGGTACAAGGGGAGGCACATCGGCTGATTGGGGTGAATAAAGTTATTTATCATAGACTCTACTTATGTTGCAGGTTTGATGAGAGTGTAGGAATGGTTTCATGCAAAAGTAAGAAAGAGGAGAATGTGGGAAGGTGACTTTCTCTTTGAGATGGATGTTATTCGGCCAGGAGTCTATTGTGTGATTTGATGCCAAAAAATATTTTGTAATCTTCCTTCAGTAATATCAAACCGGTCAGTAGACCAATCTGGCATGTTTCTCTTTCTTACCTATTGTACCTTTTGCGATGGCGAGCATGAAGAAATTATTTTCTTATTTCCAGGAGATACTAGTGGGTTTAATTGTAAAAAAGTTATTAATGGTCCGTGCTGTCAGAACCTTTTGTGACAATAGAGAATAAAGCTTTTTCTCAAGTTATTTGCCTTATGTATAGTTCATGAATGGTCCATGTTGCAGAGACAACGTAACTCATCAGTTTATTGTCATTAGCAAGTGGCTTATGCACTTACCATTTGGAAACTATTAGTTTATGAAAATGGTACAGCAGTTGCCACCTCTGAAGGTTATGGTCTTATTTAGGTGGAAATAATTTATAACCATGGATGCCAGTTAAACTACGAATTTAAATAATGTTAATGACATATATGCTCATCAAAAGCTTTTTAAAAAAAGGCTTTGTAATTTTTAACTTGTATAATCTGGAGTAGTTCATCTAAACAAAATGATTCATACCTGATGCAAATTAAGGTGAAACAAGCCATGTGAAGGTACAAAATGATGCTAGTTCCTCTAACAGATAGACCCCCCTTGTCATAGGGAATTGTCTTCTAATGGGGCATGATCCATTTACCTCTAGGAACACAAATTTAAAGGTGCAATCTTACCATTGATTTGAAGGTCAGATTAAAATGATGCAAGGAAAGGGGCTCACATATGCAGAAAATTTTAAAAATGTCCACGCAAAAAATAAAAGACTTTTATGCAAAATTCATATTTCTTGAATTTCTTTGTGGCTGCGCAAGATGCATGTGCAGTCTTTTACTAGTATATAACCACTGTCTTCACTGAAATCTAGATTGGCATATTGGGAGTAATTTTGAATCACAAAGGGCTATTTTGGAAGGCTTGTTGTGCTCGTATTGATAAATAACTCAAACATACTTTTCTCCTGCAGTCTGGCCCTGCAAAAGTGATTACGAGGTTTTCTGGTTGGATTTTGCCATTCTTTCATATGCTTGTTCTGAATAAATTCAAAAAAGGCAGTCATTTAGTATATGAAAACCTTCATATGGTACTTGTACCTTCATATGTATCTAGGCATGATTGCATATTTGATCAACGAAGTGGATTGTAACTGTATTTCCACAAAATGAATCTGACCTGATGCAAAATATTGGGGCTCTGTGGATGCTAGTTCCTCTAACAAAATGAATCTGAACTTATGCAAATTAAGGTGAAACAAAACTAGCAAAAGGTGATTCGATAGCTCCCTCATTTGTGTGTAAATTAACTATGATGATTAATTCTTAACATAAATCACAATGATTAATTCATCATGTAAATAAGATGAAACTGATTCCTTAAGGCTTGCCCTAGCAAAAGATCTAACTGGAAGATGCAGAACTGAGGTATCAACTTGCACTTGTTTTTTCGACTAAAGACAAAGTGGCACCAGAAAGGTAATAATAATAATAGTCTTCAAGTTTTAAAATTCAGCACAAACTTCTTCCTTTTCTACTGATAGCTTTCCCCTAAAATTTCACTGATTTCCACAAGTTTAAAAGCATATCTGCTGATAGCTTTCCTTTTCTGCTGATAACAATAATAATACAGTTTTCAAGTTTTCAAATTCAGCACAAACTAATCATCTTTAAAAGCATATCTGCCGGGTTATTTTTCATCCAGGAACAAAATAATCCATCTTATCCACTGGAAAATTCAGAACTGAGGTATCAACTTGCACTTGTTTTTTCCTTGAAAGTCAAAGTGGCATCACAATACACCTGGCACACAAGTGCATGCCTACACCAGTGTGGCATTATCATATTCCTCTTGAGATCTCAAAACAAGTAATGCAACAATGAAATAAGCAGTTGTGCTGAGAAGCATTTATACTATTTTGCTTAGTGTGAAATAACCATTAGCGAATGTCTTTCTAATGAAATTGAAATACAACTGTTACAACTCTTATACATTAGACAAAAACTATTTTCATATACCACTGTTACAAGTCTTATACATCATTTTTTTCAACTTATGGAAATTAGCAAATAGCAAATGGTAGTTTCATAAAGGTAAATATGTAATTAGCAAACAACAAATGTTAACTCTCATACCCTTCATCAAAAGTTTCAAAAATATGTTATATGCTTATTTCACAAAAATGATTGTTGGACAATACCTATCACTTGCAAGGATTAAGGTGGTATGTTAAAATGCGCAGCTATGACATCTTTAATGTCATCATGCACATGTTTCATGTGCTGCCAATATTGAGGTCAGGTTGGGGCTGATTTCTCATATCGTCATTTTTCTATTGTTGGAATAAAGCATCTAGAAGGTTTGGATCATCACCAGCCCCTTGTTGCTCATTGATGAAGTTGTGCAAAGCCATAGACACAATTACTATTTTGCATTGCTTATCAAAACTATATTGAGGGAAATCGGACAAAATCAGCCATCGCTTTTTCTAAACACAAAATGTCATCTCTATAATATTTCAAAGGGAAGAATGGAGTAAGTTGAACTTCTCTTTTTGACCCCTTGGCCCACGCTGTCGGTATTCAGGTACATGATATCGTGTTCACTTGTACGGCCCTAGGTACCCTGTCCTATTCGTGTACCCTGCATCTACCACATAATACTTTCTATCTGGTGGGTGAGGGAAGTTTGAGTGTGTGTCATTTATAGCATATGAAAAAATCCTAGAGTCATGTGCAGATCCTTCCCATCCAGCCACAGCAAATGTGAACCTCATGCTAAAGTCGCAATCAGCCATCACATTTTGGGTAATCTTTCTTGTTTTCCCCCTGTAGGCTTGTTGCTCTTTTAGTGGTATAACCGCTTCTATGTGAGTCCCATCAATTGCCCCTATACAATTCTTGAACCATGGATAATATTTGTAAAGCTTAGACCTAATGTAATGGGGGGTCTGGTCTGTTGGGAATATTGGCCTTTCTTATCTGCAGCCCACACAAACAATGCCGACAAAGTGTTGTTGAAGTGGCGATTTATGGTTTTAGTGGAGTGTGACATTAGGTGCCCTATTGATCTCTAGCCATCCCTGTGTCCTAATATTTGAAGGAAACACCTCATTTGTTCTTCTACAGGAACAAATTTACCATCAATGAGTAGGTTCTTTGCTGTAACCTCATTGCACAACCGCATGAAAGTTGCTCATCCGGCACATTTCATGACAACATGTATTTGGGCAACTCAACATATCATACACTATACTTCTACTCCTATCATGATGCATGTGGACCATGTTCCTAAGTGGTTGGGGTTGATCTACTACATATGCTTGCAGAAGAAGATAATCCACAGCATTCTCCTGATCCGCATCAAACACGAGTTTCCTCCATGCATTTGACATTACAACAAGCTGAACAACAAATATAAGAACACATGTACGAATGATAAGAACACATTAAAACTGAAATCAACTTTAAGTAAGCGTCAAAGAAGGTCACAAACAACAAAGCCACAATACCTATAATATGTGGTTGTCACAAACAAAAAAAAACATAACATATCATAGCCATAAACAAACAAACACATAACATATTTATGTCATAAACAAACAAATAAAAATGTACATAAGTCTTGCATTCAATCACAAACAAATAAAACAAAAGATCTCTTAGGGATAGGTTTTCAGTGATATACGATACCACTTGTCTTAATACCTATCCCACCAATGCTCACGCAGGGACTGTACCCTCATGGTTGGATCATCACTAAGTGCCATCCATAGACGTCTCACATGTGGGTTCACAAAACGTGGAATGAAAGAACTATAATCGGGGTCTGATGCATCATATCCAGGAAGGTCAAGGACTAGATCAACAACCTTCTTGTATTGATCTATTTCAAATTCCTCTGTAGTCGCAAGTGATCCCATACGTGCAATCTCATTTCTCTCTGACATGGCCATAGCAATAGATTCACCCACTGAATTTGTATCTACACGGCGAGTCCTCTTTCGTGTCTATTTTGTGGTGGTTGTAGGTGGAATGGATGGAGGTGGAGGGAATGTAGTAGGGCTGGTGCGTCGAGATGTGGTTTGTGGTAATTGGCTAGTGCCCCCATTTGCTGCCTCATCCACATCAGGTTCAACTTCATCCTCAAACTCTTCATAGTTTGCATCTAAGCTTGTGAAGTAGTCATGTGCATCATCTCCATAGGGTGTGGTTGCTCTCACACCACTTGTGCTTGCTCCCACACCACTTGTGCCTCCAGCAACACGGCTTCTCCCTCCTCCCACATTTTGAACTCCACTATTTTTAGGTTGTGTTCGTCCTCAACCACAATAAGTACGGTCATCACCTGTTGCAACTCGATTACTGAAGATGACATCCAAATTGTGTTCAGCCTCCTCGTCATACCCCCATTGTCGTAGCCGCAAACATTTTGCGTGCTTCTGAAAAGAAAAATACACAAGGTTGAGAGTTAAAACAATGCCATGCTTCATAATTTCATAACAAAGGTAAAATATTTATTTTGATACGATACTTTCAAAAAGGCTTCCCATTGAGAATTGGTGAGTTCCCATGTATTGGCTGCTTCATTCCTTCCATTGCTAGTCATCTCCCTCAACTCCTTCCAACCTTGATAAAACCTTCTACACTGATCATAATGGTTTTTTAGACCCCGTCTATTAATAATGAGGTCATGCTCCACAACCATATTTCCAATCACCATTTCCCAACCATCATGATTTATGTTACTACCTCTTTTGTATCCACAGATAACTGCATGCGCCATGTGCTTTAGGAAGGCATAGTGCGGCTTATCCCACTTCACACTTTTTGTATACTTCTTTGCCCCCTCAACTTCAATAACATCACTCACAACGGTTGTATGATTACTACAATTCATTTATCTTTAGCCTAGAAAAAACATGTGGCCAACAACCATAACATATTTGCATAGGAATAGGATGTAATTGTAATCTAGACTCACCATTTAATTCTTAGGAGCTACAATACATGCTTTTGATATGTGCAAGACATAAATGATAAACTCTATGTAGTAATGTAGACTAAAATGAAGTTTGTCAGCTAACATCATTATACCAATAATGAACATAAACAACACATTGCATTAAAAAAATAGGCCATCCACAAAGCATAGATATACAAAAACAAGAAAGGATTGACAATGATGATTTTACCTGTTACAGATCAAAACATGACATAAATATCTCTATATAGTACATATTACATTTTTTGGTATATATGTGCATTTTACACCGTAAATGTGAGGTCAATTGCATGATAAAATAATGCAACTTCGTCCAAATAAGTAATATAATCTGCATACATGGAAGTATTATGCACCATCTGTGTGCATTATTGAATAATATGATAAATAGCATGACGTCCACCAAATATAGTATAATCCAAAGTAAAGAATTTTTCTTAACTCTTTAATGCGTTAATGCAGCTAAAGCTTTTAGGAGCAATTAATATGAAATTGAGTGAAAAAAACTTCTTTGCTGCATCTCATCAAACATATACAATATTTACTAATTTTTTAAGCATATCACTAACAACAACCAATTTTTCTGCAAAGTAAAGTCACCCATTGTCTTTTGATCCATCTAACACATTTATCAAATACGATCATGTTAATGGCTGAAAGTATTTAAAAGTAAGTGATTTAAAAATCAAATTTTTCTTTGCAGCATTTCATCAACAAAAAACAATCCTACTCAATTTTCCATTGATTCATACAACACATTTATCAAACCCAATCGTGATAAGTGGCTGAAAGTTCAAAAAATCTAATTTTTGCTGATTGGAAAACTCATGAAAAATCACATTTTTGGTACTGGAAGGTTTTTTTATGTAATGGCTGATTAAGAGATGGGGGGAAGGGAGAACCTGGGAGACGATGGTCACCGGCGAGAGGAGCTCCGTGCGCGAGGGAGATGATGGCTGCCTTCTTCAGCTCGTGTATTGCCCTAGCGCTAAGCCCAGCACCCGCAGATCTCCATGGCGAAGCGTCGAAGATGAAGCTCAAACTGCAATCTCCCGGCGAAGTGCAAATTTGCGACGGAGAAAGGGCGAGGGCAAAACACGGGAAATGGCCTCTATTTTTTTTCACATCTTGCACTGTGGCGTGCTTCTTCAACAAAATCTCGTTCTCAGGAGATTCTCGATGAAGTCTACACTAATGCGGAAAGTGCCAACCAAATGGGGCCTTGGTGTCAACTTTTCACAGGATTCTTTCTCCTAATAGTCTAAGGGGTGTTTGCACGTTCAAGGGGCCAAAGAAGGGGTTTTTGGGCTTCTTAATGGGTTGTCTCATGCATGCATCTTTGTTTTATCTCAAAGGTGGGTATCAGGGTTAGAATGGAGAAAGGCTTGAAGCATAAGGCTTTTTTATACTCAAGAGTTTGCATATTATGAGTGTTTGTCTTTTCAGTGGATTTGGGAAGTTTTGAGCACTATTATACTATTGTTTTCTGCAAGGCAGTTTTGCCAAACCACAACCCAACAATGTTCAGGAGTTCTTATAGAGCCATACTATTTGTATGGGTTCTTATGGAACTCCATAATCGTAAAGATATAAACATTGCATACAACTCTTATCGCAGCAAAACCAGCTGGCCAATGCCGTGAATTCCTGGAGTGTCCTCTCTTTTCCTCTATGATAGAAGGCCATCATCGCCACGTCAAATGCTAAGATGGTGTTGGGAGTGACATTGGTCTCAGGTGTTTCTGGTGCAACCAAATCTATAACAATCACCTTGCCATTGTCCGGCAGCGAGTCAAAGCAGTTCTTCAGAAGCTTCAAACACATATCATCGCCCCAGTTGTGAAGAATCCACTGCATTTCTCACAAAAGAGACCATCATTCTATTAGCTACTTCTAAACAATTCATCAAAGAAGGAATGATACGTAGTTATATAGGTCATAGGTACCTTCATGAATATGGCTTCTGCTTTAGGAACACTGACAAACATGTCTCCCCCTACATGTTCTATCCCTGCAATACAAACCAATTGTTTTCACAAAAAGGACAATGCCAGACCATGAGATTGAATAACTGTCCTTCCTACAAATAGAAATGGAAGAGTCCCATAAATATGCACTCGGCACATCTATTAGGGAATATACAGGGGGCAAGAATCATCGGGCTGTCCCCTGCATTAGCCCGTACCATCAGGTTTGGATCCGATGGTCCACATGGCCCGATGCGCATGGCTAACTTTCTTCAAAATCAGTTATGTATAAGTATATGGCCAAACCAGGATGGGCTGGTGCACTGGAGGCAACATGAGGCAGATCAAAATTGATTGCCCGAATTTGTGGGTACTTCGTTGTGATCAACTTGAGCGTGGAGCCTACACCTTCTCCCACATCTGCCAACTCTTTGAGGCCTTCAAACTCCTTATATGCACTACAACAAAAATAGCTTTTATCGACGGCAACATATATCGCTAAAAGCCCTAAAACTGTCGCTACAAGTTTATATCAACGGATTTTTTCCGCCGCCAGCCCGGTCGTTATAAGTGGCGCCGCTAATGACATTTCGACGGAAAAATAGCAATCTGTCACTAATATCTTTACGTTTTACCGACGGATTTGTTTCTGTCGCAATTGAATTCTAGCGACGGATTTCTGTCGTCGGTATAAATGTTTAGCGATGGTTTTGAAGACGGACTCTAGACTCCGTTAGATACCTATTGCGACGGTTTTAAATCATTTGTGACAGATTTTATCTGTCGGTATAGATTTCGAAAAAATAAAAAAAAAACAGCAGCTGCTACCATGCTTAATATGGATAACGACAGATTATTGAGATTTGTCGACGGTTTTGGTCCTCCCATAAAAGCTATTTTATTATATGTAGAAAAAAGAACAATAATAAATAGTTTTGTATTGATAAACAATAAACTTTACAATGTTGCCAGGAAAAAAATTACAAATTTGGTTGAAATCTCTTAGATGTTCTGCTTTTTGTATTTGTGCTGCTTCTGCAACTTGTGCTAAAGATGCTGGAGCAGAGGATGCTTTACTAGAACAAAGAAGGTTAGTGGATCTGAAAACGCCATCACAAATTCTTCAATGTGCTTCACCGCAACTCTTCTTGCATTGTCTAAATTAACACAGAAATACTCTCAGAGGGCCATGCAATCTGATTACTTCAACACTGATGATACACAAAATAAAACAGAAGCTTGAAGGAACTATCTAAACAACCTCTGTTGATACCAAAATACTAAAATTGTGTAGGATTTGTGCCTATCAGGATGCTAAGAAAAAATATTATAAATGACAAATCATTGCAAGTAAATGATATTTAATGTAACACATTAAAATGGATAGGAGCAAACTCAAGAAATGAGAACATTCACTAAAAAATATCTGTAAATTGTTGTGTATGCAAGCTATAAGAGGCATCCACACCAAATTTTTCAAGAAAAAACAATGATGAAAATGGACTGACCAACAACTTCTCTTGTTGGCTCATCTCTAATGCTTGTGTTTCAAGCTGTCTCAACACCCCTGCTGAGTTTGACATCCTTCTCCTTAAGTTCTTTTATAACATAATCTTTTTCATAGCTTGCCAACTCTGCATCTCGTAACTGACATCTGCACAAGGCATAGAAATAGAGTGCATTCTGAGGTAATTTTGTAGAATAAACATCTACAATTTATGCTAACTATCTAAGGCTGTCATTATATCTTTTACATAGCAAAAAGTTGTATTATGTGAATACATTAATATTATCAAACTAATAAGCATCCACTGTATAAGACAATGTCGAAGATTTTAACTTTTATACCTCGATGATGCCACCAAATTTCACTTGAAATACAAATAAACCATTAATTCCAGCTGGCTAGTTTCCTTTAGGTGTTGGAGCTGGTGTCACATCCTATGCATCTACCTTGGATGAAGTCAAGGTAAACACTGAACCAAAGTCCTTGATTCTGGAATCAGATGAGCCAGATGAAGGTCCAGGGGCAGGCCCATCTGCTATGCCAACCTTTCTCGAGTATTCCATAGATACACTCACCTAAATAAATGCATCTGATCATTAGATACATCTTTCCGGTCAACTTGAATACATCTACATGCACATCATGATCGCATACCTGTCTACCTATAAGGTGGGTTCGAAGGAACTCCCTAGCTTCACGGGCATAGGGAGCAGGTTTTTCATCCCTCCGGGGGTTACCAATCTTCGGAGACCTAATGCTTGAAAGATTAACTCGGCGTTCAGCTGCTGGACTTCCATTAGGAGCAGCATCATCATCTACAATAATGCAGTCTCAACTGACAACTTCAACCACCTAGATAGAAATTTCGTGAAGCAACAAGAATATGAGAATTACAAAAATTAGGAGAGATGAATGATAAGCACACATAAATAAAACAGAGAACACATTTTTATCAGTCAGATATCATTGTTTGACTTGAATGGAAAAGGCAACCTTTCCACTGAAGTTCTGATCGTGGATGGCCTTTGAGTTTGTCTCAGGAGGAACATAATTTGTCCAAATTCTCAATCTATCTTTCTTTGCTTGAAGCTCAGCATTCTTCAACCTTCTTTTAGCATCTTCCTCCATAATGTTCACACTCCACTCTACATACTTGGCAAAAAAATCTCAAGGAAACATTCAAAGACAATGGCCTAATAGGACTCACTGCTGTCACATTATGCATTTTACATTGGTACATCCAGGACAGCTCACTCACATCTCTACTCAACACACAAATTTCTGTAAAATGTTTCGCTTGTCGGCCAAAAGCATCTGGCTGAACTACTGTGGATTGAACTAATGGGATGTCAGGCTCCACGACTGCCTCTACAGCAGCTCTTCCCCCCATGGACGGAGACTGAATTTTGTGACAACCAGTAAAATTTAATGTCAAATACAAATAATCGTATGTTTTAGACACCACAAATTAGATGTGCACTCACCTGAATTCCTGCAACAAAGACTTGAACAAATTGGAATTATGGCAGCAAGTACAGCTAAATTGTACTGCCATCACGAACTTGTTCAACAATTCCTTGCATAGGCCTGCCTTTATTTGCCTCCAAGAGGCCCATTGCATTCATTATAATTGCAGGAGAAAACAAAAGCACAAATCAAAATTACCTCCAATGAAATTAAATGTAACATCTCAAGTTCTCAACATATAATTCTGGGAATCCAATAAAATCAAAGCAGTACATGAACAATAAGGTATTCGTCTGGAACAATCTCAAGTTCCACTGAACAATTTTCTCACCTATATGCCAATTCCAGAGAGTGCAAATGAGTTTTTGATGATGCAAGTAATGAGCTCATATTTTCTGCAAAAGCATACTTAAGAGAGACAAATAATCGAAGTAATCACCTCAACAACACATTGCCCAAAAAAAACCAACAGCACCACCATTTGCAAGATAGAGATCGGAATATCTTAAAACTCACAATTTTTACCTCACCGTATATATGCTGTATATTTAATCTAGACACCAATTATTGGAATGCGATTTATGTCTGATAGAATTTCTTTGTGCAATCACAGCTTGAGGTATATATCATATCTAAATTTCCAACATCTAGATGCTTGATAAATTATACTATTTCCATTCCACACCATTTGCCTTCAACTATTCAACAAAGGAACAGAATCATAAAAGTTATGCTTTGGAGAGGAAAACAACATAGCAGGGAAAGATCAGCTGACGCGGACCAATGAGTGCATTTTGCTTATCCGCTTGTATTAACTAGCAGACATAAAATGAACATGACAGCTTGAAAAGCTTGACACTTATAAACATGTTAGCCTCCATATGACTTTTTCATAGCTTGTAACAAATATGTGCTGAACTAAACTAATATGGAATTGGTGGCTATTCAGGCAACATTAACAATCAAAACAATAAGGTCAAAGTAGTTATACACAATTTTGCATAAAAAACTTTGGATACTTCACAGGGTAACAATATGTTAGCCTGAATGCTTCTTGGCCAATTTACATGGGTTTTAGAGTCAAAATAGGCAAAGTATTTACTCACTCCGTACCATATTAGGTGTCCTATTTGCTTTCACAAATGAACATTTAGTTTCATTTTTGAAAAACCAAATACTCCCTACATTCATTGAAAGGAAGTCACACTATTAGCAGATTGTAAATTCGTGTTTAATTTGATTAGAAATCAAGAGTCAAGACTGGTGATATACAGTAATCATGATCTACATTGAACTAAACCAGCAACTCCAAAAGTTGAAGGGAGCCAGGATTATTAATAATTTCAATAACAAACAAATGTACATGTGGTAGACCACTAATTAAATCTGGGGAAAAGAAATGAATCAAATGATAATCCATGGTTAAGTGTAAATTGAGCTTTATGTGAATCTAGGCTACCCGTACCCGTGGGGCAGTGTGCTGCGCATGTGCAATCAAAGCACTCTCTAGGTCCTTCAGTTTACCCTTCTCTCCATGGACTCTGCACCTGGATCCTCATGATCATATGTAAATGGCTGTTGCCAATCCAAAATCCGCCACCTTGGGCTCAAAATTCTCGCCCAGAAGTATGTTACTGGCTTTGATATCTCTGTGAATGATAGCAGGCTGAGTGCCATAATGCAAGTAAGCCAAGCGTTTTGCTGTCCCGATGGCAATCCTTTGCCGGATCGGCCAACTGAGCTTCTTCTCCATTGACCCAAATAAGTGATCATACAAAATCCCATTCCGCACCAAATCAGTAACAATGATCCTCTTGTGCCCCTCGTAAGCTGCAGTGGCAACACAATAGCCCCTCAAACCCACCAAATTGGCATGCTTTATAGTGGCAATCATCTCCACTTAATGGGTGAAACGAGACAAGGAGTCACAAAAAAGGCAAGACAAAGAAGAAGCTTTACCTATCAACGACCTCTATGGCAGAGGTTGAGCAGAGGGCCCGGGCCATGTAAAAATAGGCCCCGACAAATCAGGCGAGGGAGGCGAAGAGGACGGCAAAGCCCACCACCAGGAGGAAGCTCTCGCAGATGGTGTTGCTCCTCGCCATCCACAGCCCACCGCCGAGACAAAAAAGAAATTGGGGGTGGGGAGCATACCTGAGGAGGAGCGTCGTCGTCGGAGGAGCTGCCGGAGACGATAGAGTACGCCGGAGAAGGGGACCACGACGGAGAAGGGATGGCGGAGAAGGGCCGGTGCTAGGGCACGGGGAGGGAGAAGGGATGGGTGGTGGGGGGAGGGTTTATGGGGTAACGGACAGGCATTTTTTTCGACAGAATTTGAACTGCAGAAAAAAACTGTCGAAATATACATCTTTATACCTACAGATAATTTTCCGCCGTAAATATCCGGCGTAATAAATTTGAATACCGACGGATACACATCTGCCAAACAAAATCCGCCGCTAATGAAGTTTCTTTTACGACAGATTTAGTTCTGTCGCCAATGATAGATATTATCAACAGATTCTTTTCTGTCGAAAAAAAATCCGTCGTTAAAAACCAATTTTGTTGTAGTGATGACTCAAGAAGCTTCTTCATTATGATAATGGTATTGCCGGACATGGCCTCTCGTTGAAGACCATATTAAATTTCGGATCAGTCTCAGGGTACTGATATGCATTTATGCCATGTGCCGTGTCAAATGCTATTCCCCCTTCTAGCACAGCTTCCTTGAAATGGTACCTAATAAATACGATAGAACACAAGCACGTTACAGATAGATGGGAATAGAACTCACAATAGATAGATTTTGTAGATTCATGCATTACCATAATAAACCCACAGATCCACATTTCTAGTCTGATTTGGTTTTTTGCAAATAAACTAATTGTATTATTCCTTCCGATCACTTTTAATTAAGACAATTAGCAAAAATATGCGTACTAAAATTAGAAGATACCATTGCCTAAGTATTCTGCGGCTGGGTGGCCAGACATGGCAACAACGGCTGCCCAACAACGACCCTTGGTCAAGGTTGAGAAGCCTCTGCAATGAAATATGAAATCAAAATATGATTTGCTCGGGAAGCCTAGGCTTTTATTGTGGACTCCACTTCTCAATAAACTTGACCAATTATGTGACGGTCTCAATTACGGAACGGTCTCAATTCAAAGTGACCGAAGGGAGTATTTCTTTTGCCAATCCAGCCACTAGCCACTTGGATAGGAGCTTTGTTTGGAGCAAATTTGGAGGGTGTCTGTGCGGATAACAGATTGGCTGAAGCTTCCAAATCCGGCAACTTGACCAAATCACCCACTAGTGATTGAGATGATTGATAATCAAAGTTTAATCATATTAATTCTCGCAACTTGAACAAATCATCCACCAATAATTAAGATGATTGACAATCAAAGCTCAATCACATTAATTTCTCCTTAATTATGACAACTTGAATAAATCATCCACCAGTGATTGAGATGATTGACAATTAAATCTCAATCACACTAATTTCTCCTTAATTTCTCAAATTGATTAGTGTAAAGATTCTTTCCATTTAATTCAAATACTTACCTTGTAATACATGATTGTAATCCCTTAATTAAGGGTACGTAACTCTATAAATAAGTGAAATGAAAAGAGAAAGCAATCACCTTCAATTCTCACATGGTATCAGCCAAAAAGTGCATCCTTTCTTCCTGATTTCAGTTTTTTCTGATCCTTTGAGTTACTCACCCTTATCATCTCCCATGGCCTCCACTAACCAGTCCCCTTCCATTACCACGACTTCATCATCTACCCTGCCCATTGTTAAAAATATTTCCCAGGAGATCAATCTCAAACTTGCATCTTCCAACTACTACATGTGGAAGATGCAGGTTCTTCCGGTTCTCCACTGCCATGGTTTCATCGGCCTTATTCACGATGAGATGAAGTGTCTTGAAGGTGATGACTTGGACCCTCCTATTCGAGCATGGCTGCGGCTCGATCAAATGGTGCTCGCCTGGCTTGCATCCTCTGTCTCTGAAGAAGTTCTTCCACAAGTCATTCACTGCGAGTCTACCTTCGAGTTCTAGAGCATGATAGAAACGCTCTACGGCAAGTTCACCAGGGCTCGCATTCAGGGAGTTAAGGGTGAACTCCATTTATTTTCTAAGGGTTCCATAACCATTTCGGAGTATGTCAACAAAGCACGGGCGCTGGCTCATACATTGGCCATGGTCGGCAAGCCCGTAGAAGACGATGACCTCATCATGTATCTTCTCAAAGGCCTGGGACTAGAATTTGACCCTGCCGCTGCTGCCATTCAAATATCTACCGAGTTCCCTACTGTTGAGCAAGTCGCAGCCCTTCTTCTCAATTTTGAGACGCGCCTGCAAGGGCAAGCTGCCGTTCCTGTTGCTCTTCTCTCCACCCGTAGTCAGTCAAGGTCTGGCCCTACTTGCAATGGTGCTTCATATGGAGGGGGACGTGGCAGTTTCTCTTGTGGACCCCAGCATGCTACCCGCCGCCCATCTGATAGTTCCACCTCTCATGGTCGCGGCTCATCTAGTTGCCGTGGTCGCTCGTGTGCTGCTCCCGTCGCCGGAGATTACAACAGTGTTTACTATTATCATTGTGGTTATCCCAATCATAAAGCTAATGTTTATCAGGCTCAAGTTGCTGCTGGACCAGACCTGGTTCAAGGTCTTACTGCTTTGCACATAACAGACCACTCTGAGAGTGCTTGGTACCCCGACACAAGAGCCACGCATCATATGACTGCTAACACGGGTAACGTGGAAGGTATTCTCCCTTATCGTGGATCCGATCATGTTGTTGTTGGAAATGGTGTTGGGTTAAATATTTCACACATGGGTTATATAAATCTATCGTTGGACTCTCATCGGTTGGAAAAAGTACTAGTGGTACCCAACTTGACTAAGAATCTACTTAGTGTCGCAATTTTTTCGAAATAATCATTGTTATTTTACATTCTATCCTTGGGGATTTACTATTAAAGCTTTGTAGAACGGAAAGATCTTGCTAGCCGGACCTAGATCAGGTGGCTTATATCGGGTTGGGAGCATTCCATCAAAGTTTCAACAACATGTGAGACTATTATGTAATAAAGTTGATGGCGATTTGTGGCACAACCGCCTAGGCCACCCATCCTCCAAAATAATGAAGACACTTGCATCTTCTCTTAGTTTACCAAATAATTTGAATAAACATTTTTGTGATAGCTATAAGTTGGGCAAGATGTCTAAACTACCATTTGAACGAAGGACTATTTATTCTAGTGTTTGCTTTAATACTCTTCATACAGATGTTTGGGGCCTCGCACCAATTGTCTCTCTTGATGGGTATAGATACTACCTTTTGATCATGGATGAATGCTCTCGGTATATTTGGTATTTCCCATTATGGCAAAAATCTGATGTCACAAGCATATTTATTGATTTTCTTAAATCAATTGACCGCCAACATGGGGCTCTTGTCAAGACAATTCAGTCTAATGGGGGAGGTGAGTATAAGCATGCATCTTTTCAGACTTATCTCAAGGCCAATGACATTTCTCACCTCCTCTCCTGTCCTGGGACGCCCGAGCAAAATGGTTTAGCCGAGCGCAGACATAGATCATTAGTGGAAATCGGTTTGACTCTATTAGCTCACAGTGGCCTCCCTAAGGAATATTGGCAGCATGCTTTTGCCACAGCAACCTATTTGGTTAATCGGC
This sequence comes from Houttuynia cordata, assembly GCA_039654745.1. NCBI lineage: Eukaryota > Viridiplantae > Streptophyta > Magnoliopsida > Piperales > Saururaceae > Houttuynia > Houttuynia cordata. The sequence goes on along the minus strand of CM077505.1, from coordinate 34,197,912 downwards.
TACCCTCCACCTCGTTGAATGGAAAGTCACCATATGAAACTCTTTTTGGGAACCCCCCATCCTACGACCATCTTCGCACTTTTGGGTGTGCATGCTACCTATGTCTTCACCCTTTTGGACGTGGCAAACTTGATTTCAAATCTATCAGATGCATTTTCCTTAGTTATTATAGCCAGCACAAAGGGTACCGATGCTTGGATCCAGCCACGGGCCATGTTTATATCTCACGCCATGTCTCTTTTGATGAGTAGGTATTTCCCCATGTTGCTGGCGCCATCTCTGCCCCTCCTCGACGTGGTGCTCCTTTCAAGGTCCGCCCACTTGACCATTTGCTCAAGGGAAGTGGCTTGGACCCCACTTCCATAGTGGCCTCCGCGACTCTGGCCGACTCTGACCCTGCCCCATCAGCAGCGTCCTCAACGACTTCGTCTTCCTCCCGGTCTGACCCTGCACAGGCTACGATCGAGATTCAGGCGACCTCGCCCCACTGCCCTTCCTCCCATGTTCGGACTGATGCTGGCTCCATGTTCCTAACTGCTTTGCCACTAGCTCCTGCCACCGTCTCCACCTCCTCTTTGCCTAGCCATATCGATCCTCCGTCAAGTCCATCGCTGGTCACGACACCTACTCCATCTCTAGCGTCGGAACCTGCCTCGTTTGCTCCTAATGTGGTTGACCTCCCGTTACCATTTGCAGTGCCACCTCCCAGCAACCTCCACCCCATGGCTACAAGGACACATGATGGAACTCGTCATGCCAAAGTCTTTATGGCCAGCCGCCACCCTCTCCCTGTTGCCTTAGTTGCCGCATCTCATCACCTACCCAAACAGCCTCGTAACTACGCACAAGCTACTAAAAATCGTCAGTGGGTCGCTGCCATGGAACAGGAAATTTGTGCCCTTCAGCAAAATGGCACCTGGTCCTTAGTGCCCTTCAAGCCGTCCATGAATGTTGTGGGCTCTAAGTGGGTTTTTCGGATTAAGCAACGCGCCGACGGGTAAATAGATCGTTTCAAGGCCCGACTTGTGGCAAAAGGCTACAATCAATGGGCCGATTTTGACTTCGATGAGACATTTAGCCCCGTTGTGAAGTCTGCCACAATTAGACTGGTCCTCACCCTTGCAGTCACTTTCAATTGGCCACTTCGCCAACTTGACGTGAAAAATGCATTTCTCCATGGTGATCTCGTGGAAGAGGCCTACTTACAGCAGCCCCTGGGCTTCATTGACTCATCTCACCCATCCCATGTGTGCCGACTTCATAAGGCCCTATTTGGCCTCAAACAGGTCCCTCGTGCGTGGTTCACGAAATTCACCACATTTCTCCTTAGTCTTGGCTTCGTCGGTCGCCCCTTTAATACATCTTTATTCACTTGGCAGCACCCGTCCCACACTATCATATTACTCATTTATGTCGATGACATCATCTTGACGGGCACCTCCACGGATCTGCTCCGTAGTCTTGTCACTCACCTCTCCAAGGCATTTCACATTAAGGATCTTGGACCTCTTAACCTTTTTCTTGGCTTGCAGGTACAACAACATGAACCCTCGCTCACCCTGTCTCAAGCCCACTATGCTCTACAACTTTTGGAGTGCTTTCATCTCACAGGCCTCAAGCCTGCCAAGAGCCCTCTTGGCACTCGTCTGCACTTGTCCACTCATGGCTCTCCACCTCTCACGGACCCCACCTTGTACCGACAAATAGTTGGAAGTCTCCAATACCTCACTCTTAGCCGCCCGGACCTTGCCTATGCGGTCAATCATGTATGTCAATTCATGCATGCCCCATGTCAAGTTCATCTTGAGGTGGTCAAACGGATATTTCGGTATGTCAAGGGCACACTCTCTTACGGGCTTCACTTTCAACGATTCCCTCATCTTCATCTACAGGCCTTCTCAGATGCGGATTGGGCCGGCTGTCCGGACAGCCGTCGCTCAACCACGGGTTATGCTGTCTATCTAGAGCCCAACCTCATTTCTTGGGGTGCCAAGAAACAACCCACAGTATCTAGATCGAGTTCTGAAGCTGAATATCGTGCCCTTGCAACCACCACCATTGAGGTCTTGTGGCTATCTCATCTTCTTCATCACCTATAAATTCCCTGCCCCTTCAATTTTTGTGACAACATGAGCGCTATATATATGGCCCATAATCCTGTCTTCCACAGCCGGACTAAGCACATCGATATTAATGTTCATTTCATTTGAGAGCATGTTTTAAATGGGTCTATCCACATTCGTCACATTCCAAGTACTCACCAAGTGACTAATATTTTCACGAAGTCTCTGCCAAGTCCCTGCTTCACTACTCTTCGGTCCAAGCTCATGCTTCGTGAGCTTCCCCATGAGCTTGAGGGGGGCTGTGCGGATAATAGATTGGCTGAAGCTTCTAAATCTGGCAACTTGACCAAATCATCCACTAGTGATTGAGATGATTGATAATCAAAGCTCAATCATATTAATTCTGGCAACTTAAACAAATCATCCACCAGTAATTAAAATGATTGACAATCAAAGCTCAATCACGTTAATTTCTCCTTAATTATGGCAACTTGAATAAATCATCCACCAGTGATTGAGATGATTGATAATTAAATCTCAATCACACTAATTTCTCCTTATTTCTCAAATTGATTAGTGTAAAGATTTTTTCCATTTAATTCAAATACTTACCTTGTAATACATGATTGTAATCCCTTAATTAAGGGTATGTAACTCTATAAATAAGTGAAATGAAAAGATAAAGCAATCACCTTCAATTCTCACAGTGTCCCTGGCAGACCACATAGGATTTTTACCTAGAAGTCGTCGACCAGGAGATCGATGACGGTGTATGTGCTCTCCATCTGTTTTACACCCAAACAGCTGAGTGCAATTGTGCTCCCGCCATTGATATCCAGGATGGACATCTCCTGGCATGTGGTAGTAGCATAGTTTAAAAACTCGGTTTTGACTCCATAGACTCGTCCGAGTCAACTCGGCTCGATTGCAAATCGAGTCAGACTCGCCTGTTGACTCAAATATGCATGACTCGGGTTATGACTCCAGTGACTCGCCGAGTCAACGCGTCCGAGTCAAACCAACTCGTGACTCGCTGGAGTCATTCGAAAAAAATATTTCTTTTAGCGACGGATAAATTCCGTCGCTAAATCCCTCGATGCTTAATCATTAGATATAGCGACGGATTTCAAACTGTCGCTAAATATTTCAACTCAAAAGATTCTTTAGTGACCGATAAATACCATTGAAAATATATTTTTTCAACGTATATTGTATTAAAAGGTATTACATATAGTAACTGCAATTTTGAACTTGCAGAAAAGGTATCACATATTGGTATTAAATATTTTATTTTTCTCAAATTTATTCAAATTTTGTAGTATATTATTTTTCATTAATTGTCATTGGTTTCTTAGCTCAAGGATTAATTTCTCCATATTGAACGATGACTATTTACAACAATGAGTCAATTAATGCCTCAAGAAAAATAAATTTGTTATGTAATTTAGTTTATTTTTACACTGAATTTACATCCTCGTTTAAAACCAAAAAGGGTATCTACTAACTAACAATGCTTAACTCCGGGACTCCTTGTCATAATCTCTTATTTCATTCCTTATATAAGCAAAATTACTATAATGACATGTATTATTTACTAATTTGTAAAAAAGTATACTATAATTCTTTTTTTTTTATGTCTGATAAAATTTATAGTGTAATTTTGCTTTATATTCTCCACAAAAATGGAAAACTTTCACTTGCATGACTCCATTATGACTCCGTCAAGACTCCGAGTCGACTCCACTCCGTGGCATATGGAGTCGAGTCCGAGTCTTGAGTTTTAGAACATTGGGTAGTAGTGCTCCCGGGACACCCAATAATTTTTACAGGGAGAGTTGTATCGAAAAGAAAAGAGTTAAAAGGAAAAATAATAATAAAGATTAGGATGAAGAGTACACCACCCCACAGTTTACCCACCCAACACCCCCATACACACGCGGTGGATATCGACTGTCTGAAAATACACGAGACTCTGGATATCCACTCCACCGAGCGTGTAAAGGGGTGGGTTAGTTAAATTGTGGGATGGCAAACTACTCATCTATAAGAGTATTAAGGAAGAATTGAGGGAATGTGTGAGAAAGGATGCTGATACCAAGCCGTGATAAAGGCTGTTTCTTGGTTGAGGAGGAAGAGGGGAGCTAGAGAAGCCCCATTTTGCCTCCTGACAAAGTAGCTAGACACTGGTAACAGACCATACAGTCCTTCCCTGGGGCGGCCTTCAGCAGGATGACCGGAATAGGAGCAGCTAATTATGGAGGAGCTGGCCAGGAGACTGAGGACCCGGTCAAGCATGGCCGGGTAGAATGAACTACCTGTCGGGAGTCGGGTGGCAATCTCCAGTGCCAAGAGTTGGGCGCCTGGTCCGGCATCGGCGATGATATCGAATATTCCTAGCTGAATGGTGGCCGTAAGAGTGAAAGAGAGCGTAGGGAGGTGGCAGAGATGAAAGGCCGAGACACATGCATGGTGGTCGTCTTGATTGTGGCTGTGCGGTTCGAGCACGTTGAGAGGGAATGCCATGGCCTGGCCTGATGGGGAAAGGGATGGAGAAGGCTAAGGTTGTTGTTCAAGGCATGGAGCAATATATAGAGGAACCTAAGAGGAGAGGAAGGGGATGAAGTGATAGCTTAGTGTAATTTAGTTGATTAGCTATATAATGAACACATAAATTGTGATTAACTACTATGGAAAAAGACAAACCCCGTGCCCAGGGTGGTATCCGTATGGTCAAAGTGATCTGATGGTCACCAACCCTGAGCACGGGAAAAAACACGGGTTACAGGGCACTGGGTTTAGCTCCAAAATACCTATAAGCCTCATGGTCTTGAGTACAAATGTCATTTTGTACCAAAAAAACTATACACGTTAGTGCCAACTGCCAACCTAACAGATATGTGACATGTCCCTCCAAAGGTGAGAGTGAAGGCGAATTTATTGTGTGGTTGTGACTTGTGATGTTTTGGTACTTGTTGATAATAGGGATTTTTGTTATGTTTGATGTTTTGTTTGGCAAAATACCTATAAGCCTCGTGGTCTTGAGTACACATGTCATTCTTGTACCCAAAAAAATATACACGTCAGTCCCAACCTAACGTGAGAGTGAAGGCGAATTTATTGTGTGGTTGTGACTTGTGATGTTTTGGTACTTGTTGATTATAGGGATTTTTATTATTTGATGTTTTGTTTGGCAAAATACCTAGAAGCCTAATTGTCTTGAGTACACGTCATTCTTGTACCCAAAAAAAAACACGTCAGTGCCAACCTAACAGACATGTAACATGTCGCTCCAAAGGTGAGAGTGAAGGCGAAGTTATTGTGTGGTTGTGACTTGTGATGTTTTGGTACTTGTTGATAATAGGCATTTTTATTATGTTTGATGTTTTATTTGGCGAAATGAGAAGGTTTTCAATGCTGCTGCAGTCTTGCCTGAGAAGCTAATATCTAAGGTCCTGATGTTATTGCAAGATGCTAAAGTGATTACGAAGCATTTCATATCGGGGAAATTGAAGTTCAAGGACACTGCATTCATCTCCTGGACTCCTCCGCCTTCGGGATGGATTCTGGTGCAGTTCGATGGGGCGATACACTTGAAGCAGCGATTGGTATAGTGGCCCGTGATCATTAGGGTCATTGCTCTGCATCTATGGCATCCATGGTTCCGTTTGGAACGGCTATTATAACTGAAGCTCGCGCCTGTCTACAAGCTGTCCTTATGGCTGCGCATCTTCAAATCACGCACCTACACCTCCAAGGGGATTCTCTTACGGTCATTAAGCTCCTTTTGAAAGATCCTAATGTTACTCATTGGTGTCTGCGGGGCATTATCCATCAGATTCGGTCGTTGATGCAGCATTTTATGGCCATCCGGATATCACACTGCTACCTAGGAGTGTAAACGGACGGATAAGGACGCGGATAAGCTAAGTCCGTAACCGTCCGCACAATCTAAAAATAGGTGTCCATCCATCCGCTATCCGTGACGGACACAGACACTATGAAGTAAAAAGGTATTCCTTCCAACTGTATATAACTAGGATCAAACTTTCAAACATGAGACTCCCTGATTGCATCATCCCCCACTACAACACTGTATGGTCATATAAGCTATACCTCGAGGAATTCTTGTCTGAGCATTACCAAACCTTATACAATCATCAGATTATGGGTGTGTTCATACCATGAAGTTACAATAGACAAACATGCCACTTTGAAGAGATCAATCTGGAGGACGAGGTTTATACATATGGAAGGAGATCAAAGGATCTGTATCGAGACGGCAAAGATGACACAAATACCTCTAAAAATTAAATAAAAAAAATCAGGAATCAATTTACCAAATACCTCTAAAAATTAAACAAAAAAACACAAATTGATAGAAATAACACGATAGAGATGTTACAGATATACCAAAAAGAATCTCTTTTCTACAAATTTCTCACCTCTTCTTCGCAAAGATCCTTCAATAGCTTACGCATATCAGCATGGTTTGGAAAATCCGCGAACTTGCAAAACGAGACGACAACAAGAGGGTTCTCTGAAACGCCGCTGGCCTTTTCTTGAAGTGAGGTTCGCTAGCTGGAAGCCACGGAAACAGAAGTGGAGATGGATTTGGAAGTCTGGAAGGTCCCAGGAGAGCAAGGGCAGATGAGGCTTCTCCTGCCCGATATTGTGGCGAAGCCACCTTCCCCGGCGGCAGCGGCGGTGGTGGAGGCCATGGGGCTAGGGTTTGGGGCGGCGGCAGCGGGCGGAGCGCCGCCGCCGCAACTGTGGAAGTTCGGAAGTTGAGAAATGGAGGGGATGTCCTTCTTGTTGAGAGGACGACGAACGGGTTGGCGGTCAGGGGGCAGCTTGTCGAGAAGGTACTGATAGGTCGAAGCCGGCGGCAGCTTCGACTCCTAGATAGAGTCGGCGGAAGCGGCGCCACGAAAAGCACGGTTGAGGCGAGCGAGGTTGCAAATCTCCAACGGGGTCAGGTGCATGAAGACGGAAGCCACATAGCTCTCCTGTATATCCTCGAGGCCAGGACCGGAGTTGGCACCGGGCTCGCCTCCCATGAGGTTTGAGAGCGAAGCTCCCATGGCCAGGGCCGGAGAGGCTCCCAGCCGGCGACCACCAAGAGTGAAGCCAAAGGAGAGGAGTCGAAACCTTGTTTTTTTCCTTTATATACGGACGGGCCGGAAGGCTCTGGACGCGGACACAGTCTATCCGCAGCCGGAGCCGTTTAGATGCCAGACAGAAAAAACTGTCCATGGCCGCGTCCGTAGCCGCGACGGACATTTTTTGGTGTCCGTTTGTGCTATAAAATGGACGGACTGACAAACACGGACATTCGGACGCCGTTTACAGCCCTACTGCTACTGTGCTACTGAGAAGCCAATGTTGTCGCAGATGACCTAGCAAATTTTGCTATTCAATCACATTTGGGGTAATGGAAATACCCACATGATTGTAACCCCATCTTTTATTTACTGAAAGATCTGGTAGGGCGTTTCCTCGTTAATTAGGGGCCATTTGGGGCGTGATTAAAAGCAAAATATCCACATTGGATGTTTCATTTTCACTATTTATTTCAGGCTTTTTTCACTTTCATGAAAATGAAAAAATCCTGAAATGAATAGTGAAAGTGAAACATCCACTGTGGATGTTTTGCTTTTAATCACGCCCCAAACGGCCTGTTAATCTAGTTTTTTCCACCCCTTCAGGGGTGGTTCCATTAAAAAAAAGGAGAAATTTTGCACCACAAAGCAGCTAATGCTCATTGACAAACAGAGAAAGAAAAAAGCTGACAAAATAATGACATTTTTTGTTAGAGTCTAGTTAGCATGTGTATAAGATATAATGATCATTGACAAAGCAACTCATGTTTCCTTGATATTTAGTGGCTGTGTAAATCTAAATTTAAAGTTAGATTTTGGACGAAATAAGTGGATTCCACTTTCCAGCAAAATTTGGTTTAGGGGCCGTTTGGGGCGTGATTATTGCAAAAATATCCAGACTGGATATTCGATATATACGGTAGCATCTATGTGGATTTTTACATCCAGCTGAAACACCTCATCCAAGTGCTACAGTGTAGCAATTGTACAGCAAATTCCTACACATTTTCCATACACAGCTGATGTGTATGAAAATGAGTGGGTCAGCTGATGTGACCCCACATCACCCCCACATCAGTTCACCCGCTCATTTCCATACACATCGCTGTGTATGGAAATATATAGGAATCTGCTGTAGGGTTATCACTGCCCTATCCAAAAAGCCCTTAGTCTCACTACTTAGAACTTTCTGTTACAGAATTTACACTTTCGTCAGTCTAACTCAAACAATTCCTTAATAACTATCGGTGGAAGGAATGAAGTGAGGCAAAAGTTATTTCCCCATCAACCTCTTGGATGCTTTTCATTTTGCACATCAAACACATAATAAGTTTCATTAGCAATTTAAGGTTACTCAAAATTCTTCCAACCAAACACAATGTGAACTGTAAAAGTGAATTACAGAGGGGTCAAAATAAATAAAGAGGAAGATAATAAAAAAAATAACACAACTCTATCGTCATATAGATTGAATTACAAGACAACCTTCTGTTTGGGTTCAAGAATTGGGGGCTCAACGTCAATACCCATATTAGCTGCAGTGCCTGCAATTATTCTCATGGCTGACTCAATAGTTGTACAGTTCAAATCTGGAAGCTTTTCGGTTGCAATAGTACGGACTTGATCAGCTGTAACCTTCCCCACCTTCTCTCTGTTGGGCTCTTTAGAGCCTTTCTCCACTCCTACAAACCCATATGCATAACATAATTTACTGCATCGAAAAATACTACAAGCTCTGCAGATGCTTGTTTGGATCAGGATTCCACGAAGCAAGAGACATGAATCAGAATGTCATATTAATTTCTGAGTACAAAATGTGAAAACATGACCATTTCAAGTGCATGGAAACATGATTGCATTTACCATATCTTCATATGTACAGGATGGTTATTCAAGTGCATGCCTGACACACACCTAGTTTTCTCCATAATTGCATTTACCATATCTCCTCAAACCTCTTTCTTTAATTCACAAAGTTAACAGGTCGTTTAATCAAGTTTTCATCAGATTTTCAAACATTTTTTTTAACTCAACATATGCAAAAGTTGTGCAGCTGAGCAGCTTGACATTCAAATCAAGGCTCCCATGCAAGAACTACTCAGACCAGAAGCCAGAACAAGAACAACTGGATGTTCAACTTAACATTGTCAGGCAACCTCAATTATCAAAAAATAGATATTCTCTTCTTGCATCAAGATAGTTGCCAATCTAAACCTCTCCAAGCAACCCAGTACAATGCAATAGCAACAAGTTGACCCTTTCAGAAACAATTGCAACACTGATTTAGTTGATCAAATTACCATTCCTGCTAGTTGACTAGGGGTAAGAGATCAGCAGTTCCGAATCCTCATCTTAATTTATCTGTTAATTTGTCGACCTATTTTGTCACTTGAAACTCTGATCCCGAGAAGAACTAAAGGGAAGATTGCAGGAATAGGCAAAAATTATTTAAATGGCAGAAAAAGATGCACACACACCAACTTAGACCAGTAGCACATCAATCCATACATAATTAAAGACTAAGATAATAACAAAAATAAACATTTTGATACGTTTGCACAGGAAACTGGAGAAGGACAGGAGCTTTGCAAAGAGGATTACTGGTAGGTTATGTAGGACCTAAACAAAGGCTAGTACTCCTAGTTATTTAACAACTACAGCCTCCTCCGAGAAAAGAAAAGAAATGCCAAAGTAACACATAGTATCATTTGGAATACGATGATAGCATAACATATAGCGGGATACAATGTCATAAAAAGTGCAGGTAGAAGAGCAAAATGCACAGGCATAACCCTCAAAGTGGTTAACGTATTGTAACATACAACAGGGGATACAATGTCATAGAAAGTGCAGATATAAGAGCAAAATGCCCAGATATAACCCTCAAAGTGGTTAGTGCTTCCATGATGAAAAGTTAGACTAACTCTCATGCACTTGGAACATCAGGACGTGATTGAAACATACAAGTTACCTACATGCGAGTTAGCAGAGACCAAAATTTCCTCAAGAAGCATTTATCATAGAGAGTTTCTTAACATGTGAGGAAAGACCAGGTTCTCAAATTACCACATCACCACCATATCCTACTGAATACAACTAATCAACCTTGATGACTTCAGAAAAGAGTTTTGTAACTTCAGAAGTAGCATGTCATGTCAGTGAGAAAATAGAAACATGATGCTCAGAACCTCAAGTTCCTAGATCATATAATTCAAAATAAGGCAATAGTTTTAAATCTCTAAAGGTTGCAGCTACATATTTACAGCTCTCATTAAAGTATATTATAATAGCCTAGCCATGACAATTTGGTGTTCATTTCTCAGATAATATACAGTGCCCTAATGTGAAACAACATCTGCCAATGCAAGTTTGTCCTGCAATAATAAATAAGAGGCGATTTCTCCTCAAACTAAGCACTTCCAGCAATCAAGTAAGTTCTTTGATAGGTGGCACATTAAATGAGATAAATTTGCGTTGCAAGGGTTTCAATTTGAATGGTTTATATACATTATAAAACTACAGTTTCTATAAAATGCTCCAATGAGTCGGTAGAACAAACGCATACCTGCAGCCTTTAGAAGCAAAACTGAGGCAGGAGGAGTCTTCAAAACAAATGTAAAACTCTTATCCTGTACATCAGCAAATAAGACAGTATTTCTCCAATGAGGACCCCATCAACACATAATTGAAAACCCTACTTGCTCAAATTAAGTTGAATGAAAAATTGCATGCTAGGGAATGATACCCACCAAATGCAAGAACACAACCAAGCAACATATTCACAAATGCACTAAAGACTGCAAATTACCATATGAAACATTCAATTCACCCCATAATAAACCACGAAAAACTTCATCCATTATTAAACAAAGAAAAGAATGGGGAAGAAAGCACTCACATCAAACACAGTAATCTCAACTGGAATCACATAACCCGCCTTATCGGCAGTTTTCGCATTATACTCCTTGCAAAAGGCCATGATGTTAACACCCTTGGAACCAAGTGCAGGCCCCACCGGAGGCGCCGGAGTCGCCTTTCCTGCTTCCAGTGCCAGCTTCACTATTCCAGTAACTGCAAAAAAATGACACACAATTCACCACACTGAAAACTGCAAAAACAAACAAGACCCAGATTAAAAAACAGCATAAAAAGTAAGAAAAAGATACCTTTTTTGGCTTTTCCAGCCTTTGGGGGGGCCATGGATTTGATGGTGAGGGATCTCCTCCTGTTGGGGGCATGGAGTTGGAGGAGGGGCTGCTTGTCAATGAAGGAGGAGATGGAGAGGTGGTGGGTTGAAGCAGAGAAGCTGAGGGAAGAGGCAGATGGGAAGAGGGAGGAGTTGAGGGGCCTGGTGGGGGGAGGAGGGGAGAGGGAGAGGTGAGTGGTGGAGATGGCCATGGCACAAGGAGAGAAGAGATAGAGCTCTTGCAGGGTGAGTGACGGAGGTGATGTTGCTAGCCGTTTATTCTAACTGGGGAGTTCATCTTTGGAAGTGGCCGAAGTCCATCATCATTCCAGATGAAACAAGTTGAGCCCATAAGTTCATAGATTGTCTATGAGCAATGGGTGGACTGGATGAAAAAGGTCAGCCCAGCTTGATGTAAATTTTATTGGGCTCAAGAGTGAAGGCCTGTTTGGAAAGAGATTTTGAATTGAATTAGAAGGTGATTGTGAGTTTTGGGGAGATTTGTTAATTTGTTGAGTTTTTTAGCTGAGATGTTCCTCGGTTTGGGCCGGATAATAAGAGATAGGCTTGCGGTTGATTAGCTAGATCGAAGTCGAGCTCGGGCCTGAGCCATTGGGTCACATTTTCTCACTTTTAAGATGCATACTATATGGATGACTAAAATGTGGGGTGGTGAAGTACTTATTCAATGCCGTATATATTTATACAATGAAGAAGTATTTACAAATTTCATGTTGATACAAATAAAATTTTGATGGAAAGAATTCAAATTTCATGACTGAAGCTACACAACCTGCCTAAGCATAAATAGGGACATAAACCCACAAGACCCCTCCCACTAAATGAGTTTGAATTTGATTTCTAATCACCCTACAAGGAGAAGATTTAATGCATAATCAAGTATGGGTGCATGTAGCAGATTTAATGCTAGACCCTTATGAGCGACGGGCAATACGACTTCTTGTTGGGAAAGATGCCTTAAACTCTTTATATGGGAAGAGGAAGGAAATAGGCTGAGAGCACTTCGGATTGAATGGAAGCATTGTGCAATTGCTCGGAAGGCTGCACAGTCAAAGGTTTTATTGAGATAGTCTTGCATAAATCCCAATTCCAGTTCTCCTTCTTGTATAAATAAATCTCCTTATGCTTATGCCTCAGGGCTCAGGGTGCCCAGCAAACTCACAGGTTCAACAGTTACATTGAAACTGTATGTACTTTCTGAGGGACATGCAGTGACCAATCCTGCCGAAAAGAAATCTCCACTCTCTTTTGCAGACTGACAGATACTCGCACTTGTTTCCCGTGACCTACTGAGGATTTCTACTTGGCTTAGAATTGTGCATTTGCACTTTGTAGATTTTGTACTGGAGGCTGCAGATATAGAATCTGGAAGTGCGTTTGGCTTACATCATTCATATTGGAAGTTAGGCATCTTGAAGTCTAGAATGTTAGTAGTAATTTGATTACATCGTTGTAATTAATTTGCTCCAACTTCATGTGCTTGTTAGGTTGTAAGCTTTTCACTAGCGTCGCTTTCCATTAATCCACCCACTATCAGTGCTCAAGAAAAGGACAAATCCGTTTATCTTGTTTATTTTGTTTCAGAAAGCTATGTCGACTAATTGTGGCCATTGTTGAGAATCAACCTAGAAAGAACATTTATTTGTCACATCCTATATGTAGATTCAAATCATAGCTTATTAAAATCTAGACGCATGCATACATGGACACGTAATAGGTTTCCAATCATAGCTTATTTTAGCTTTGTGATTAGATCTTGTCCGGCTAAATCTAAGACTCCCATAATTTATATGGAAATAGTTACTATGCACCCTGTCGCATATCTTCAGCCGTCGATCACTAGGGCACAGGCTTAGAGTGTGATCGATCTTGGTTTATCAATGGCTCCTGTGAAGTAGAGGACAGATATCCAGGAGGATCTAAGTGGGAGGTAGGTGCAAAATAACCAAATTTCCCAAAAGTTCAAGCTGTGATGAAATACAAATTATAAATTGTATATCCCTCACATGCAAGCATAACATAATTCAGATATAAATGCCTCTAATAAGACTTGAACCCAAGACAATTTATAATTTGTATTTCATAACCTGAGCTCTGAGCTCTGATACTATGTAAGATAACCAAGTTTCCCTAGAGATCAAGATGTTAGGAAATAAAAATCTTATTTATTCATTTTATACACCAACAGTAGGGAAAGTTGAACATTCCTGCCCATATTTACTACTACATGATAGAAACTGAGCGGCCTCAAAGCACACATGGAGGCTGGAGCACGTCGTCAGAGCATATAAATGGGATCCAATTACATTTGGTAGACTACCCAATCTGAATTAAGTATGCAGATTGCATTTTCCCTTTAAGATCATCATCTGACATGGTCACACTTTTCAGCTTGTGGGAATTTCCCTTTTCCAGTTGGGTCCATTTTCATTTGGCAGTGAGTCAGAAGCATTCAGCAGATCATGATTCCCATTCAACCTATACTGATCATCACCAAATAAAAATGTCTCAATTAGATGACAACAACTTGACCATTATCAGGTGCACCAATAAAATAAGAGACTCCTATCAATTTTGCTGACTATCCATTGTGTTATAATGTGTAGTGAGCTCACAGGCTTATCACTTCTAGTGGGAATCTGCACTTGGACGGAGAAACAAAAACAGAGAAAAGGAGGAATATTTGTAGCTCCTTATCCTGGAAAGCAAACCCCACTCGCAACTCTACGTTTTAGTGAACACATACGCACTTCTTTACCGTGATCTTCTGAAGATCATCATCTTGTGACTTATGTTGAATGTTTTTTTTTTTTTTGAGATAACACTAATGTTGCATGTTGTAGCATCCAGAAGTGTCTGAATTAATCTTGATACCTTTTAGTGCTAATACTTCAGGTGGTTGTTTCGATTTGATCACTTGTGTGATAGATTTTGAGGAGTTCGTAGTTTTCCGGTATATTAAGTTTTCGCGGTAGGAAACACTTGTGAACAAACAAGGTGCAGTACATCTGAGAGGTCTTCGGTTACATATACAGCCTTCCTTCTGGTCACAAAATTATGAACACTGTTGAGTTGATCATTTGGATAGTTGTTGGAGAATTAATTAATTACACATACAGTGTATGCATGGGGAGGGCTCGGTGCACGTCCCTTTCTTGACAAAGCCTACTGAATATTAGAATTTAAAGGAGATCGGTCTCATTTGGCTTATACGAGTCCAGTTTAAGTCGTAGTCATTCGATTTGAGATCTATGTGCTCCGGATAAGCATGTGTCTGCTTCTATACTAAGAAGCACCATCGGATTGGAATCTAATGGGTTAAAAGACCGCCATTATATGAGACCGGTCTCATATAAACTGGTCTCATATTGGGATGGTCATGACAGCAAAACATATCTCAGTCAAGATAAATTCACTATAGAGGTATCTGATGTCAGAAACCACATGCTATCCATCTATCTATTACCTGGGGCCAATTAGAACAGGGAGATAGATAGGGTTACGTGGACTCCTGTATTGCTGGAGGGAGAGTCAAAGACTTATCTTCTATTGGCTCAATATACGGTGGAAGAGATAAGAGTTCCGGCCCTATTGTCTTAAATGTTCAATGCCTGTCGTCTCGTTGCACTTGAAAAAACAAATACAAGTTCATTGCACTGCTCGACAATCTCATATGCTTGTGTGCCCTCATAGGGTGTGAGTCAAGGTCTAATCAGCTGGCGAAGCTTCACGGCCGTCGATGAAAGGATATTGTTGCATTTGATCGACGGTACATCTATAAATGCGTAGTCCACTAGGAGACTGTGATTTGGGATATCCATCTATGAAGCTTCACAAGCTGATTACATCTCTTGAGTCAATCTTTATCTGCATCGCACGCTTGAGCATTATACACTTGGATAAGCAAGGATTGTTTCAGCACTTTTGACTACTGGGTTTGATCAGAATCAAAATTTGCATCTATAGTATCTTTGAGAATGACACCAATTCCGGGGAAAATATCAAAAAGTTTCTTAATAAAGCATTTGTTTTGATTTATTCCTATATATGGCAGACAAGTCATTCCTGTTAGCTAGACATTAAAACCAAAAAGCTCAAGTTGATGTCGGCCATGGCGGTGGCACTCAGCCGACTAATCATTTTCTATAGCCGATCATGTGGATGATCACCAGAGAGAGGTCATTTCTGTTATCTAGGCATTGAAACCCAAAAGCTTGGCGGTGACCCTGAGTCATGGCGGTGCCCTTAGTCGATTCATCATTGTCAAATGTCGGTCATGTGGTTGTTCATCGTTGTCACGACGTTGTAGCTACAAATTGAAATTGGAGCACTGACAATGTTATTTGGTTCCTTTTTCCTCTGCTAATTGTCATTTAGGGACTGTTTTTTTTTACAACTACTTTTTTACAACATTTAAGGACTGCTTGGCACCTTGCTTTAATGCTTAAAGGGTACCAATTAAGTTCCATATGCTATGATCTCTTAGAAATTTTTGCCTTAATTAGTGCTACGTCAGGTAACCATCTGACACGAAAGCTAACGACAAAAGTACTTGTATCTATTAATGTACATTCACATGCAGTGGCTATAGTGGGCGAAGTCTTGGCTTGTATATCATCATGTGCTTGATCAAGCTCAAGCCGAGCGATTGATCGAACCCGTTGTGCGATTGATTAGGCAATACATAAACTTTCCGTTTGAGGCAGACTGCTCGAGATTCTCTTCCTAGTTGGACTTGAGGATTATATTATGTCTCTTAAGGCAATATAAATGGTTTTAGGGCTTCATAAGAGTATGAGGAGGGCAAAAACAAGGATATATAAGGTTATGTCTGAAGGATTGCTTAAAACATTTGAGTGGTGAGAAGCTCGAAGCATAAGACATGTTTATGCCCAATAATTGAGAGAAGGTTTGGGTACTTGTATGTTCGTTCTCAGGGTTTATCAAAGGTTGAGAAGCATATTGCTTCTACTTTGTTTTTCTGCAACATAATGGAAGAAAAACATCTCTTCGTGGTAAGGCAGTTTTGCCCTACCACAGTTTAATTGTTTGTGTGTGTTTGTACGTAGTTTTATCTTGTTGCTCTTTCTCAGGTTGTCTGATATTCGATTACCTCCACTAGCATAAAAACAGCCTTCATGTAATGTTTGTTCTTCCACGAGTTATGAGTATAGGTGAAGACTATTGTGTTCATCCCTCCTTGATCTTTCCATGGTTGGACAGCCTGCCCTCCCCTCACTATCAGATGGTGGGGGTGGGCTCACCATCTGATAGTGAGCGGTAATGTGTCTAAGAGACGTAATCAGCTGGTGAACCTTTAACTAGATGAGACTGTGTGCCTATTAGCGCATAGTGTGACTCTGTGAGCTTCCATAAAGCATGTGCGCTAATAGGTGTGCGGTCGATATTGGTTGATCAATGATTGGTTAAACTTTCTTTTCTTTTTTCATTTAATCATGGTTGGTGAAACCTCACCAATCACTACTCTAGTGAAGGTTCACCGGCTGATTACATCTCATGTTCAAACTCACATTTGCCCATCAAATTAAGTTGAATGCATAATAGTATTAGTAAAATTGCATTAGTCATTGCTTTATTTTGTAATTATAGAGAAAGATAGCATATTCTAAAGGGAATGTTTAATGCTCCAAAAACCCGTGCGTCTTGCCTTATTGAAAGGATGAAAGGATGAGTAGTTCACCACCCCACGGTTTAGCCAGCTGTCCACCACCCCTGTTTTTTTACATATCCACTGTCAGAATATAATGTGGGAGGGGGTGGACTCCTCATCCTTTATAAAAAGGAAAATGATATTTGTCATCTAGACACCCCCATTTGAGATCTAAATTCAATTACTTACAAAGGCACAGATCGCTGATTCTCAATTAGTACAAATAGAACTAGCCAAACCTCCTAATAGAATATATGATCTTGAGAAGTCTTTCTTATTTCTATTCCTAATGCAATTGAGAGACAACCCAAGAAGAAGGATCGACTTACAGAACAAAAAAATAAAGAACAGAGATGCCTGAATGCACGATTACAGCAACTCTATCTTTGTTTAAGCATAGTGTCATGTCTTAAAGAACTCAAGGCAGTGCTCATCGTCCAGGTTCCTGCTCCAAAATTTCTTGTAGTACTCATCATAAGTGAAGTCCCTGTAAACTGCTGGAGATTCATTCGTTACCAACTTTCTGGCCGGTCCGAGGATCGCGTCACCCTGCGGACAAAGGAAGGAAGCCACCGAGATCCTTTCCTTGTTCGAATTGACCACGGCCCGATGCCACACACTTTTGTACTTCCCATTGCTTAGAGCCTACAACACGTTGAGCAATGGAAGCCATTTACAAGATATCTTGCATCATTCCATTGAATAAAACTTTCTACTTAGTCAGAATTAGCGTGTACTGTATCTGATCACCAATATTGATGACAAATGCATCTGGATGAGGGTTGACGGCCATCCATCGACCATCGCGGAACACTTGCAGGCCTGCAACCTCTTGGTCTTGGAGAAGAATGGTTAGGGCATTGGGGTCAGTGTGCCCTGGCAGCCCATAAGTGAGCTCTGGCTCAGGGCATGGTGGGTAGTAGTTGATGGCCATATGTTGGCCTTGGTCCCCTAGCACCTTCAACATATAGTCAGCTTCCAAGCCCAGGCTCTCTGAAATGTCTTCAAGTAGTCTGAATCCGAGATCTCTAACTTCTTTACAGTACTTGCCCACTACCTCCCTGTGTATGTAAAAAAAAACCACATAGTTATGCAATTATTCATTTTGACTACTCTTATTTTACTTTGGTTTCTTTCTATACAATAAAGTGGTAACATTATTGCCTCTAGAGAGATCAAATCCATTGGTGTGAAGTTTCACCAGCCGTGGAATTTGCGAAATCTGTCAACACAACCATCAACGCACCAATCGTCCACACGGACTTGGATTTAACGAGTGGGCCTTCTGATTTCCCTGATCCACGGCTGCATACAGCACCGGACATCTAATTTTGTTTCCATTAAAGATGGCTTTCAAATCCACTCTTGAAATTTCAAAAAGAGTTCGGTTTACATGAAACATATCTCATGCAACTTGCATGAGGTGATTCATCTCGAGCCGTCATATAAAACTTCGACGGCTGGTGTCAAATTAATGGTCAAGTGAGCGTGAATCACCACCTACCCTTGACGCCGCTAAATTAAGATGCGATCTCGAGATTACTCATGCTCATGTAAGCTAACTGAGATCAGTCTCATTTAAATTAATGGTCCCAAATCATGTAATGGTTATTTGGCCAAGTACATGTTACTGAATATTTTAGTCAGAGTGACACACATGTCCTCTTTATGAATATAGACAACATCCATAAAGAGGAAACGATTGATGATGACATCAGACAGTGTGAACAACCCAAAAGGTCAGCTTTTCCTTGCATCCTCTAATCCCCTTTTTAAATCCAACACTCATATTTTTTAGTCCGTGATCTCGCCTAATCAGGCAATTAACAAATGCCCAGTCAATCACGACATTGTCACGATGTGTAGATGTTAGAAGAGTGGGTCCCAGCTGCAACCCCTCCAATTAAATGCTTGGCATGATTGGTCTATGACCTAAGCACGTGACATCATCGCATGACGTCACAAAATTTAACATAGACAAATAAGGGCCCCTCTGCAGGTGAGACCCGCACCGGAAAATGAGTTTTCCGGCGAGACGGCCGGAATTTTGGCCGGAAGTAGAATGTAGAAGAAGGGGAGGTGGAACGCTACCTGAAGGCGGACGGGGAGGCGGGCCAGTCGGGGGAGTACTCCTCCAAGGGGTGGCAGTGGAGGCGGAGGTAGTCTCTCCAGTTGTGCACCGTCTCCTTCTTCACGTTGAAGCTGGTGGAGAGCCTCATTTTCTTGGCGGGATCGTCCGAGTAGAGCTTCATCTTCTCCTCGATCGGCATGTGGAAGAAATCCCGCGCCACGTCCATCATCTCCTTCGGGAACTCCTTGCTTATTCCATGGTTGATCACCTGTTCACAAGGAAAAATCAATTAACGTGACAAAGACCAGGACGTTCAGGCCACAAATTTATTTTATCAAGCACAAACAAATTAGCAAAGTAAAAAAACATAGCATGCTGCATGCATTAGATTCTCGAAGTAAGCATGCAAGAGAAGAAAGGTAACCTGGAAGAACCCATAATCCCTACAGGCTTCAGCAACTTGTGTGATGACCTGGGACCTGTCCGGGACGCCGAGGTCTATGACCGGAATCGGCTCGACAACGACCTCGGAGAGCCTCGGCCGCTCCGAGGGGGGCCGGACGTAGCTGTCAGGCAGGGTCTCATACTGGATTCCGCTGGAGATGAGGGTGTCCGCCATGTGCTTGAGAGAGTAAGCTCTAAGTGGCTGGAGTAGCTTCCGAGAAGCTGCAGAGGAAAGTTAGATTGCGAGAGAGAGGGACAAGAGAAAGGACCAATATAGGCGTGGAGAGTTGACGTGAGAGAGGAGCGAGGACTTGGCTAATGCCAATATGGTTAAAAAGGCTGAAATGTTAAGTTGGATTTTCTGTGATTTTCGCTCGTTTTGGTATACGTGTAATGTTTAGCACTGTTTTCCTTCCTTCCTTTTTCCTTTGCTGAAATGTTCAGCTCTTTCCATAATTCCATAATCTCTTTGATAACAGCAAATGCGAGATTGGGATCAAAAGAAGATTATGGAATTCTCCATTAAATTAAAAAGAAGATTATGGATTGGAAGAGAGCTCTATGCAGAACCATTGGACTGATGAACAGTGTAAAAGCATTCCTTGCTGAGATAAGAATGCTCATATGGTACCCTGCTTCCGAAGCTAAGTGCTGTCATTCTTCTGAGGGGAACTGTTTGTGAACAGGGTGAGGGAACATAAAGCAGGGGCAGGCAAGAAGGTGAGGCTTAATTCTTGGGCTTAATCCAGTTTGTAGGCCCATACCATCTAAGCTATATTGAAGAATCAACCTTTTTCAATATTTGGATTTTGGGCAGCTTGGGGGGGGGAGGGGGGGGGGGGGGGGGGGGGGGGGGGGGAGAGAGGTGGCATTAAGTAGATAGATATCAAATTTGGGCCTCATTTGATTGGGTTTGCTGCTTTTGATCTTGTGGTTCCCATTCATATGCCCTATTGGGATGTTTGTTGCAAAGCGCAATTCGGGTAAATTTGGTTCAATTCGGGCAGATTCAGATAAGTTTGGGAAAAGATAGGACAAAACATATAAACAATGGCACAATAATAATGCAGCAACTATACAACCAAATAATTAAAACAATGAAAATTTTCGTTAGACAAGAGATTCGTCTAATATAAGAAGGAAGCACTAAACAACAAGTCACTACTCAAATGCGGATAGGACATTTCTTAATCTAGTTCGTAGGAAGTAAAGTGCCAAAGGATAATTTGTGCTATTAGAATCAAATTCGCAAAGTCCATAAATTTACCTAACTAGAATAATAATCGGCAGCTATTCGTTTGAGCTGTGATTCGGAGAATTTGAAACTATTCACCAAAAATTCGGAGGCTTTGCAATAGAGATTGAGACTATGAAGCTTGATCAACAACTGGAGAAGGTTTGAAGTTGTTAAACAAGTTGGGCAATCGACTTGTAAGGAACGGTGGAAGCTAATTGCACTAAACCCATTTTGGATTTATAGTCCGGATTGTTAGAGTTGTGCTCATGACATTTGCTGGTGGTGTTCATGACTGCACATATGCGAGTTAATTAAAGATGATGGCGAGTAAATTTATAGACTTTTTGTTGCAAATACAAGAAAATTAGGACATAGTATAATGAGCATTGATGTCACTTTGAAATTTTGGATGACAATCAATTCACATCCATCTAAACAAATAAGATGACATTTCCTTTATGGCAAGATGACGGTCAATATGATCTGCTTGTTCTGATGACACAATTAGATGGACGCAAGGTGCCATCGACTGTGATGAGACGCGTTTGGATGTTTACAAAGGATAAAACCAAAAGGTGCCGAAAACTATCAAAACATTGTTCATTAGGACCGTACATTATGTCCAATCAATATATATCATCTATACGAACAAGATGATGGTTTTATTTTCTGGCAAAGATGATGGTTAAGGATCGATCATAGCTGGCGTGTGCGGTATTGAACAACATGTCTCTATCCTCAAATGCCAAAACATATGCAGTCATGTATGCTAAAATCCTGTGTGGCAAAATTAGTTTGCAATAAGTCATAACGGAAGGACCTTAGTTAAAAAGTCCACCGGCAATCTTTGTTCTCATATTGAGAATATCATTGTAAAAATTCCCTCGAAAGTAGATTTTCAAAAGGGGAGGGTTACCACATTTTTTAGCTAAAATCTTTGATTGTAGCTACAATCAGATTTGTTAGAACTTAGAATCTGATTGTAGCTTTTCTTTACCAAAAACGCCTATTATTCCTCCAAGACTTCAAGTTGACCCTAAAATTTCTTACTTGGTATCAAAATTACAACCAAACAGGATTAACGGATTTTACGAAAATGCTCTAATGATATTTCACAATGGGCCCCGACATCCACTACTTTGCAATGGCCCCATTTGTTTTATTCACCATTTGCAGGGTCCCCATCTTAAGGTAGATCATCAATGGAGCCACAATAGAGCAGTGGCAGAGGGTCAATGAGCTTGATTGCTTCATTTTGTCAGATTTGTATGCAACTAGGCTCTTGGATCATGAAGAAAAAACAAGTGGGGAAATGAATGGTTCAACATTTGGTTGCCTCCTGATCAATTGACAACTATTGTTCTATTAGGTGGAGCAATCATGTAAATGATGAGAGCACATTAGTGTTCAATTGTGTTTGCCTCAATATTGAAAGCAGCAATCCTGTATTACATCTCTTCCGAAGATAGGGTCATCTATTTAAGCGAAAGTTGCCTTGTTCTTTCCTTTTGGGTGCCCCTTGGAAAAAGGTACCCCATCTGCCCTGTTTTAGATGCTCCATCTGTAAAAGTGTTCAGTCCTGTTTTAGATGCTCCATCTGTAAAACAGTTCAAATTAAGTGGATTTTGAACCTTTTCTTCCCCCACTAGTTGGGGTTTCCATCATCACATAAAAATCAACATTTTTTTTATAGGTATTCGTTCATACGGGCCGGGAGAAAGAGCATAGACATATGCTAGTTATAAGGATGTAAAGGAGGATGTAGCACCACGTCATGCTGAAGATGATATAGAACTAAACGATAATGAAGATAGAGTACAATCCAAAATTTTCAATGGTACATGGTATGATTGTAACTGCTATACACCATGGTGAAGGCGATGTGGAAGCAAACTACAATTGAGGTGGATCAAGAGTTTGAAGGTAGGATATGATATTTACTCCATATGTCCCTTAAAGAGTATCTAAATTTGAGGGTAGTTTTTTTGGGCAGTGATAACCCTACAGCAGATTCCTACACATTTCCATACACAGCATTTCCATACACAGCTGATGTGTATGGAAATGAGTGGGTGAACTGATATGGGGGTCACATCAGCTGACCCACTCATTTCCATACACATCAGCTGTGTATGGAAAATGTGTAGGAATCTGCTGTACAAATATCATTTCCAGTTTTTTTTTTCTCTCCTTTTAATTATTCACATACAATCTTATGAAATTCGCATATGACCATCGATTTTCTTAACAAATGAGCTGAAGGTGACAACATATGGTTAAATTCATGAAAGAGGGAACAAAGTCATAACCAAGCAATTGCACAGAATTTAAATAAGTTCATTCAAGGTCCGTATTGCGACTAATTTTCATTTAACTTTACTCCTCATCCTCCCAATCTCTTTCTCCGGCACCTTCCTTGCATCCTCCATTTTTCCTTTTGACAATGGTGGCCGGCCAAGCATTTTTACAACATTGGGGAATGACTCCATAACACAAGAGCAACAAGGAATTAATATAATTCAGGTAAAAGACCTTAACAACCAGAGTCGCACAAACATCATCACTATCACTTAAATGAGAAAGATAGAAATTGTCATGAATCAGGTTACCTACTATAGGTGAAATTTTTTTAAAAAAAATTAATGATTGTCTTACCAAATTATCAGTTTCTCTATCGTAGTGACATCATGTATTTCATGACTTTTTCTCTCGACTATAGATTGGTATTATATTTAACTCAGGCCATAGGTCAAGTTCCAATAGTACTTTTCACCAATTTGAAAAATGAGAGTCTAGCACTCCACACACGGGCACGAGAAATCCACAAGCCTTGCTTGTGCCTTGTTGGTCTAGGTTTGAGTTTCTCTAATAAAAAAAACAATGTCGACTTCAAGTTTCCCTATTTTAATGACAGTAAAAAAAGTCATTCGATATTAGATTTTTCATGCCCTCCCTATCATGAGAATCATATAATATGGGTAGAGGTTTAAAAGATCTTAATTAGGTCACAATGTGATGTCATTAGACGATGATTTTACATCCAACACCAATTAATAAGTTCAGGTCATTACATCAAACTTTCTCACGTTATCTGGATTTTGGATCTCTCGAATTTGAAACTAGTACTCTCTCCGTTCTGTTTTAGATACTCAGGGGTCCGTTTGGGGCATGATAAAAACCAAATATCCACAGGTGGATTATCCACAGTGAATATTTGGTTTTTATCATGCCCCAAACGGCCCCTCAATTGGAAAAAAATGTGATTATTTGATGGTAGAAACCCCGACTAATAGACCATATGGATATCTAAACTAAGGGGCCGTTTGGGGCGTGATTATTGCAAAACATCCAAACTGGATTCTGGATAAAAACTGTAGCATCCAGGTGGATTTTTATATCCAACTGAAACACGTCCTGAGGTGTTTCAGCTGCATATATAAAATATCCAGATGCTACAGTGTAGCAAAACATCTGGATGTTTTGCTTTTAATCACGCCCCAAACGGCCGAGTCGAGTCATATTTGGTTACGTCATTACTGACGCATCAGACATTGAAGAATTGTTGATTGCCAAATCTGCAATCAAGAGTTGAGATTGAGATGAGGAGTCAGTGTCATAGTGTTCCCCTATTGTGGGGATAGAACACGTGATCTAATTTATTGGATAGGCCCATCCTGGGGCTACGATGGCTCCATCCTTCCCTGTCTGGTCTGGACCGGCCAAGAAAAATCAATCATTAATGGCCGACCCTGACCCTGATCCTGAGCACTGTTGATTTAGCCAGTCAAGTGGAATGTCGGAGAATCCTAGCCGTTCATCGCGTAGGCTCCACCAACACAATGTGTGCAGTGTTTCCCTTTTAAGGAAGTTTTATATGTTTTATATTAACTCTTTTAAACTTTTTAAGGAAGTTGAGAGTCAACGGGCAGGCAAGGTTTCCAATTAATGGTTTCCACAAAGTGGGCCACCCAAGAGCAATCGTCAAACATGTGAAGCCATGTGCAATCATGCAGCGCCAGAGTCACGTCGTGGAGTTTTTTCTTCATCTTTTTGACAAATGTAAGTCATAAAAGTAATTTTTTTTTTTTATGAACGGCTATTTGGACCCCGATGATCTCCCATGTCTCCCGTTCCTTTCCTTCTCTACTCCCGTCCCCCAAGGTAAAAATAAGCAATCTTGATAATTTTCTCTTTACATATTTAATTACTCAAGTGTACCCCAAACCCCAAAATTACCAAACCCCTAACCTTAGTCCCTCTTTCTTTGAGCGCTTATGCAAACAACTCTTCTCCCAGCGTCGGCCCTCCTCAGCTCTTCTTCGCCACTTTCGTCGCCCTCTACAATTATGACTTATTGCATTGTGCTGGGGGTTAGTTCCCAAAAGATGCTGCCCACAAGTCCACTTCTCGATCTTGTTGGTTGTTTTTTCTAGTGGGGAGTGAACCCCGTTAAGGGTCTTTATATTGGTAGGGACGGGCAGAAAGGTATTTTCTTGCTGTCTTGATGACTTCGTACTAACGGAGAATGAACCCTAGTGATTTTGGTTTATGTTACGGGGGAGTGGAAGAAAAATAATTCTGTTTTTATAGGACAAAGGAGATTATTGGGGTCCAAATAGTCGTGTTTTTTTTCTTTTGCTAATTTTGAACCGGTAAATGATCTAATGTAGATTGAATAACGAATTACCCCATCACATTTACATTCACGAGGATCTATTGGTATGTAGAGCAAATTCAGTCGTGTGTGTGTGTGTGGGGGGGGGGGGGGGGGGGGGGGGTGTTTAAATAATGAAAAAAAAGGCAAACAGTTCTCTGTTTTTAGGGGATGAAGGAGATTATTGGGGTCCAAATAGCCGTGTTTTTTTCGTTTGCTGGGGGGGGGGGGGGGGGTTAAGTAATGAAAAAAAAGGCAAACAATTCTCTGTTTTTAGGGGATGAAGGAGATTATTGGGGTCCAAATAGCCGTGTTTTTATCGTTCGCTGATTTTGAACTGGTAAATGATCTAATGTAGATTGAATAAAGAATTACCCCATCACATGCACGTTCATGAGGATCTATTGGTATGCAGAGCAAATTCAATCATTTAATGATGAATTCGTAATTTTTTAAATGCAACCTTCTTCTAGGTTGAAGATTATGAGTAATGTTCGTCGGGAATTTACAAAACATCTAATGAGGAGAAGTCCTCGATAGAGGATTTTGGGGGCTTCTCCCCGACAAATGGATTCATCTTACTTATATGAAAAATGAGGTGCAAGTGAGAAATTTTCAATATTGTAAATGAGGTGAATGAGTAACGGGGGACATAGAAGATTAAAGGGGTTGAAATAGCCATGTTCTAATATCAATTGAAGTTTTTTACTCCCCTGTTCAAATTAATTGATACATTTGGTTTTGAGAAAATAATTAGCTCCAATGATCTAATGGTATGTAGAGCAAATTTAGTCATCTAATGGTGAATTTGTAATTTGTCAAATGCAACCATGTTTATGTGGGCGGAGGGAGTAATGGGTGAACCATTTGGACATAAATTTGTCCCCCCGATTATTACTTGTGCCTGCTGTCCACACCCTAGTCCCAAGAGTAAAATAACTCCTAAGAGTAAAGTAACTCCCATGTGTTGCAACTATAGGTTAACATGTTAATATCTTGAACAGAGGGTATTTGGACCCAAATAAACTCCTATGTTCCATACACCCCATCTATCTTCCACTATTTTTCTCAGTATCCCCCACCCTCAACATAGCTCCTTCCATCTTCTTCCCCTCAATTGGGTTTGTTCCGTATTGCACCGGAGGAAATCCAACAGGTTCCGTCCGCCACTGACCCGCCTTCGATCATGTCTCTACCTCCTCCGTCTCTTCCTCTTCTTCTTCTTCTTCTTCGTCCTCCTCTCTATTTTCTTCCTCTTCTTCGGTTGATAGTGGCTAGTGCTCCAAAAGGCGGTGTCTTTTGGCGATGGATGCAGCCAACCCTATAGAGAGAGGTCACATTTGGTCAAATGGCATTGGCTAGCCAAGGCCGGATGTGGCAGGCCTCCATCGCCAAGGCATATGGTTGGATGGAGAAAGGCTACATAGATGATTTTGGGAATTGATCGTCGTCACTTTGCAAACAATGTAACGGGGTGCACTCTCCATATTAAAGAATCTAGTGAGAACTCGAGATGGGCATTTTTCTGGGTAGAAGATTACGAGGACTGTTCATAGAGAATTTACAAAACATCTAATGGGGAGCAGTTCTTAATAGAAAATTTTGGAGGCTTCTCCCCGACAAATGGATTCATCTTATTTATATGAAAAACGAGGTGCAACTGAGACATTTTCAATATTGTAAATGAGGTGAATGAGTAACGGGGGACATAGAAGATTAAAGGGGTTGAAATAGCCATGTTCTAATATCAATTGAAGTTTTTTATTCCCCTGTTCAAATTAATTGATGCATTTGGTTTTTAGAAAATAATTAGCTCCAATGATCTAATGGTATGTAGAGCAAATTTAGTCATCTAATGGTGAATTTGTAATTTGTCAAATGCAACCATATTTCTGTGGACAGAGGGAGTACTGGAGGGACCATTTGGACATAAAATCCCCCTGATTATTATTTGCACCTGCCACTTGTCCACTTCCTAGTCCCAAGAGTAAAATAACTTCTAAGAGTAAAGCAACTCTTATGCATTTCAACTATACGTTAATATATTAATATTTTGAACATATAGTATTTAGACCCGAATAAACTCCTATGTTCCCTACACCCCATCTACCTGCCACAATTTTTCTCAGTATCCCCCACCCTCAACACAACCTTTCCATCTTCTTCCCCTCAACTGGGTTTTGTTCTGTATGGCATTGGAGGAACTCCGGTAAGTTCCGTCCGTGATCGTTTAAAATTAAACCCTTACAAGTGTACAAGGCAATTGAGTACTACAGCAAGTATTAAGAGTTGTCGAACCTCATGGACGGTTAAATACTTTACCAAATTCAAGAGACAATTGCAGTTTGTTTAATTAATCTAGAGAAAGCAATGAACTTTAACTACTTCTAAAGGATTTGAATCAACGTAGAGAATTACCAAGGTAATGAATCCACCACTAGACATGTAATTACTGCTCTTGATTATTATTATGCACAAATTGACATAATATGGTAATTCGTGTTCTTGGTCGGGCACACGAATCACTAATGAATTCACTAGTATTCTTGGTCGGACACGAAAGTTCATCCACTATTCTGTAATCAATCATATCCTTGGTTGGGAATAGAATCAATAACAAACATGTTCTTGGTTAGACACAGGAATTAAAAAAATCTAATTTCATTCATATATATCAAGTTTATGGTCAAGCACTCAAAAGAAACTCCTGAAATAACATTAAACATGAATGATAATCAACTTTATTAAATAAAACTAACAAGAGTAGCAATACACATATCTAGGGCTTCATCTAGCCTTGACAAGGAATTTAGTTACACATAGAAAGAGAGAAAAGAAAAGCCTATTTTGATAGTTCCATTAGCATGGATCTCTTCTTCTTCTTTGGTTCCAAAAGTCTCATTCTCTTGCTCTTCTCTAGCCTCCAAAATAGCTCAAGATCTCCCCCTACGTTCTCCCTTAAGACCTATATATATGTTTGAAGAGCCCCGAAGTTCCCTTCCAAATCCGAGTCAAAATAGGCTTGAATTAGGTTTTACCGCAATAACCGATTGATCGCTCCGTATTGCTTCCCGATTGATCATTTTCCTTCATTAATTCCTACGTTATCGCGCAAGTCGATCGTTTCGTCTCGCCTGCCGATCGATCACTTTGATTTATCGATCGATCACTTCTACTGTATTACGCAAATCCAAAAACTCCATTAGATACGATTGATCATTTTAAGTCTCGATCGATCGTTTCCTTCACTAATACTGTTTCTCGGCTCTGGTGATCGATCATAGTTATTGTTCATAATTTTCAAATAGTTATAACTTTTTACTTCGAACTTTGAATTGCGCGGTCGGTGGCATTGGAAAGCTGATTTCTTGAAATTTAACATAAAGCTCGAATCAGTTCAATCTGAGATATGCACACTATTTAACCATTGAAGTCACTTTTCACCTCATTTCTGCATCTTACTCTTGTTTCCTATAAAAACCAAAAATTACATTAAAATAGCACTAATTCTAATCAAATAATAACATAAACATAAGCTTAGGAGATAATAAAATGCATATTTCATTTGTAGATCAGTCCGCCACCAACCCGCCTTCGATCATGTCTCTATCTCCTCCTCCTCTTCTTCTTCCTCTTCTTCTTGTTCGTCCTCCTCCTCTCTATTTTTTTCCTCTTCTTGGGCCAGTCGTGACTACTGCTTCCAAAAGGCGGTGCCATTTAGTACCGGATGCAGCCAACCCTATAGAGAGATGTCACATTTGGTCAAGCGGCCTTGGCTAGCCATGGCTGGATGTAGCGGGCTTCAATGGCCAAGGCATATGGTTGGATTGAAAAAGGCTGCACAGAGGATTTTGGGAATTGATTGTTGTCACTTTGCAAATAATGTAACGAGGTGCACTCCCCATATTCAAGAATCCAATGAGATGGGCCTTCTTATAGGCAGAAGATTACGGGGACTGTTTGTTGGGAAATTACAAAGCAGCTAAAGGGGAGCCGTCCTCGATAGAGAATTTTGGGGTTGCACCCCGACCAATATATTCATCTTATTTATATGAAAAACGAGGTGCAGGTGAGAAATTTTCAATATTGTAAATAGGGTGCAGGAGTAACGGAGGACAAAAGAGATTAATGGGGTCGAATAGCCATGTTCTAATATCGATTGATGTTTTTTACACCCTCGTTCAAATTAATAGATACATTTGTTTTTTGGAAATGAACTAGTTCCAATGATCTAATGGTTTTTAGAGCAAATTTAGTCATCTAATGGTGAATTAGTAATTTTTCAAATGCAACCATGTTAATGTGGACGGAAGGAGTAATGGGGGGACCATTTGGACATAAAATTGTCCCCCCCAATTATTATTTGAGCCTGTCCACTCCCTAGTCCCGAGAGCAAAATAACTCCTAAGAGTAAAGTAACTCTTATGTTTTGCGACTATACATCAACATGTTAATATTTTGAATTGAGGGTATTTCGACCCCAATAAACTCTTATATTCCTTACACCCCATCTATCTCCCGCTTTTTCTCAGTATCCCCCACCTTAACACAACCCCTTCCGTTTTCTTCCCCAAAATTGGGTTTGTTCCGTATGGCAGTGGAGGAACTCCGGCAGGTTCCGTCTACCACCAACCCGTCTTTGATCACGCCTCTACCTCTTCTTCTTCTTCTTCTTCTTCTTCTTCCTCCTCCTCTCTATGTTCTTCCTCTTCTTGGGCCGGTCACGACTAGTGCTTCCAAAAGGCACTGTTTTTTTGGCAGTGGGCCCTATAGAGAGAGGTCACTTTTGGTTAAGCGGCCTTGGCTAGCCATGGCTAGACATGGTGGACCTCCATGGGCTAGGAATATGGTTGGTTTGAGAAAGGCTCCACAGAGGATTTTGGGAACTGATCCTTGTCAGTTTGTAAACAATATAACGAGGTGCACTCCCCATGTTTAAGAATCCAGTAAAAACTCGAGATGAGCTTTCTTCTGGGTAGAATATTACAGGGATTATTCGTTGGGAATTTACAAAGCATCTAACCGGGAGCAAATAACTATCTTATTACTTATATTAAAAACAAGGTGCAGCAGAGAAATTTTTAGTATTGTAGATGAGGTGTGGGAGGAATGGGGGACATTGGAGATTAATGTGGTCGAAATAACCATGTTCTAATAACTATTGGGGTTTTTTACTCCCCCGTTCAAATTAATAGACACATTTGGTTTCTGGAAATGAACTAGTGCCAATAACCAAGAAATGAACAAGTTAGTTCATAGTTTATTTTCAAAAACCAAATGTACTTGTTAATGCCGGACTAAGGGAGTAGGTAACGATTAAGATGGATTTATGTTGTTTGGATATATACGAATTTGATGCATGTAGAAGATCCTAATTTTTCTAATGCACCTCTTGACAATTTTATGTAATAAAATGTTACGGAAAGTGCTTGTCATGACTTACAATTTTAATTTTTTATTTTGGCATCTTTGCACATAACATTGTACTGTACAAATTAATGAGTACAACTCATTCTGTTGGAATTTTTTTATATATGTTGGATTCAAATTGCTGTTCTTTTACAGAAGGAATCTAATTGCTGATAATTTTTCGACAGAAGGAATCTAAATGTTGTGTTTTCCTTTGACCGAGTATATTTGCTGATTATTTAGTTTTTGCAACAATCTAAGCACGCCATGTCTCATATTAATTGTCTAGATTGTAAAGCATAAATGAGCTAAAATTACTTTCTTTTGATGGACTCTTCTTCCTTGCCAACCCATGTTTCTAGAATCCTCCCTTTGTTGGGTTTTAGGTAGTGGGCCTAAAACTCTAATAGTGGAGTAAAGCCCATTAATAAAATTCTCATCTTAGGCCTATATTGATTATTTGATTGAACTAGAATTCCTCTTTATATATATTATTGGTGTGGAGACTCTCCCCAAACGAAGGTATACACATTCGTGGGTGCACCGAAGGTGCACACACGCACACATTGTGCATTGTGGCGCTTTAGTGGTGCACTTAACACTTTACAATTTGCATCTAGAGCCTTTAATTTTTTACCAAACATCCAATTATTTTTTAAGCTTAGGAGCCGTTGATTATGATCAAACGGTGAGACGGATAATTAGGTGGACAATGAACCGTTATATCCGTTCATTTCTCTTTGTAAAAAAGTGTCCGTTCATCTCCTTTTGCAAAATGGTGCCCGTTCGTTTCCTTTGGTGAAAGGAATCTCTTTAATTAAGGTCTATATATGGCTGACTTAAACAAAAAAACAATACATTTAGAATACCGTTTGTTCTAAAAAAACCCTTTCTTTTCTATTTCTTTTTTTTTCTGAAAGATAACAATTTAATTCCTCAAGTCCGCAATGTAAAATGTGACTTGGACGCTTTCGATTGATATATTAATTCAGGTTCAATTACAATATAATTCAAAACAATCGGGTAAAGTATCATCCCGATTATATATATTTTCTTAACACCGTTGACATGCATCGTGAATTGACGAGATTACGTCAATCCGTCAGACTAGAAAAAAAAAATTTGGTAGAACAAGTGAACAAACGTTGGCCATGACACCGTCACTGGAAAACAACTGACTCTCAATCATGTTCACTAAAATGTAGCTTTGTTGTTGTTTATTCACTACAAAGTATGCACTAGAAACAAAAGTACACTAAGTTCTGAACAAGTCAAGGCAGTTCTCCTTCCGAAGCCCCTGGTCCCAAAACGTGAGATAGTATTCCTTGTAAGTGAAGCTCTTGTACATGGGCAGGTCCCCCTTGTCGACGAGATCACTCGCTGGTGCAATCACAGCATCAGACGCCGGGCAGTAGAAGGTGGGGATG
The DNA here is from genome assembly GCA_039654745.1 of Houttuynia cordata. Taxonomy (NCBI): domain Eukaryota; kingdom Viridiplantae; phylum Streptophyta; class Magnoliopsida; order Piperales; family Saururaceae; genus Houttuynia; species Houttuynia cordata. Next base: position 34,165,630 of record CM077505.1, on the reverse strand, counting down.
GAGATTCTCTCCTCCTTGTTGTTCACAAGTGCCCTGTGGAGCACACTCTTGTATCGGCCATTGCTAATCACCTGCCAGAACACAAACATGCACACCATATACAAGTGTTTATACTAAGCACACCATGCAGCTGATCAAAAGTATCAAGTACTTGAATCTGATCTAATTACCTGTATTTGGTCACCAATGTTGACAACAAAGGTCTTAGGGATCGGATTGACGGGTACCCAGGTTTTGTTTCTCAGGACCTGGAGCCCTGGGACATGGTCCTGCAGGAGGACAGTGAGGGCGTTGGGGTCAGTGTGGCCAGGGAGGCCGTAGGTCAGCTCCGGCTGTGGGCATGGTGGGTAGTAGTTCATGGCCATATGTTGGCCATGCTTGCCTAAGGCCTTGGCTATGCAGTCCTTGTCTAGCCCTAAACTCTCGGAGATGGCTTCTAGTAGCTGAAGTGCAAGAGCCCTAACACTCTTACAATACTCACTCACTATGTCCCTGCAATATGATAATACAAGATTAGTTTTTTGAAAAGTACTATAACATTAAATAAATAGTTCATGAATATGCTAACATGTGCGAGCCCCAGAATAAAATCACCCGCCTACCCGTGTGTCCACGGTGCGGATGAATCTGGATTCGACAACTTGCGACCTAGCGCGCACCCACACATGAGCCATTGTGCAAACTAACGGGACTCTAAGTTCATTGGATAGACTTTCATTTATTAGTTTGTTAATGATGATAGGGAGGGTATCTTTGTTTTGCGTGGTTAGTAGGTTTTTCATAAATTTCTTTATTCAACAACAAAAAAATCCTTTATATTTCAAAAACTATACTTAAAAAACTTTTGATGTTAAAAAAGCCGTTTATATAAGTATGCAAATGACAAATATATCCTTAATAATGCCCTAACCCTTACTTAATTACCTTCTCTTCCTCTCCATCCATTCACCCTATGGTCGTTGGCGACTGCCACAAGCCTCTTCTCCCTGCCACAGACCCTCTATAGTCTATATGGCCAAACCCTCAGTTAAGGTTACCTAAATGAATGAGGGTATTCTTGCCATTTTATTTTTACAAATAACTCTATTAGCATCAGGGGTGTTAGTGTAGGTTTAAAAAACATGAGGGAGTGTATACATGTAGTTTTGATGGATGTCAAGGGGTAAGTGTAATTTACCCAAAATTATTTAATACCACCACCATTAGTAGTGCTCTTAATTTACCAGGACTAGGGCACTTGCCTGAAGTTTGGCGGGTTACTTGGCCAGTCATTGATGTAGTCCTCTACAGGGTAGCAGTGCAACCTCAAGAAGTCCCTCCAGTTAGCAACCTCTTCTTTCTTCAAATTGAAGCTTGTGGAAAGCCTGACTGCCTTGTTGGGATCATCAGAGTAGCTCTTCATCCTCTCTGACTCTGGCAAACTGAAGAACTCTCTAGTAACACTCATTATGCCCTCAATTAGGTGATCAGGCACCCCATGGTTCTTGACCTGTAAAGCCACATACACATATTATAATAAGACTATACCACTAACTACTTCGATAGAGAATGAGGCATAAAACAATAGCACAGAACACATGCCTGGAAGAAGCCATCATTTCTGCATGCGCGGCCGACCTCTTCGACAATTTCCGCACGGCGTGCATGGTCGAATCCAGCAAAGTCAATAACGGGAATGGCGATGTCGGAGGACTGGTCGTGGTGGAGGTTGGGGCGGTCTCCGACCGGTCTGATGTAGTGCGCGGGGACTGCATTTGTGCGGGAGACAATGTCTGCTATCAGAGCAGGGGAGGTGCTTGTGACAGCCATCAATGGAGGATTGGAGATCAAGACTGAATCAGCTGAAAGCCAATTCCAAATGATCAAAACTAAGGAGACGTGAGTGAGTTGTGGTGGTGCTCGTGTTGAATGTCACAAGCTCAAGTTGTTTGCTTACGTTTGTAGTTCGAGTATGCGCTTTATAGAAAAGTCTGGGAGGAAGAGGAGGGGGACACACTATTTTTTCATTGACATAAATGGCCTTTGTAAAGAATATTGTCGATGATTAGGAATGTGAAAGAGGTGATTATCATTCAAAATGTTCTTCAAAAGCCCAAGGAACAGTAATTACGATGTTTAATTAGTTTAACTTTCTATAGACTTTTGCCGACTGAAAAAGTGGCCAGCCAAGGAATCGCGTTTATGGTGTGCTCGTTTATTTATTGTTGTTCGTTTTTATAGCTTTCACGTGTAAAGTTCTTTTATCTGATTTTGGGTTGTTCGCAGGCAAGGTCAACTTTTGTGTGTGTGCTAAACTTGAAGAATGTAATCACGTGCTTTTAGATTGTCAACCTGCCTTAAAAAAAATAAAGTTTGTCGACCTATTTAATTTCCATTTTATGAACATTTATTTTGAATAGAAATGAAAGATACCATGCTAGAATCACACCGAAAAGAGAACCAACTAGGAATGTCGTTTTGGTGAGACATTGGTAAGGCATTACTGCCTTTGACAGTATATAGACAAAATTACAATTAATGTTGTTAATGTATTGTTTAAAACTATTATGTTGCATTTGTTATTATACATAGGCCTTCTGTGGGATGAAAGAAGTCCAATTATCACCTATATATATATTAAAAAAAAATTTAATATGCTGTGGGGGATATTGAATATGAACCCCGGTGCATTGTGAGCATCGAGATCCGATGGCTCGCGTGTTTTGGGAGGATGACGGCCATAATGAAAATTAATTAACTACCCTGGCACACAAAACTTTTGCTTGTGGATATATATATGGAGTCTATCCTCCGTTTAGATTGGATATTCAAAATGAAGTAAAACTAATTAATGATTTCCAATTCAGACTTTAAATAGGTAAGTGTTTGGTTGAATTTTTTATATTCGGTATTTTGTATTTTCTTGTAGGTTATAACTCCTCCTAGACCTTGTTACGAGTCTCCTTGATTTTTTCAACAACCGCTTTTTTCAACAACCGCTGAAGGTAGTGACCCCAACACCTAGAGCCTAAATCATTAGACCCCAACTAGTGCCTGGATCGAGCTTAAACCCAAGAATTCTCCACCACACTGGAAATTGAAGGCCATCCTGCCTACAAGCTTGGGAGGAGAAATTATCCGGTTCCGCCACATGGCCTAGGGAGACATCCGTTCAGTTTTTAACTCATGCTCGGATCTTGATATCAAGCATGCAATAAAATGCAATGTTTTAAAAATCGGACCAGACTGGACAATTCGACCCAGTTCTGGAGTCGGTAGATTTTTCAATCTAGGTAGATTGACCTAGCCAACCGAGTTTAACCTGTCCGGTTGAACAAGGACGAACCGGCCGGACCGGTTTTTAAAACCATGATCTGAACTCATTTCCAACACAATTTCTTCAATTACTTTTTCTTTGCAACATCTTTTTATTTTTTTTTCTATTTTGGTAGAATATTCTATGGTATATTCTTTTTTCTTTTTATGACTTCAAAATATTTATTTTTTTATTTAAAAATTATTTTTTGTAATGTGGTTGTTTTGTTAATTAAATTGCTACACAAAGAACATTAGACTATGCAAAATTTTTATATCATATAAAAGTTTGGAAAGGGAGGGGGATTCCATTTTTTGTATTAATGATATAAGCAACTGGGTCAATCCGGGTTGACCCCCGGTTGAACCGGTTGGATCTACTATGCAAGAATTCCGGGTCAATGACTGGTCAGGTTTATAAAACCTTAGTAAAACAAGCTAAATTTCCAATGGACCTCTTCACCACGCGTCCAATAGGACATATATAGTTCCAGATAATTTCTCGAGGGGACCTTGTTACTAATTTGTAAATAAAAAAAACAAAATCAAGTAAAGCTACTGGTTGAAAAAACACCTTGAATGCTTATAGGCATGGGAAAACAAGGCACAAATGAGGCCATTTTCTACAAATTAATTAGGTAATTAGCAGTTATATCACTAGTATACCCAGTTTTAGTATAAGGGGTACTTGCGTCCTGTCGAGAAAGAGTGGGGTCCGCACTTGTACTCCGAGAAATCATTGTACTCTTTGCTATGTCTGATGATGTAATCTTGGATGACGTGTATATGATGACGTCACTGACCATTAGTCATGGGCTTTCCAGGTGGAAACGCTGCCACAAAAACCCACGTCCGGACAAAAATTGCACGTTGGTTTGCTAAGCTCTCACAGGCTCACGTCTTCAGTCCTACGTCAGGTGGTGCGTCACTAGAAATTCGAATATAAAGAAAGAAAAAAAAAAAGTAAATCCGCGCGGATTGTCTATCCAAACCCCACCTGATTATCCCTTCAAATCTCAATTTATGAAAAAACGTAAAAATATGAGCCAGGGCGCATACTCGAAAATATGCACGACCATCCGGAGTCGCCGGACATCGAGGCTTGGTTGCAGCGCAGGCAAGGAGTGACAATTGAAACTCGCCTGCCCCCTGTATCAAAGTCGGTTGTGCGGTTGGAGAGCACTTGGTGTAGTGTATATAAACATGACTTTTTATAAAAGCTAAAAAATGACTGTCTATTGCATATTGCAGAATTGTCATTCTTATCAACTTATACACGTCCTTGCAGAAGACGGCTTTAGTTAATTCAGTGGATTGGGCATTGATTTGACATCGAACTACATCAGCTGGTAATGCTTCATGACCAGCGTAGATGTTGGTGAAGTTTCACTATCCTATCAATCAAATGTTATACTAGACAATATTGGATCAGTGCTGGAAAAAGAAGACAATTAGGCCTTCGTTTGGCAGGACCCTTGTAGGTTTGTCGACTTTCTACAACCAAAATTTGGAACTAGAGTTGTTAGGTCAACATGAATGCTCTCTTGTTAATGAGCTAATCAGGCTTGCTCATATATACCCCTCCCTCCGTCCAATGAAGCCTGTTTGCATTTGTTAAAACTGGATCTATCCGAATTCGCTCCCTCACAAATAAAAACACGAAAGAGGGGAGAAAGCCCTATTCTTTGCAAGGGCCTTGGAGTCCAATAAATTAGCTCATTTTCAAATGAAGACACGCTTCATTGGATGGAGGGAGTATGAGTTAAGGACTTCCTTTTTCAACTTGATTATGCATGATTCTTTTGGCTGTGGCTGATAGTTTGGGAAATTTTGAAAATGAGTATCCGATTTGTCAAAGAATTGGCAGATGGGTTAGCGGATTTGAATTTTTTCTGTCAGTAAAATGCATGCTAACTTCGTATTCTTTTGCTTCTGCTCTCGATTTGGTTGGTTTATAGCACAAGGAGGAGAACAGTGTACCTAATGTTGGAGCTGAGAGCATGCATACTTTCTCATTTGGTTTTAATTTTACTTTTATGTCCTTTCATAAAGATTTGTAGTCCTTTCTCTTTTACGTACATAATTTGAAATTGTTTACTGCTTGGTTGATGACTTTTACACTGATTCAATCTACCGCTATCACTTTTAAATGTTTTATTACCTGCACTTAGTATCGCAAAGTATATAGAATAAGCAATGATTTGGGGAATATATATTTTATTAATCTAGTTCAAGTTTTTTTATTAGGTTGTTGGGATAATTTAGGATTGATGATGTATCTTATAAAATCTGTTCTTTTGCTTATGCCCTGATCATGTCTCTCATGTTATTCCCTCAGCCAGGAATTATTATAACCATAAGGTTTTTCAAAGTGAACTAATTGTAGTTCATTTTGAAAAACCTTATGGTGATAATTAATAATTCCAGATGGAGGGAGTATCTGATTGTAAATTGTCTTTTACAGTCCTTTTTTTCTAAGTGCATTACACAAATATTTTTGGTAGCTTTCTCATGTTAGACAACCTCTTCTATTCGTGAGCTGGAAGAAGAAGCTCGCCAGCGTGGCCCGAAGAAACACTTTCACAACCTCCCCACACTACAACAAAATCGAGCTTTAGCCATGGTTTAATGTCTGTCACTAAAAGAACCGTAGATAAAGATATTTTTTTACGACGGAACATAAACCGTGGAAAAATGTATAGTATTTGCGAGAGATGTTTACAACAATAAACAAATTGTCGATACTAATAGTTATTCTCCACGGTTTATTTATCCTGGTTAAAAAAACCGTGGATAATATATATATTATCCACGGTTTTGTGATTGGTGGTTAAAATGTCCGTGATTAATATATATTACCCGCAGTTTTTTATCGGTGGTTAAAAAATGCTTACCTTCGCTTCCTCTCTTGGCCGTCGAGGATTTAAAATGCCGTAGCTTTTTATCCGTGTTGCAAAGAAGCTGTAGCCATCGGTCTCCTTGCCCTAGCTTCGCTTCTTCGGCCCCCTCTCCTCTTTGCCCAGCTAGCCTGGCAGCCAATCCTCTCCACTATGACACCCTCTCGCCCCTGATCACCTTTTCTTCTCCACCTTGACACCGCTTCCACATGAGTCCTGTCCTCTCTCCCACTGCCTTTCTTTGCCCGATGATCGTCCAGATACTTGGCTTATTCTGCCAAATTTGCAAGTTCCTCTTTTGTGCACTAAGACCCTGTTCGTCTCCAACCGTGGCATGCCCGCCTCAAGGGTCAAACTGTGATTTCAGCTTTATTAGGGAAAGGCAATGCCTTTTTTTTTGTATAGATTTAAGAAATTTATCTTTTTAGTTATGAATCATTTGTCGCATTGATGACTTTTGTTTTCTATTTAGATGGAAGAGTTGCGTGCTGAGGGTCAGCAACAATCTGAATCAACTGGAACAATCTCACGTGCCAGAGGAGTGTCAGACCCTTCTCAGCAGCAGATATGTCACAGTAATAACAAATTTGTGCGCTGGGATGAAGAAGCTATATCTAGGTTCATTATATTTTCAACCCAAGTAAAAAACTGTAGTGTATTTGAAAATTTCGGATTAGTTTCACTGACTGCAAGTTGATTGACAGAGGAAAAATGATGCACTTTGAGATCTCCCACTTGTTCTCTTATATAATAAATCTATTCCTATGTGTTCCATTCTAGCACTAAAGTCAAGATTAGCCGAGATAGAAAATGCTGATTTATTGTCACACCACCATGTAGCAATAAGAGGAGGTTTAATTAAAAAGCTCCAACAGTTTCATGACCGAGTAGCATGACACCAAACTTCATAATACAGAGGCCCCTAATGTATAGTACAACACTACCACCTATATACTAAGTTAGAGCCACTTGCTAACGTAGTACATATGTATCCATATGTACTCATTTATGTTTTATCCAGTATGGTCACGGTCACTACTCAGGCGTTCCTAGTGAAAGCCCAATAATAGCTTTGGGTCATGCTTTTGGTTATTCTAGCCTATTGCATTTGGGTAGTCTTGAATTGGCCGTTTGTGGAAGTTTAGGATAGTGGATTATATTCAGGCCATCATTGCCTTGAATGATGGTTTTGTTGCTAGATATTGTTTTTGTTTGGGGCATGAAAAAAAAATTCCCCTTATCATATCAAGCCCCAAGGATATGGCCTTTGACCCTTTGATTTTAATCACATTCGGCTGCTTTACCTCATAATGTCTACCGGACGTGAATGAGGCTTAGGGGCCGTTTGGGGCGTGATTATTGCAAAACATCCAGACTGGATTCTGGATAAAAACTGTAGCATCCAGGTGGATTTTTATATCCAGCTGAAACACGTCCTGAGGTGTTTCAGCTGGATATATAAAATATCCAGATGCTACAGTGTAGCAAAACATCCCATCTGGATGTTTGCTTTTAATCACGCCCCAAACGGCCCCTTAATGATGGATTTCTGGTTTTAAACACCCATCCACGTTCAGCCCCTAGATTGTGCCACATCAAGCCCCAAGGCTTCGACGATTCATCTTTGCCCACCACTTGAAAAAAATAAGAAAATACCTAAAAGAATAGGAAGCGGTTTTTGGGTAATCCAGTCTAGATTACCCTAAAATCCAGGCTGGATGAGCTGATTTTTCAGAATCCAAAACGGCCCCTTAAGTCATTTTGCAACTTGCGGCCCATTTGGCAGCCCTAGGAAAAATGGTATTCCAATTTGGCTTAATCAATTAATCTGATTACTGAGTTTCTAGAGAGGGTTCTCCAACATTTGTTTAAACACTGCAAGGCCCAGTTTGAGCCCAAGAGACCAGATGTGCACTTGTAGAGGATTTCAGGCAAATACAGGGTAGTACGCAATGCATTTCCTTCAAATTTTTTTGTGAGTATTGTTAAATAAGAAAAAATAATTGCTTCAATTACCTGACAAGTGACAACCAATCATATGATGACAAAAACCCAAAAGCATCTATAGGACGTGCTTAGCTAAAGAAGCGGCATCTTCTAAAGCGGCTTTGCCTTTTGTTAAATGTCCGATGAAGCTGTAAGAGAAGCACACTTTTCCTAACCCTCAAGAGGAGATTCTCCAAAAAAACGACTTTTTAAGAAGCGCTTTGCCTTATCAAAAGTGCCCTTGATATGATACACGACTTGCATAAACCATAAACCGCAAGCAATGAGATGAATCATGAATCCAATAGCATGCGTCAAACTAGGGACATGGATTAGTTATGAGAAGCATTATGTCGTCGCGATAGTGCTCCTTGTTGAAGTTTGCACCCAATCTGTACTTCGAAGACTCTCTCCTCCCATGTTTTGTGAACCACGTTCTGAGCCTCTACAAGGGCTCCAAGATTAAGGAGTGGTATCTTGATATATCGACGAAAACATCACATAAGGCCATTGATTCTTGGGCTAAATTTGCCATAAACTGCAATGTCGACATGGATCCACTTTACCTTATATAACTAATTTTCTTCTCTGCGTTTGGATATACTTATATGACAAGATTTGGTAACATCTGTGAGTTTAGGAACAATTCAAGACCCTCTTGAAATGTCTAGACAAACCATCAATTATGGCAATCTTTTACGCCAAGAAATTTGAAACATGTAAATCCATTTGCTTGAAGATAATTCAAATTTGCCTCCCCCCACCAATCATGTACATACCAGCACTAAACTTTAGGTGGGAATCATTTAGTTTCAAAGTAGTACTTCGAAAATATACAAGGTTATTGTAAATAGGCAATTTTTTTTTTTTGATAATTGAAAATTTTATTAAGAAAGAAAACAAAAAAGAGTACAATGGAAGGGAGAGAACAAACAACTCCTCAACCTAAGGAGAGCTAAAATGAAGACTCCCCTAAAGAACCCCAAAGTCAAAGGAGGCTCAAAAGACAAATGACAAAAGACAAACATTTGTGCACACTGATCAAGCGCTGTAGAGATGCACTCAAGGAGTCCAAGCGCTTGTTGTGCTCAAGGAGTTCAGGAAGGAACAATGTGTGAGACAAGTGTCCTTAAGGTGGAAGGTATTGAGGATCTCCTTAGCTTTATAAATGAGGTTTTGGCCTAAAATAAAAGTCTCAAGCTTTGTATCTTCAAATATTCGTTTGTTCCTCTCTTCCCAGATCATTGTAGCGAAGCAAGTGAAACCAGCTTGGATGACATAACCAGCATGCTTGTTGTTTTTGACGAATTGCGTCAGCGAATTGAGTTCCATGGAGTGGCTCCCAATTGTATGGAAGATGTTGCACTTTCGCAGATATATGCGCCAGATCACCTTGGCATATATACATTCAAACAGGAGGTGTTTGACTGATTCTTCACTTCGCCTGCAAAGGACACATCTGTTTGGTAAAGGTATCCCCCTTCTTTTCAAGTTGTCTAATGTGAGAAGACCATCATTTAGAGCCATCCAGGCGCAGAAGGAGTAGCGATTCACCCGGTGCTTGAACTATATGAGGTCATGCCAAGGGACATTACCAGTTTTCACCCTGGTAGCATCCCAGGCATTCCTAAAAATAAACTTGCCAGATCGAGTGAGCCATCCAAAAGAATCCTCCGATTCGGAGAGCATAGGGATGTTCTCTAGGATTTCTGCCTTTGCAAGGTCTCCTTTTCTTGAGAGGAGCTGCTCACTCTGGAGGTTACCTGAATTTAGATAGTTAGCAATTGATTCATTTGTGGTGCCCCCCAACTCAAGAACAGTTCTATTGCCAAATTTCCGAACAAGAGCCAACGGGCCACTCCAAGGGTCTAGCCACATCCTCATTGTGCGACCATTGCCAATGCAAGAGACGCATCTCTCTTGCATAAAAGTTTGTAGTTGGAGAATAGAATTCCAGGCATAAGAGTAGTGTTGGGGTCTAGCCATCCAGATGTAAATAGGCAAGGTTGTCAAACCACATGGATGGATTAAGATATTCCACCAAATTCTAAGAAAGTGTTTTTGTTCGTTGTTTACTCTAAAACTTCAATTAAATTGAGAGAAAATTATATATATATGTAAATCAGCTAGGTTGTTAGAATCTACCCACAGAATCGGATTGCAAGTATTAATCATAGCAAATACTTAATTAACATGTATGGATTAGACACTCCTAGCAACAAGATGAAATCGTTCCACAAAAAATAATCTAGGAGTCGCGATGGTATAGACTATCACAATTTCTACAACCATTTCTACATTACTCAATTAAATTACCGCTACTCTTAAATTCAGGTTATAAAATTGGTATGATCCATCATAAATTCATTATAAATCTCAATTAAAACTATTATGCAAAACTACAACTGCTAAGCTAGAAGCACTAGTGTGTAGTGGGTATCAACTCTAATTAATCAATTAATTCTTGTATATTCAATCGATAATAAAACAGCTCCACTTTAATTAAAGTGCTTAATTGCATAATTAAAACATATAAACAACTAAGTCTTTACACAAGAATTAAACTAAAAATACTTATCTATGAGTTTTATCTTAACCCTACGCTGGACGATTTGCTGCTCATGGCCGAAGAAGCTCACGAGTAGTTGATGTTGGCCATTGAATTCTCTTTTTTTCTTCCTTGAGTTTCTAGCCTATAAATATGGAATTGGGAACCTCTACTTCGTGCTAGAAAGTCCTCTTAAATAAGTCTCCCAATTAGGGTCCAAATCAGCCTTGAAACCTGAAAAAGGAATCCAAACTTTCCCAGATTGGTTCACAACATCATCAGCGTCCAATCGCTCCTCTCTAATGGTCGACCGCTATTACTCTTGTCTTGTCAGTTGTGCACAATTCCTCAAACGGTCGACTAGACTTATCTAGCGGTTGGCTGCTACAACTGTTGCCTTCTTACATTTTCAATTTCCTCCTAAGAGTCAGATCGAATAAACTGCTGTAATGTTCCTTTCTGCCCAAATATTAACAATGTATAGGTTTAAGGCATGTTAACACGAAAATCATATGAAGCCTTCAAAATGAGTATTTAACTTATTTCTAATGTCCAAACTGAATTAACATCTAAAATCGACTAGAAAATCAAGTTAAAGGGTATACCGTATACATGTGCATATAAAACGTATTCATCAGGGACCACATGGGCCCACCCAAAGGTTTTTGCAGATCAGTGGCCCCCCATCCTTTTCTTTCTTTCTAGATCTGATGGTTCCACATGATCTGATGGTTCTCACCCCTACACACATTCAATGTACGTGTTTATTTGCAAGTCTTGAGTAAATATTGTTGGTTAAACTCTTATATAGTTTTTGTTGTTGAAGGGTTATATGATACGCCATTTGAAATCTTTTGAAAGCTAGAACACCTTTGTTGCCGGCCTTCCACAACCACTACCATCTGGCTGCCTCATGTGGTTGGGATAAGACGGTTGCTTGCCGTGCCGCCACAACCAAATCTATCTGCATACCATACAAGGAAAGATGGTGACTTTTTTTTTTCTGTTGTTGAAAGAAATAAGAATACCCTAAAATGAAACTTACTGGAAAGGGATGTGTGAACTTTTTTTTTTTATAATTAAAAAATAATATTAAAAGCAAAGGGGATTACAAAAGGTATAGCAATACAATTGAAACCCCAACACTGAAAAGGAAAACACCTAAAAAAAGGGACACTAGAATCAGTTCCAATTGACTGCTACTAGCTGATCAGCCGACTGCACTAGGAACTAGTCAGTCCAGAAATCCAAATGGAATGGGCACTTTTCAGTTATATTCATCTTCAACCAAAATGCAGAGAGATTTCACGAGCTTGACTAATAATGGCCCGGACCAGAACTTGATGATGAATGTTTTTCCCTTCAGCTGCAACAAGACTTGTTTTCTTCAATAAAAAACAAAAAAGAACCATTTCCTTTGTTCAGCTTCACCCGATTGTTTGATAGCACCACGTGGGTATCAAGCTTCATCTTGATTTGTTTCACTGCTAGTCTTCTAGCAGCCCTTTTGACACGCATTGGCTCAGCTTCTTTCTCAACTTGAAGATGCTTGACAAGAAATGAACCTGATCAGTTCTCAGTATATGCAACATCTTCTCTGCTAGTGACCTCAGAGCATCAGCCATTCTGTAATAAATTGTTTGTTTGTCATTAAATACACGAGCATTGTCAAATGTGAGGAAAATATCTATCTCAAAATGTTCGACAATTGGGATGTGTGAACTCTAGGAGGTGTTTTTTCCATTGAAAGGTCGTAGTTTATTTCCTTATCTGAAATTTTCAATTTTCTTTTTGATGAGATTTAACATTTTAAAATTTAGTATAGTGGAAGGGAATTACAACATGGGGCTCTTGTGGCTGGCCGAGTAACTTGTATCATTTTTTTTATAGTAGTGATAACTAATAAGTTGCCCTAAAGAGGAGAAATTATTTGATGAAGAGGCGGTTTGGCCGATCTACATCAATTTGCCAGTGCACTTGTGTTTTATTCGTTGTTTGTTTTCTTTGTCAAAATTCTTAGGTATCATCGAGGCCATATGATCCTCACACCTGCCTCCATCTCTCACGTGTTACACGTTTTTTTTGTTAGAATCCCAACAAAATGCTAAAAAGCATTTCAGTGAGGGTCGATTTTTTTTGCTACACATAAGTGGGAGTTTGTTGCTTGGAAGTATCATGAGTTCCTGGCTTGTGGTGTGACAGTGTATCTGAACTGAAAATCTATGAAATAAAAAAAGAAAAGATTAGACAATGCTACATGTGAAATGAACACTCTCATCACACGCAGACAACGAGCTTTTCTTTTTTGTAGATAACAAATAACCTCTCAGAAAACGAGGTTTCCTGTATGACAGCCTAATAAGTAAGTATAGTATTACTCATATCCGAAGAAAAGTACGTTTTAATGATGGAAGGACCTTGCTAAATTGGTATAGTTCTTTGTTTTAGCACCAGAAAACTGGCAAAGTTGCTCTATTTAGAAGGCTAACCGATTGTTGAAGCTAACCCCTATATCCATAACTTACAATATTTATGCCTTTCCACAATGGCATTACTTTTTCCCTTTTAAGCCCGTTTTTGTCCAAAAAAAGAAGGCAGTATCTGTTGCCATGTCCAATATTCTATGCCACATACTGTATCTATTGGCGTGTTATTATGTAATGTAGTATTTGTAATCTACGAGCTTCCCGTAGGCTTGGCGCTTCCGTGCATTGTGTATAGCGGGCTCCTTATTTAATTTTGTTCTTAATCCTTAAGCTACGTAAGTAGACTTTTTGATAAAAAAAATCCAGCAGTGGTGAAGTTATTATGGTCACGGTTGCTCTTGCAAATTTTGCACCGGATGATTATTCATGTTGCTGGCTGACCATCATCCTCTTCCTAATAGATCTGGTGGGTATTTCTTCTTAAATGACTTAAATGAGTTGTAGGTTAAAAAAATGTTGGTATTTTCTTAAATGAGTTATTAGGAAATTCATAGGTAGAAAATGAAGCATTCACAATTTAATAAGTCCAGCTTTCACTCAAGTAGGCTGCATGTGTATAAAAAAGGACTGTTTATATGAGATCATTCTCATATAAAAAGTATGAGGCCAATCTTTTGGGTAGTTAGATTTCGATTGATATGGGCATCAAATCAACGGGTAAGAGAGTGTGTCAAATCGAAGGGTATGTGAGTTCTTTGCAGCCATCAGATCAAGGTCCAACGGCTACGAATTGAATTGGCCTCATATAAGCTAAATGGGAGCGATTTCATTTAAACTTTTTCCGAAAAAAATTACCTGCATATGATTTAATAAGATGGCTTTCACCGTCCAATAATCAACCCATGTATTGCTCTCTCCTCTATATATTGATTCATGCCTTGAACCAGATCCCCACCCCTCTCCATCTCTTGTACATTCACAACCATGACATCCCAACTTGACAGCCACAATGAAGATGCCCACAATGCGTGCATCTCAGCCTTTCAGCTCGCCTTCCTCCCTGTCCTCTCCTTCACTCTTAAAGCGGCAGTTGAGCTAGGAGTGTTCGATATCATTGCCCATGGCGGGCCAGGTGCCCAGCTCTCCGCTTCGGAGATCACCGCCCAACTTCCTACTTGCAGTTCACTCACTCCGGCCATGCTTGACAGGGTCCTTCATCTCCTTTCCAGCTTCTCTGTCATCAGCTGCTCCTATTCTGACCATCCTGCTGAAGGCCGCCCCATGGTAGGACTGTATGGTTTGTTACCAGTTTCTAGTTACCTTGTGAGGGAGCAAGATGGGTCTTCTTTGGCTCCCCTCCTCCTTGCTGTCCAAGAAAAACCCTACGCGGCAGCTTTGTAAGGCTTCCTTCATCACATACTAGTGTATAATACTCCCTCTAGTTACTTTGAGACCTTCACATAATTGGTCAATAAAGATGTGGGTCCACAAAAAAGCCTATGCATTCTGACTGAGTGAGTCACCTTTTAATGCGGAAGCTTCTCGATCTCGACATCTAGAAAAATTAGAAAACAGTATCATCTAATATTGGTGCACATATTTTGCTAATTATCTCCATTAAAAGTGATTGGAGGGAGTGTGTATAAAAGAATTTAAGAAATCAAGCATAAGGTTTTTTGTTGTCATTTTACTGATTTATCCTCTGGTACTTGGAAATTTTTGCCTCTGTATATGCCAAAATCATCCCAAGTTTTATAGAGGTTTTGACACAAATTGATACCAAAGACTGACAGTTCATTGAAATACAAGAAGTAGACCCTAACGGCTTACATAGACCGAAGATGTGTATTTGCCACTTATATCGTAGTGAAGTCCACACTCCCACTTACACCAAACCCTAACTGCAACTTACATGCGTATCTGCCACTTACATTGGAGTGATAAAGCGGGAAGAAACTTAAGTGTGGGGCAGAAGAGGCAATTCCAGGTGCGCATTGGGGGCTTCACATGTGTGTAGGTCTACTTCTGGTATTTCGATGAACAGTGGTCTATTTTGGTTTTATGAATCTTTGATGCCTATTTGTGTCAAATCTGCAATTATAAATCAAGGGAAATTCGATACATGCCATGAGACTGCCCATTTCACCCCATTGCTTTTAATAGTAGTATAAATCCACATACTCCCTTACTCATATTTAGTGTCCTATTTGGTTTTTCACAATGAACTGAAATTAGTTCATTTTCATTTTTTTATAAACATTCAGTTAATTGTACTGAAACATAAAATAGGACACTTAATATCGACAAAGGGATTATTGTAAATTAACATTAGTGCATTTACATATATTCAGCTCATGTGGTGATATTAACATATTCGCAGCATTTTTTGAGAAATAAGTTAATTTAATGACTACATCATAGAATTGGCCTGAAAAAGTTCAATGATTGCGAAAAAGGCTAAAGATGTCTAAATTCCACTACGTTGACCTGAGCATATGTGATCCCTCTTCCAACGTATACAAGTATAACATGTGCCTTCTACCTTATACTCGCTAATTAGGTGCAATTTGAAAGATGCTGTGCTAGAAGGTGGAGTAGCATTTGACATGGTGCATGGCATAAAAGCATATCAGTATCCCGCAACGGATGCCAAGTTAAATACGATCTTCAATGAGGCCATGTCGGGCCCGACCAATGTCGTGATGAAGAAAGTTCTCGAGACTTATGAAGGATGTGAAGGCATCAAAGACTTGGTAGATGTAGGTGGAGGGGTAGGTGACACGCTCAAGTTGATCAAATCCAAGTACCCACAAATTCAGGCTATCAATTTTGAACTGCCCCATGTTGTATCCAGTGCACCAGCTTATCCTGGTTTGGGGCCATAGTTCCTTGCATATTTTCATATTATCCTTTATTGCAACTGTTCTTACATTTTTTGCCATGGCTTGCAGGGATAGAACATGTAGAAGGAGACATGTTTGTGAGTGTTCCTAAAGCAGAAGCCATACTCATGAAGGTACGTAGTATTTTTTTCCTGACGGATTGTAATAGAAGTAACTTGGGAATTGATGAACAGTAGTTCAATGTGGAGACATGTTAGAATTGCAGTGGATTCTTCACAACTGGGGCGATGAGATGTGTTTGAAGCTTCTGAAGAACTGCTTTGACTCGCTGCCGGAGCATGGCAAAGTGATTGTTATAGACTCGGTGGCACCAGAAACCCATGAGACCAATGCCACTTCCAATACCATCTTAGCAGCTGACGTGCTTATGATGGCCTTATGTCACGGAGGAAAAGAGAGGACATTCAAGGAATTCGAGGCTATGGCCAAGGAAGCTGGTTTTGCCGGAATTAAAGCTGTTTGCAATGTATGTATCTTCACGGTTATGGAGTTCTACAAGAACGCACACTAATGATGGGTGGGAGTTCGAAGGCTTAAAGAAACTGAAATAATCCATGTGCTAGAGGGTAATCATGGTGATAAAGTAGTCATCCTTGTTTTTGGATAACTATAAAAATAAGCATTTACAATATGCACGATAATGCCGAACTCGAAAAATTCCTTCGTCCCATTTTAATTCTCCTATCTGGTTTCTATTTTTTTTAATAACTAGTAAAATACACGCGTGCATCTTGCAAGTGCCACAAAAGAATTAAGAAATCGGATCTTGTATAAGATTAATTGTTGCTTTTTTTTGTGAATGGGTGTTAATTATACAAATTGGTGACAAATGGTTTGAAATCTTTAGAGTTCATTGGAAGATTTATATCAAGGGTATATTGGGACATGACATAAATTTTCCATTCCGCCTTTTTGCTCTTAATAGGATAGATTTCTAATCAATAATTCCTAATTGGTTTCATTTGGGAAAACTAAATAGGACAATTATTGTTGGACTGAGGGAGTACTTATATGCATGTTGCAAAAAGTTTCAACTGACAAAAATACAGTGGTGGCTCTGCCGGAGCCACCACCAAACCACCGTCAGAGATGCGATAGAATAGTGTCGAACCGCCTACGAAACGCAGTTGGACCATTATTGGTGAACGGTCAGATTAAAAGGTTCATTGTTAATCAGATTTTGTTCCTTTTTTACTCTTAGTACCAAAAGCCCCATAAAGAGTTTGCCGAGGATCGGACACATGCTTTTACTACGGATCCTACCCAGTAGGCATCCAGACATGAGCAATATCCTTACAAACTTCCTCATCACATGTAGAGAACGATCACATCCTTTGTAGTGAAACTTGCCCCAAAGTTCAGCTTTTCAGGAGATCATGCAAGCATGAAGCTATAATCAGAGCCGGCTTGATGCAATTCGAGGCCTAAGGCAAAGTTTTGTATGAGGCATTTTAAATGATTTATGAGTTCTTGTATATTTTGTTTGTTATCTACAAAAACACTTATCAATAGATCCGTTTTTTAGAACCGATTTGTTTACTCTTCTTTTAATTTTATGAATTTTTCATGCCATGGATAATGTTTAAAGAGGACATATTTACTATTATTAACAACATTTCAAGAAAAACAAAGATTTTAGTAATGAGATCTAATAAGAAATGAGAACAATATGAAATAAATATAAAACGTTACAACAAATCAGGGCTTTTGCGACGCCAAAACCTCAAAATACTTTTAGTCTGATCTAGCAAAAAAAAAAAAAGAGTTTTTTCCATATTACCTGGCGCCAACTTTGATATTCCCATATTACTAGGTTTTTCCCATGAAAACTCATATGACCTGGAATCTGGACTTGAAGTACCCAAAATGCCCTTTCTTCTGTTTTTTTGTGCTAATACTGTGCGAAGAGGCGTGTTGAGTGCAACACGAAAAAATACAAGGGTTCTCCGGCGATATACATCGGTGACTTTACCGGCGACCGGCGATTCAATTGGCGGAATACACGGATTTTGACGAGTCTATTCGCCTCCCCCATCTCGATATCGAGCTGTCCCCCTGCTGGATTTCGACGATACGACTGAGGGAGAGTGCACAAAGGCGGCGATTTGAAGCGTATACGTCTGTATTTCAGATCTTTAACCTTCTGAGTTCCCCCGCTGCTCCCTCTTCCTGCATGCAACCGGCGGATTGACCGATTGAGCTTCGGTTGACGGTGAGGAAGAGTGTGAAAGGCACCTGCGAGGAAATACACACATACACATGACTAAACCGCGGTAAGTTACAACAATCTTTACTGATTTTATTTTCATAAGGTCCGACATTTGGATTTTAAATTTTTACTATGAACTATAAAGTCGTGTCTGTAAAAGACACGACTTTCTATTTAGTCGTGTACGCGACAACACGACTTTTATATTTTCGTGTTTCACCTACACGACTTTTCTACTGACCACTCTACCTCACTCCTTGCAGATGGATAAAAAAAGAGATGAGTCTATGGAGGAAATACCATCGGAAGAGGAGGAGGATCATGATTTTGTCTTGTCACCTCTACAGCGAAAATCAGAGGGGCAAGAAGAGGAAGGCTCCGATGGACCGACCAGTAAAGAGAACATATAATGCGCGACCGGCGCTTCAGACGTTTTGTCAACCCGGAGCAATGAAAAAGTATGCGGCCCTCCTACAACATCACCAAAGATGTGCCCAAGTAATCAAAGATGCTGGTTTCACTGTCATTTTTGAAGGTGAGGACGTAATTATATCTCGGAACCTCCTTGACCATTTGGTCAGGTACTGGGATGAGTCGGTTAAGATCTTCAATATCAAGGGTAGGACTCACAGAGCAAGAAGTTGCTCTTATCACCAGATTGCCCGCAAAGGGCGAAAGAGTTGAGGTCCTCCCCTCCTTGATACGCCGACCGGAAGGTCAATTCTTCAGAAAGCACTTCACCGCGAGGAGAGCGGAAATTCCACACATTGAGGAAATCATAGACAAGCTTAGCGCGAGCGAACTGAAGATGGAAGAAGAGGGCATGGCGAGGATGATCATCTGCCTCCTCTTCTGCACGGTGCTGTTTCCACACAGCACTAGAGTGGTTCATCCATCTTTGTACCGTTACATTGACGACCTCCTAAGATTGAGGTCATACAATTGGGCTGGGGCTATGCATAAGATGTTGGTTTCTGGTATAACCCCACACCAGCAGACTAGTGGGTGCGAGATCGCAAGGAGGGTACCTAGGCGGTGGATACCTAAATGGCGCCGCATATGTCCTTCCGGTATGTAGCATTCATAGTCTTCAAAGGGCAAACAAGTCTTATACAATACCACTATATTTATAGTCATGTATGATGCAGCACGACTATATTTATTGTCGTGTATGATGAAACACGACTAGGTATATAGTCGTGTTGTTTACGACACGACCATAGTTTAATTTGTGTACTAGTTATAGTCGACTAAGGCGACCGCGCCTTGTAATAATGTTTTCATCTGTTTTCTATGCATATTTGGTTTTTCGAGCACACGACAATCTTCCATCCTGTCGTGGGCCCTACTAGTTCACGGGCCAAAAGGTGGCCAGGAAGTGGGGCCCTCATTACAGAGGTGAAGAAAGGTGCACAGAAGAAGCACCGTATGGCCGACTATTGGACGGGAGTGTTCCACAATCTTGAAGTATGGGACGAACTCGTCGACGTTATCAACCCCATGGCCAGAGAGGCATCTCTCCTTGCTTTGTCAACCTCAGTGGCCCCTCCTCCGCGACGGCAGAGGCCGGAAATCAAGAGGACTCCCAACCAACCTGCACCCCCTTCCTCGAGGACGGCTGCCAGTCTTTGCAATGGGGCGATTGGAGGGTGGGCTTCAGGGCATACAGTCACTAATTGAGATAACTCTGTCTTCGTATGAAGAGATGGGAAGGAGTGTCAGACCTCTGCGAGAGGTTCTCCACTCTATGAAGGCCTCTACCGCCTCAGCGTTAATGTTGTTAGAGGGTGGTCAGATCTTTGAGCATCCCAAGCAAAAGAGGACTGAAGAGCCGACCAAGGAGCCAAAGAAGCGGCCCCAAATGGAGCCAAAGAAGTCATCAGTGCATCAGATGGAGCCAAAGAAGCGGCTCCGTGACAAGGAGCATATTAAGAAAACTCCGATTGGTATGCGGACAAAGGAGCTGGCAAGGAAGTTACATCTCGATTCGATGAAATGGGGTAAAGGTAAGTTGTAGACGATTATTTATTTTCTCATGCCACATGGTACACGACTATTATATTTGTCGTGTTTCATGCTACACAACTATGTAGTTTATCGTGTTTCATAAAACACAATTATGTTCTTTATCAAGCTGCTACTGGCACGAATAAGTAAAATATCATTTTAGCTCCCATCAAACCCGCGGATGAGGAAGACAAGATTCAACGGGCTACAAAGAGATCCTCCGCCAAGTTATTTTTGAAGAAGCTCCAACCAGAATTCAACGAAGATATGGAGTGTGTAGAAGTTGAGTCCCGTCCGACGTAACGGACGGGACCTATTCCCCCCCTGGTCTAGTGGTAAGGAAGAGAATGAGGATTGCCTCCGTGAGGGAATTGCAAAGGATTAGGGAAGATGACCATATACGGAGAATGGCGGAGGAGCAGGAAAGAAGGAATAGGTCCCCTCAGCCGAAAGCCGACTCCGAAGAAACCATATCCGATCGACAAGTGACCTCTATCATCGATGAGGTCATCTCTTCCTTACAGCAGTCGGATATCCAAACCGTCAAGGAGGAGGTGATGGAGGATGTGAAGGACGGGGATGTCGATGAGGAAGAGGTGAAGGCTTATGTGAAGGAGGAGGAGTCGGAGGAGGCGAAGGAGGATGTTCTGGACAAGGAGCCGAAGGAGGAGGAGGCGAATGAGGAGAAGGTGAAGGACGACGAAGAGGCGATGGAGGAGGAGGAGATGGAGGAGGAGGTGAAGGACGACAAAGAGGCAAAGGAGGAGGAGGTGGTGGAGGCCACTGGCTTAACTGCATCCCAGCCTGTTGACGTCGATGTCCTCCAAACCCCTCAAAAGTGTAAGTCTATAATTGCACTCCCCGAAAACTATGCCGATTTGGAGTTATGCTTCGACATGGGGGTATTGTTAGAGCGGGATAGAGTGGCAATAGATGGATGGATCGTCAATCCGAGGAAAGCTTATCCAATCCCAACGCTATGTGATGACGACTACGTATCCCTCCTACAAACAACAGAAATAAACACCAATGTAAGTAAACCTATGCTCATATGTTTTCCTCTTTTACTTTTTCAAATATGCGACTTGACGTTATGTCGTGTATTCGAAGACACGACATTACGCATAGTCGTGTTTTTACAAAACACGACTTTACGCATAGTCGTGTCTCTTGACGACACGACTATCATGAAAGTCATATATACAATAATCGACTTTTAATTAGAAGTTGTATATTGCCTTACTTCGACTGTTATGAATCGTGTGGATGTTTTTCTATAGGTTATAGATGCGTTTTTAAGTCTATTGAGGGAGCGCAATGACAGAGACCAGATGAAGTATCCGTGGGCATTTTTTGGATGCCACGCATTCAAAGAGATATTCAACAACGTAAGTATTCCCTGCATAAGGAGTGTTAAGTAATTAAGTATGATGTTCCCAGCATGGTTGTCTAACTCTCTTGCGGATTCGCAGGAGCACAAAGAAGGAGGAAATAATACGAAATTGGTAAAAAAGCTCGGGAGGATGCTCGACGGCTTGAACAGGAACATGTTCTACGCATTTTTCCCAATCCGCACCGGCTCCCACTTCTGCCTCGTGTATGTACATTTCCCGCACTGTGTATGGCGCTTCTACAACCCGCTGTCTGGCAGATCCCAGTTATATCCACATCACAGAAAAGCTGCTGACAAATTCACGCAGTTCATGAACGTTGTGATGGCAGGCAAGCTGGGGTGGTTTGGTTTGCTCAACTGGAAGATGACTCAGATCGCCAAAGCGTCGTGGCAACAGAATTCAAAAGACTGTGGCATCTTCATCATGATGTACGTCGCGCACTTGGCGTCCAATGTCAGCCCACCGGAGTTTGATCAGTCGACAATTACACGACTTTGGCGACCAGTCATCGCTTCAACCTTGATTCGTGGGGTTATTAACAACGAGTTTGACGACGATTCCAGAAGAGTCGAAAAAGATGTCGTCACAGTTGCGGGTTTTATGCAGCTTCTGGATAAAGAATAAATTCATATTCATTTTATTCACATTATTTTATTATACAAAGCTTCTTTGGTGTACATACCGTACTCTTTCAATTAATTCGAATTCATTTTTGACACCTTGTTCTATAATACTCTTTCAATTAATTCAAATTCATTTTTGACACATGGTTGCTTTAGACAAAATATCGCAAGCATCACTTTGAATACGGCCTTCATGCAACACAACTACATATATAATTGTCTCTAATGCAACACGACTTTATATATACTCGCGTACTAACCGACACGATTTTGTAAATAGTCGTGTTTCACAATACACGACGGTATAGATAGTCGTGTACTGTAATATTCGGGTATAATGGAATACACGGATGATGCATTGAAAGATTCCTTTTTCATTTCTGATTTTCTTTTTCTTTACAGGCGTATATTTCGGTATAAGTTAATATGCGTTATACAAGAATTTGACTACATCCTAAGTGAAGAATGGTGGGGGCTTAGGTAAGCCGGAGCGGCGTGTATGCGATGTCTCGTTCGTAGTCAGTTTGCCTTGTTGCGGAAGTGTTCGTTTCCTGCGCTTCCGATTTTCTTTCGGAACCGGGCTGTTGGTGCACCTTGTACGGTTGTGACCAGCTTGACGACAATTCCCACATTTCGAACTTGTCCTTGCAAGTGGCTCGGGTTGTGACTCAATTCTCTTTGTCTTTCTCCTGCCCTTCTTTGGAGCTTCAACCCATGGCGGTTCGCATTTAAATAAAACCTCGTAATTCCCCCACTCACTTCTGTCTAAAGTAGGAAACACTACTTCTTCGTACGTGGTGCGGTACGAACTTGTGTAGTACCACTTCTCACAATATTCTACCGGTTCCAAACTCCTCTCATCAGTACATGCCATGGCGTGCTTGCATGGAAGTCCCATGCTCTGGAAGAAGCCACATGTGCAGGTTCAATTCGTAAGGTCAACAACATCTTGATGCGAAAACATGAACAACATCAGTGTCTTCCAAGGATACTCGTGTCGTCAATGACACGACTGTATGACTAGTCGTGTCTTTGACGACACGACTTTGTTACAGTCGTCTCTTACAGAAAACGAATTTATGCTTACCGCATGGTATAAAGATGTCACTTCAAACTGCCGTAATGATAGTGATTGAACTCGAACTATTCCAGCACTCTGATTCCTCATCTGATTGATATGATTCGGTGCATATTTTGTTAACGGAGTCGGTAGCCCCTCTGCTTCCATTCGGCGTCTCTGAAAATGGACGCTTGTGGTCGCCCGCGTTTGCTCGATCAACCGAGTTATTGGCCAAAACCTAGCCTTCAGAAGCATATTATTTACACTTTCGGACGCGTTCGATGTGAGAGTGCCATACCTTTTACCCGGATATTCTACATTAGCCCAATGTGTTTTCGGAATATTGTCAACATATTTCCAGGCCGCCTCATTGTGTTCCTTCATCTTCTCCATGGTTGCATCGAATTCTGGTCTCCTGAAGCATTTTGCAGCTCGGAATAGAAGTTCCTTCAGGTACTTATCCTTCCAAGTATTAAGCATATTTGCGGCCATATGCCTTAGGCAAAACCCATGGTGAGCCTCGGGAAAGACATCGGCGACCGCTCTCAAAAGGCCCTTCTGTCTATCAGAGAGGCCGGGGGTCCGTAAAGAGAAAATATTTTAGTAAGGTGAGGAACCACGTCCTGTACAAGTGAGAGACAAAGCATATTAAACACAGAATGCTTCAGGTTGTTAGAAGGTCGTGTATAAAAAACACGACTAAATGAGTAGTCGTGTTTTCGAAGACACGAATGTGTGCCCAGTCGTGTCGTCCAAAACACGACTGTTAGAATAGTTGTATTTCCTGCTTCTATACTTACCACGTTTTGATATTCTCTTTATCGACAATTGCATATGCAAGACACATTAATTGTTGATTGCCGTCGATTGCTGTAGCAACCAATAATACTCCAGGGTACTTTCCTTTTAGGAATGTTCCATCAAGCGTGAGCAATGGTCTCAGTGTTCTTCGGAATGCTCTTGCGACCGGGCCGAACATCCAAAACACACGTCTGAAGTCGTAGCCGGCTAACTCAATTGGGATATCAGGTATATCAGCTGATCTTTCTATCACCACATGTGTACTTGCGTTAGACCGCTTTAATTCCCTTCCGTAATGTGGCAAAATGCGATATGCATCTTCAGGGTTGCCATCGATCAATCGGATCAATTCCTCTTTCGCCCTCCATGCCCTTTTATAGTTGACTGTCATGCCCCAATGCTTCTCAATGTATTGTTGGATATTTGAGGTTTTTATGGAGTTTGAATCCTTATGGAGGCCATGACACTTCCTCGCAATCTACAGGTGAGAAGCCAATGGATGATCTTTCGAACTTACAGAAGTGTCACATGTATGCCGTTTTTCCCTCCTTGTCACGCTGACTCCATCAAGTCTGTTCGACGCCCGTATGTACCACTTGCACCCCGAAACCTTACACGTTGCAGCGAATGTGTCCTTGCTCTCATCCGCTACTTTGAACATGAACTTCTTCTTGATTGCCAGATCAGTTAGAACCATCTTGAACTGCTTGACGCTTTCGAAGCTAGCCCCTAAGGTAAGTTGTGCCTCGTAGTCTTCTTCTTGTAAACTTCCGGTCAACATCGTCTCCTCTTCACAATGTTTTGAAGGACCGGTTTTTAAATATTAGATACCCCAATCCCAACCACCATCACCCTCAATATTGAGGTACTCATCGTCCTCCGACGCGACAGATTTCCCTTTACATGTGTCTCTTGCCGTGGGAACTCTAGAAGTCAATGTTGCCGTGTGATCTGGCTGGCTAAAATGTGGTACTGTAAGAGGCTCATCCCACTCATCTGCAGACCATGGTAATTCTTCTTCATCTGGACTGAAATCTTCATCTTCATCTTCTTCTTCATCTTCAGCTTCTTCTCCATCTCCCAATCTGTGTGAAAAAAGATGTATGAATGAACTTGAGAACACGATAGCACGTAGTGAAGTCATGTCTTATGCAACACGAATTCATTTGTAGTCTTGTATTATGAAACACGACTATGTAGATAGTCATGTTGCATACGACACGACAAAATTTTTAGTCGTGTACTATTATAGTCGACTATAATAGCACACGACTTGCCTGTATCCGCGCCTTAGAAGTCTCACCTCGCATAATCTCCATCTCTTCCTCCTTCGACTGCTGATGCGGGTGTCTTATTGCCCGGGCTGGACGGCCTCTCCGGCGGTGTCTTACTGGCCGGCCTCACTTCTGCCTTTGGTAGCCTATCCTCCTCCTTATTTGCATTGGCATTTATTTCCTTATTGAGAGTCGAAGTCTCCATGTTATTGCCAGTAGAAGTCCACTCTACGTACAGGCGGAGTAGTCCATTTATGCCTTGCTTGCTCTTGTGAAGTATAAATATTAACTCCACGTCTTTATCGTCTTCAAGGAGGTATGTGGATTCAGAGTCAACACGATATGACAAAGTTAATGTACCAGATGTAGACTTAAGTGGTAATCTTTCTTCCACTTGCTGCAACAGTTCCAGGTACTTTACTCGTGTATATATAGGCAGGAGCTTCCGTTTCCCGCCCACGTATTTATCAGAATTTGTAAAAACTCCATCGTAGTGTAAGTAAACAACTATCTTCTCCATCCGTACCTGCCATTAAAATACCAATATAAGTTAAAAAACCGTCAGACATGATATATTGAAAACCGTATATGAGTGAAAAGCAACGTCTATGAGTCGTGTTTCATCAAACATGACTATTATTAAAGTCGTGTTGTCGAATACACGACTGTAACAATAGCTGAAAACTTGCTAAGTTTTCAACTTTCTTCTTTGGAACTAACTTTCATGATAAAAATCGTCGTATTTGAACTTCACCTACGGGTTTTTGGATGTACGCTGCCTCCGTTGAAGTTGTTTTCCAATACCCGGTCTTTCCCGCTCGTTTTCCCGCTTTTTGTCGCGAAGATGACTTTTTCGGAGTTCGACGGCGCCGGCACCGGCGATGATATGGGGGGAGAGTCCGGACGGAACGCCTTCTTCTCCGACTAACGCGAGTTCCCATTCCGGGTAATATGGAAAAACGGAGAGTGGGTGCTTATACCTAAACCTAAGGGTATTTTTGGTACTTTTTGGGTCATATGGAAGAAAGAAAGTGATTCCGGGTAATATGAGAAACCATCGTTCGCGCCAGGTCACACGTAAAAAGCTCGAGAAAAAAAACATTAGGTCCCTTGAAATTCTACAACATTGCCATATCAATGGCAAAAATTTACCAGTCTGAAATATAAGAATCTGCCCTCCAGTGGAACTCACAGCCATATACCATTCAAAATATTATCTTGCCATTGTTAGTTTTCAATAAAGCCATAATACAGCTCCCTCACAAGCAAGCCATTGGAAGGGAAAATAAGCAAACAAAAAAATACATGTTGAGCATGGCATTTGCCTACACTATTCGCAACTGCAGTTTAAGGCACAAAATTCTGTAACCCATACAACTTAGATATTAGGTGTGTTTGGAAACTGAAATGGCTAAAATCTAATTGCAGTACATTGAAAAAAAAAACTACCATATCAGTTTTCAAAGTTAAACATACCAAGGGATATTAAAAAAATATATAACAGTGATTCCCCTTGTGTTTTTATGAAATTTTCTAACTACTACGTGTGACCACTGTACCCCACCCCTATACTAAGTCAAAGGTTTAATACAATAGAACCCAATTGGCCTTTGAACTGAGTTCCCTTTTTCATAATTCTTTTCCAACTTTTTCTAGTTGCACACATTTCCAAAAATGCACAAAGCTTAACATAATGTACGTGGAATAAGAGCACAATCCTGATAAAAGGTTATGTATAAGCATATATCTTTAAAAAATGATTACATAAATATGAAAAACCTCAAATTTTCCACATGGATTTTGGACAAGTTGCCTCATTTTCTGCATAAACTTCCTTTAATGTCTAGGAGCTAAACCTTAAGTCATTATCAAGCCAATTAAGCTGGATTTATGAATTTTTAGCCAAAGCTTTATCTATGCACCCTTAAGAGTTAAAAAAATCATCCCGCCTATATTGTTGCTTAATACACAAATTAACATATAGAATCAAGAGAGAGAGAGAGAGTAAGGCATAGTCGATTGCCTTCCCCGATCACAACTACTGGATTTTGCTTAAAGCAAGGGGAGCAATTGATTGCCCTCCCCTCGATCGATCGCATCTGCTAGAATTCACCGCAAATAAGGGGTGCGATCGATCACCCCGCCCCTAATTGATCGTATCTACTAGAATTTGTTGGAAATGAGAAACGTGATCGATCATCCCATTCCCAATCAATCGTATTTACTGGAACATTTGGTCTGCTCTAGCGATCGACCGCCGCCCACTCGCGATCGTTCGCCTCGCGGGCCATGATCGATCGCCCTCCCCCGATCGATCGTCTTTACTGGCACATATGGATTGCTCTGGTGATCGATTGATTGGGGGGCCAATCGAACGCCCATCCTCTGATCGATCAAATCCTCATGAGATTTTGGAATCACCTGGGATCGATCACCCTCTCACAAACGATCGATCGGCGCACTTCAGTATTTATCTTTTGTCACTGGAGCCTCCTTTGGCTTAGGATTTTTTTAGGGAGGGGGGGGGGAGGGTCTTCCTTTAAGCTCTCCTTGAGTTGAGGAATTGATTGTAATCTATTATCCTTTATACTCTCTTTTTTCTTCTATATAAAATTTTTAATTATCTAAAAGAGAGAGAGAGAGAGAAAGATTGGCTCTCCTTCTTCATTATTTTCATCAGGCACGTGATCACAAGTCCCTCATGAGAGAACAAAATAAATTTTAATAAGAAGATGAAGTTGACCGGAAAGTAAACTATGCTTGCCATAACCAAAGTTCAACCTTGCAAATTAGGAGCGGGGGCATTTTCCCAAAAGCGCCTGACAGCCTTCTCAATGAAGGACAGACCAGAGGTCAGTCCTAGACCTACAAAGAATCAGTTGTAGACACATTCTTCACTAGAGACAAAGAGGCTAAATAAAACAATTAACAATCACCTACCATAAATTACACCACAGTTTTGATGGATCAAAAGTCAGATCATATAGAGACTATGGGCAAATAGATTTAGCAAATATGCTGGTGATTCCTGTTTCTTATGCATCTTTGACTTGTGATACTCATAATCGTCTTCATTTGACGTGAAATAGCACTTAAATTTAGTTATTAGTGCATTAAGCAGCTTGTGGATTGAACTCTTGCAGATAAAACATGAGTTAACATCTAAGATAGGTTAGGTACCACAAATCACCACAAAAGCTAATGATAAGCTGGTGCACACATAAACTGAAAATGAGAAAAGAATGCAGGTCGGCATACATGTAGATACAGATATATTAGAAAGCCCGCAAAAGTTTCACGACGTACATTAACAATTAAGGGACCTTCTCTCATGTACAACTGTAATGAAATGCATGCATTGGGAACAATTAAGTGTCCATTGTATACCTTAGTTGAGAAAGAATAGAAAAGTATCCAGAAAGCTTTAAGAAGCCCTCACTGAAATGCAACTCGTCCAATTATCTAGAGACCTCAACGAAGGTTGTGCATTTACATGGACAAGTGCAGGAAGCAAATATGCCAATATTTTTCTCGAACCAGTCTCAGCAATACGAACCAAATCTCTGCCCTTCAAAGCCATGGATCATCCTTGAGCTTGAATCGGTGTTGGTTCCACAAAGCCGCTTCTTTCAATTACCTGGAGGCAGTACTCTGTCAAGGAAATTCACATACATGTATCAATTCAAACAACTGCCAGTGACTGCAAATAAGTCCAGCAAAGTCTAGCTGCTAATATCACTAATTCAATGACGAGAAGTGACCGTTGTACTACATTTTTGAAAAACAACCAAATTTTGCTCTATTTTTGAAGTAATTAAACTGGTGAGCATGCAAATATATACACATTGAAAAACATTACTTGGAAAGTTGGTTTCGTGGAATGCCCGAATCGGCTTTGGAACATCGTGACCTTCCACCGTAATATCACGACTCCTTCGGTAAAGAAGCACATCCTGCTCCGACATGGCTTGCACAGTCGGGCTCTCCAAATAGAATTTCTTCTCATACGGGATCAAATTCTCAAAACTCGATCTCCCTCGGAAGTGCAATCATGTTAAGCTCCGCCTGCCGTCCCATCCCGCCATCCCTCCCTCTCCGCCCACCACCACCACCACCTCCACCCCTACCCCCAAATCGGCCTCCATCAAACCTCCTACCCCTACCTCTCCCACCACTGCCCCCCTCCCCCGGTCAGATCCTCTCCCGCCATGCCCTCCCCAGCTCATACCCCGACCCCCACCCGTCCCACCGCCATGTTCGGACTCAAATCCCCGACCTCGACCCGTGGATGGAGTAAAACCATTGTAACCCTTTGGAACCAATTTTCAATGCAAAAATCATTGTATTTGAACTTGATGTATCGTTTTTATTGTATGATGTCTCCGTTGCAATTATTTTTGCGTACATAGCTCTTTTTTGCTAGTTTTGCAGCTTTCTTGCATGAAATCTTCTTTTTTTCTGGGTTGGACGGCGCCGATAGTGATATGGACTGAGATGATGGATGGAGCTTCGCCGGAATGCCTTCTTCCCCAACTGGATGCTCCCGTAAAATGCTAAAATGAAGACTTAGGGTGCAGCCATGCTTATACCGACTTGAGTTGGGGGCATTTTGGGTAGTTTTTAGGCAATATGGAAGGGTAGTGGCGCCAGATAATATGAAAAAAGCTCTACATGGTATGATTGTAACTGCTATACACCATGGTGAAGGTGATGTTGAAGCGAACTACAATTGAGGTGGATCAAGAGTTTGAAGGTAGGATATGATACTAAAAACATCAAATTCTAGTGGACTTCGTAGAAGGTATGACTTCACATTCAATCCATATACTCCATATGTCCCTTAAAGAGTATCTAAATTTCAGGGTACTTTTTTTTTTCTCTCCTTTTAATTATTCACATACAATCTTATGAAATTCGCATATGGCCATCGATTTTCTTAATCTAATGAGTTGACGGTGACAAAGTATGGTTAAATTCATGAAAGAGGAAACAAAGTCATAACCAACCAATTGCACAGAATCTAAATAGTGGTGCTCATTCAAGGTCAGTATTGCGACTAATTTTCATTTAACTTTACTCATCATCCTCCCAATCGCTTTCTCCGGCCCCTTCCTTACATCCTCCATTTTTCCTTTTGACAATGGTGGCCTGCCAAGCATTTTTACAACATTGGGGAATGACTCCATAACACAAGAGCAACAAGGAATTAATATAATTCAGGTAAACGACCTTAACAACCAAGAGTCGCACAAACATCATCACTATCACTTAAATGAGAAAGATAGAAATTGTCATGAATCAGGTTACCTACTATAGGTGAAATTTTTTTAAAAAAAATTAATTATTGTAGAGACCTTATAATTAACTTACCAAATTATCAGTTTCTCTATTCGTAGTGACATCATGTATTTCATGACTTTTTCTCTCGACTATAGATTGGTATTATATTTAACTCAGGGCATAGGTCAAGTTCCAAGAGTACTTTTCACCAATTTGAAAAATGAGAGTCTAGCACTCCACACACGGGCACGAGAAAACCACAAGCCTTGCTTGTGCCTTGTTGGTCTAGGTTTGAGTTTCTCTAATAAAAAAACAATCTCGACTTCAAGTTTCCCTATTTTAATGACAGTAAAAAAGTCATTCGATATTAGATTTTTCATGCCCTCCCTATCATGAGAATCATATAATATGGGTAGAGGTTTAAAAGATCTTAATTAGGTCACTAGGTGATGTCATTAGACGATGATTTTACATCCAACACCAAATTAATAAGTTCAGGTCATTACATAAAACTTTCTCGCGTTATCTGGATTTTGGATCTCACGAATTTGAAACTAGTACTGATCTCTCCGTTCTGTTTTGGATACTCAATTGGAAAAAAATGTGATTATTTGATGGTGGAAACCCCGACTAATAGACCATATGAAGTATCTAAAACATGACCGTCCTCTTTTCTAGATGGAGCATCTTAAACAGGTTGTACTCTTTTCTAGATGGATATCTTAAACAGGACAAACAAAGGGAGTATTAAAATATGCATTCATGTAGTGTGAGCTAGTCCGATTAGTACAATAAGAAAAAAAGAGTAGTTCACCACCTCCTCATTTAGCTAGCCACCCCCCTTAACACTAGAGGCGTTTTTTATCCACTCCAGCTATTACACCTGGAAATTTACCTTCATTGTGAGCCTTCGATCATCCGGATCAATGGCAGATGCGCATGCTATGTGCACTCAAGCGAAAAAAATAACTTTTTGCTAGAAAACAACTTTATAATAAAAAGTTATTTTTTTAGATTGCACGTATGATACATGTGTGCCGTCGATCGACATCCACGGATAAAAAACGCTTCCCTTCAACACTGGGTAAACCATGCGTGGTGAACCAAAGTAAAAAGAGTCGAGTCCCATGCCACCGAGTCACTCGGGTCTTTGCTCTCTTCATATTTGGTTACGTCATTACTGACGCATCAGACATTGAAGAATTGTTGATTGCCAAATCTGCAATCAAGAGTTGAGATTGAGATGAGGAGTCAGTGTCATAGTGTTCCCCTATTGTGGGATAGAACACGTGATCTAATTTATTGGATAGGCCCATCCTGGGGCTACGATGGCTCCATCCTTCCCTGTCTGGTCTGGACCGGCCAAGAAAATCAATCATTAATGGCCGACCCTGACCCTGACCCTGATCCTGAGCACTGTTGATTTAGCCAGTCAAGTGGAATGCCGGCGAATCCTAGTCGTTCATCGCGTAGGCTCCACCAACACAATGTGTGCAGTGTTTCCCTTTTAAGGAAGTTTTATATTAACTCTTTTAAATTTTTAAGGAAGTTGGGAGTCAACGGGCAGGCAAGATTTCCAATTAATGGTTTCCACAAAGTGGGCCACGCAAGAGCAATCGTCAAACATGTGAAGCCATGTGCAATCATGCAGCGCCAGAGTCACGTCGTGGAGTTTTTTCTTCATCTTTTTGACAAATGTAAGTCACAAAAGTAAATTTTTTTTTTTGAACGGCTATTTGGACCCCGATGATCTCCCATGTCTCCCGTTCCTTTCCTTCTCTACTCCCGTCCCCCAAGGTAAAAATAAGCAATCTTGATAATTTTCTCTTTACATATTTAATTACTCAAGTGTACCCCAAACCCCAAAATTACCAAACCCCTAACCTTAGTCCCTCTTTCTTTGAGCGCTTATGCAAACAACTCTTCTCCCAGCGTCGGCCCTCCTCAGCTCTTCTTCGCCACTTTCGTCGCCCTCTACAATTATGACTTATTGCATTGTGGCGGGGGCTAGTTCCCAAAAGATGCTGCCCACCAAGGAATTCCGTATCGGATTTCAGTAAAATATCGGTTGGCCTAAGAGATAAAATTTCGGAGATATTTGTAAAAAAATATCGGTAGTTAAAAATTATTTTTTGTCATATATTTTCACAATTTAACTTATAAAATGAGTTATATTAATTTAGACAAAGCATAGATTTCAAAAAATGCATATTAGGATTGGAAACAATGGGAAACTTATTTTTTTCCCTTTTTAAAAAAAAAAAATTTTTCCAAATTTTTTTTTGAAAATTTTTTTTTAAATAGCAAAATTTCGGTCCGAAACCGAAATTTCGCCGATATTATAAAATTTTTTAAAAAATGATATTTTGTCATTTCGATTTCTCGGGTGGGGCCCGAAATCGATATTTCGGCGAAATTTCGCCGATATGGAATTCCTTGCTGCCCACAAGTCCACTTCTCGATCTTGTTGTTTTTTTTAGTGGGAAGTGAACCCCGTTAAGGGTCTTTATATTGGCAGGGACTGGCATCATACTAACGGAGAGTGAACCCTGATGATTTTGGTTTATGCTATCGGGGAGTGGAAGGAAAACAATTCTCTATTTTTATAGGACAAAGGAGATTATTGGGGTCCAAATAGCCGTGTTATTTTTTTCTTTTGCTATTTTTGAACCGGTAAATAATCTAATGTAGATTGAATAACGAATTACCCCATCACATGCACGTTGGAGGGGGGGGGGGGGGGCATTTGCTAATTTTGAAC
The DNA here is from genome assembly GCA_039654745.1 of Houttuynia cordata. Lineage (NCBI taxonomy): Eukaryota > Viridiplantae > Streptophyta > Magnoliopsida > Piperales > Saururaceae > Houttuynia > Houttuynia cordata. The sequence goes on along the minus strand of CM077505.1, from coordinate 34,132,167 downwards.
CAGTAAATGATCTAATGTAGATTGAATAAAGAATTACCCCATCATATGCAGGTTCATGAGGATCTATTTAGGGGATGAAGGAGATTATTGCGGTCCAAATAGCCGTGTTATTTTCGTTTGCTAATTTTGAACCGGTAAATGATCTAATGTAGATTGAATAAAGAATTACCCCATCACATGCACGTTCATGAGGATCTATTGGTATGTAGAGAAAATTCAATCATTTAATGATGAATTCGTAATTTTTCAAATGCAACCATGTTTATGCGGACGGAGGGAGTAATGGGGGGACAATTTGGACATGAAATCTTGCCCCCCGCTGATTATTACTTGGTCCTAAGAGTAAAATAACTCATAAGAGTAAAATAGCTCATATGTGTTACAACTATATATTAACATATTAATATCTTGAACAAAGGGTATTTGGACCCCAATGAACTCCCATGTTCCCTACACCCCATCTATCTCTTACTATTTTTCTTAGTATCCCCCACCCTCAACACAACCCCTTCCATCTTCTTCCCTTCAACTAGGTTTGTTCCGTATAGCGGTGGAGGAACTCCGGTTGGTTCCGTCAGCCATCGACCTGCCTTCGATCATGTCTCTGCCTCCTCCTCCAAAAGGCGATGGATGCAGTCAACCCTATAGAGAGGTTACATTTGGTCAAGCGGCGTTGGCTAGCCATGGCCGGATGTGGCGGGTCTCCATTGCCAAGGCATATAGTTAGATTGAGGAAGGCTGCACAAAGGATTTTGGGAACTGATATTAGTCACTTTGCAAACAATGTAACGGGGTGCACTCCCAATATTCAAGAATCTAGTGAGAACTCGAGTGGGCCTCCTTGTGGGTAGAAGATTATGGGGAATGTTCGTCGGGAATTTACAAAACATCTAACGAGGAGAAGTCCTCGATAGAGGATTTTGGGGGCTTCTCCCTGACAAATATATTCATCTTATTTATATGAGAAACAAGGTGCACGTGAGAAATTTTTAGTATTGTTAATGGGGTGCAGGAGTAACGGGGGACAGAGGAGATTAATGGGGTCAAATTATCCATGTTCTAATATCTATTGAAGTTTTTTACTACCCCGTTCAAATTAATATATACATTTGGTTTTTGGAAATGAACTAGATCCAATGATCTAATGGTATGTAGAGCAAATTTAGTCATCTAATGGTGAATTCGTAATTTTTTAAATGCAACCATGTTTATGTGGACGGAGGAAGTAATGGGTGGACCATTTGGACATAAAATTGTCCCCCCGATTATTACTTGCGCCTGTTGTCCACATGCTAGTCCCAAGAGTAATATAACTCCTAAGAGTAAAGTAACTCCCATGTCTTGCAACTATAGGTTAACATGTTAATATCTTGAACATAGGGTATTTAGACCCGAATAAACTCCTATGTTCCCTACACCCCATCTATCTCCCACTATTTTTCTAAGTATCCCTCACCCTCAACACAGCTCCTTCCATCTTCTTCCCCTCAACTGGGTTTGTTCCGTATTGCACCGGAGCAAATCCGATAGGTTCCGTCCGCCACCGACCCGCCTTCGATCATGTCTCTACCTCCTCCGCCTCTTCCTCTTCTTGTTTGTTCTCCTCTCTATTTTCTTCCTCTTCTTGGGTTGATCGTGGCTAGTGCCTCCAAAAGGCAGTGTCTTTTGGCGATGGATGCAGCCAACCCTATAGAGAGAGGTCACATTTAGTCAAGCGGCATTGGCTAGCCATGGCCGGATGTGGCGGGCCTCCATCGCCAAGGCATATGGTTGGATGGAGAAAGGCTGCACAATTGATTTTGGGAATTGATCGTCGTCACTTTGCAAAAAATGTAGCGGGGTGCACTCTCCATATTAAAGAATCTAGTGAGAACTTGAGATGGGCATTTTTCTGGGTAGAAGATTACGGGGACTGTTCATAGAGAATTTACAAAACATCTAACAAGGAGCAGTTCTCGATGGAAAATTTTGGGGGCTTCTCCCCGACAAATGGATTCATCTCATTTATATGAAAAATAAGGTGCAAGTGAGAAATTTTCAATATTGTATATGAGGTGCATGAGTAATGGGGGACAAAGAAGATTAAAGGGGTTGAAATAGCCATGTTCTAATATCAATTGAAATTTTTTACTCCCCCGTTCAAATTAATTGATACATTTGGTTTTTAGAAATGAATTAGCTCCAATGATTTAATGGTATGTAGAGCAAATTTAGTCATCTAATGGTGAATTTGTAATTTGTCAAATGCAACCATATTTCTGTGGACATAGGGAGTAATGGGGGGACCATTTGGATATAAAATCCCCCTGATTATTATTTGCGCCTGCCACTTGTCCACTCCCTAGTCCCAAGAGTAAAATAACTCCTAAAACTAAATCAACTCTTATGCGTTTCAACTATACGTTAATATATTAATATTTTGAACATAGGGTATTTGGACCCGAATAAACTCCTATGTTCCCTACACCCCATCTATCTGCCACAATTTTTCTCAGTATCCCCAACCCTCAACACAACTCTTCCATCTTCTTCCCCTCAACTGGGTTTTGTTCCATATGGCGGTGGAGGAACTCCGGTAGGTTTCGTCCGTGATCGTTTAAAATTAAACATTTGCAAGTGCACAAGGCAATTGAGTACTACAGCGAGTATTAAGGGTTGTTGAAGCTCAGGGACAGATAAATACTTTACAAAATTCAAGAGAAAATTGCAGTTTGTTTAATTAATCTAGAGAAAACAATGAACTTTAACTACTTCTAAAGGATTTGAATCAACGTAGAGAATTACCAAGGTAATGAATCCACCACTAGACATGCAATTACTACTCTTGATTATTATTATGCACAAATTGACATGATATGGTAATTCGTGTTCTTGGTCGGACACACGAATTACTAATGAATTCACTAACATTCTTGGTCAGACACGAAACTTCATCCACTATTGTGTAATCAATCTTATCCTTAGTCGGGCATAGAATCAATCACAAACCTGTTCTTGGTTAGACACAAGAATTAAAAAGATCTAATTTCATTCATATCTATCAAGTCTATGGTCAAGCACTCAAAAGAAACTCATGAAATAGCATTAAACATGAATCATAATCAACTTTATTAAATAAAACTAACAAGAGCAGCAATACACATATCTAGGGCTTCATCTAGCCTTGACAAGGAATTTAGTTACACATAGAAAGAGAGAAAAGAACAACCTATTTTGATTGTTCCATTAGCATGGATCTCTTCTTCTTCTTTGGCTCCAAAAGACTCCTTCTCTTGCTTTTCTTTAGCCTCTAAAATAGTTCAAGATCTCCCCCTACGTTCTCCCTTAAAACCTATATATATATTTGAAGAGAAACCGCGAAGTCCCCTTCCATATCCGAGTCAAAATAGGCTTGATTTAAGTTTTACTGCAATAATCGATCGATCATTTTCTTTCGTTAATTCCTGCGTTAGCGCCAGTCGATCATTTCGTCTCACCTACCGATCGATCACTTTGATTTACTGATCGATCGCTTCTACTATATTGCACAAATTCAAAAACTCCAGTAGATACAATCGATCATTTTAAGTCCCGATCGATCGTTTCTTTCACTAACACTATTTCCCGACTCTAGCAATCGATCGTAGTTACTGTTCATAATTTTCAAATAGTTATAATTTTTTGCCACGAACTCCGAATTGTGCACGGTAGGTGGCGTTGGAAAGCTGATTTCTTGAAATTTAACATGAAGCTTGAATTAGTCCAATCCGAGATATGTACACGAAGTTATGAAGATTTAACCATTGAAGTCACTTTTCACCTCATTTCTGCATCTTACTCTTGTTTCCTACAAAAACCAAAAACTACATTAACGTAGCACTAATTCTAATCAAACACTAACATAAACATAAGCTTAGAAGATAATAAAATACATATTTCATGTGTAGATCAGTCTGCCACCAACCCGCCTTCGATCATGTCTCTATCTCCTCCTCCTCTTCTTCTTCCTCTTCTTCTTGTTCGTCCTCCTCCTCTCTATTTTCTTAATCTTCTTGGGCTGGTCGTGACTACTTCTTCCAAAAGGCGGTGTCATTTAGTACTGGATACAGCCAACCCAATAGAGACAGGTCACATTTGGTCAAGCGGCCTTGGCTAGCCATGGCCGGATGTGGCGGGCTTCCATGGCCAAGGCATATGGTTGGATGGAAAAAGGCTGCACAAAGGATTTTGAGAATTGATCGTCGTCACTTTGTAAACAATGTAACGAGGTGCACTCCTCATATTTAAGAATCCAGTGAGAACTCAAGATGGGCCTTCTTATGGGCAGAAGATTACGGGGACTGTTTGTTGGGAATTTACAAAGCAGCTAAAGGGAAGCCGTCCTCGATAGAGAATTTTGGGGGCTGCTCCCTGACAAAGAAAAACAAAGTGCAGGTGAGAAATTTTCAATATTAGGGTGCAGGAGTAACGGAGGACAAAAGAGATTAATGGGGTCGAATAGCCATGTTCTAATATCCATTGAAGTTTTTTACACCCCGGTTCAAAATAATAGATACATTTGTTTTTTGGAAATGAACTAGTTCCAATGATCTAATGGTTTTTAGAGCAAATTTAGTCATCTAATGGTGAATTAGTAATTTTTCAAATGCAGCCATTATTCTGTGGACGGAAGGAGTAATGGAGGGACCATTTGGACATAAAATTGTCCCCCCAATTATTATTTGTGCCTACCCACTTGTCCACTCCCTAGTCCCAAGAGTAAAATAACTTCTAAGAGTCAAGTAACTCTTATATTTTTGCGACTATACATTAACATGTTAATATTTTGAATTGAGGGTCTTTCGACCCCAATAAACTCTTATATTCCGTATACCCCTTCTATCTCCCACTTTTTCTCAGTATCCCTCACCCTCAACATAAACCCTTCCATTTTCTTCCCCAAAACTGGGTTTGTTCCTTATGGCGGTGGAGGAACTCCAGCAGGTTCCATCTGCCACTGACCCGCCTTTGATCATGCCTCTACCTCCTCCTCCTCCTCTTCTTCTTCTTCTTCTTCTTCTTCTTCCTCCTCCTCCTCCTCTCTATTTTCTTCCTCTTCTTGGGCCAGTCATGGCTAGTGCTTCCAAAAGGCAGTGTTTTTTTGGCAGTAGGCCCTATACGTACAGAGAGGTCACTTTTGGTTAAACGGCCTTGGCTAGCCATGGCTAGACATGGTGGGCCTCCATGGGCTAGGCATATAGTTGGATTGAGAAAGGCTCCAATGAGGATTTTGGGAACTGATCCTTGTCAGTTTGTAAACAATATAACGAGGTGCACTCCCCATATTCAAGAATCCAGTAAAAAGTCGAGATGTGCTTTCTTCTGGGTAGAAGATTACGGGGATTGTTCGTTGGGAATTTACAAAGCATCTAACGGGAGCAAATAATTCAACACAGTCGGGTAAAGTACCCTCCCGATTATACATATTTTTTTAACACCATTGACATGTATCATGAATTGATGAGATTACATCAACACGTTAGACTAGAAAAAAATTGGTAGAACAAGTGAACAAACCTTGGCCAGATGACATCGTCACTGGAAAACAACTGACTCTCAATCAGGTTCACTAAAATCTAGCTTTTTTGTTGTTTATTCACTACATAGCAATGTTCTAAAACTCAAGACTTGGACTCGACTCCATATGCCATGGAGTGGAGTCGACTCGGAGTCTTGATGGAGTCATAATGGAGTCATGTAGGTGAAAGTTGTCCATTTTTTAGGAGGATATAAAGCAAAATTACACTATAAATTTTATCATACATAAAAAAAATTATAGTAATTTTTTACAAATTAGCAAATAATACATGTCATTATAGTAGTTTTGCTTATATAAGGAGTAAAATAAGAGATTATGACATGGAGTTCCGGAGTTAAGCATTATTGGTTAGTAGATACCCTTTTTGATTTTGAACGAGGATGTAAATTCAGGGCAAAAACAAACTAAATTACATAACAAATTTATTTTTCTTGAGGCATGAATTGACTCATTGCTGTAAATAGTCATCATTCAATATGGAGAAATTAATCCTTGAGCTAAGAAACCAATGACAATTAATAAAAAATAATATACTACAAAATTTGAATAAATTTGAGAAAAATAAAACATTTAATACAATCTGTGAAATACCTTTTATGCAAGTTCGAAATTGCAGTTAGTATATGTAATACCTTTTAATACAATATACGTTGAAAAAATATATTTTCAACAGTATTTATCCGCCACTAAAGATTCTTTTGAGCAAAAATATTTAGCGACAGTTTGAAATCCATCGCCGATATTATTTTAGTGACTAAAGGCAATTTTTTGTTCCAAGCCACGAGTTTGTTTGACTCGGCGAGTTGACTCGGCGAGTCACTGGAGTCATAACCCGAATCATGCAAGTTTGAGTCAGCAGGCGAGTCTGACTTGTTTTGCAACTTTGCCGAGTTGACTTGGACGAGTCTATAGAGTCAAAACTGAGTTTTCATACTATGCTACTGAGTATGCACTAGAAACAGAAGTACACTAAGTTCTGAACAAGTCAAGGCAGTTATCCTTTCGGAACCCCTGGTCCCAAAACGTGAGATAGTATTCCTTGTAAGTGAAGCTCTTGCACATGGGCAGGTCCCCCTTGTCGACGAGATCACTCGCTGGTGCAATCACGGCATCAGACGCAGGGCAGTAGAAGGTGGGGATGGAGATTCTCTCCCCCTTGTTGTTCACAAGTGCCCTGTGGAGCACACTCTTGTATCGGCCATTGCTAATCACCTGCCAGAACACAAACATGCACACCATATACAAGTGTTTATACTAAGTTCACCATGCAGCTGATCAAAAGTATCAAGTACTTGAATCTGATCTAATTACCTGTATATGATCACCAATGTTGACAACAAAGGTCTTAGGGATCGGATTGACGGGTACCCAGGTTTTGTTTCTCAGGACCTGGAGCCCTGGGACATGGTCCTGCAGGAGGACAGTGAGGGCGTTGGGGTCAGTGTGGCCAGGGAGGCCGTAGGTCAGCTCCGGCTGTGGGCATGGTGGGTAGTAGTTCATGGCCATATGTTGGCCCTGCTTGCCTAAGGCCTTGACTATGCAGTCCTTGTCTAGCCCTAAACTCTCGGAGATGGCTTCTAGGAGCTTAAGTGCAAGAGCCCTAGCACTCTTGCAATACTCGCTGACTATGTCCCTGCAATATGATAATACAAGATTAGTTTTTTGGAAAGCACTATAACATTAAATAAACAGTTCATGAACATGTTAACATGTGCCCCAGTATAAAATCACCCGCCTACCCGTGTGTCCACGGTGCGGATGAATCTGGATTCGACAACTTGCGACCTAGCGCGCACCCACACATGAGCCATTATGCAGACTAACGGGACTCTAAGTTCATTGGATAGACTTTCATTTATTAGTTTGTTAATGATGATAGGGAGGGTATCTTTGTTTTGCGTGGTTAGTAGGTTTTTCATAAATTTCTTTATTCAACAACAAAAAAATCCTTTATATTTCAAAAACTATACTTAAAAAACTTTTGATGTTAAAAAAGCCGTTTATATAAGTATTCCTTGGCTGGCCGACTGAAAAAGTGGCCAGCCAAGGAATCGCGTTTATGGTGTGCTCGTTTATTTATTGTTGTTCTTTTTTATAGCTTTCACGTGTGAAGTTCTTTTATCTGATTTTGGGTGGTTCACAGGCAAGGTCAACTTTTTTGTGTGTGCTAAATTAACTTGAAGAATGTAATCACGTGCTTTTAGATTGTCGACCTGCATTAAAAAAAATAAAGTTTGTCGACCTATTTAATTTCCATTTTATGTACATTTATTTTGAATAGAAATGAAAGATATCATGCTAGAATCACACCGAAAAGAGAACCACTAGGAATGTCGTTTTGGTGAGACATGGGTAAGGCATTACTGCCTTTGACAGTATATAGACAAAATAACAATTAGTGTTGTTAATGTATTGTTTAAAACTATTATATTGCATTTGTTATTATACGTAGGCCTTCTGTGGGATGAAAGAAGTCCAATTATATATATATATATAGGGGAATTTATATAAAAAATTATGAAAAATTTTTTTTTTACCAAAATGTGGCACTGTAGCAAATATTTACCGAAATGGTGTTCTGACAAGCCACGCAGGCGCCCGCGTGGCACGGGCGCTTGCGTGGCTTTTTTTTAAAAAATTAACCCAAAAGGCGTCGGTTCAACCGACGCCTTTCGGGTTAAGAAGAAAGGCGTCGGTTGAACCGACGCCTCTTACTACCTTAACGAAATTCGTCCAATTTTAAACAGGTCGTCACTTCAACGATGCATATCTTTCTCATTTTTTATCCATTTTTGCCTATTTTTTTTTCATTCTTCCTTATTTTTAGTGCTCTTTCTAGTCATTATGATATCATGAAGATGTTGAGCCATCGCATACTATTTATCGTAGTTTTTGTTGTATTTTTTTCAATAAATAGTATATGATGGCTCAACATCTTTGTGATATCATGATGATCAGAAAGAGAAGTAAAAATAAGGAAGAATGAAAAAAAAATGGGCAAAAACGGATAAAAAATGAGAGAGATATGCACCATTGAAATTTGTCCCACTAAAATAGCTCAAAACAAGAGGCGTCAGTTCAACCGATAACTTCAACGATACATATCTCTCTCATTTTTTATCCGTTTTCACCCATTTTTTTTTCATTCTTCATTATTTTTAGTGCTCTTTCTGATCATCATGATATTACAAAAATGTTGAGCCATCATATATCATTTATCAAAAAAAATACCACAAAAACTACGATAAATATTATGCGATGGCTCAACATCTTCATGATATCATAATGACTAGAAAGAACACTAAAAATAAGGAAGAATAAAAAAAATGGGCAAAAATGGATTAAAAATAAGAAAGATATGCATCGTTGAAGTGACGGCCTGTTTAAAATTGGACGAATTTCGTTAAGGTAGTAAAAGGCGTCGGTTGAACCGACGCCTTTCTTCTTAACCCGAAAGGCGTCGGTTCTTGGGTTAATTTTTAAAAAAAAAGCCACGCAAGCGCCCGCGCCATGCGGGCGCCTGCGTGGCTTGTCAGAACACCATTTCGGTAAATATTTGCTACAGTGCCACATTTTGGTAAAAAAAAATTTTTCATGATTTTTTATATAAATTCCCCTTTTAATATATATATATATATATTAAAGAAAAATTTAATATGCTGTGGGGGATATTGATCAATATGAACCCCGGTGCATCGTGAGCATCGAGATCCGATGGCTCGCGTGTTTTGGGAGGATGACGGCCATAATGAAAATTAATTAACTACCCTGGCACACAAAACTTTTGCTTGTGGATATATATATGGAGTCTATCCTCCGTTTAGATTGGATATTCAAAATGAAGTAAAACTAATTAATGATTTCCAATTCAGACTTTAAATAGTTAAGTGTTTGGTTGAATTTTTTATATTCGGTATTTTGTATTTTCTTGTAGGTTATAACTCCTCTTAGACCTTGTTACGAATCTCCTTGATTTTTTCAACAACCGGTGAAAGTAGTGACCCAAACACCTAGAGCCTAAATCATTAGACCACAACTAGTGCCTGGATCGAGCTTAAACCCAAGAATTCTCCACCATAACGGAAATTGAAGGCCATCCTGCCTACAAGCTTGGGAGGAGAAATTATTCGGTTCCACCACATGGCCCAGGGAGACATCCGTTCAGTTTTTAACTCATGCCCATATCAAGCATGCAATAAAACGCAAGGTTTTAAAAATCGGACGAGACTGGACGATTCGACCCAGTTCAACCAGAGTCGGTAATTTTTTCGATCCAGGTCGATTGACCTAGTCAACCCAGTTTAACCTGCCCGATTGAACAAGGACGAACCGTCTGGGCCGGGCCGGTTATTAAAACCATGATCCGAACTCATGTCTAACACAATTTCTTCCATTACTTTTTCTTTGCAACATTCTTTTATTTTTTTTTAATTTTGGTAGAATATACTATGGTATATTCTTTTTTCTTTTTTTGACTTAAAATTATTTATTTTTTTATTTAAAAATTATTTTTTGTAATATAGTTGTTTTATTCATTAAATTACTATGCAAAATTTTTATATTATATAAAGGTTTGGAAAGGGAGAGGGGTTCCAATTTTTGTATTGATGATATAAGCAACTGGGTCGATCCGGGTTGACCCCCAGTTGAACCGGTTGTATCTACTCTGCAAGAATTTCGGGTCGATAACTGGTCAGGTTTTTAAAACCTTAATAAAACGAGCTAAACCTCCAATGGACCTCTTCACCACGCGTCCAATAAGACATAGTTCCAGATAATTTCTCGAGGGGACCTTGTTACTAATTTGTAAATAAAAAAACAAAATCAAGTAAAGCTATTGGTTTAAAAAACACCTTGAATGCTTATAGGCATGGGAAAACAAGGCACAAATGAGGCCATTTTCTACAAATTAATTAGGTAATTAGAAGTTATATCACTAGTATACCCAGTTTTAGTATAAGGGGTACTTTCGTCCTGTCGAGATAGAGTGGGGTCCGCACTTGTACTCCGAAAAATCATTGTACTCTTTGCTATGTCTGATGATGAAATCTTGGATGACGTCTATATGATGACGTTACTGACCATTAGTCACAAACGCCCACGTCCACGTCCGGTGGAAACCCTGCCACAAACGCCGACGTCCGGACAAAAATTGCTAAGCTCTCACAAGCTCACGTCTTCAGTCCTACGTCAGGTGGTGCGTCACTAGAAATTCGAATATAAAGAAAGAAAAAAAAGTAAATCCGCGCGGATTGTCTATCCAAACACCACCTTATTATCCCTTCAAATCTCAATTCATGACAAAACGTAAAAAAAATATGAGCCAGCGCGCATACTCGAAAATATGCACGACCATCCGGAGTCGCCGGACATACTCGAAAATATGCACGACCATCCGGAGTCGCCGGACATCGAGGCTTGGTTGCAGCGCAGGCAAGGAGTGACAATTGAAACTCGCCTGCCCCCTGTATCAAAGTCGGTTGTGCGGCTGGAGAGCACTTGGTGCAGTGTATATAAACATGACTTTTTATAAAAGCTAAAAAATGACTGTCTATTGCATATTGCAGAATTGTCATTCTTATCAACTTATACACGTCCTTGCAGAAGACGGCTTTAATTAATTCAGTGGATTGCGCATTGATTTGACATCGAACTACATCAGCTGGTAATGCTTCATGACCAGCGTAGATGTTGGTGAAGTTTCACTATCCTATCAATCAAATGTTATACTAGACAATATTGGATCAGTGCTGGAAAAAGAAGACAATTAGGCCTTCGTTTGGCAGGACCCTTGTAGGTTTGTCGACTTTCTACAACGAAAATTTGGAACTAGAGTTGATTGTTAGTTATCTTTAATTAACATACAACATCATAATTAGTAATAGAATATACCTGAATCCATAGCAAAAACGATGAGGAGAGGTTTCTCTCCTTTGCCTTAAACTTTCTGACGATCTCCTTCTTGAGATGGAATTACTATCGTCTGGTTATTCAACCGTGGGCGGAGAGAGGACCAACTCCTCTATTTATACTTAAGTAACCACGTCCATCAAGTAGTTATTACTTTCGTACCCTTAACCAATTAGAATTAGGATAACTAGTCTTGTAATTTCATTAGTTATCATGTGGGACCACTTAAGGGTAATTAGGGAATTACTTACATTCTCCCACTTGGTCCGAATGATAATTATCATAATAATAACAAGACAACATAAGGTGCACAAGATTATCCATTCAGATTGGTCACATAAGACTATAATTAAACAAACTATTAATACGAGTCATGGCGGTTCTATGTCTTTAGACGACACGGTCCCATCCATGTACCACAATATTAAATAATATGTTCAATATAGTATTTAAAAGAGGGAATCATAAGAGTCCACTTAATGTCTCTACAAATTGAGACTAATCCTGTCATAAATATTTATTTATTCACATCGATGCATAATATGGACAGGAAAAACAGAAACACGTTTATTGATATCAAAGTGTAATAGAGCAGAAACATCATCATAAGTAAAATTCGATTCATACCATTATGGATTAGTCTCAAGACCCATTCTATTGGCATGTTCGATAAAGGTCTTTGGAGGTAATCCTTTTGTTAATGGATCGGCAATTATAAAGTTAGTACTAATTTGCTCTATAAACACTCTTTGTTTCTGAACTTCTTCTTTAACAACAAGAAACTTTAATTCCATGTGCTTTGCTCCTTTAGAGTACTTGTCGTTTTTTGAGAAGATAACTGTTGCGGAGTTATCACAATAAATTTTCAGCGGCCGATCAATAGTGTCAACAATACCAAGCCCTGAAATAAAATTCCGCAACCATAAAGCTTGAAGTGTGGCTTCATAGCATGCCACAAATTCAGCCTCCATAGTGGATGAAGCAATGATAGATTCTTTTCCACTTTTCCATGATATGGCTCCTCCAGCAAGCATAAATAAGTAGCCAAATGTGGACTTTCGATCATCAAGACATCCAGCAAAATCAGAATCTGAGTAGCCAATAACCTCAAGATTCTCAGACCTCCTATATATGAGCATGTGATCTTTTGTTCCTTGCAAGTACCTCATTACTTTCTTTGCAGCTTTCCAGTGATCCAATCCAGGATCCTTTTGATATCTTCCTAGCATACCAGTAGCAAAACTGATATCTGGCCTTGTACAGGTTTGTGCATACATTAAACTTCCAACTGCATACAAATATGGAATTCCCTCCATCTCTTTCCGTTCCCATTCATTCTTTGGACATTGCATAAGGCTTAATTTATCCCCTTTCTGAATGGGAACTGGGCTTGATGAGCACTTTTCCATTCCAAATCTCTCTAAAATCTTTTCTATATAGGCTTTTTGAGACAAACCCAACATTCCACGTGAACGATCCCGGAATACTTCTATTCCAATCACGTATTTTGCCTCACCCATATCTTTCATTTCGAAATTTTTAGAGAGAAAGTCCTTGGTTTTAGACATTAATCCAAGGTTATTGCTTACAATTAATATATCATCGACATACAAAATCAAGAATATGAATTTAGATAAATACATCGATCAACGATGTTTTCTTTAAATCCAAAGGAAGTAATGGTATCATTAAACTTAAGGTACCATTGTGGGGAAGCTTGCTTAAGTCCATAAATTGATTTCTTAAGTTTGCAAGCTAAATGCTCTTTTCCTTCAATGGAGAATCCTTCAGTTTGGTCCATATAAACTTCCTCATCTAAACTTCCATTTAAGAAAGCTGTTTTCACATCCATTTGGTGGAGCTCTAAATCATAATGAGCAACCAACGCTAAAATAATTCTGAGTGAGTCCTTTTTGGATACAGGAGAGAATGTCTCTTTATAATCAAAGCCTTCTTTTTGAGTAAATCCTTTGGCCACAAGTCTAGCTTTATATCGTTCTATAGTACCCTTTGAGTCACGTTTGGTCTTAAAGATCCATTTGCAACCCACTTTCTTGTATCCTTTGGGTAATTCAACGAGTTCCCAGACTTCATTTTGGGCCATTGAATTTAACTCATCATTCATGGCTTCAATCCATTTTTCAGAATTAATACATTCCATGGCTTGTGAAAATGAAACCGGATCATTAGATGTCCCAATATCATAATCAGATTCTTGTAGATAAACCATATAATCATTAGAAATAACTGGCTTTCTGACCCTTTCAGATCTTCTTAAGGCTATTTGTGGTTCTTCTACTACTTGCTCATTGATGACAGTATCATTATGGAGTGTTGAAGGAACAATAAGTTGTGGCTCATTAATTTGTTGTTCTCGATTGACAGGACATACATCAATCATGGGAACAACAATTTGTTTAGAAGTTATAGGTAATGGGACATGCACCCTAACTTCTTTAATTGCCACATTTTGTGTTGTAGCACTCCCACTGATTTCACCATTTTCCAAGAATCTGGCATTACCGGTCTCAACAATTCTTGTACTATTGTTAGGACTGTAAAACCTATACCCTTTGGATTTTTCAGGGTAACCAATAAAGTAACCACTGATTGTTCTTGAGTCCAATTTCTTTTTATGTGGATTATAAATTCTCACTTCTGCTGGACAACCCCAAACATGCAGGTGTTTTAAACTGGGTTTCCTTCCAGTCCATAACTCAAATGGAGTCTTTGGAACTGCCTTACTAGGAACCCTATTTAACAAATAAACAGCAGTCTTAAGTGCATACATCCACATAGATAAGGGTAAAGTGGAATTACTCATCATACTCCTAACCATATCTATAAGAGTACGATTCCGCCTTTCAGCCACACCATTCTGCTGATGCGTTCCAGGCATAGTATATTGAGCACATATACCTTTGCTTTCAAGAAGTTTAGCAAATGGGCCTGGGTGTTGCCCTAATTCATCATATCGCCCATAATATTCACCACCTCTATCAGACCTTATGATTTTCACCTTTCTGTCTAATTGCCTTTCAACCTCAGTAATGTACACCTCAACGGCGTTCACTACTTCAGATTTATCATTTAATAAATAGACATAACCATAACGTGAAAAATCATCTATAAAGGTGATAAACTACTTTTCTCCACCAAAAGATGGAGCATCAAAGGGCCCACAAATATATGTATGGACAATTTCAAGAGGTTCCTTACTCCTTGTGGCACCTTTCTTTGTGTGTTTGGTTTGTTTGCCTTTAATACAATTCACACACACATTGAGATCAGTAAAATCAAGATTATAAAGAATCCCTTCTTTTACTAATCTCTCAATTCTTTCTCGGGAGATGTATCCCAACCTTCTATGCCACAAGTTTGAGGAATTTTCATTAATAAGGTTACGTTTAGCACCAACACAAGTATGTAGGGAAAGTAGTGAAGCAGCAAAGTAATCATCAAGATTAAGTCTATATAAGCCATCACATAAAATATCAGAACCAACACAAGAAGCATTCTTAAATAGGCTAAAATGCTTATTCCCAAACTTAAATGTGTATCCATCAACATCAAGTTTCGACAAAGAAACTAGATTTCTAGAAACTGGAGGAACATAAAGAGTTTCAAATAAATCTAAATGATGTCCACTATCGAGGAACAGCCGATAAGTGCCTATGGATTCAATGGGAACTTTATCCCGATTTCCCATGAATAGGAATTTCTCCTTTAGGTTTGTGGCTCGGGTTGTAAGAAATCCCTGCAAAGTGTTGGAAACATGAGTGGTAGCTCCAGAATCTACCCACCAAGTATTAGAAGGAACTTCAGTAAGGTTAGATTCAAAAACATAAGTTGAATCAATACCTTTCTTTTGGAACCAGTCTTTCCTTTTCTGGCAATCTTTCTGAAGGTGGCCAAACTTTCTACAGAAGAAGCACTTTATGCCCCTTTCCTTCTTATGATGGTTGTTTTTCAGGGTAGCATTATTCTTTTTAGGAGCCTTCCCTTTAGAGCTTTTAAACTTTCGCTGCTTACCTTTAACCTCTTGAGAAACCATGTGGATTGAGTTCTGTTCCAGTGCCTTAAGCCTTGACTCCTCTTGCACAAGCATATTGGCCAATTCATTTACATTCCATTTGTCTTTCATGGTATTGTAATTAATTTGAAATGGCCTATACTGAGGAGGTAAGGAATTTAAAATGAACTGGACAAGAAAGAACTCATCCACTGACATCCCCAATGATTTAAGCTGTGCTGCCAAATTTGTCATCTCAAGAACGTGCTCATGCATACCATGAGAACCATCATACTTCATCGTGGTTAGCTTAGCCATAAGAGTGCCTGCAAGTGACTTATCTGCAGACTTAAAACGTTCTTCAACTTTAGTGAGAAATACTTTGGCACTTTCAGTTGGAGGGAGTGTGGTCTTAATATTGTTTGCAATTGTCATTCGCATAAACATAAGGCTCAACCTGTTTGACCTTTCCCATGCATTAAATAATGCCTTATCTTCAGTGCTGCTAGTTTCAGTAATTGCAGCAGGTTTTTCAGTTCTAAGAGCGACATCAAGGTCCAAAACACCAAGGTTGAATTGGACTTGCTCTTTCCAGTCTGAAAAATTAAGGCCATGAAGCATGGGAATGGAAGAAGCATGGGAATGCAAGGAAATAGGAATTGATGCTGCAATTAAATAATCATGCTCAATACATTAGGCTATGAATTTGACATAATCAAGCACATGGATAATACATACATAAGGAACAACATAACTTTGATCTATCTTTGGGAATAATCTAATGTTATGCTATTCAACTATTATGGTGTTCCCTATCACCTGTAAGAATTATTAGCCAGGTGCACACATTAAGTTGGTTCGCTACCTTTGGGTATGCGTCACCTACCACTATACACGCCCTAATAATCCTGTTCAATTCAATGATCACTAGAAGATTGGTGCACCTTTGGGCCAGCCATAATATCTAGGAATCAATGAATTGCCATTTATAAAAGTTATTCTCATCACTAACACTAGGGAATGTGTTAGGACACAATAATTGACTCATTTCTATTGACATTCCAGTTAGGCCACTTTGGTGACAAACAAACTGTAACTTAATATAGAAATAAAGTCATGAGAAAAAAACTTTTGCTTACGCATGTATATAATACAAGAACATTCATTCATCATCATCATCATCATCAAAATACATAAGATAATTCATAAATAATACATAAAAAATACGTAGCGGAAGCATTATAATGACCCGACATAAACCACTTAAGGCCCCTTTCAATTTCCAATTTTTTTTTTATTAGACCAGACCGGTTGGGTCCGGTTTACTTTATAATTAAAGGCTAGTTCGGTTTAGCGGGTTATCCTCTTCATGAGGAACCCTAATTACAGCAGGCGGCGGCGATGAGAGCCACCGCCGCCGCCGCTTCCTCCATCAGCGGCCAAAAGCGCCACCGCCGGCTATTGCGACGGCGATCGCGATAGCGGCTGCGACGGCGATCGGGATTTGCAAGAGAAGCAGCGGCCATGCGGCGGCATCGAGTGGGTTCGAGCGCCGTCGCGACCAACGGCTTTGCCTCCGCCTCTTCTTTCTCATCGACGGCGGTGATGGCGATCGGAACCCACGGCGATGAGCGACAGCACGGCGTCACTGCTGCCGCCTCTATCTTCAGTCATGGCCGGCGTTAGGTGAGTTCGCGATCGCCTTCTTTCCTTTCACAGTCATGGCCGCCGCTGCCTTCGCGGCGGCGAAAAGACTTTTTTTTTTATAAGATCCGGCACAACCGTGGTGGTGGCGGCGATCGGAGTGCGACGGCATCGTAAGAGTCGTTCACGGATACGTCGCCGCCACGAGCGCCTCTATGGCGGCCGAAAGGGCCGCCCTTTCTGCCACGGCGAGGCCGGCGACGGCCAAAAGGCCGTCCTTTTATCTTCTGTCATGACGGCGGTCGCCGGCGTGCCGTGAAAACATCAGCATCCGGGTCAGCCATGGCGGCGAACGGAAAAGACAGATCTGTCACCGCCATGTTCAGGATCTGTTCCAACGGCCGGACTTGTCGTCGGCCGATATCAAACGATCTAACGTTTGTTCGTTGGCTCGATACCAATTGTTAGTTATCTTTAATTAACATACAACATCATAATTAGTAATAGAATATACCTGAATCCATAGCAAAAACGATGAGGAAAGGTTTCTCTCCCTTGCCTTAAACTTTTTGACGATCTCCTTCTTGAGATGGAATTACTATTGTCTGGTTATTCAACCGTGGGCGGAGAGAGGACCAACTCCTCTATTTATACTTAAGTAACCACGTCCATCAAGTGGTTATTACTTTCGTACTCTTAACCAATTAGAATTAGGATAACTAGTCTTGTAATTTTATTAGTTATCATGTGGGACCACTTAAGGGTAATTAGGGAATTACTTACAGTTAGGTCAACATGAATGCTCTCTTGTTAATGAGCTAATCAGGCTTGCTCATATATACCCCTCCCTCCGTCCAATGAAGCCTGTTTGCATTTGTTAAAACTGGATCTATCTGACTTTGCTCCCTCACAAATAAAAACACGAAAGAGGGGAGAAAACCCTATATTTTGCAAGGGCCTTGGAGTCCAATAAATTAGCTCATTTTCAAATGAAGACACGCTTCATTGGATGGAGGGAGTATAAGCTAAGGTCTTCTTTTTCCAACTTGATTATGCTTGATTCTTTTGGCTGTGGCTGATAGTTTGGGAAATTTTGAAAACGAGTATCCGATTTGTCAAAGAATTGGCAGATGGGGTTGGCGGATTTGAATTTTTTCTGTCAGTAAAATGCATGAATTGCCAACTTCATATTCTTTTGCTTCTGCTCTCGATTTGGTTGGTTTATAACACAAGGAGGAGAACAGTGTACCTAATGTAGGAGCTGAGAGCATGCATACTTTCTCATTTAGTTTTAATATTACTTTTATGTCCTTTCATAAAGATTTGTAGTCCTTTTTCTTTTACGTACATAATTTTAAGTTGTTTACTGCTTGGTTGATGACTTTTACACTGATTCAATCTATCGCTATCACTTTTAAATGTTTTATTACCTGCACTTAGTATCGCAAAGTACATAGAATAAGCAATGATTTGGGGAATATATATTTTCTTAATCTAGTTCAAGTTTTTTTATTAGGTTGTTGGGATAATTTAGGATTGATGATGTATCTTATAAAATCTGTTCCTCTCATGTTACTCCCTCAGCCTGGGATTATTATAACCATAAAGTTTTTCAAAGTGAACTAATTGTAGTTCATTTTGAAAAACCTTAATGGTGATAATTGATAATTCCAGATGGAGGCATGGAATGCCGTCTATCACCGATATATCGGTATCGGGCCCCACCCGATACATCGATACCACACAATTTCGTTTTTCAAGTTTTTTTTCCAAATATCGCTATTTAAAAAAAATATTCAAAAAAAAATATTTTGAAATTTTTTTTAAAATTTTTTTTTTTGAAAAAAAAGGGAAAAAAAGTTTGTTTCCCATCCTAATATGCATATTTTGAAATCTATGCTTTGTCTAAATTAGTATAACTCATTTTAGAAGTTAAATTGTAAAAATATATGATAAAAACTAGTTTTCGACCACTGATATTTTTTTACACAATATCTCCGATATTTCGTCTCTTTGGTCGACCGATATTTTACCAATATCCGATACGACATTCCATGGATGGAGGAGTATGTTATTATAAATTATCTTTTACAATCCTTTTTTTCTAACTTTATACAAATTGTCTATATACATCCACTCGAATGATCTCTGTCAAAATTTGAGCTTTGTGACAACAAATATGTCCTTAAATTCGATGAGAAATTCTTCTTTGACATATTTGGCCCAGTGGAGATTTTTTCATATTACCTAGCCAATGAGCACGGAATACTATATTACCTGGCTTTTTCGGGCTCATGTCATATAACCTAGTTTCGAGACCTGGTCTTCCCATTTTAGCCTCTCGCCCAATCTTTCATGTTTTACCCCGCCTTAAGCCGCACCCTATTTCATACAAGCTTTCCCCGCGGTGAAGATGTGGCGAGGAAGTTCCCTGTTAGAGGGAGAAGCTTATCGGTGGAGAGACAATATTTTGTGGCATTACACAAATATTTTTGGCAGGTTTATCATGTTAGACGACATCTTCTATCCGCGAGCTGGAAGAAGAAGCTTGCCAATGTGGCCCGGAGAATGAAAAAAATTAAACTTTTGTGTCGAGAAGTACTTGTGGCCGAGTGGTGAACCACTCTTTATAAATTCATCATCCATACAAGAAGGTGTATGAAGAAATATGAGATATCCTCATAGGGAAAAAGAGGAAAAAAAAAAAGAGAAGAACGCAAAAAGAATGAGCGAAAATGGATCAGAAATGAGGGATATGTGATGAGATTGAATCTTGCCCTCAAATCGTGTATTTAAATATACGATAACACTGCTATTGTGTCCTTGATAACACGATACCACTACTAATATGGCATTTCAGACTCATTGGCTAGGTAATATGGAAAAATCTCGACCCAATGGTATTTAAAGAATATGTTTTCATGACCCTAATGTAGTACATCACTACTACCTATATACTAAGTTAGAGCCACTTGCTAACGCAGTATATATGTATCCATATGTACTCATTTGTGTTTTATCCAATATGGTCACAGTCACTAGTCAAGCTATAGAGTTCCTAGTGAAAGCCCAATAATAGCTTTGGCTCATGCTTTTGGTTATTCTAGCCTATTGCGTTTGGGTCTTGAATTGGCCGTTTGTGGATGTTGTGGATAGTAGATTATATTCACGCCATCGTTACCTTGAATGATGGTTTTGTTGCTAAATATTGTTTTTGTTTGGTGCATGAAATTTTTTTTGCCTTATCATTGCCTTTGTCTTAGATATGGCCTTTAACCCTTTGATTTTAATCACATTCAACTGCTTTACCTCAGGAGGTACCAGGTGAATGAGGCTTAACGGTGGATTTTCTAGTTTTATCCACCCATCCATGTTCAGCCCCTAGCTAGATTGTGCCAAATCAAGCCCCAAGGCCTCGATGATTCATCTTTGCCCACCGTTCGAAAAAAAAAAAGCGAAAATACCTAAAAGAATAGGAAGTGGTTTTTGGGCAATCCAGCCTGGATTACCCTAAAATCCAGGCCGGATGAGCTGATTTTTTCAGAATCCAAAACGGCCCCTTAGTCATTTTGCAACTTGCGGCCCATTTGGCAGCCCTCGGAAAAATGGTATTCCAATTTGGCTTAATCAGTTAATCTGATTACTGAGTTTCTAGAGAGGGTTCTCCAACATTTGTTTAAACAATGCAAGGCCCATTTTGAGCCCAAGAGATATGTGCACTTGTTGGGGATTTCAGGCAAATACAGGGTAGTACGCAATGCATTTCCTTCATATTTTTTTTTGTGAGTATTGTCAAATAAGAAAAAATAATTGTTTCAATTACCTGACAAGCGACAACCAGTCATATGATGACAAAACGTGTCCCAAAAGCATCTATAGGGCGTGCTTAGCTAAAGAAGCGGCATCTTCTAAAGGCGCTTTGCCTTTTGTTAAAAGTCCAATGAAGCTGTAAGAGAAGCACTTTTCCTAACCCTCAAGAGGAGATTCTCCAAAAAAGAGACCTTTTAAGAAGCGCTTTGCCTTGCCAAAAGTGCCCTTGATATGAGACACGACTTGCATAAGCCATAAACCGCAAGCAATGAGATGAATTTAATGGCATGCATCAAACTAGGGACATGGATTAGTTATGAGAAGCATTCTGTCGTCGCGATAGTGCTCCTTGTTGAAGTTTGCTCCCAATCTTTACTTTGAAGAATCTCTCTCCTCCCATGTTTTGTGAACCACGTTCTGAGCCTCTACAAGGGCTCCAAGATCAAGGAGTTGTATCTTGATAGATAGACGAAAACATCACATAAGGCCATTGATTCTTGGGCTAAATTTGCCATAAACTTCAATGTCGACATGGATCCACTTTACCTTATATAACTAATTTTCTTCTCTGTGCGTTTGGATATAAAATACTTATATCACAAGATTTGGTAACATCTGTGAGTTTAGGAACAATTCAAGACCCTCTTGAAATGTCTAGACAAACCATCAATTACGGGAATCTTTTACGCCTAGAAATTCGAAACATGACATACCAGCACTAAACTTTAGGTGGGGATCGTTTAGGTGGGATTGATTGTTTCAAAGTAGTACTTTGCAAATATACAAGGTTATTGTAAATATGCAAGGTTGTCAAACCTCATGGATGGATTAAGATATTCTACCAAATTCGGAGAAAGAGTTTTTGTTCTTTGTTTAATCTAAAACTTCAATTAAATTGAGAGAAAACTATAGATGTAAATCAGCTAGGTTGTTAGAATCCACCCAATGAATTGTATTGCAAGTATTAATCATAGTAAAGACTTAATTCACATGTATGGATTAGATGCTCCTAGCAACAAGCTGAAATCGGTCCACAAAAATAATCTAGGAGTCGCGATGGTATATATTATCACAATTTCTACAACCCTTTCTACACTAAATTAAATTATTGCTACTCTTAAATTCATGTTATAAAATTGGTATGATCCATCATAAATTTATCATAAATCTCAATTAAAAGTATTATGAAAAACTACAACTACTAAGCTAAAAGCACTAGTGTGTAGTGGGTATCAACTCTAATTAATCATTTAATTCTTGGATATTAAATTGATAATAAAAAAGCTCCACTTTAATTAAAGTGCTTAATTGCACAATTAAAACATATAAGCAACTAAGACTTTACACAAGAATTAAACTAAAAAAACTTATTTATGAGTTTCATCTTAACTCTATGCTGGAAGATTTGCCGCTCATGGTCGAAGAAGCTCGAGAATAGTTGATGTTGGTCATTGAATTCTCTTTTTTTCTTCCTTGTGTTTCTAGACTCTAAAGATGGAATTGAGAACCTCTACTTCATGCTAAAAAGTCCTCCTAAATAAGTCTCCCTATTAGGGTCCAAATCAGCCCTGAAAAAGGAGTCCAAACTTTGCCAGACTGGTTCACAGCGTCATCAGCGTCCAATCGCTCATGTCTAGTTGTCGACCGCTGTTACTCTTGTCTTCTCAGTTCTGCACAGTACCTCCAACCGTCAACCAGACTTATCTAGCGGTCGGCTGCTACAACTGTTGCCTTCTTACGTGTTCAATTTTCTCGTAACTGTCGACCGAAAAGCTGCTGTAATGTTCCATTCTGCCCAAAGATTAACAACGTACAAGTTTAAGACATGTTAACACGAAAATCACATGAAGCCTTCAAAATGAGTATTTAACTTATTTCTAACATCCAAACTGAATTAACATCTAAAATCGACTAGAAAATCAAGTTAAAGGGTATACATGTACATATAAAATGTATTCATTAGGGACCACATGGGCCCACCCAAAGGTTTTTGCGGATCAGTGGCCCCCCATTCTTTTCTTTCTAGCTTCATCCTTGACCGGGCTCAAATAGTATTATGCAATTCAATTTTAGTTTAACCAGGAAAAAGAGAATAAACATGTTTCAGAAAGCATGCCCAACACGCTTGTATGCTTCGTGCAGGCTTCACATGATCTGGTGGTTCTCACCCTTACACACATTCAATGTACGTGTTTATTTGCAAGTCTCGTGTAAATATTGTTGGTTAAACTCTTATATAGTTTTTGTTGTTGAAGGGTTGAACTCTTATATGATACGCCATTTGAAATCTTTTGAAAGCTAGAACACCTTTGTTGCTGGCCTTCCACAAGCATCACCATCTGGCTGCCTCCTGTGGTTGGGATAAGACGGTTGCTTGCCGTGCAGCCACAGCCAAATCTATCTGCATATTATATAAGGAAAGATGATGACATTTTTTTTTCTGTTGTTGAAAGAAATAAGAATACCCTAAAATGAAACTTAATGGAAAGGGATGTGTGAACTCTAGGAGCTTTTTTTCCATTGAAAGGTCGTAGTTTATTTCCTTATCTAAAATTTCCAATTTTCTTTTTGATGAGATTTAACTTTTTAAAATTTAGTATAGTGGAAGGGAATTACAACATGGGACTCTTGTGGCTGGCCGAGTTACTTGTATGATTTTTTTATAGTAGTAATAGCTAATAAGATGCCCTAAAGAGGAGAAATTATTAGATGAAGAGGCGATTTGGCCGATCTACACTAATTTGCCAGTGTACTTGTGTTTTGTTCGTTGTTTGTTTTCTTGTCAAAATTCTTAGGCATCATCGAGGCCATATGATCCTCACACCTACCTCCATCTCTCACGAGTTACACGTTTTTTTGTTAGAATCCCAACAAAATGCTAAAAAGCATTTCAGTGAGGGTCGATTTTTTTGCAACACATAAGTGGGAGTTTGTTGCTTGGGAGTACCATGAGTTCCTGGCTTGTGGTGTAACAGTGTATCTGAACTGAAAATCTATGAAATAAAAAATGAAAAGATTAGACAATGCTACATGTGAAATGAACACTCTTTTTTCAATGAACACTCTCATCACACGCAGACAACGATCTTTTCTTAAGTAAGTATAGGATCACTCATATCCGAAGAAAAGTACGTTTTAATGATTGAAGGACCTTGCTAAATTGGTAAAGTTCTTTGTTTTAGCACCAGAAAACTGACAAAGTTGCTCTATTTAGAAGGCCAACCCATTCGTATAAAAAAAAGGCTAACCGATTGTTGAAGCTAACCGATTGTCGGCGCTTCCGTGCATTGTGTATAGCGGGTTCCTTATGTAATTCTGTTCTTAATCCTCAAGCTACTTAAGTAGGGTTTTTGATAAAAAAAAATCCAGCAGTGGTACACGGATGCTCTTGCAAATTTTGCACCGGATGATTATTCATGTTGCTGGCTGACCGTCATCCCCTTCCTATGAGAGAAATGCATGGTGGTGGGTATTTTTTTTCTTAAATGACTTAAAATGAGTTGTAGGTTAAAAATTTGTTGGTATTTTCTTAAATGAGTTATTAGGAAATTCATAGGCAGAGAATGAAGCATTCACAAATTAAAAAGTTCAGCTTTCACTCAAGTAGGCTGCGTGTGTATAAAAAAAAAAGAGGACGGTTAATAAGAGATCTGTCACGCCCCAAATTTCCAAGACCCAATTTACGCGGAAGCGTCAATCCAATGACGGTTATAGGGTAGGAAACTTGGGACGGACCGAATACTCGAGTCTACGCTTATCCCATTTAAATATTATGGGACTTGCAGGATCGTCTTGACTTAAATAACATTTACTTACAAAAAGTAGAATAACAGAAAGGAAATCTAAATATCTATTACAATATCTGAAAATGTCTTAACAACCACAAACAGAGTTTAACATAAAGCAAATGGCACGCAGGCCGCAAGTTCAAATGTTAAAATATAGCAAAACATAAGAGATGAGTCTTCTAAGCTCCAACATCAAACCATGCCGCTGGAAAACATCACTTCTGCTCCACCTTAAATCCTGCATCAGAGGATGCGTGAGTATTCCATAGGAAATACCCAGTAGGATACAGAAAACCCACACCGGAAAAATAAGAAAAGACTCCAAAGATGAATGGTTTAACAGACTCAGGTTCAACAAGGACTAAGATCACTTACCTGGAACCAACTGCCATTCAAGACGCATTAAGGTCAAAGATACTTCAAAGACTTTCATAAAGTAGTGAAGGTAAGATAATAAGCATTGGACAACCAAAGTGTCAAAGTACAATTTCTGCTCTCAAATCTTCATCAATACCAGAACATCCTAGAGGTTCTTCAGAGGAACCTTGCCATGCGTCTAGGGATGCTGGCCCCATCGGTGCTTACGAGCACAATGGGTGGAGATTGCAGACCTTCCGTAATGTCATACAATCTAAGCGCACGCGGTTGCCGTCATCGGCTGAACTACAGAGGTTCAATAAATCGGAGATCTCGCAAGATCTAGTAATGGCTTGTGAGCATACTATGATTCCGACTAAGAGCTTTAAATGCTACTTAGCGGAGAAACAATTCAACTAGCCCTATTGTCAAAAGGCTTAGAACAAGACTTTCTAAAGTTCCGACTCTTCATAGGAGTGAAAAGCATAAACCAAATCAAATTATGAATTAGTCTGGGAACTCAAGTGAGACCCGACTAAAAAGAGACACACCACATGATTTTCCAAAAGTTCAAGTTCGCTATCAACAAAGTTGTACCTAGCCCTAGAATTGATAATTCCCGACTTAGAATGACGCGTTTCAGGTAGACCACGTCAGAGACTTAGAATTCAAGCTTCGATTACTCTTGAGTCATAAATGGACCAAGAGAAGAACAAAAGGGACTATTATTATAAGACACCTTATTTGGCTCTAAGACCTTAAGGTTACTGTTCATAGAGTCTTATAAAATCATATTAGACTTGATTAGATTCTTCATTATCAATTATTCTCAAGCTTCTTAGGTTTATTATGATTTTAAGTCATTTAAAGTCAGAAACTGTGTTCTGTCCAAAACAGAACAGCTCTCTTTATCAGGTTACTACGTTCTGAACAATTTGATTAAATCTATGAAATTTTTATCTTAGATAGCCTATGATGTCTAGTTTCCAGATTGATAAATAACTTAATTTTATGATCACTGTATAATTAGTTATCATTTTTCTACTGAAGTCTGCCTGCGCAGGATTGCTCCTGGCCGAGACCAAGTTTCTATGTCATACATAATTTACTAATGTATAAAGTGTAATAACTCCTTATTAGTCTTTTTCATACATTAATCTAGTCTTTCTTAAGATTTTTACAGTGCCTTTATAGTTCCAAAATCTCAGTTTATGATTCCACTTTTCGTAATCTTTACTACCCGATTACTACAACACTTTCTTATCTCATTATTTAAGTGATACTATCATATAATCCCGGACAACATTAGATCTCAAATCACGCTGACAATAAAACGAACTGAAATCTCAGAGACAAGATCTTACAAGGGATAATCTTATAGTTATCATTCATTATACTATTACCCATTTAGTTGATATTATACAAGTAGTAATAGCTATGATAATACATATAGAACACGAAATACGGAAATACACCAAAGTGCCTAAAGATCAAATCTTTACTCAAGAGAGTGAGCATGGATATACTAATAGCATTATCACATGCGATCAAGATTTAACATAAAAATCCAAATCCAATTTTCATTGGTCAACATACGTAGAAATGATTGAGTTGAAATACAATAGAGTCATGAAACAAGAGAGAATATCAATTCTAGGATCGGCAATACAAATTCCAGAAATGAGTACTTAACATCAAGGCATCAACATTCAACAATTTATTTTATCAAAAAGAAGTGTAATGGGAAAAAGGCATCCTACTTGGTTGTAAATACCGAGACTTCCCGAGCACTCTTGAATTCGACAATGCCGCAGCAACACCACGCCGGTCGACCTTGCTTGGACCACCACGAACCACCACGGACCACCGCCGGAGTAAGGTTGCCGCCGGCCGGATAATGAGAGAGAGAGAGAGAGAGAGAGAGAGAGAGAAATGATCAAGGCTTTGAGCACTAAGCAAAACCATCCCCCTACTTGCCTATTTATAGACTTTTTGAACCATTCTCCACCATTGATCACTCCTTAATCCAATGGCTTAGATTTAGTAGAAAATTCCAGATTTTACCACTTTCAAGATGACTCTTGGGTTTACAAGGAATGAGTTAATGGGGGTCAATTAATGTTATCCATCAACCACTTCCATTAACCCATCTCTCAACCACCTCCACTAAGGCTAACCCGACCCAAGCACAAATGGGTTTGGGTTTGGGTTTCTCTTTTAGAATTTCCATTAATCACTACTAACCCACTTAAGAAATATCTAATTCATAATTTTTGCTTAATCTCAAATTAATTCTATTCCCACAAACTTCATACAAAAACCTATCCAATAATCTTAGGTCAAATGAAGCCAAACCAACAAGTCACGCCAACCATGAATCATATAATCCAATAAAATCTCCGATTAAGATCAATTCAAAAAAATCACAAATTTTACGGTGTTCGATCGATTCCGGCGGGAATTGAATTTTCAAAAGATTTTCGAAAATTTAAATAAATGCATACCGTTGAGCCAAGAAAATACTATAAAATTTACGGTCGTCACATCCTCCCCTCCTTAAAGAAAATTTCGTCCTCGAAATGCCGAAAATCAATCAACAAACAGTTGAGGGTAGGCTTTCTTCATCTCTTCTTCCGATTCCCATGTCATTTCCTCGGAGTGCTGGTTTTGCCACAAAACTTTCACCAATGGAATAGTCTTCTTCCGCAACACCTGATCCTTCTTGTCCAAAATCTTGATAGGTCTCATCGGAAAGGATAAATCTGCCTCTAGCTCCATTGTTGTATAGTCCAACACATGAGACTCATCCGGTACATACTTCCTTAGCATCGATACATGAAATGTATTGTGTACATCTGCCAGCTGTGGGGGTAAAGCCAATCTGTAGGCAACCGGCCCGACCCGCTCCAAGATCTCAAACGGTCCAACAAACCTCGGGCTCAGCTTCCCTTTCTTACCAAATCTCATAACTCCCTTTGATGGAGAAACTTTCAAGAATACCTTGTCGCCTTCCTGAAACTCCAAATCTCGTCTTCGGTTATCTGCATAACTCTTCTGTCTGCTCTGCGCTGTCTGTAGTCTTTGTCGAATCTGCTTTACCTTCTCTGCACAATACTGTACCAAATCTGACTTCAATACTTGACTTTCTCCGACCTCTGTCCAGCATGTAGGTGATCTACACGGTCTTCCATATAGAGCTTCAAATGGTGCCGTTCCAATGCTAGAGTGATAGCTGTTGTTGTAAGCAAATTCAATCAATGGTAGATGATCATCCCAGTTGCCCTTCCAGTCGATAGCACACGCTCGGAGCATGTCTTCCAAGGTTTGAATGGTTCTTTCTGACTGCCCATCGCTCTGCGGATGAAAAGCTGTGCTGAAACTGAGTTTAGTGCCCATCGCTTCTTGAATTCCTTTCCACGTCCTGGATGTAAATCTTGGATCTCGATCTGACACAATCGATATCGGCGTACCATGCAATCTCACTATCTCCCTGATATACAACTCTGCTAAACTCTCCGGATTCTGCTTCCATCTTATTGTTAGAAAATGAGCCGTCTTAGACAATCGATCAACGATCACCCAAATCGCATCCTTCTGTCTTTGAGTCTTCGGTAAGGCCACCACAAAATCCATTGTAATGTGGTCCTACTTCCATTGCGGAATCTCCAAAGGTTGTAACAATCCCGCTGGTCTCTGGTGTTCTGCCTTTACTTGCTGACAAGTCAAACATTTGGATACGAACTTTCCAATGTCTCGCTTCATTCCGTTCCACCAGAAGTTCCTCTTTAAATCTTGAAATAACTTAGTGCTTCCTGGATGAATTGCATACTGAGAGTTGTGCGCTTCACGAAGAAGTTCTTGTCTTAATTCCGCATCCTTCGGCACGACCAATCTTCTTTGAAATAAGATACTCTCGTTAGCTCCTCTTGTGAAATTTGGCTTTTCCAGCAGCTTTTGCATCTGAGGGTTACTCTTCTGCGCTTCCAGCACCTTCTCATAGATTGACGATCTCACCGAGATGTTTCCCAGAAATGAAGTTCTTTGAGTAGTTGGCCATTCCAGATTATACTTTCCCAAATCTTCCATCATACGCCATTCTTGCACCATCATAAGCGCCATGGTTCCCGTCTTCCTGCTTAGTGCATCTGCGACCACATTCGCCTTTCCTGGATGATAGTGAATAGAGAAGTCATAGTCCTTTAAGTACTCCAACCATCGCCTCTGTCTCATATTCAAATCCTTCTGAGAGAAGATATACTTCAGACTCTTGTGATCTGTGAATACTTCAAAGGTTTCACCATAAAGATAGTGCCTCCAAATCTTCAAAGCAAATACAACCGCCGCTAGCTCCAAATCGTGAGTTGGATAATTCTGCTCATGGATCTTCAGTTGTCTTGACGCATACGCCACTACATGACCGTTCTGCATCAATACGCAACCCAGACCGCATTTCGATGCATCGCTATAGATGACGAACCCTCCTGATCCTGATGGAAGTTTCAGAATCGGTGCAGAAGTCAGTCTCCTCTTCAGCTCCTGGAAACTTTTCTCACAATCAGCATTCCATATAAACTTCACTCCCTTCCTTGTTAACTTGGTCATTGGCAAGGCTAAGCTGGAGAATCCTTCGATAAATCTTCGATAATAACCTGCCAATCCCAAGAAGCTCCTGATCTCGGTCACGCTCTTTGGTTGCTCCCAATGAAGAATCGCTTCCACTTTTGCCGGATCTACTGAGACTCCATCCTTCGATATAACATGTCCCAAGAAGTTAACTTTATCTAACCAAAACTCGCACTTGCTATACTTGGCATACAATTGATTCTCTCGCAGAATTTGCAACACTTGCGCCAAATGCCTTCTGTGCTCCTCCTGATTTGTAGAGTAGACCAATATATCATCCACGAACACGATCACGAACTGATCCAACAACGCCTTAAAGATTCTGTTCATCAAGTCCATAAATGCTGCAGGGGCATTGGTCAGACCAAACGACATCACCAAGAATTCGTAATGTCCGTATCTGGTTCTGAAAGCTGTCTTTGAAATATCTTCTTCCTTGATCCTTAATTGATGGTATCCTGACCTCAAATCGATTCTTGAGAAAACTTTCGCTGACTGCAGTTGATCAAACAAGTCGTCGATCCTTGGTAACGGATACTTGTTCTTTATGGTTACTTGGTTCAGCATCCGGTAATCAATACATAACCTCATATATCCATCTTTCTTCTTTACGAACAAGACTGGTGCTCCCCATGGTGACACACTTGGACGAATCAACCGCTTCTCCAGTAACTCCTGAAGTTGTTCCTTCAATTCCTTCAACTCAGCAGGTGCCATCCGGTATGGTGCCTTCGATATTGGTGCTGTCCCCGGTATCAGCTCTATAGTGAAGTCAACATCCCGTCTTGGTGGCAAACCAGGCAACTCCTCCGGAAAGACATCGATGAATTCGTTTACTACCTCAATTTCTTCTATACTAGGGGTAGTTTTCTCGACTGATAGAACAGTCGCTAAAAAGGCTTTACAACCTTTAGCTACTAGCTTCTGCACTTTCATTGCAGAAATTAGACGATTATCTTTTCTCACTCGAATTCCCTGGAACAACAGTTCACTCTTCTCTGGAATTCTAAAATAAACTCTCTTCTTACTACAATCTACCGTAGCACCAAACTTAGCTAACCAATCCATACCGAGAATAACATCAAAATCAACCATATCAAGCAACACCAAATTAGCATGCAATACCACACCATCAATCACAACAGAGGATCCTTCCAGATACTCAGTAGCCACGACTGAGTCTCTGATAGGAGTAGAAATAGAGAGATCACACTCCAGTCTAGAAGGTTGCCGCTCTAGACTCACAGCAAACACCACAGAAATAAAGGATTTTGACGATCCTGGATCAATCAAAACCCTAGCCAATCTATCCAAAACAAGAAGAGTACCTTCGATCACGTCATCCGAAGTGTGAGCCTCTTCTGCCGAGGTCAAAGCGAAGACTCTGGCTTGGCCCTTCTTGCTAGTCTCCCCTCCTGGCTTCGAGTTACGGTTGGGGCAATGCGGCGAGATGTGTCCGACTTCGTTGCAGCTGT
The DNA here is from genome assembly GCA_039654745.1 of Houttuynia cordata. Taxonomy (NCBI): domain Eukaryota; kingdom Viridiplantae; phylum Streptophyta; class Magnoliopsida; order Piperales; family Saururaceae; genus Houttuynia; species Houttuynia cordata. The sequence goes on along the minus strand of CM077505.1, from coordinate 34,100,991 downwards.
AGCATCTTCGGGTGTCTTTCGGGCATGGCTTTCCAGCATGAGACTGCTGTCCACAAAATCTGCACTTGCCTCCGACATCCGAACCATTACCACTCTGGGGCTGACGGAAAGGAACCACTGCTTTGCTCTGACCATTGCCGCGATTCCCTTGAGGTTGGTACTTCAGTCGCTTGGCCTGATGATTGTTGAATATGCCACCATTCCCAAAACGCTTGAAACCAGAGTTCTTGGAGTTGTTTTCCGATCCTTTGCCAGATCCACTTTTGCGCTCTTGAGTCCTCTTATAATCGTCCTCCAGAATTGACGCTAATTCCACAGCTTTGGCCACCGTGGTTGGCTGAGAAACCAGAACCTTAGATCTTAGGCCGTCGCGCAAACCATCCACAAATCTTCTCGCCTTCACCAACTCATTAGGACAGGCGTCTGATGCAAAGCGCTGAAGCTGCTCGAACTTCGTCTCGTACTGAAGAACAGACATGGAACCTTGGACCAGTTCCAGAAACTCCTTCTCCTTTCTGCGCTGAATATGCGGAGGAAAATACTTCTTGTTGAAGACTTCTTTAAATTCTGTCCAAGAAATCTCTTGCACTGCTCCAAAGTTATTACGCTCTGCCGATTCCCACCAAAACACAGCTTCGCCGACAAAGAGATATGTCGCGAACACAACTCGTTCCTCTTCTGGTACCTTCATTCCTTTGAATAGCCGCTCCACCTCGACTATCCAACGCTCTGCCTTCTCCGGGTTATCTTCTCCAGAAAAAGCTGGTCCCGCTCTTTTGAACCTTTCAAGGGTTGGTGCCTTCACTTTAGGCGCACTGCTGCTGCTACCACCATTCCTTAGCTCCCTTGCTAATTCTCTTACTATGTCCGACAGATTCTGACTAGACGCCTCCTCTAGAGAGGGATTTGGCACAGCACCCGATCGCCTTCCTCGATTTCCAGCCGTCGCCATCTACTGCCAGGGAAAGAAGGAGAATTAGAACTTAACATCGATGCTTCATTTTAATTCATCCTCCAATCCATGACTCCTAATCGCAAACACACAAACACATGACGGAACACACAAGGCAAACACCACAAGCAAGATAACTTTAATTAATTCCACTAAGAGGTTACAGGATTCCACAAGATTCTAATCTTTTAAAGATTCCTATTTGAGTCCTTGAACACCACATCTCAAAGGTACTCGTCTAAAATCTCCAAGGATACATACATAGGTGCAAAAGATAGGTGATCTCCATACCAATCTATCTCCCATTCGGTCATGTGAGGCCACCTATAACCTAGGGATTTAAACCTAAGGTAAAGAGTATAAAAAAGATCTGAATCGTTTCTCGCACGAACGTAAACTGGATGTTCTAGAACTGTTCGATACTCCTGGTTGATCACGACCACATGCTCCTCTTCAGGGTCCTCCTCCGGGTCTTCTTCCGGATCTTCCTCTGGGTCTTCCTCCGGGTCTTCTTCTGGATCTTCCTCTTCTTCTACATCAATTAGGTAAGGCTCTTCCTCCGTTCCGTGACCCACGATCTCCAACTTCCAGTCGATCAACCATTGACGAGCTGCCTCCTGCTGGTCCTTCTCGTAGATCCGTCTGCTACGCTTTATCACCATGTCTAAAGAGAAGGGTTTATTAGTTTCTAGGTTCTCTCTTTCTAAGGTTTCAAATTCTAACACAAAGTTATTCTAATCTTTGTACTGTAATCAATTATTTAAGTCATTATGACGCTCTGATACCAAGCTGTCACGCCCCAAATTTCCAAGACCCAATTTACGCGGAAGCGTCAATCCAATGACGGTTATAGGGTAGGAAACTTGGGACGGACCGAATACTCGAGTCTACGCTTATCCCATTTAAATATTATGGGACTTGCAGGATCGTCTTGACTTAAATAACATTTACTTACAAAAAGTAGAATAACAGAAAAGAAATCTAAATATCTATTACAATATCTGAAAATGTCTTAACAACCACAAACAGAGTTTAACATAAAGCAAATGGCACGCAGGCCGCAAGTTCAAATGTTAAAATATAGCAAAACATAAGAGATGAGTCTTCTAAGCTCCAACATCAAACCATGCCGCTGGAAAACATCACTTCTGCTCCACCTTAAATCCTGCATCAGAGGATGCGTGAGTATTCCATAGGAAATACCCAGTAGGATACAGAAAACCCACACCGGAAAAATAAGAGAAGACTCCAAAGATGAATGGTTTAACAGACTCAGGTTCAACAAGGACTAAGATCACTTACCTGGAACCAACTGCCATTCAAGACGCATTAAGGTCAAAGATACTTCAAAGACTTTCATAAAGTAGTGAAGGTAAGATAATAAGCATTGGACAACCAAAGTGTCAAAGTACAATTTCTGCTCTCAAATCTTCATCAATACCAGAACATCCTAGAGGTTCTTCAGAGGAACCTTGCCATGCGTCTAGGGATGCTGGCCCCATCGGTGCTTACGGGCACAATGGGTGGAGATTGCAGACCTTCCGTAATGTCATACAATCTAAGCGCACGCGATTGCCGTCATCGGCTGAACTACAGAGGTTCAATAAATCGGAGATCTCGCAAGATCTAGCAATGGCTTGTGAGCATACTATGATTCCGACTAAGAGCTTTAAATGCTACTTAGCGGAGAAACAATTCAACTAGCCCTATTGTCAAAAGGCTTAGAACAAGACTTTCTAAAGTTCCGACTCTTCATAGGAGTGAAAAGCATAAACCAAATCAAATTATGAATTAGTCTGGGAACTCAAGTGAGACCCGACTAAAAAGAGACACACCACATGATTTTCCAAAAGTTCAAGTTCGCTATCAACAAAGTTGTACCTAGCCCTAGAATTGATAATTCCCGACTTAGAATGACGCGTTTCAGGTAGACCACGTCAGAGACTTAGAATTCAAGCTTCGATTACTCTTGAGTCATAAATGGACCAAGAGAAGAACAAAAGGGACTATTATTATAAGACACCTTATTTGGCTCTAAGACCTTAAGGTTACTGTTCATAGAGTCTTATAAAATCATATTAGACTTGATTAGATTCTTCATTATCAATTATTCTCAAGCTTCTTAGGTTTATTATGATTTTAAGTCATTTAAAGTCAGAAACTGTGTTCTGTCCAAAACAGAACAGCTCTCTTTATCAGGTTACTACGTTCTGAAAAATTTGATTAAATCTATGAAATTTTTATCTTAGATAGCCTATGATGTCTAGTTTCCAGATTGATAAAGAACTTAATTTTCTGATCACTGTATAATTAGTTATCATTTTTCTACTGAAGTCTGCCTGCGCAGGATTGCTCCTAGCCGAGACCAAGTTTCTATGATAATACATTTAGAACACGAAATACGGAAATACACCAAAGTGCCTAAAGATCAAATCTTTACTCAAGAGAGTGAGCATGGATATACAAATAGCATTATCACATGCGATCAAGATTTAACATAAAAATCCAAATCCAATTTTCATTGGTCAACATACGTAGAAATGATTGAGTTGAAATACAATAGAGTCATGAAACAAGAGGGAATATCAATTCTAGGATCGGCAATACAAATTCCAGAAATGAGTACTTAACATCAAGGCATCAACATTCAACAATTCATTTTATCAAAAAGAAGTGTAATGGGAAAAAGGCATCCTACTTGGTTGTAAATACCGAGACTTCCCGAGCACTCTTGAATTCGACAATGCCGCACCAACACCACGCCGGTCGACCTTGCTTGGACCACCACGAACCACCACGGACCACCGCCGGAGTAAGGTTGCCGCCGGCCGGATAATGAGAGAGAGAGAGAGAGAGAGAGAGAGAGAGAGAGAAATGCTCAAGGCTTTGAGCACTAAGCAAAACCACCCCCCTACTAGCCTATTTGTAGACTTTTTGAACCATTCTCCACCATTGATCACTCCTTAATCCAATGGCTTAGATTTAGTAGAAAATTCCAGATTTTACCACTTTCAAGATGACTCTTGGGTTTACAAGGAATGAGTTAATGGGGGTCAATTAATGTTATCCATCAACCACTTCCATTAACCCATCTCTCAACCACCTCCACTAAGGCTAACCCGACCCAAGCACAAATGGGTTTGGGTTTGGGTTTCTCTTTTAGAATTTCCATTAATCACTACTAACCCACTTAAGAAATATCTAATTCATAATTTTTGCTTAATCTCAAATTAATTCTATTCCCACAAACTTCATACAAAAACCTATCCAATAATCTTAGGTCAAATGAAGCCAAACCAACAAGTCACGCCAACCATGAATCATATAATCAAATAAAATCTCCGATTAAGATCAATTCAAAAAAATCACAAATTTTACGGTGTTCGATCGATTCCGGCGGGAATTGAATTTTCAAAAGATTTTCAAAAATTTAAATAAATGCATACCGTTGAGCCAAGAAAATACTATAAAATTTACGGTCGTCACAAGATCGTTCTCATATAAAGAGCATGAGGCCAATTTTTTGGTTCGTTGGATTCCGATGCAAGAGTGGGTAGCAAATCAGTATGTGAGTATCAAATTGGTAGGTAGGTGAATTCTTTGTAGCCGTCAGATTAAAATTTAACGGCGACGAATTAAATTGACCTCATATAAGCCAAATGAGAGCGATCTCATTTAAACTTTTTCCCAAAAAAATTGCATGTATATGATTTAATAAGATGACTTTCACCTTTCAATAATCAACCCATGTATTGCTTTCTCCTCTATATATTGATTCATGCCTTGAACCAGATCCACACCCCTCTCCATCTCTTGTACCTTCACAACCATGGCATCCCAACTTGACAGCCACAATGAAGATGACCACACTGCGTGCATCTCAGCCTTTCAGCTTGCCTTCCTTCCTGTCCTCTCCTTCGCTCTTAAAGCGGCCGTTGAGCTAGGAGTGTTCGATATCATTGCCCATGGCGGGCCAGGTGCCCAGCTCTCTGCTTCGGAGATCACCGCCCAACTTCCTACTTGCAGTTCACTCACTCCGGCCATGCTTGACAGGGTCCTTCATCTCCTTTCCAGCTTCTCTGTCATCAGCTGCTCCTATTCTGGCCATCCTGCTGAAGGCCGCCCCATGGTAGGACTGTATGGTTTGTTACCAGTTTCTAGCTACGTTGTGAGGGGGCAAGATGGGTCTTCTTTGGCTCCCCTCCTCCTTGCCGTCCAAGAAAAACCCTACACGGCACCTTTGTAAGACTTCCTTCATCACGTACTAGTGTATAATACTCACTCCAGGCATTTCTAAATTGATACCTTCACATAATTGGTCAATAAATATGTGGGTCCACATAAAAAGCCTAGGCTTTCTGAGTGAACGAGTCACCTTTCAATGTGGAGGCCTCTCGATCTCAACCTAGGGTCGCTGTTGGGCTGGCCATTGTCGCCGTCTCTGGAAGAATTAGAAAACAGTGTTATTTAATTTTGGTGCACATATTTTTCTAATTATCTCAATTAAAAGTGACATGAGGGAGTGTGTACAAAAGAATATAAGAAATCGAATTTACATAATATTTTTTGTTGTCGTTTTACTGATTTATCATCTGGTACTTGGAAAATTTTTCCTTTGTATATGCCAAAATCATCCCAAGTTTTATAGAGGTTTTGACACAAATTGACACCATTCATTGAAATAGAAGAAGTAGACCCTAACTATGACTTACATAGGCCGAAGATGTGTATTTGCCATTTATATCGCAGTGAAGTCCACATTCCCACTTACACTAAACCCTAACCGCAACTGACATGCGTATCTGCCACTTACATTGGAGTGATAAAGCGGGAGGAAGCTTAAGTGTGGGGGAGAAGAGGCAATTCCAGGTGCGCATTGGGGGCTTCACATGTGTGTAGGTCTACTTCTGGTATTTCGATGAACAGTGGTCTATTTTGGTTTTATGAATCTTTGATGCCTATTTGTGTCAAATCTGCAATTTTAAATCAAGGGAAATTCGATACATGCCATGAAACTTCCCATTTAACTGAAATTAGTTCATTTTCATTTTTTTTAAAACATTCAGTTCATTGTGAAAAATAAAATAGGACACAATATTGACAAAGGAATTATTGTATATAAACACTAGGGCTATTTACATATATTCAGCTCATGTGGTGATATTAACATATTCGCAGCATTTTTTGGGAAATAAGTAAATTTAATGACTACATCATAGAATTGGCCTGACAAAGTCCAATGATTGCGAAAAAGGCTAAAGATGTGTAAATTCCACTACGTTGACCTAAGCATATGTGATCCCTCATCTAACGTATACAAGTATAACATGTGCCTTCTACCTTATACTCGCTAATTAGGTGCAATTTGAAAGAAGCTGTGCTAGAAGGTGGAGTAGCATTTGACATGGTGCATGGCATAAAAGCATATCAGTATCCCGCGACAGATGCCAAGTTGAATACGATCTTCAATGAGGCCATGTCCGGCCCGACCAATGTCGTGATGAAGAAAGTTCTCGAGACTTATGAAGGATTTGAAGGCATCAAAGACTTGGTAGATGTAGGTGGAGGTGTAGGTGACACGCTCAAGTTGATCAAATCCAAGTACCCACAAATTCATGCTATCAATTTTGACCTGCCCCATGTTGTATCCAGTGCACCAGCTTATCCTGGTTTGGGCCATAGTTCCTTGCATATTTTCATATTATCCTTTATTGCAACTGTTCTTACATTTTTTGCCATGGCTTGCAGGGATAGAACATGTAGAAGGAGACATGTTTGTGAGTGTTCCTAAAGCAGAAGCCATACTCATGAAGGTACGTAGTATTTTTTTCCTGACGGATTGTAATAGAAGTAACTTGGGAATTGATGAACAGTCGTTCAATGTGGAGACATGTTAGAATTGCAGTGGATTCTTCACAATTGGGGCGATGAGATGTGTTTGAAGCTTCTGAAGAACTGCTTTGACTCGCTGCCAGAGCATGGCAAAGTGATTGTTATAGACTCGGTGGCACCTGAAACCCATGAGACCAATGTCACTTCCAATACCATCTTTGCAGCTGACGTGCTTATGATGGCCTTATTTCACGGAGGAAAAGAGAGGACATTCAAGGAATTCGAGGCTATGGCCAAGGAAGCTGGTTTTGCCGGAATTAAAGCTGTTTGCAATGTATATATCTTCACGGTTATGGAGTTCTACAAGAACGCACACTAATGATGGGTGGGAGTTCGAAGGCTTACAGAAACTGAATAATCCATGTGCTAGAGGGTAATCATGGTGATAAAGTAGTCGTCCTTTTTTTTGGATAACTATAAAAATAAGCATTTATAATATGTACGATAATGCCGAACTTGAAAAATTCCTTCGTCCCATTTTAATTCTCCTATCTGGTTTCTATTTTTTTGATAACTGGTAAAAAACACAGTGCATCCTGCACGTGCCACGAAAGAATTAAGAAAATCTGATCTGGTATAGGATTTATTATTGCTTTTTTTTTTTGTGAATGGGTGTTTTTTTATACAAATTGGTGACTGAAATGGTTTGAAATCTTTTGAATTCATTGGAAGATTTAGATCAAGAGTATATTGGAACATGACATAAATTGTCCGTTCCGCCTTTTTGCTTTTAATAGTTATATATATATATATATATATATATATATATATATATATATATATATATATATATATATATATATATATATATATATACTAATTGGTTTCATTTGGGAAAACCAAATAGAACAATTATTTTTGGACTGAGGGAGTACTTATATGCATGTTGCAAAAAGTTTCAACTGACAAAAATACCATTTTCTCCATCTTTTCCACCGGCTATTGGGGTGGCTCTGCCGGAGCCACCACCAAACCATCGTCAGAGACGCAATAGAATAGTGTCGAACCACCTAGAACCGCAGTTGGACCATTATTGGTGAACGGTCAGATTAAAAGGTTCATTGTTAATCAGATTTTGTTCCTTTTTGCTCTCAGTTCCAAAAACCCCATAAAGAGTTTGCCGAGGATCAGACACATGCTTTTCCTACGGATCCTACCCACTAGGCATCCAGACATGAGCCATATCCTTACAAACTTCCTCATCACATGTAGATAAAGATCACATCCTTTGTAGTGAAACTTGCCACAAAGTTCAGCTTTTCAGGAGATCATGCAAGCATAAAGCTATAATCAGAGCCGGCTTGATGCAATTTGAGGCCTAAGGCAAAGTTTTGTATGAGCCATTTTAAATGATTTATGAGTTCTTGTATATTTTGTTTGTTATCTACAAAAGCACTTATCAAGAGATCCTCTTTTAGAACTGATTTGTTTACTCTTCTTTTACTTTTTTGAATTTTTTCATGCCATGGATAATGTTTAAAGAGGACATATTTACTATTATTAACCACATTTCAAGAAAAACAAAGATTTTGATAATGAAATCTAATAAGAAATGAGAACAATATGAAATAACCAGAAAAGGTTAGTATATGCGTTGGCACATCCAAATACGCAACTGATTGATGTGTAATGGAAAATATGTGTGGTGCAGATCAATCGGGCACACAACCATTAGTGTGTGTCAGGCGCATATCAAAGACTCAATTTAATATAAAAATAGATAAATTAAAAATTATGCCAGTCTACAAGAATTAAAAGAGATGAGAGTCTCGTGATGTAAGATGAGAGGAATTTTGGCTGTCATATAAAGAGGGCATAGAAGTGTACGTAGTAGAGTTGGGGCTTGGGTGTGCTAGATTTAGGCAGCAAAGTGAAAACATATATGTTCATTGTATTTGTAATGAAAATAAACATATGAGATTCTATCATATCCACCGAGAGCAGAATCAAGTGGCAGACATTTGACAATAGACCATGTGATTTTAAGAATCACGTGATTTGTCTAAATCCTGCATTTGGCAACTCCTTTTTGGGTATGATTTGATTCTTCCCCAAAATCTCACCTCAGAATGACGTGATTCTGATTATAACTTAAAAGTGGGTCGCCCAAAATGGCAGGGCCGACCCTGTTATTTGCGAAATCACACGAGATTCTTTCAATGACATATCACCCCCCGAAATTCCTAGCCTCGACAGAGTGCGGAAAAAGTCCCATAAAAGAGTGTATGCCAGAAAGCCCGAGACATGACCGAATACTCAATCAATCCCGTCCATTACGCCATCTTAAAAGAATGTGTAATCGATACCAATCGTTCATTCATTCAATTACATCATCACGAAAGGATGTGTAATTGATATCCTTAATCAACATCATTAATAATGAAATAAGAATCTATAAAAGTAATTACAATATCCGATAATGAAAATCACTAAAACTTTTCGACACACAAGCCATAAGAATCACAACTGATTAAATAAGGATAAAAGATAACTTTAAGCTTTTCCAACTGCAGTCCTCAAACTTTTCCTTTAACTGCAACTTGCCCAGGTCTAATCTTCTTCACATCTGCATCAGAGGATGCATGAATATTCCGAAGAAATACCTAGCAGGATGCAAAAACCCACAAGAATAAAATATACAATATAGGATAAAGAATAGAGTTTAACATAAGACAATTGAATAATCAAGAATATTTGAACTGAGCATCAAGAATTCTACTACCAGAGGAATAATATCATTCATAAAGACTCCCAAACATCAACAGCGTAAGGAGAGAAGTTACCATATTTTAAAACTCCAAACATCAGAAGTGTAAGGAGAATATATCAATTTCTGCTCTCAGATTTTACCACTTATAAGTGGCTTCTTATCAGAATATCCTAGAGGTTCTCTCTTTGAAACCCGGTCATGCGTCTGGGGATACTAGCCCCATCAGTGCTTACGGACACAATAGGTGGAGACTGCAGACCTTCCGTAATATCTCAGAGGCTAAACGTACATATATGCCTCCCTTCGGGCAATAAAGAAACCATATTCCATAAATATCGGAGATCACGCTGGATCTAGCAATGACTCTCTGAGCATTTTATGATTCCACCACGGAGAGATCCTTGTAAAATCTCTAGTGGAGAAACAAGCAATATTTATCTAAGAAATTTTTCATAAGACATATGTCACAATGCTCTGAAATTCAAGGAATCATTTACCAGCGATTGACTCACCAAAGAAGTACCAATGAGATTTTCATATCTCAATCAGTAAATGGCTTGGAAAAAAGTATCAATGAGATCTTAATATCTCTATCAACATAAGACTCGCGAAAGAAGTATCAATGAGATTTCAACAACAACTGTGTTACACATGCATAGCCCTAGATAAGAACTCATGGAGAAAGGCTTGATTAAGAATTGCCTTCCAAGAAAACCCGAGTTAGGTCGTGAAGAGTATTAAGTTCCCATTTCAAAACAAGACTTGAATCAAACAGACTCAATAACAAGTTAACTGAACTTTCTCAAACAAATGGAAGACCATCGGTCAAACACTTGATGAAAGGACTTATGACTTAGACAAACTTTGCTGAAATTATTATCTAGAGTTTACTATCATTCAATAGATATGTCATATACTTAATTATACACAACCTGTGTTCAAGAGACACATGTTTAGATTCAAAAGATTAGAATACAGAATAATAGGGATTGAGGGTTCAGATTCCAAATGGAAGCTCGAACCGGATCAACAATACAGGCGGAGCTCAAAGGACTCATTAGATACTGACGTGCCCTGTGTTAACCCGTGATATTACTCTTTATAACTTCTCTGCTTCTACTGTATTTCTTTACTGACATGTCTTAGAAGATGTTTAGGATACATCATGTACTAAAATTATAATGTAATATCTTATATTAGTCACTTATTAGCAACTTAATGTCAAATGAGCTTACCCTTTATTGAGAGTTTTCCACTTGTTACTCACTGTGAAACAGTGTATGAAAGTCAATAACCCGTTTTAGGACAAACGAAGGTGAATCTACATTAGAATGATTAAAATTTTTGCCAGCATTTTTTTTCTTTTGGTGTTCATCATAAAACATTGTTTCTGCAAACTTTGGCAGTGTTTCTACAATAACTTTAACAGTGCTTCTACAATAACAAATCATGTGCTGTGTCACACATACTAATAAGTGTGTTGGCCATGAACTATTATATTCATCGCAAATTACTACAGTTACGACATGGTTCTATTATACTTGTCATAGTTCCATCATATTCAAAAAAGAATCCCTCTAGACAAGGGAAGGGAATCCCTCTACATCAAATCAAGACAGAAATTCTTTTCAAGTTGTTCACAAAGTAGAGCCGCAACACAAGGTAAAAATGTTTCCCAACAAAAATATAAAAACAATAATTCTCCAAGGCATACCATATATTGATACCACAATGTTTGGCACGAGAAATATGAGTATGACTAACAAAGTCCACACAACAATTTTTGCAATCCAGCCACCATGATGCCATGAATTACGTCTGTCATTCTGGTCATTAACCCCAACCATCAAAGCAGCAAACAATGCAAAAAAACAAGAAGTTTCCTAAACTCACACGAAACATTGCATTGATCTGGAACCATTCTTTTGAAGGAGTGTGGGAGAAAGTATTTACCTCTGTAAAGATAAGACATCCAACATTATTAGTTTTTGATAGAAGCTTAATTAAGCTGTTGGAAGAAACCATTAGAAGGAAATTTGTCCTGGTCATTCTGGTCCTTAACCCCAACCATAAAGATAAAAGCAACTAAGTTGTCAGCAAGGACAATGAACAATACCTAAATCATAGACATTAGCTAGAATTGCGACAGGTTCTCCCCCTGTAATTGTAAATAGGAATGAAAAAGTGAGTAGTATTATGAGATGGAGGGAGTATAAAATAAGCTTCCACAAACAAATCAGTATATCAGAAGGTCAAGCATTTCATAATCACCTGAAATAACATTTCGTCAACACTTCGCTCTACATGATCCATTTGTGATTGCTCTCCATGATTTGCATAAGAATTATATCCCTACATTGTAAGTTCCTTCAACAGTTAGAGTAATGAAGTAAAAATTTCCAATAGAAAGATTAAAGTGTGTACCTTATTTTGTGGACAAGTACCCGTGTAATGACCTATTTGTTGACAATTTCCGCACTTCCTCTTCTTTGGTTGAGATAGGATGTTTTGTTCTAGTCCAGCTTTTACCCTCCCGATTTTTTTTGGCGGCCCTTGGTTTTAATCTTAGATGGATCTCTTACTTTGATTGTTGGCATGTATAGTTTTCGGTTGGCACTTGCTTCTGATAGACTTGGAACTGTGTCTTCCATTTGAATGACAAATGATACTCTCACATCTTCTAGTTTATGGAAGAGCATCTTAAGTATAGGCATGGAAAGATTCTATTTATCTAAAGAAGTTAACCCCAAATCTCCAATCTTATATAAGATATCACGCATGCATATACCATATATGGCGTGACTGTGGATGTGCTAACTGATGAGACATTGCCGTTCATGGTTGCAAAAGTTGAATACTTAACAGCAATTCTCCAATGGTACAAGATGTATTTTTTGGGAAGATCTTGTACATTGTTTTGGAAAAAAAACCCGAAGTATGTGCCTATACAAAATGCCTTTCGAACAACTGCAATTTCCACAAGTTTTAGGCTCATTTTGGAATGTCACAATGTTAGATCTTCTTTCCACATCCTTGTTCACCTTATATATAGAAGTTTCACCTTTGCATTGAAGTGTGCTACACATGTAAGTTAATCCTTGCTTGAATTGTTCTTGAAATAAGGTAAATAAATTCCTTCTGTAAAATTTGCTTGCTTGGTCCTCCAATCGGTAACCTAAAATTAGTGTTGCTTTGGTATGCATTGACTTATGGTCTTCAAAAGCCTCATCTTCTCGTCAAGATACAACATCATTATCATATTGTTGGACGAACTCACTTAATAGAGTTTGTGCACTCATAAATCCATTAAAAAATGGGTTAATGTTTTCACTTCTTTGACTTGAAGTCATCCCAACAAAGAAATAGTCCTTAAGAAAGGCTTGAATCCAATGATAATCCAATTATGATGATCATTGTACATGGTTTGCAACCAACTGTCATTTGGAATTTCATATTTTTCCTTCAAGGTTGCCTATTGAGCTTCACATTCGTTAATGTTATCATTGTATACCAATTTGTCATAATCATCATTGAACTCCATATTTTTTTTATTTCAATTGATTTAGATGTATAAGTGCATTCCTTCCAATATGCCATGGACAAAATCGATATAGACAACTAGGGAAGACTGTTGCAATTGCCTTTCTCATTGCCACAACTTGGTCTGTGATGATCCCTTGTGGCATCTTATCCCACATAGATTTTAACAATGTTTTAAACACTTACGTGAATGTCTCCTCTGTTTCATCTGCAAATAAAGCACACCCAAATAAAGTAGATTATCGATGATGATTAACCCCAACTATTGGTGCAAATGGCATATTGAAAGAGTTTGTCCTATATGTCACATCAAATACAATAACATCCCCAAACTGTATATAGGCCCACCTTAATATATAATCCACCCAAAAAAGACTTCTCAATTGATTATTCTCATCAACCTCCGTTGCAGAAAAGAAACCATCTTCAACAGCATGCTTACGTTGGAAATATTCCACAATCCTCATACACTCTTGGCCAATATTATTCTTGTGTACTTTCCATAAATAGTTTCTACAATCTTAAGAAGAGATGCACATGTTATCCACACTACCACATGTAATATTTAATACCCTTGCAATTCTCGAAGGGCCAATACCACATTCATGAAATGCACTAATCAACTCTTTTGAAGTTAACGTAAGTTTTGTATGTGATTGGATCATTCCTACTTTGGATGGAGTTGCAAGTCTATGTGAATGTATGTCATGAAAATGCACCATTACCCATTTTCCCTTTCCATTTCTTTTAATAACCATATAGGCATTACATGGCTCTCGACTATCAGCATAATGTTTAACCTCTTTTCCTGCTTGCCGACGATCATTTGTTCTCTTATATCCTTTTTTTTCACATACAAATACCTTTTTGAAAATTACTCCACTCTTTTGAGATTTAACTGAACTGTTGTTTCTAATGCCAAAACCTCTTACTTTTACATATGCATTATAAAATCTATATGGCTCCTCCATAGAAGAAAACTCAATCCCCTCACATGGTACCATCCTCATATCAGTGTGGTCCTCACCCATACTAATTTCATTAGTCTCGTGAAATGCATTTTTTCATTGCCATCTAAACCCATTATAGATTCTTCACATCTATTTGCAGCTTCCATTTAACACCTGAGCAAACAAACCTTCACCATAAGGACAAATTTTAATGAGCATATTTGGCATCATTAAGCACAATCATGAAACTTAACTAGACTTAAACAAGAACTAGAAAACTCACAATTTGAAGATACATTACACTAAATCAGACTGTTAATATAAGACAGAATCAGACACTAAATCACAATTAGATCCAACATAGCATTTGATACTCCTTTGTCCTACTTTAGTGGTCCGATTTGGTTTATCAAAATTAAAGTTATTAAAGTTCATTTGAGAAACTAAATCAAACTGATGAAGCATGGACTAACATCTCAAACATGCATTTACCTTTGTCATAGACTAACGTCTCAGACATACATTTCCATAACAAAATGACCTCAACGCAGTTCCACATTAATTGTCCTAGTTGGCTTTCTAAAATGAAATTAACAACTAGAAAAAACCAACTGGGATTGGAGCGCATTACCTCAAAATTCCGACTTTCCACGGCAAGGGATGGCATGAGGCGAAACCAAAATGCAAAATTAAAGCTTTTACTAACCTGTGAGCGACTGTTAATGAGAAAGGAAGACAGGGGTAGAGTAGATGCTTGAGCAAAGAGGAGGGGGCAGCAATGCTCCATGGCCTCCGATGTCTCAGCCTCCTTTCTAGAAAAGTTGGAGTCTTTGAGCTCGAGGCAAGGGGGGCAAGGCCGGCGAGAGTGAGGGGGATTGAAGGAGAGGAGATGGGGGTCGATCAGTAGTGGGGTGAAAGGGAGAGGGCTAGTTGCAGGAGTCAGGGGGAGAGGCCCGACGAGGGTTATGGGGGAGGGTGATGGGGAGGGAGGAAGGCGACTGTCGGGGAAAGAGGGGAGTGGGTAACTAGGGTATATCCTCAACCCATCATATCCTCATCCTAAGGCCAATAACAAAACCGACTGGAGAGAGCTTCTGTCCAATCGGTTGTATATATATATATATATATATAGAGAGAGAGAGAGAGAGAGAGAGAGAGAGAGAATGGAAATGGTTATTATTCGTTATTACTGAGTAATTAACCTTCTTTTATTTTTATTTTTTATATAAACAAAGGAATATTTGATTAAATATTTATGAAAAGTGATAATATAAATCAACTCACTGTTATCCTAGATTAGCCATTGTCGATAGGTGTAGCTTAACTAATTTTATCTAGTAATATAATTAAGTATGTACTCTATAATTTGTTAAGAATTCCTAAAATTAAGGAATAAAGGAATTTTTTTACTATTTAGGGCAATTAAGGGGGGCGCCTAAAATTTAGAGAGAAGTTATAATTTATTATTGGATCCCTATAATTAAGGAACGAAATAGTTAAGAATTCTTAAAACTAAGCAATAAAGGAGGTTTAATGCTGATTATTAAAGATAATTAAGGGGGACACATAAAATGTAGAGAGAAAAATCCTAGTGAAATTATTAGATCCCTACAACTAAGAAAGGCAGTTAGTAAAGTTGGTATATAAATTTGGAGAGATAAGTCTATTTTACTAACAAAAGCATCAAAATGATACATGTACCCTTTCTGCTAATTCACAGCTCAACATCAACAAAAGGGCAGTACAAACTTTTCAATACATTTCTCATGACAGCTAAAATAACTGCCCCTGTCTTCCTCAATTGTTACTCTGTTTTCTTCACTGGATAACAGTCAGCCGCATCATAATGGGAGGTCCTCGGTTCTAGTCCTGCTGTATGCAATGAAACAACCCTACAGTTTGTGCCCCCTTTTGTGTGTTCACGTGCAAAGATTGATGGATGCTTGCATGTGCGGGAGAGTGTTAGAATATGATAAATCTAATCATAATCTAAATTCGACATTAATATTGTAGGACCACCAGAATTTATGGCATGAATGTGAGCCAATAAAGATGTCCTTATACTCAAGATCCAAGCCACAAGTTACATTCTTCCGAAACCCTGTGTCAAATCGTTTCTTACTAAAACTGATCTCTCAAATTTCACCATCAATGACCTTGGCTCTTTCTAGTTGAGGGCTCAGGATGATCTTCTTGTGCTAGAACAATCAATGGAAAAATGATAGATGTACCAATACGACCCAAGGAATTAAAGAAGAAATCAATCTTCTTTCCTTTTCTACCCTAGAAGACTCAACACAAGATTCTCACATGCTCATAGCTCTCCTTCAGCTTTGCACAAGTAGGACAAGTAGAGACAAGCACTAAAAACTTGGGGAACAAAAGCATATGAAGATTAAACCATTAAGTAAATTATAAAGTATAAGAGTGTTGGCATGAGACTATTAGTTCCAGGTTTATGAGCCATTTAATTCCATTCATCCACTATAGCATATTCATCAAACATGAATCAATACTAACCCACTCATCATTCGAAGAAAAGAACAAATTGATTAAGAAAAAAAAAGGATACAAGTTACAAAGGTACGAAGTATAAACAACTAGAGAGAGTTGGCATGAGCCACATAGTATATAAATTGCTATTTATGTAGCATACACACTATTCATTAAACATGAAACTATTTTAAATTCAAGATATCATAATGAGAGGAACAGATTATCTAAGAAGAAAAAAACGAAGAAACAAACAAAAGCAAAGACCAATCCCTTGTGCACAAGAACAGGGTACTCTGCCCAAAATACTCGTGGACCTTTCCCACCGACAAATTGAGCCGATGTTCATCCTCCAGTGAACTTCATTGAGTCGATGTTTCGGACTGTTGAAATTTTACTTGAAATTAAACTAAAATTAATTAAAATGAGGCAATCGATCGGCCATGATGATGCAATCGATCGTGTATGTGACTGTGATCGGTTCGATCGTGTTGAAACCGATCGATCGTATCTACTGTATTTTTCTGAAAGTTGTTTCGCGTTGGCACCGATCGATCGTGTTGAAACCGATCGATTGTATCTACTGGATTTTCAGAAACTATGCCGCATTTAAACCGATCGATCGGCTTATAATGAGATCGATCGACTATACGGTTACAGTCGTGAAAATGGCCGTTTCTCTGCGAAAAATTGCGTCTCTTCTTCCAGAATTGTCCCGAGAGAGTCCTGCAATATATTGAGAACGAAAATTTTCAGATATAGGTTACAGAAATAGAAAAGAACTCATTCTTCTTTTCTCTCAATTCTTGGTTCATCATTGAGCAATAGAATCTCCTTTGATCGTGATCCAGCCAGTTTGATTTGAAATGCACCTTTAAACTGACGGTGTGGTTCGTTGTATCTTGAGAATAGAATGCCATTGATTGCCTGTGCACGGAGGGCGACTTATCTGTTTCAAGGACAACGCATAGCGTGCCTCGAACCGGGTTTTAATCTCTTCTACTCTCTCTGGTATTTTCATATAATAGTTTGTCAATTGATTGTGAATAATTAGTAGTATTCTAGCCCTCTTTTATGTGACAATCCCAACAATCTTGAAACAGATAATTTGTTCTTGTTGATTGAATACTACTGCAATTATGAGTGTTGACAAATGATTGAAACATGAGAAATTTGATGGCAAAAATTTCATGCGATGGCAAACTAAGATGAAATTCTGGTTGACTCAATTGAACATATTCTATGTGATTTCTGATGCTATTGTGGATAAAACTGTCTTCGGAATCTGATATGACTGCTACTTCTTCTGATGTTGGAATTGTTAAGCCTGTTGATATTAATGAACTCAAACAAGATGATGAATTGTGCCATGGGCAAATTCTGAGTGTTTTAAGCAATGAGTTGTATGATCTGCATGTGAACACTAAATCTGCTAAAGAACTATGGGATACCCTTGATAAGAAATTTGGAAAGGAGCATGAAGGGGAAGAGAAATACGTCATAGGCGAGTATTTTGACTATAAGATGGTTGATAACAAATCTATTAGAAACCAGGTAGATGAAATACAAAATTTGGTAGCTAAAATCATTGGAAAAGGAATTTCCGTTGACGAAAAGCTCCAAGTTCTTGCGCTTATCGATAAACTACCAGCCTCATTGCAGGATTTCTAGATTAACTTGAAGCACAAGAGAGACGCAATGTCCGTTGATGATCTTATAGTGGCAATACAAATCGAAGAAAAGCATAGAGGTAAGATGAAAATCTTACAAGGCTCATCTTCTGGGGCCAAAGATAGTGCTCAAGTAAATGTTGTGGAAGGGAAACCGAAGTTTCATGGCAATAAGAAGAACAACAAGAAGTTTAAGAATCGTTCCTTCAAACCTGGTTCTAATATCCATAAGGACAAGAAGTCGAAGGTTTGCTGGGTCTGTGGGAAACCTGGACATTTTGCAAATAGGTGTAAAGAGAAGAAAGGCCAGGACCATAGTCATGGTGGGGCTGCATCTTCTCCTCAGCTTAACATGGTTATTTCAGATGACAGGTTAGTATTAACTAATTCTGAAATTAACTTGGCATGTAAATCTACCCATTGGTGGGTTGATACAGGGGAAACTGTTCACATCAGTGTTGATGTTTCTTCTTTTTCTTTCTATCAAGAAGTTAAGGATAGGACAGTGATGATGGGAAACTCCTCTGAGGCTAAAGTTTATGGAGTTGGAAATGTGGACATCCGGTTTACATCGGGGAACACGATGACTCTTCGTAATGTGTTGCATGTGCCTAGTGTGAGCAAGAACCTTGTTAGAGTGGAGTACTTCTTAGTCGAGAAGGATATAAATTAATGTTTGAGTTAAATAAATTTGTAATAACTAGACATGATAATTTTATTGGAAAAGGCTATGTGTGTGATGGCCTTTTTAAACTAAATTTGGTTACTTGTAAATGGAGGTTGAGAATCAAACTGAGAGGCAAAATAAAAGACTTAGGTCTGATCGTGGTGGGTAGTCTTGTTCCCTTGAATTTTGCAAATTTTCTGAAGATCAAAGAATAATACATGAGACCACAGCTCTTTACTCTCCTCAATCTCTCCTCAATCTAATGGTGTGGTAGAAAGAAAGAATACAACTTTCATAGACATGATTAATTCTATACTTTCCTCTTCGGGTTTACCGAAGAATTTATGGGGATAAACGATTCTTTCTGCGTGTGTGATCTTAAACCGTGTGCCTCATAAAGGATAAAATACAACCCTTTATGAATTAATGAAATGAAGAAAATCAAGCTTAAAGTTTATTAAGGTTTGGGGATGGCTTGCCAAAGTGAAAATCCCAAACGTGAAAATTGATCAGCTAGGTTCGAAAACATATGATGCAGTATTCATTGGTTATGCACAAAATAGTAGAGCATATATGTTTTTAGTAATTGAGTCTGATCTGCAGGATTATGCACCTAATACTATTAAGGAGTCCAATGATGCAATATTCTTTGAGAATGTATTTCCTGTGAGAGTATACCAATGCGGAGGTTAGGAGGTCATAAAAAAGATGATTCATCATCTTTTATTCCCAGAATTGAAGATTCGGATACCAATGCAGAGGTTAGGAGGTCTAAGAGAACCAGAATAGAGAAAAACTTTGGAGATAATTTTTATACTTTCATGGTGGAGAATGAGGATCCTTTGACTTTTAGTGAAGCTATATCGTCTAGCGAAGCTCCTTTATTGAAGGAGGCGATACAGAGTGAGATGGATTCAATCCTTGCACATGGGACATAGGTTCTAACGAATCTACCTCCAGGGATTAAACCCATTGGGTGCAAGTGGATTTTTAAAAGAAAATATTATCCTGATGGATCCATTGAAAAGTACAAAACTAAATTAGTGACTAAAGGTTATAGTCAAAAGGAAATTTTTAAAAGAAAATATTATCCTGATGGATCCATTGAAAAGTACAAAACTAGATTAGTGGCTAAAGGTTATAGTCAAAAGGAAGGTCAAGATTTCTTTGACACGTATTCTCCTGTGACCATGATAACTACAATTCGAGTGCTTATTGCATTGGCAGCTCATTATAACCTCGAGATCCATCAAATAGATGTCAAAACAGCATTTTTAAATAGTGAATTGGAGGAGGAAATATATATGGAGCAGCCTGAAGGTTTTGTAGTTCCCGGACAAGAAAGAAAAATATGTAAGTTAGTGAAATCTCTCTATGGGTTAAAACAGGCTCCTAAACAATGGTATCAAAAGTTTGATGATGTTCTTCTTTCAAATAATTTTATTGTGTGTACTTCTGATAAATGCTTATATTGGAAGTCTTTTAGTGATTGTTTTGTCATGTTATGTTTATATGTTGATGATATTTTATTGTTTGGTGATAATATGGATCATATCAATAAGGTTAAGAGTTTCCTTAACGAGAATTTTGATATAAAAGACTTGGGTATTGCCAAGGTCATACTAGGCTTGAAGATTGATAGGACTTCTAAAGGAATAGTTGTGAGTCAATCACACTATGTGGAGAAGATTCTAAAGAAGTATGATTACTTCTATAGAAAATTTATCAGTACGCCGTATGATTCAAGTGTAAGACTTAAGAAAAATTGTGGGGAGAGCGTGTCACAACTTAGATATTCACAGCTGATAGGAAGTTTGAGTTATCTAGCTAACTGCAGTAGACCGGATATATCCTATGCTGTGGGAAGACTAAGTAGATACACTAAGAGTCCTAATAAATCTCATTGGATTGCCATTGAGAGAGTGTTAAGATATGTGAAGGGAAATGTAAAATTTTGATTTACATTATTTCGGAGTCCCTGCTGTATTAGAAAGATACAGTGATACTGATTGGGCATCAGATTCTGATGAAACAAAGGCCACGAGTAGTTATATGTTTACACTTGTTGGTGGGGCAGTTGCATGGAAATCTTCTAAGCAAACTGTGATAACAAGATCTGCTATGGATGCTGAGTTAGTAGCTCTTGATAAGACTGAAGGAATGGCAGAATGGCTTAGCGATCTGTTAATAGATATACCTTGGTTGAATAAGCCAATTCCTAGAATTTTGAATCATTGTGATAGCCAATCAGCTCTTGATAAGGTTAAGAGTAAGAGTAAGATCTTCCAGACATATTGAACTAAGGTATAAAATCTTGCGCAAGTTGACTACCTCAAGAGTCATTACTTTAAGTTTCATACAATCAGCGGATAATTTGGCTGATTCATTTACGAAAGGATTGTCGGCAGGACAAGTCCTTAACTCATCTAGGGGAATGGAGCTGAAAGCCTATGATTAAGTCATCGTTAGTAGCAACCCAATCTCTCTGAATGGAGATCCCACGATGAAGATTCAATGGGTAACAACAAGGTAATGCATGACTTGGAGAGCACTATTTAAATATATTGTATGCTCTTTCTCGTATTAAGATGAGAGTGCTCTACTGCATATAAAATAGGTTGACGAAAGTCTTAATGAGGTCAAGGCCTAAATGGCAGGGTATTGTTATGCAGATTACCCTTGGAGATTGTCACTTATATGAGTGCCACTGAGGTCGCAGTTAAGGAGAACGAGGGTTTGTACTCTAATGTGCAACTCATGAAAAGATACAAGGTGCATGGCCATAAAGCGATACCCCGAATGATCTCGAAAAGGGAGTTACTCTAACTGTTAGGTTTGTCAAAGCTCTTGCTATACAGTTTAAGTTTAAGACTTTGTTCACTTCGAACTTGTGAGAGTGGCGGCTTACCAAACTAGGTGTAGGTTCAAACCCGCAAGGTACCTATTGCCGAAAACTTAGAGTACTATTGCTCAATGTCTCATTCATGTGTCATATGCATTTTAGTGTATAGGCTAGTTTAATATCAAGTCATAGTAGGGATTGTTGAAATTTGACTTGAAATTAAACTAAAATTAATTAAAATGAGGCGATCGATCGATCGTGTATGTGACTACGATCGATCGTGTTGAAACCGATCGATCGTATCTACTGTGTTTTTTTGAAAGTTATTTCGTGTTGGCACCGATCGATCGTATCTACTAGATTTTCAGAAACTGTGCAGCATTTAAACCGATCGATCGGCTTATAATGCGATCAATCGGCTATACGATTATAGCGTGAAAATGGCTGTTTCTCTGCGAAAAGTTGTGTCTCTTCTTCCAGAATCGTCCCGAGAGAGTCCTGCAGTATATTGAGAACGAAAATTCTTAGATATAGGTTACATAAACAGAAAAAAACTCATTCTTCTTCTCTTTCAATTCTTGGTCCATCATTGAGCAATAGAATCTCCTCTGATCGTGATCCAGTCAGTTTGATTTGAAGTGTACCTTTAAACTGACGGTGTGGTTCGTTGTATCACAGGAATGGAACACCATTGATTGCCTGTGCACGGAGGGCGGTGCATCTGTTTTAAGGACAACGCATAGTGTGCCTCGAACCGGGTTTTTATCTCTTCTACTCTCTCTGGTATTTTCATATAATAGTTTGTCAATTGATTGTGAATAATTAGTAGTATTCTAGCCCTCTTTTATGTTACAATCCCAACAGAGACGGCTGCTGTGATGAGGCAAGGTTCACGGCAAGGAATACGGCCACTGAAACGGGGACTATCGCCCCTCCCCTTGTTCTCAAAGATCCGCCGACAAATGATTGCCTGGATCAATTCCGGTGCGGGAGATGTGGAAGAGGAGGAAGACAAGGTTTTTTCCGAACAAGTATTGCCCTGGAGGTGAGCAATAAGGATGCAACTAAAAGGGTTCACGCTGGCAGATGTACCGGCGACGAGAGGGGGCAGTGGCATCGAGGACGCGGAGGTGGAGGGCGTCAAGGTCCTCGGTGGCAGAATTGTAAGAGGCAAGGGCATCCTCCGCCGATGCCATGGCTGAAGCTTAGGAAGTGGCAGGCATTTCGGTTGGGTGTAATCTTTTTCAAATCTTGAATTCAAAATTTGAACCCAGAAGAGTTTGAAAGGACGACTGATGTGCCATGATGTGAATGGTGCTGATGTTTATGAAACTCTTATAAGATTCTTATCATCATGGGGCTTGTGACAAGCCGCTTGTCTAAAAAGTTTAAATAAGGTACCAGGTTAATTTCAATTCGTGGCCATTGGATCTTGATCTGACGGTTATAAACAACTACATGGAACTCACATACTCATTGATTTAACATATTTATCTATCCACTGATTTGATACCCACCTTCATATCCGAATCTAACGATCCAAAAGATTGGCCTCATGCTCTTTATATGAAAACGATCTTATGTAAACCGAACATGAGGCCAATCTTTTGGGCCGAAAATGAAAATGGTTATTATTGTTTATTACTGAGTAACCTTCTTTTATTTTTTTTATATAAATAAAAGAATCTTTGATTAACTATTTATGGAAAGTGATAATATAAATCAATTCACTGTTATCCTGGATTAGCCATTGTTGATAGGTGTAGCTTAACTGATTTTATCTAGAAATATAATTATGTACTCTGTAATTTGTTAAAAATTCATAAAATTATAGAATAAAGGAGTTTTTTTACTAGTGAAATTATTAGATCCCTATAACTAAGAAACGCAGTTAGTAAAGATGGTATACACATTTGGAGAGATAAGCCCATAAAAGTAAGGGCAAATTGGGCATGCTAAAAATGGTCGTCGTCTAGTAGGAGTTCTTTAAATATAGAAAATATTCCAACTTTCTTTCTCGAAATGGAGTCAGTGATCACACGAGATGTTTAATTTAACGTGACACTTTGTCGGTGAGATCATCCGTTCCATAGTAAGAGTCCACATTTGAGAAAAGTTGACATTACAATTAATTTACTAACTCTTTTTAATTTATCTACCAATTGCCACAAGAAAAATATACTATGACGGAAAAAGTTAATATGAGTAGAAATTCATGCGCATTGGCATGAGCTGGGACGATCACAGCTGTTGGATTGAGATTTGACAGTGCACAAGTGGGCAGTGATTCAAACCTACCGGCCATTGTAATAACGCCAACCGGATTGAAAACTAACTGATCAGATCGTCTTGGCTCTCGCCGACACGGGTGAGCCTGAACTCATATAAATGGAATCCTAATATTACAAATGGGAAAAAATGTGATTATATTAATTTCAAATGAGACTATTACTATCGGACGAGGGAAGACATTTTACACATGGCAATGTACCACCGGTCAGACAACTTTATAAAGAGGTGATATGGCATCACTATAGATCATTTCCCTCGGAATCCACTCTCCATTGTCAATATTATCAAGCCGCCGCCACCACCACCACCATGGCTTCAAGTCTCAGCCAGGATGTACTCAACAGCAACAAAGACGATCAAGGCCCCTTCACATCCGCCCTCCAGCTGGTCTTCCTCCCTGCCCTGCCGGCAGCTATCAAGGCAGCCGTCGAGCTCGGACTGTTCGACATCATGGCCGGAGCCGGGCCCGAGGACCGGCTCTCGGCCTTTCAATTGGCCTCCAAGCTCCCTACGAGAAATTCCGATGCCCCGGCCATGCTTGAGCGGATCCTTCGTCTACTAGCCAGCTTCTCCATCGTTACAAGCTCGGTCTCCACCGATGATGAAGGCCGAGTGGAGAGACTCTATGGCTTGACACCCACCTCCTCATTTTATGTCAAGAGTGAAGATGGGATCTCTCTAGCTCCACTTCTTCTGCTGATCCAAGATAAGATATTTGCCGAGTCTTGGTAAGTCAGTATACATTATATTCTCTGTGAGATAGTCTTTCCCAATTCTTGGTCTGTTCAATCGGTATAATTTTTTTTAGAAAAACAAAAGATCTAATTAAATATTAGCGAATTCGCAATGAGGTAGGTTTCACACATTACATATAAATAGGAATCAAGTAGCTACCTAATTAATGAATTTGTATTTAATGATACCTCTGTAATAATGTAAAGTCAATCGTAACGATACTGCAGTCATTGCAGACATGCATAGTCTACGTACATGGTAGTACTCTTGAAAAGAGAGAATATCACCGCGTGAAAGTAACATCAAGTTAACTTATTGACTGGGATCTATACGGCATAGTCAACTAGTTCTAATAGTACTTATCAACACACTGAAACTGTTCTTGTTTAAATCCTTTCACAAGACTCCCTAATGCTATTTTTTTTTGTATCGTCTATTGCTATGGCTGACACTCTCTCTCTCACTCTCTCTCGGCCTTATCACAAAGTATCCCTAATTTTGTCCACTTGTCGGGTAGTTAGGAAGCAGGTAAAAATTGCAGTGGAAAGATCATCTGATTCTTTCCATGTGCACCACAATATCAGATCAAAGTACCAACGGCCATGTGGGGTGGGGCCAGAATTGAAAAGTGGTCACCAAAATATTTCCCCACAAAAAATAACCTATGTTTTCTTTCTCCAGGCATAACGAAAAGGGGTGTCACTATATGCAAGAAAAATGACAAAAATGCTCCTCTATTCACATCAAATTTTCATAACAACCCCTTCTCCCTCCCTTAGTATTTTGGCTGCCGGCCCCGCCCCTTCCCTTCTCCATTCTGGCTGCAATCAACGGTCTCTCACGACTAACCCTAGCCGTCAAAGGTCGTGACCGACTTAGTTGCAACCAGAAAAGCGAGGTGTGCAATGGTTGCCGCCAGGCGGCCACCACCCTCTTTTCTTCGTAAAAATAGACTTGTTATCGAGGGTTGTTTTGTTGTTTTGAAATAGTTGGTGGGAGAGGAGGAAGAAGAAGAAAAGAGAATAAGGGCATTTTTGTTTAGAAATGCAATATATCCTTATTGGCATAAAGCATCCTCTAACCCTTCACCTGCACCAAATTTTCTCGAAGAAAAAACATGTGACGGCATAAGTACTTTACCTTTTCTTTCATTCAATCTAAGGGTGTGTTTGGCAACTGATTCATAAAGAAGTAGAAGTAAGAATTCTTGGATTCTGCTTTTTAGGAATCTCATTGTGAATCATTTGTGTGTGGTTGCACACGGGAAAATGTAAAAGCACTTTAGGACTTAGATGGCATATCTCATGTTGACAGGGGCAGGCCATTTTTTCACGTATTTTCTCCCACAAACACGTGAAAAAAATGTGTGAATCTACTTTCCGGTGTGAATCTCCTCTCGGAGAAGATTGGGCATTCACCAATAAGTCTGGTTTCAACTTTCTCTTGGACTTAATGTCACTCTCCAGCGGAAAGTGTCAACTTGGTGAATCACGGTAACAAAACACACTACACTAAAAAATGCCTGAATTCAGCGCAAATCTTTGGTAGAAAGTCACTTTCCAGCATTGCTAAATGCACCCTAAAAGCACAGGATAGCAAATCCTGTTTTCTTTTTTCTGATTTCTATTTAAGCACATGAAAGGAAAGGTAGGTACTTTTTTTTTCTTTCCTTTTTTTTCTTAAAAAGATTTTTTCCTTATATTTTGTTTTCTTGCTAAACATACAAAATGAGGGCATACAATTAGAACTTGTTTACACTGTTTGTTCAGGCTCTTTATGAAGGATGCAATCTTAGAAGGTGGGGTGCCATTTGACAAGGCCCATGGGACGGACGCCTTCTAGTATCCAGGGACAGACCCCAGATTCAATAGGGTGTTTAATGAGGGCATGTCTGGCCAGACCACAATTGTTGTGAAGAAGGTTCTTGATACATACAAGGGTTTTGAAGATCTCAAGGAGTTGATGGATGTGGGGGGAGGTGTGGGAACTACTCTTAAGATGATCACTTCCAAGTACCCACGCATTCATGGGATCAACTTTGATTTGCCGCATGTTGTGGCTGATGCTCCTATTTATACAGGTTTAATAAATTGAATTCTCTATGCAGCTCTTGTAGGAGGGATGCTTAATCTGTGTGTTACAATTTACAAAAGGCTTTATCCATGAGCTTATGCACTCTTTCTTTTTTCTCCCCTCTTATTATGCCTCTCTTGTTCTTGGCTAGGTATAGAGCATGTTGGAGGGGACATGTTCGCGAGTGTTCCTTCAGCAGAGGCCATTTTCATGAAGGTAATTAGTTTTCCAGTGCTTCCGAAAAATAGTTCTAATGCTGAATACACTAAAAGTTTTACCGTCAATGCCCATGGAGAAGGATGACCACACTTGAAAAAACATTGGGGATGGGCAGGAGTCACTAGAGTCTGTTCAACCCAAAGATCTTGACTGTGAGAATAGGACCCAAAGGCCTTGGCAAAGTTCTTAATTGTTGTGGCACTGACTAATTAGAAATTCTTGAACTTATATTACAGTGGATCCTACATGACTGGAGTGATGAAAAGTGTCTGCAAGTTCTCAAGAACTGCTACCATTCGTTGCCTGAGTCGGGCAAAGTGATTATTGTGGACTCGGTCGCAACTTCATCCCCAGAAAGTGATGCCTCTTCATGTGCCATCTTCCTTACTGACATTCTAATGTTGAGCTTTAATCCTGGAGGAAAAGAAAGGACATTCGAAGAATTTTCGAACTTGGCCAAAGGAGCTGGTTTTGCTGGGATCAAATCAATTTGTAATGTGTACATTTACACGGTCATGGAATTCTACAAGTAGATGTACCTTCTTACTATAGACTTATTAATAAGCCTGCCCTGGAAAATCGTTGCCATTGGACATCTTAAATAATTAGGGATTGCAATTGAGCACTTGATGCATGATTGGAGCTTGCATTGTAAGAATATGATAAATGTAATGATAATCTGTTTCCTAACAACTCAAACTTTTGAAAAAACAATGGTTAGTTAAGATGGTATCAAAGCTCAATGCTATGGGAGGTCCTCGGTTCTAGTCCTGCTGTATTAAATGAAACACCCCTACAGTTTGTGGCCCCCTTTTGTGTGTTCATGTGCAAAGCTTGATGGATGCTTGCATGTGCGAGAGAGTGTTAGAATATGATAAATCTAATCATAATCTAAATTCGACTATTAATATTGTAGGACGAAGGGAGTATAATTTGTCATCTCTTGATGGAAGAAATTGTTCATAAAAGGTATCGGTCGAAAATTCCACTGCATGTTCCATTGTTGCAACAAGAAGGCATATGTGACGAACGAGTGGAACAAGGACCACAGTTATTCCTTTCTTTAGCTTCAGTTTTTTGCAGTACTGGAGGCTGTGAATGGTAATCTGCTAGATGATACAACCAGCTTAGCCATATTAATCACTAGGCATGACGAAAGACTGACCAAGCCTACCATAAGAAAAAAAATAAGAAAAATTAAAGAGTTACCTTCAAAGTCCAAATAGACAACTTTATAAACAGCTTATCTCTATCTTCTCTATAATTCATGCCCTGATCAGAATCCACTCTCCATAGTCAATATTATCAAACCACCACCATCACCATGGCCTCAACTCTCAGCCAGCACATACTTAATGGCAACAAAGATGACCAAGGTCCTTGCACTTCGTCTCTCCACCTGACCTTACTTCCTGACCTGCCAGCAGCCCTCAAGGCTGCCGCTGAGCTTGGACTGTTCGATATCATCGCCGAAGCCGGGCCCCATTCCCGACTTTCGGCCTCCAATGTGGCTTTGAAGCTTCCAACCCGCAATGCAGAGTTGAGGCTGGCAATGCTTTACTTTGGTAATATATGCCCCGGCAATGCTTGATCGGATCCTTCGCCTCCTTGCCAGTTTCTCCATCCTCACATGCTCTGACTCCACCGGTGATGATGGCTGTAATAGAATTCTACAAGTAGATGTAAAGGATCTTCTTGTCCTTTTTCTTCCGCTATTGACTTCTTAATAAGCCGTCCCTGGAAACACATTGTGAGTCCATGATTTAGCTACACGAAACTCACGTACCCCTGATGTGACACATGATTTGATATCCACGCTTGGATCGGAATCTAATGACCCAAATGATTGGTCTCATGCTCGTTTTATATGAGAGCGGTCTCATGTAAACCGTCTTTTATATATATATATATATATAGGGAAAAGTTTAAATGAGATCGCTCTCATATTGCTTATATGAGGCCACTTTGAATCGTAGCCATTGGATCTTGATCTGACGGCTATAAATATCTATAATGATCTCACCCACTCCTTGATGTGACACACTCACCTACCCACTGATTTGATATCCACCCTCCAATCGGAATCTAACGGCTATAAAGATTGGCCTCATGCTCCTTATATGAGAACGATCTCATGTAAACTCATCCCATATATATATATATATATATATATCAGCGATGCTGACCACAGAAATATTGGACATATTTAGAAGTTTGCCTAAAAAGAGATATACATAATTAAGGTGCATTTGGAAACTGATAGTGAAAGGTAAAAAGAAATTGCCAGGCTGAAAATAATAAGGTGATTTGTAGGTAATTTTTCTAATTGTAGAAAACCCGTTTGAGAACCTGAAACTAATCATATTTTCAGTATTTCACCATCAGCCTTGCTCTTGATTGGTGACTTACATTTGAGAATAAAAAAAAATCAAGTGTGATTTATGTTTGGCAAAGCCGGAGAAAAATTTATGTTTTAAACGATGGCAGCGACGGCGGGTGGTCGGTGGCCGACGGTGATGGTGGGTGGTGCCAGCTGTGGGCAGTGGCGGTGGCAGAGGTGACGAAGAAAAAATTTTCAGGCTGATGCTCATTCGAATGAAAATTATCATTTTCACCTTTTTCAAGGGTGATTTACTGATTTTTTTTCTTCTTTCACTGTCAGGAGTGGAAATTGTCCATTTCAATTTCCAAATGCACTAATAGCTTATATATAAAAATTTGTGATTTTTTTCACCTATCACCATCAGCAGCTCCTATGAGGAAAATCAGTAAACAAACACTAGGCTGAAAGAGCCTGATTTTTTTTAGCAAATTAGTAGCCAAACATAGCCATAGGCGTGTTTGGCAATCACTTTTAATTTTGTCGAAAAGCTGGTTTTTTGATAAAATCGTTTTTGTTATAGGAAAGTAAAAGTATGACCCATCTGCCAATGCACCACCCCCGCCCCCAAAAGCCTTTTTTTTAAAACTCAATCTCTAAAACTTGTTTCAATTGGCATATTTTGGATAAAGGTTCTGTATGAAAATTTTACCCTTTAATAAAAGAAAGAAGGAATGAACCGCCACCCTCTATTTGATTAGGGGCAAGTGGAATCATTTCCACATCCCTCCCCACTTAAAAACCGTTTTTGTAAAAATCTAAAAAGTCGTTTTTATAAAAATATAAAAAACCGTTGTTAGACCAAGTTCAAAAAAAAATTACTTTTGTATAAAATCTGCCTCCCAAACACGATTTTGCACTAAAATGGCATCCTGCAAAAGCAGCTTTGCACCCATAGTATCGTTTATCGTTCACTACACCGATACTGATATATCGGCAACATGGCATTCCATGGTCCCTAGTGTACCTCTATTTCCATTGTAATAAAAATCTTAAGTGAGATTATCTCAACTACGGTTAAGCCAGAATATCATTCTATTAAAAATATGATTAAGGGGCATCCATGTTTTTTTCATATCATTCTATATTGTAGCATTCATATTTTTTTCATATTCAGCTGAAACACCTCAGGTTGTGTTTCACGCTGGATATGGAAAAAACATTGATGCTACAGTGGATCTGAAAAATCCACTGTAGATATTTGCTTATAATCACACCCCAAATGGCCCCTAAGCCGTGATAAAGGACGTGATTAAGGAAGGTTAAGGCTTCATCTACTGGATAGTTCTCTTAATCTAAGGTAATTTCAGTTGTAGCTGTCACGCCCCGAAATCCCATACCTCGATCGAAGTGCGGAAGCCAATCAATGATATACATTTGGAGGTAGAGAATCTCGGGCGCGAGACCGAACAGTCGATTTCACCACCAATTACGATCATCTCAAAAGGATGTGTAATCGGTCATGCCCATACTCAGTGCAATACAAATACAAACATTAATGAATACTATGGAATGGAAGTTTACTTAATAATACTGATAATATTGATAATCCAATTAAGAAAGTCAAATCAAATAAACCTATAAATCTATGGCACACAATTGCCATTAAATGTCATAAGCATCAAATAAGCAAAGCAAATAATATAAACTCTAAGTCTTCACGGCTCCTGCGACCGCTTCACTACTGCAACTTCCTGATCTCAAATTCCATTTGCGCCTGCATCAGAGGATGCATGAGTATTTCATAGAAACACTCAGTAGGATGTAAAAACCCACTGAATTAGGACAAACAATATGAATAGGATAAGAATAACAAAGGTTTATGAAGATGCCGCAACATCGGGACTAAACCAAGGATTTATACACCTGAAAGGTTAGTCGATAATAATTCCAACCCGCAAGTAGGGAAAACAACAATAAGGCTCCTACTACACATATGAGTAAGGAGAGAATGATAATCATATTAAAAAGCTCCAGACATTAAAAGTGAAAGGAGTACAATTTCTGCTCGCTGAACCGATCACCCGCAAGTGACTATACCAGAACCACCCTAGGGGTCCTCTTTTTGGAACCCTGCCATGCGTCTAGGATGCTGGCCCCACCAGTGTTTACGGACACGATGGGCGGAGATTGAAGACCTTCCGTAATGTCAACAATCTAACGTACGTATGTTGCCTCTTTTTGGGCAGTGTGGAACCGCAGTACCACGAATATTAGTGACCCCGCAAGATCAAGCAATGGCATAATGTGAGCATACTATGAATCCACTTCCGGAGAAGTCCCGCAAGACCTCTAGTGGAGGAATCAATCAAATAATCATGATGAATAATAATTCAAAGAAATAGAGGCCGCAACGCTCTAACCACATAAGGTATCAATCACCGGAATAGACTCTCATACGGAGTATAAGTAGGAATGTCACACAAAGAGAATAACACAATCCATACATACGTTCATGCTCAGCCCTAGATGGAAATCATATAGGTCTTATTGAAATATATAAATCAGAGACAAGGTATTAATGAGTCCTAGATGATTTGGATTCCAAATGGAACCTCAAACCGACACAAGCGCTTTATCTTCAAATACACGATTACGGTTTTCTTAACATAGGTATTACCCATCTATCATATTAACCATAACCCAACCTTACTGTGATAATCATAAGGATATAGTCTAGTATTAGTTATTAGCACGTCATATCATCTTCACATCTTATTAAGTGGTTTTACTTAAGTACATAGTATTTTCACTTAGATTCTGCTCACTGTCTTATGCACAACAGTCCCCTTCCGGCGGCTCCCAGACACTGTATAGTTGAGGTTATCTTCTCAAATTTTTACTGGGAATACCCTTATGGGTCTAGTTTCTAACCCCACCGGTTTTATATTTTTCTGATATCGTATGAATTAGTTATGAATTATTTACTGTCGACTGTCCGTGCAGAAACAGTTCTGGCCGAAAGTGAAACACATGATTAAACTTTAATATTCTTATTCCAAACCACTTATAGATGATAATATACTCATGTTAGATGATAGTACTCCCCTCCTAGATCAATTACAGATCCTGGAATTAACTAGAATTACCAAAAGATTCCCTTTTTATCATGTTTCTCCCCATATAACACAACCTTAGACCAAATATCTTTCAATTAAGTTGATTTAAGCAAAACGATCATTAAGGCATAAGACTCAATCATTAGACATCATAATCAAAGCAATATCAGAACCTTTATCTTCTGTAAAATTAATAAAGCATCCAACTTTGATTGATTTACCATCTAGACATGAAGCATGAAGGCATATATGCATGTATCGCAATACACATGGAAAACAAGACATAAATCATTAATCCCGCAAGATTCAAAGCAATACTCCAAGGAAGTCAGTAAGAATACTCATCATATAATATGAGAAAAGAATAAGAAGAGAGGGAAAAACCATCCTACTCTTTATCACCAAAAGACGTCGCCTTTCTACGCGATGATCGTCTCCTCCGCTTCCTTCAAAGCTCCCGATCCAAGCTCTTGAGCAATTCCCACTAGAAGAGGTCTTCTAAGAGAGGGATGAACGTGGGAAGGAGAGGGGAAAGCCTCTGGACGTTCTAGGGTTTAGTTTTCAAAAGCACAAGCCTAAACTCTATGGGTTTATATAGAGTTTTTAGAAAATCTTTGCCCAATCAATTCTACCATATCTTGGGCACTTTCCACCAATGGGAGAGTCCCCAAATCACCCAAGGAACGTGCAAGATAAGTCTAGTTAGGATATGGCATCTTTCCCAATCAAATCCGCCTCAAAATTAGTTAGAATTCGCCAAACCGCAACTGGCGATCGATCGTGCAATACGGCGATCGATCGTCCTGCGCTGTTTACAAACTGCGCGATGGCGCCGATCGTAGCCGATCGAAGCCGATCGATCGTGTTCCGTAAGCCGATCGATCGTTTTCAGCGCGATCGATCGAGTTTATTCAATTTCCCATATCTTTTTACTCCGAACTCCAAATCACACAAAATTGGTGTCGTTGGAAAGCTCTTCTCACCAACTTTAATTTAAACAAAGCACCACACGGTCAAATCAATCATTAAGAGGGTCAAATTTCAGTTTTAAGATACTTACTAATTTTTCGGATGTTACAGTAACAACTCATCGATCTTTTACACACTCTTCATTTTTAGCATGTACATTTTACAAGTACATGACCGAAGAATGAACTAATGTACCAAAAGAATAAAAGATAACAAATTAAAGAGTTACCTTCGAAGTCCAAAAATACAACTTTATAAAGAGCTTACGTCAATCCAACTTCTCTGCCGTTTGGAAACTGAAAGAAAGGCCCTTTCAACCCTCTTTCAGCCCGGAAAAAATTGACTGTGTTTGGAAGCTGATGAGTGAAATAAGGCTGAAAAATGTCAGTAACGAAAATTAGGCTGAGGCTGTCAGTGACAGTGACGAGATACTTAGGTGAAAATGGCTGACAAATGAGCATCACACTTGATTTGTCAAAACCAAAAACGCAAATAAGAGGTAACCTCCATTTTTGTTCTGAAAATTTTCAGCTATCATATTTTTTTTCACAGCTCTATTTCAGCTTCCAAACAGTTTAGTCCGTATCATCAAACCACCGCCAGCACCATGGCCTCAACTCTCAGCCAGCATATACTCAATAGCAACAAAGACGACCAAGACCCCTGCACTTCCGTTATCCACCTGACCTTACTTCCTGCCCTGCCAGCAGCCCTCAAGACTGCCGCTGAGCTTGGAGTATTCGAACTCATTGCCGTTCGGCCTCCAAAGTGGCTTTTTAGCTTCTCACCCGCAATCCAGAGGCCCCGGCCATGCTTGACTGGATCCTTCGCCTCCTGGCCAGCTTCTCCATCCTCACATGCTCCTTCTCTACTAGTGATAATGATCGAGTGGAGAGACTCTATGGCTTGACACCCATCTCTTCATTTTATGTCAAAATGGGTTCTCTCTAGCTCCACTTCTGCTACACCACGATAAGACCCTCACATAGTCTTGGTAAGTTTGAGAAATTGTTGGGTATAATGCCTGACCACGTCAGCTTCATGCGAGGGTGACAGCACCCTGGAGTATTGTTCCAGGGACACCTAATAATTTCATGATAAGTTCGTGCCAATTATACTCTTCTCTACTCTTTATATTTCCTCAATTCCTCTGACCCACATTATAGTCTAATTTAATTTTCCAAAATAAATAAGAATTGATTAAAATTTGAAAACTTCATCGGGGCTATTCCCTCCGTACTATATTAATTCTCTGGATTAGAAATCGGAATTAAACTAACTTTACATTAATTGTCTTGATTAAAATGTAAATAATTAATGAGGACATGAGGGATGAACTAATTGAAGTGGGAGAGTACTCCCACCGTCTCCATTTAATAATCGAATTTAATTTTTTAAACCAACTAAAGTACGTTCAATGAGAAAAAACAAATTGGACTATTGACACGGGAAGGGAGGGAGTATGTTTTACTTAGAGAATATACGCTCACATTTATCTTCTTCTCCGATCAGGTTCTGTACGAAGGATGCAATCTTAGAAGTTGGGGTGCCATTTGAGAGGGCCTATGGCATGGATGGCTTTATGTATCCTGGGACAGGCCCTAGATTCAATAGGTTGTTTATTGAGAGCATTTCTGGCCAGTCCGCCATTGTTGTAAAGATATGTGAGTGAAACATAAGGGTTTTGAAGACCTCAAGGAGTTGGTGGATGTCCTCACATTCACGGGATCAACTCTTATTTGCCTCCGTCGTTGCTGATGCTCTCGTTTATCCAGGTTTGAATTCAATTCAATCCTTTGTTATTTTTGTAAGGAGTGATGTCTGACGGGCCGAAATACGGTTCAAGCTCTGTACCATACTGAATCAGGCGAGGTGATCATAGTAGAATATCTGGCCTTGGCCAGGGGAGCTGGTTTTGCTGGGATCAAATCCATTTGTAGTTTGTACACTTACACTGTAATGGAATTCTACAAGTAGATGTATAGCATCTCCCTGTACTTTTTCTTTCACTGTAGACTTCTAATAAGCCTTCCCAGGAAGCACATTGTGCATCCTAAATAAGTAAGGTTTACCAATATGCAGTTGGATGCAGAAGTGGGGCTATAGAGTTGCATAAGAACCATTTCAAAATATTTCTTTTACTCATTCCACTATGTGCTTTACTACAATGGAACAAACATGATGTCAAATTTGTATGGGAGAAAAGAACAAACAGAATCAAAATTGATCACGCCACTAGGGAAAAGGAGTAGGCAGAAGTAAAATTAGCACGATGGTAGCTATACGATTGCTATGACATTATTTGATATTGTAATAATAATGTACTCCCTCCGATCACTTTTAATAGATACTGATGATTTTCAAATGAACTAATAATAGATGTAGTTAATTGTTAATTCATTTGAAACTCAACTATACCTATTAAAAGTGACCGAAGGGAGTACAGTCGATTGGATGATAACGTAGAATTATGACATCGTACTACCCAAATTCTAATATTTTTATGGGTAAAATGCATTTAACCCTTATGAATTATGAAGACATGCACTTAACCCATATGCAACTTAATTGTCGGATGAGTTTACCCTTGACAAGTCCTACCAATTTTATTTCAATATTAGAGTATGTGGTAGCCATGTAGATCATGACAAGTAGCTAACTTTTCTTATATTGGGGAAAACACATTGAGGAAAGCAAGGTTGATGCATTGTCATTATCAAATAATATATTGACAGTTTATGTGCACTGCCTTTGCCATGTAAAAAAAAGGGATGATGAATGGATAAAGAATGTTAATTTATTAGGTAAAGAGAAGAGGTAAAATTATCACATCGCGTAAGTCATAGAAGTTAAGTACATATTTTCATAAGTCATGAGGGTTAAGTGCAATTTCGCCATGATACAACAATTTACCCTATTTTTACATTCTTTACCTTCTCATGATCTGTCCTCTAACTCTGGGCCTTGGTCGAAAATGTCAACGTCCCTTGGGCCTGGGGTTCAACTTTCTTATGATATCCATGATGAATCTAGGCCTGGGCCAAAAATGTCATGCCATGGGCCTCCTCAAATGGGTGGGATCCCCCCTCTGGCATTATTTAATTTTTTTGCTACAATTCCCCTATCTAGCATTAGCTCTTTCATACATTCTGCACAGGATATGGTGGAAATCTTGAAGATCTCCTATTCTTACATAGTGTTTCACGATGGCTGCAAAGTTGCCCAACTATGGTTCAAGCTGGTTGCATGCAAAGCGAAAATATATTTTTGTGACTGACCACCATGACCATGGTACATAAATTACTACTCCCTCCGGTCATTTTTAGTAGATACAATTTTTTTGCAAATACACTAAAAAATTTGTTCATTTGAAAACAAAATTGTATCTATTAGAAGTCACTGGAGGGAGTAATAAAATATGCTCCCTCCATTTAAAATTTCATGTCAAAATTAGAAAAGTAAAATGAACTGAAATTACTTCATTTTCGTTTTCTAACCCAGACATGTAATTTTGATCGGAGGAAGTATGGTAATATCTATGTACTATATTGTAACTCATGTGCTAGCATATACATGATAATATTTGTCCTCTATTAAATTTTCCTATACAAGTACCTCTAACCATACGTAATTATCGATGCTCTTGTTTACTTCACGATCATTGTAATCAAAGAAAGCTAAGACATCTTTGAACAAAGGAAGAAAAAAAGGGTAATTTTATCCCTTACTACGTGAAAAGCTTTTTCATTTTATTGAAGACAAGAACATCACCAATAAAAATCCAAATATGCTTAGGCAACTAGATGAAGAAGCAACAAAACTACAAGGGGTCAGAACTCTTTGTGGAACTCCATAACCCAAGTGTTGCAGACATTGCACAACTTATTGAAGCCAGAAAAGCCGGCTTTCTTGGCCAAATCCTCAAATTCTCTTTCGGTCCTTTCCTTCCCTCCAGGGTTAAGCGCCATCATTAGAAGGTCTGTATGAAATACTCCCTTGGCGGCGGCGCTTGTCTCGGGTTCTTCAGCCAGAATGGATTCCACAATTATGATCTTGCCATTCTTTGGCAGGGCTTGGTGGCAGTTCTTGAGAAGTTTCAAGCAGTGTTCATCGCTCCAATCATGCAGTATCCACTGCAGAAAACATGTAGTGTATATAAATGATTGAATAACTTAAAATACTAAGTATCTGAAATTCCCTTTTGTTTCTTCTTTCTTCTTCTTATTCTTTTTTAAGCATGACCATATAGTAGCATTGATGTACCTTCATGAAGATAGCCTCTCCACGAGGAACGCTTTCAAACATATCGCCCCCAACATGCTCCACTCCTGAAGTTTAAGCAAACAACAAAATTTGAATTCCAACTAGAGTGTTTAATTACATGCTCTGGCATCATTATGGAAAGTGAATTGTTTCTATAGAGAAGAATTATAGATTGGCAGGTCAAAATTGCCAAATTTACGGATAGACAAGATTTTTAAGAAATTACTATGTTGCAAGTAAATTTAATAATTCCGTGAAGTCAAATTTGCAACATGAATGATATCAAGAAATCAATTTAATAATACAATGGAATTTTTTATATTGAATAATACAATACAATTGATTATAGTCTCGAACATTGTTATATGACGTGTTGACAAATTAACATGCCCAGAAAATGCGCAAGGTCCAAACCATCAGATCAATGTAGGGCCCACATGATCTGACGGTTGCGATTGTGAGCATGTTCTGGCCATGTTTTAAAAAAGCAAGTTATTTCCATTTTTTCTATAGTCGCAAGAATGTCCAACTGTATATTCAGCAATTTTGACTAACCAATCTGTATATTATCTCTTTTTAGAAAAAATGAGTTATGGTAATTAAACTAAGTGCAGTGACCTTAAAAAGTGGTCTTATTACTATTTTCGTACAAAAACACAAAGGGGACCCATAGGTTGTAAGATTAGGATTATGATACTAAAAGAGGATTACCAAATCAATTTACCCATCACATAATCATTTCTATTGGAGTTATGCAGACCTACACCATTATTTAACACTTTATCAATCATCACACACTCGTAAGTCTAACCATCATACAATATTGCTCTTTAACTTTCATGTCTGGCAAATATTTTATCTAATGCTCAAGATAATTTATTCTAAGATGTTTGAAAGTGGTGTATAAAAGCGTATTCCTTCCTAATAATTATGTCCCCTCCACCTAACTTCCTATTCATTTATCATACTCTATCTTAAGTCACTTAAATAGATAGATGGCAGGAAATTCATCGGATAGATAGATTAGTTCATAAACTGGAATTGGTCCAAATTTGCAGCCCCGTGTACAATTTTGCTTCCAACTAGCTAGCCACTTTTTTACAAAGTCAATATAAAGGCCAAAAGTTTTACCAGGATATGTGGGTGCGGTTTCAATGACATGCTTAAGATCAAAGTTTGTGCCTCTAATTTGGGGGTATTTGGAGACGATTAGGTTGATTGTGGAGCCAACCCCACCACCTACATCCACCAGCTCCTTGAGTCCCTCAAACCCTTTGTAAGCCTCTAAGATCTTCTTCATGAC
This sequence comes from Houttuynia cordata, assembly GCA_039654745.1. NCBI lineage: Eukaryota > Viridiplantae > Streptophyta > Magnoliopsida > Piperales > Saururaceae > Houttuynia > Houttuynia cordata. The sequence goes on along the minus strand of CM077505.1, from coordinate 34,061,982 downwards.
CAGAGTGGAATGATCAGACATCGCCTTGTTGAACACCTCGTTGAACCTGGGGTCTGTGCCATGGTACTCAAAAGCTGTCATGCCGTAGGCTCTGTCAAATGGAACACCTCCCTCAAGTATGGCCTCTTTCAAATGGAACCTAACCACAATGTTTTGAGATGCATTCAGTAATCTTGGAACACCACGTCGTTGTGTAGGCGTAGTGCTCAGGGCCACATAATTGTCAGATACATGCGAAGCACAATTTGCCCATTGGATGTTTACAAAGTCAGATACATGATAAAATCTGATTGGCCTGGGGCCTGACCGGTCTCCATGACCATAATACATACGATCCTAGAGTCCGAGCATTATACTTGAAGGCCTAACATGATACATAGCTACAGGGTGTGCCATGCTAGGACCACGCTATATATGTAGCTACGTACCATTTTAGACCTCCATCTACCATGCTAAGACTCCTATATACCATGGTAACGGATCCTGGTTAGCGACCCATATGACAAACTACAAAAATGGATTAATAGCAGAACGGTAGAAGGCTTACTAAGATAATATTGGTTTACGTCAAGAAGCTTACCAGCTTTCCACCACAACTCTATCATGGATCATGAGCATCAAAGGGGCAATCGATACGCCATCATCATTTTTCACTAGGAACTTGCCCACAGGTGCCAGGCCATACCGCCTGCCATCTTGGCCGGTGGAGCATGTGAGAATCGAGTGGCAGGCCAGCACCCGGAGGATACGGTCGAGCATTGCCACCGCGCCAGGATTGTGAGTAGGGAGCTGTGAAACAATCTCCGACGGCGAGAGTTGGGCACCGGGTCCGGCCCTTGAGATGATTTCCGGGACATCGAGCTCAATGGCCGCCCTTACGGCGAAGGGGACAAAGCCCATGGTGAATACCTGCGCGGATGACTCGAACACTTCGTTCTCATAATTGGAGACCATGTTGAGAGAACAAGTGAGATAGGATGACTGAACTGAAATGCAAACAATGAAACTTGTGACATGATTCTCATAACATATCGAACTATTTATAGCTTTTGTTGCCCTCTTACTTGCAGATTCAATGAATTATATGATTAAGTGATTAGACTTTGAAGATGTCATAATTTTTCATTTAAGAGAGTTGGGGGACACAAGCTAGCTTTTGTCTTAGATGGCTGCTTTCTTTTGTTTTTTTGACAAGGAATCATAGGGGCATCTTTCTGGCAGTAGGACTTCTAAGGTAAACTATTGTGGCAGCTGTTCTTTGTGGACTAATGAGGAGGGTGTTTGGGTGGTAGATGGAACTGGGAAGGATTGTATAGGCTTTTAAAAAAGGATAAGCACTAAATCGTGGAGTTTTTTTTTTCTTTTTTAGGTGGAACTACTCTGGACATCGACTGCTTTAAGAAATTGTCATTTAAGGAATTTATGTTATCCTTCACTTTTAGTGCATGGGTCTAGATCATCATGTTGCAGAGCCTAGATTATATTATCTTTGGAAGCATTGGCACCACCTTAATGGGGAATTTGCATAGTATAATTTATAGGTATGTCTTAAATTTTGCATATCCTGAATTGATGGGCCTTATACTATAGTAGGCATTTTTATTGCTAGCGTATTGTAGCCATGAATGTTGGTACACTGCAAATAATAATTATGAAAATTTAAAAAGTGTACAGATAATTATTTTATCAGTAAATGACAGTAGTACAGTAGAAAATTTGGCAGGTTCCAAAACTAGATTTTGCTGCTATCAAAACCACTAAAAAGTAAAAAATATTGAGCCAGTAGGCCAACAAAAATTTAATCATAACTGAAAACAATTAGAAATAATACTATGAGCCATCAAAAAAAGAAAAATACTCCCTCCGTCCAATGAAGCTTGTCTACATTTGAAAATAGACCGGCCCATCATTACATGGCTGACTTTGCTCCCTCACGACCAAATACAACATGGTGGGGACTCTGTTTTTCTCTACGGGCCTTAGTCCAATAAATTTAACTCATTTTCAAATTAATGCAGACAAGCTTCATTGAAAAAAGAGACTAAGTTTTTGTTTATTATGACTTGGCTTTTCCCATTTAGAACTATTATTCATTTTTTCCTTAGTAATATCCATTGTAAGTGAAAAATATATATAATTCACATTCGAACCTAGTTGATGACAATTGTAAAATTACGATTAACTTACTTGTTTATTGCTGTAACTCGTGTTGACAAAGTTCATAACAATCTTTACCCAGTTAGGCAAAAATTCTGGCTCCGCACCTGCTTGGACGACTTTAGGTGGATATCTCCCTGTGGATAAGCACTTTATCAAGGTGACTGTTTTTTTCTCCAATATGTCAAGAGGGTGGGTGTCATGTGGAATACGTGACTATTTCTCTGAACCAACTGCAGCCAAACATTTTCAGCAAAAAAAAGGGCTGCCAAACATTCAAGAAACTGAGAAAATAAATCAAGTAGGTTCACAGTAGTTACATCTTCCCTGAGTGATTTTAAATGTTGTGAATTAGTAGTGGCTAATTAGTCAAGCTAGTTTCCATATCATATGTAACATTTGATTCTACTCCCTCCATCCGGATTTATTACTTACTCAAGCTTTTTCAAAAGAGTCGGTCTTACAAGTGCAGTAGCGCGGTGCACTGTAGGGTTGGCAGTGGGGCCTACTGATCTGACGGTTGCCAGACCTATAGCGCTGACTAGATTTTTCCTTTTCAAAATGAACAAAAATTAGTTCACTTGGGAAATAGATTATGGCCATGCATGTTGGCTTTCTTTTTAAGAAAAACTCACGGAGAAAATAAACATTTGAAAGATGATGGTTACCCGTTAGGATGCCTTTTAAGGGAGAAGTTATTACCTGCGCGCCTCGCATGGTAACAGTGTGCTCATCACCAATGGGTGATGAGCACGTCTCCCTGCACAAGCAGGGAGACGTGCTCATCACCCATTGGTGATGAGCACACTGTTCCCCCTGCACGGCGCGTAGCCAATAATTTTCCCTTTTAAGGGGCATTACGATTGTATCTCAATAATATATACTTCCTCCGTCCAATGAAGATATTACATAGCTGGAACTGTTCCCTTCAAGACCAAAAACAGGAAAAGGAAGCAAAAACTCTCTCTTTTTTTTGCACGGGCCCAATAGTCTAATAAATTTCACTCATTTTGCATCCATACAAGCTTCATTGGATGGAGGGAGTATCAATTAGCCTATGGAGAAATTAGTTCATTTTGAAAATTAATTACATCTATTAAAAAAGACGGGAGGGAGTATTACTTAGCCCATCGAGAGTAGTAACTCAATCCATGTTTAGCATACATTCTTTGGACATGGACTGTTGACGGAGAAATCCTTTCAACGGTAACGATGACTCTGCCAATGAATAGACCTGCACAAAAAAGAAGATCATGCGCCGGCGTGGTGCCGGCAGAAGTCTTTCCGACGCTCAAGTCATTTAGAGATCTAGTAAGACAGTCTTAGCCATGTAATTGAATACCTTTTCCATACCAATGTATGGGTATTTGTAGAGGTGGTTTAGCAGTTAATATCTACAAGCATTACCCCCCTGTTACACGGTTACACCATGTTCCACGCTTACCATATCCCTCTCATGTAGGAGGTGGTTGCAATTGGTTTGGGAAATGGTCTAAGTTCCACGTGTCAAGATCCCAAGTGTATTATCAAAGAAGAAAAAAACATCCCAACTTCGGATATTTTTACGTTAATCAAGTACCTAACCAACAAGGTGTTGGTGTGATAGGCAGGCCCCTTTATAATGGGTGTTTGTTCTGAGTTCACACTCCCACTCTGTTGGCCACCCACATGGATTACATTTTTTATTTGACCGGTGCATAGATTGTGTAGGCCGTGTGCGCACCTGAGGAGTTGGCGGCAGGATATGGTGTTCTAAGAGGTTGGTTGCCCTACCCTTTCTAGTCGGGTCCTAAGGACTCAACACCCCTCGTTATAAAGAAAAAAGAGTATCTAAGTATTTCTCCCTTTGTCTAGAAAAGTCTGCCTTCATTTGAAAAAATAAGGATCTATCATTAGGAGGGTGAACTATGTTTGCTCGCCATAATGACACAAGAGAGGGTGGGAGAATTCTGTTTTTTTGTTGGGGCTTAGTGACCAACAAATTTAACTCATTTTTAAATGCTGAAAGGCTTCATTGAACAGGCGGAGTAGCATATTTGATAGACTGCATGAAGCCTGGGGCAAAGAATCCCTACTGTGAGCAATATCAATACTCTTACAGGTAGTAAGCACAAGATCAGTCACATTGGCTTGGGGATGTTGACTGAAAAAATATAAGAATGATCAGTAGAAAACAATGATATCTAAAAGGGTTGATCCAGAACATGCAGTTATGGTGAGCCCTTGACTCACTCGAAAATTGAGTAATCCTTTTCCTAAAAATTATATGGTAGATTTACATATTGGAAGGTCAAGAGATCTTGGATTTGCCTGTTGGTTTCTTAAAACTTAAATTATAAGTATTGACAGGATTTTATGAATTTTTTCTAGAAAAACAAAGGGCCATACAGATTTGGTAGTTTCGCTTTCGATCGGAACAGGAAACAAGGCAACATTAAACAGGAATAATGTTTCATGATTCAATCATTCAAAGTTCCAAGTATCATAACTGTCTTGCAAATAGCCGTGCCGTTTATTGCATCATCAATCGTAAGTTCTTCAATTCGTCAATTTTTTTTTCAGGGAGAGAAAGCTGCCGAAATTACAAAAAACATAGTGCTTCTAAACTCTCCGGGTAGAACCTCGAAATACGTGGGTTGGGGAAAAGGTGAGGGAAAAGTGGCCAAGTGATTAAGGACGGTTTTTTGGGGTTTTCAACTAGATCACCCCACATTATGTACTAATCCACTGGGATACATAAATTTGAGGCTGGATTTATAATTCAAGGTTGGAGTCTCTATGTCCTTCGTAATATTGGCTGTTTTCCACTTGATCCGTAATTCTTTCTATTTTAGAATGTGCACCCTTCGCATGTAGGGGCAGCCAAACCCGAATGCCTCTGTATTGAACTCGTGCTGGGAGAAGGATAAATTAAAGTTTGTTCAAGTAAACGTGGACATTTTTCTCATTTATATAGTTCTATTTACGATTATATTATATTAACTTCCTAACTTCAAAAGGTGAAATGGTTAGTGAATTATCTCCTCTTGTCTCTGTAATTATATCTTCATAAAGTCATAATATCTCCCTCTTCCCTCTTTTCCCTAATGGAGCTGTAAGCACTACCTTATAAAGAAGTGGGGGGATTTGAAGGCTCTAGACCTCCATCCTCTCTCTCTAATTCAATCAAGTTTCCTTTCCAATAATCATCAGAAAAGTATGTGCTTTATTAATGTTTTTGCTTGCCAACAACTTTACACACTCTAGGAACTACACAGCAACATCATACAACTTCCTTTCTCTATTGGAACAATCCAAAAAATAAACTTCCTCTATTGGCAGAAAAGAAAAAAGCAAAACAACCTAAGAATCAAATATACACCTTCCCAAAATTACATACCTCCATCAACACACATAGGATTTCTGAGTTTAATTGAAAAAAGAGGATATGTACTTTGGTGCATGCATCTCCGTGCACCGTAATGCCGACCGAGATCCCACAACACTATCGGGACAGTTTTACATACATTGTCGGCAAACAATCTGCTTGGCAGGCTACTGCTACTAGATTGAGATCTGATCATGAGTTATAATGGGACTGAAGGTTTTGCTTGTCTTTGGGGAATAAAAATAGCTTGCCACTTTGATCTTACTAAAATCATTATCTCAGGGGACTTTCCCTTTATTTACTCCCTTTCAACCTTCAAGTTAGTCCCCTGGAGTATAAGGTGATTATTTCCCAACATCGTACTCGTAACCAATTACTTTCTACTGTATCTATTGGTAATCCAATGCCATTACTGATTGCTTGGCAAGTTTCTCTTGAACATTAATTCACATTCGCCGTATAATTATCCCTTTAGGCTAAGACATTGAAAATAAGCAGCCTTAATCAAAGGTTCAACGTAGCATATTTTAAGGGGATTTTCAACCATCCTCCATCGATCATCAGGATCAATGCCACACATGCTAGCACATGTTAGTGCAAGTAATGCATTATCCCACATAACGCACATACAGCGGAGATGCACTAACGTATGCTAGCTAGCATGTGCGCCATAGATGATGATTTACAGGCGACAGCTCCTTTGAAGCAGAAGGATTCCCCGAGCATATTTTCTTTTATTTTTGTTTGAATATTTAATTTGTGGGTCATTTTATTACTTACCATAGGATCTTTTCTATTGCCATTTGGTTCATATTCTTTCTGCGATCCCACTAATATGGTAGGATTTACGATTTACACTATAGCATTAGCTATTGTGTAATCGATTACATTATAGCACTGGCTATCGTGTAATCGATAACACACTAACTTTCTTAATTAGACAAACTTCAACGATGTATTTCTTACTCATTTCTGATCTATTTTGACCCTTTTTTTCATTCTTCCTCATTTTTAGTGCTCTTTTTTATAATGATGAAAAAATGTCTGAAAACGGACTAAAAATGAGGGAGATATAACGGGGAGGGGTGTCCCTCGGCTTAACGGTGCGTCGGCGGAGGTGTCGGGGCAAACACCGGGGTGACCGGCTTTAGACGACCCACGCAGTTGCCCGGGAGGGGTGGGCACGGGTTCCCTCAACTCAACGGGGCAGCGGCGGTGGCCATCGGAGGCACAAACTCTCTCGGCTCAATGGGGAACCATCGGGGTGGGGGTACTCACCGTGGGGGGACGAACCTCTAGGAGAAACTTCGGTGAGAAGCACGACGATCAATTCGTCAGCCTGAATCTCACTTTGGTGAGAATCAATTTTTCAGGGATGGAAGGTGAAAATTGTCACTGATCACCTTTCAGGCCCACTTTTTAGCCTTCCAGCAACCAAACACATTTCAGGCCTGAAAGGTGAAAAGGTGAAAATTTTCACATATCACCGTCACCGACCACTTTTTACCCTTTCAGCTTCCAAACACTTTTCACCATGATAGGTGAAAATTTTCACCTTTCAGGGCTGAAAAATGGTTTTTTTAGCTTCCAAATGCACCCTAAGTATTAGTATATCAAACCTTAGTTCGATGTACTGTTATTTGCATAACAGTCCAATTCCGATGCTTGCTACGATTTTTACTATTCAAATTAACTTATAAAATTTTTACTATAGATTGCCCGGTGAATCTATTTTCCAATCGAACAAACGGGATATTTTTCCAAATTTTTTATAATTAATTATGACTTTTTTATTATCGCCCATTTATACAAAAATAGTCCTGGCTGAGAGCCTAACATGCGCTAATGAGGGGCCGTTTGGGGCGTGAATAAAAGCAAAACATCCAGATGGGATGTTTTGCTACACTGTAGCATCTGGATATTTTATATATCCAGCTGAAACACCTCAGGACGTGTTTCAGTTGGATGTAAAAATCCACATTGATGCTACAGTAGATATCCAAAATCCAATCTGGATGTTTTTGCAATAATCACGCCCCAAACGGCCCCTGAGTTCCAATCATACCAATTACATAGTAGCTCATACAAACCCATGATACTAATAATTATAACCCATTCCCAATGTGATACAGTACCTTTATGACTTCATTAATAAGTAATAATTCTCATTTTATGATACCTCTAATTTACATAAAACTGTTCATGTACTTTATAGGTCATTGTCATACACAATCCTTAATTAGGACAACTAATTTCAGACAATTACATGAACTAAAATGTTCTAATAACTCAAAAAGGATGACCTTTTTATGAACTAGGAGGGTCGTGACTCTGAATTGCCATGAACCACATCTAAGGATCACTATCTCATTCGTTTTTTTTTTGAAAACTTACCTGTCTTGAAAAGGTCACGCCCCGAAATCCCATACCTCGATCGGAGTGCAGAAGCCAACAAATGAGATATATTTCGAGGTAGGCATGCTACCGAATAATCGATTTCACCACCGATTATAATCATCTCAAAAAAATGTGTAACCTATTATGCCCGCAATCAGTGTAATACAATAACATACATCATTAAATAATATGAAATGAATTTACTTAATAATAATCCAGTAATGATTCTTCGATAAAACTTAAATATAATAAAATTATAAGTCTATGGCACACAGTTGCCAATAATGTCATAAGCATCAATCAAAAGCAAAAATAAATAACTAAATAAGCTCCAAAACTCTTCACGACTCCTGCAATTGCCTTCCTAATCCTGCGACTTTCTGATCTCAATTTTCTTTCGTGCCTAAATCAGATGATGCATGAGTATTTCATAGAAACACTCAGTAAGATGTAAAAACCCACTGAATTAAAATAAGTAGTATGAAGAGAATAAGAATGATACAGGGTTATGAACATTCCACAACATCTGTACTGAACCAAGGTCTACATACCTGAAAGGTTAGTCAACAATAATTTCCAACCTGCAAGTATAGGAAACACTAATAAGGCTCCTAACAAACATATGTGTAAGGAGAGAATAGCAATTATATCAAAGGCTCCAGACATCTAAAGTGAAAGGAGTTACAATTTCTGCTCGCTAAACTGGTCACTCGCAAAAGACCTAAATAATATACCAGAACCATCCTAGGTGTCCTCTCTTTGAAACCATGCCATGCGTCTAGGATGTTGGCCCCACCAGTGCTTACGGACATGATGGGCGAAGACTGAGGACCTTCCGTAATGTCAACAGTCTAATGTACGTATAGTGCCTCCCTTCGGGCATAAATATAGGCGACCTCGCAAGATCTAGCGATGGCTTAATTGAGTATACTATGAATCTACTTCGGAGAGAGTTCTCACAAGATCTTTAGTGGAGGAAGAGTCAAATGACAATATAGGTAATATTTCAAACAAATTGAGATAGCAATACTCTAAGATCATAAGGTAATTTTTACCGGAATAGACTCCCTCACAGAGTATAGGTAAAAGTGTCAAAGACTTAGACAACATACGACTCACTTATTGGAGTAACATAAAACAACAAGGCTTCTCAAAGGCATATGATTCACTCTTGGAATAATAAGGAATTCAAACACTTCAAATCATTACAACTCACCCAAAGAGTACAATGCAATACATACATACCTTCATGCTCAGTCCTAGATAGCAAATCCCCATAATATTTTATTGTTTTTAATATATAAATCAGAGACAAGATACCAATGAGTCTAAGATGATTTGAATTCTAATTAGAACTTCAAACCGACAATTGAACTTTTTATCTTCAAATAAACGATTTCGGCTCTCCTGATTAAAGAATTTCCTACCTAATTGTATTAATTCTAACCCATCCTTACTGTGATATACCATAAACATATATTCAAATCACAGATGTTGACACGTTAATTATTTTTATACCATATTACGTGATGTTATATGGATATTTAGGGTGTGTTTGTTTGCTGAAAAATGAAAAATCGTCAAGGTGAAAGAAGTATAAAAACTTTGTAAAAACTAAAATATGTTTGGATAATTTAAAATAAATGCACCCTAAAAGTACGTTTCAAGCCTGAAAAATTTTTAAACTAAAAATTTTTATACTTCTTTCACCTTGACGATTTTTCATTTTTCAGCAAACAAACACACCCTTAGTGTTTTCTCTCAGATTCAGCTCACTGCCTCCTGCACAACAGTCCTATTCCGACGACTACTGTGATCTGTACAATAAGACTTAACCTATGAAAATTTTAATGATGATATCCTTATGAGTATAGTTTCTAACCCCACTGATTTTATATTTTTCTGATTTTATTTTAATTAAATATGAATTATTTATTACAGACTGTCAGCACAGAAATAGTTCTGGCCGAGAATGAGATCCTTAATTAAACTTGATTATCTCCCTTAATAACTCATTATGGATGATAATATATTATTAATAGACAATAATACTCCCCTCTTAGATCAATTCCAGGCCCTAGGATTGTTTGGAATTACCAAAGTAGACCCTTTTATCATGTTTCTTTGCATATAACACAGCCTTAGACCCTAATACATCCCAAATAAGACAATTAATGCAAGGCAATCATTAATACATAAGACTTAACGTGGATCATGGTCAACAAAACAATATTAGAACTTCTAGTCTCTGTAAAATAAATAAAGCATCCGACTTTGGGTGAGAATTCCTATCCAGACACGTAGCATGAAAGCACATATGCATGTATTGCAAGAAGCATGGGAAATAAGAACATAATTCATTCATCTCGCAAGAATCAAAGTAATACTCCAAGGTAATAAGTAAGAATACTTATCACATCATATGAAGAAAGAGAAGAAAGGGGAAAAACCATCCTACTCTTAATTCACCGAAAATTCCGCCTTTTTACTCAATGCTCGTCTCCTTCACTTCCTCCAAAGCTCCCGCTCCAAGCTCTTAAAAAACTCCCACAAGAATAAGCCTTATAAGAGGTGAGTGAACGTGGGAAGGAGAAGGAAAAAGCCTCTAGACATTCTAGGACTAGGTTTTCCAATACCGCAAGCCAACTCTCTAGGGTTTATATAGAGTTTGGGGAGAATCCTTTCTTACACTAATTTTCTATATCATGGACACTTCTCACCAATAAAAAGGCCTCAAGATACTTCTAGAGACGTGCAACTTAAGTCCAGTTGGGATTTGGCATCTTTCCCAAACAAATCCGCCCCAAAATTAACTAGAAATCGTAAAACTGCAACCAGCGATCGATCAGCGATATGGCGATCGATAGTCGCATGCCTTTTCTAAGCTACTGCGTTACAGTGGATCGATTGCAATTATTGCCGATTGATCATTTTATCTGAAACAAAACAATCAATAATCACAGTAACTACGATCGATCGTTTTGATAGGCGGTCGATTGGTTCAATTTGCAGATCGATCTTATTTTCTGGCGATCGATCGCGGCCACGCCCATACAAAATTCAATTTCTCATATTTTTTCACTCTGAACTCCAAATCGCGCATAGTTGGTGGCGTTGGAAAGCTCTTCTCACCAACTTTAATCCCATGAAGAAAAATACAACCAAATCAAACATTAAAAGGGTCAAATTTTGGTTTTAAAATAAATGTACCAATTTCTCAGGTGTTATAGAAAATACCGAATTTATGACATCCAACAATGACCAATTAATGGAACAATAAAATTTGGACAGCAAATGGTCAGATCATCTAGGAATCACACTAGACCATATCAACGCTGAATCTAGATGAGAATTCCATCTAGGCACTAACACATGATTTATTTCATAACGATCAATCAACACAATACATGAATATAGAGATACAATGACTCAATATGGCTTTTGTTGTAACATGATCATTCATAGGTAAAATGTGACATAGGAGATCTCAAAGCCAATCATGAATGCATATAGAATCATCAAGTAATAAATAACCATATGAAATGTGGGAAAAAATCATCCTACCACCGTACACAATGAATTCCTCAAGTCCATGCGTCGACCACAGCATTCTCCTCACCCCAACACCTTGCTTCTTGAACCGAACGTGACAAGGACACACTCCTCAAGACAGAGAAGAAGAACTCACCAGAAAACTGAGGGTTTTGGAGGCTCAAGCACTAAGAACAACCCCCTTCAATTGGTTTTTTTTAGAGAAACCTAGTTCTACTAGGAAATCACTTTCCCCAGTCAAATTTACTTAAAACGATCTCCACCGTTGGTTTAAAACCTTCTTCTAGTCATCTAAAATGCACCCACAATAGCACTCCTAGATTTGGTAGGATCCCCCGTCCAAAAAGATCACAAAAACACGCAATTCGGAAACTGCTCAAATTGAAGTGATTGATCGCGGTCTTGGCGATCGATCAGAACACATTAAAATCACATTTTCCAATAGGTACGTCGATCGCTCACAAGACGATCAATCGCACAAGCTCAATTCGAAGGTCACAGTAGATATGATCGATCATTTCCAAGGCGATCAATCGTGTGCACTCAAATCGCAAATTCGATCATTTCCTAGCGATTGATCGCATCAGCCTAGATTTGGATTCTGCTACAGCGCCGATCGATCGCGTATCCCTGGCGATCGATCGCACCTAAAAGTAAAATCTTCCAAATCTTTTTGCTCCAAACTCCAAATTTCGCATAGTTGGTGGCGTTGGAAAGCTCTCAACACATTTTTTAACGCCAAGACACAAAGTAACAAAAGAAAATCAATCAAAACGTCTTATTTTAGTTTTAATAACATACCAACTTATCGGATATTATATAAACCCTTGCAAGTGCACAAAGCAATTGCACTCAAGTGAATATCAAAGGGTGTATCGAACTACATGGATAGTGGCCATTTACCAAATCCTAAGGAGAAATTAGGTATGTACTAAACTACTACTAAACTAAAGCAATAATGACTAATGGAGACAAATAAGATGAGAGGAGGCTAGGGCATATGAATCTACCATTAGGTGTAACTAAGCTTCCTATTATTGATTAATACATAAACATGTGCACGAATAGAATGAATCCTAACTAAATCATTAGAATCACCTAAAATCACAATGGTTAACTCATTATTGGATGAACTATCTTAACCCATTACAACTTATCAAGGACGGACCTACGTGTAACCTATGGGGGTCATCTGACCCCCCATAGGTTTCTACAATTTCCCTATAGATTATGTATATATTTTATATATTTTTTTATAAATAGGCTTAATTCCCTTACCTGACCCCAGTCTCAAAATGGCCTAACCCCTGTCCCTGAAAATCCTGCGTCCGCCCCTGCAACTTATCCATGTTACGTTGTTTTATGGTCGTGGACTATTTAATCAAGCATAACCCATCACTAGTCATCAGCCATCACAGTAAATATGATTGCAGAAAACTTACCCCTATGTCTAGACCATATTATAAGGCAAGTAAATATCAATACTATGCAAAGTTAATAGTGATCAATCAAAAGACTAAACACAAACATTGACAGAACAATAAAACTTGTTCTTTTATTGACCACCAATCATCCATACACAGTCTTAATCCAAAGTAGAAAAAGAAAGCTACAACACTAATGGCTTCTTCCTAGCCCAAGCCTAAGAGTTTATCCTAGCATAATAAGGGAAAGGAAAGATAAAGCGTGGATCTTCAAGTAAAGGTCTATGATTTCCCCTTGCTCCCTTCTTCTCCTTGCCTTTTTTGGAAACTTTTCAAAACCCAGCCAAGCTCCCAAATTCCTTTCGTAGTCCTTTAGGGCTTTTTACATATTACCTGGCGCCAACTATGGAATTCTCATATCACCTGGTTTTTCTTGTGACTTCTCATATGACCTGGAATCGGCACCTAGAGTACCAAAAATGCCCTTCTGTTACGTTTTTTATGCATTTTGTACCCCAAATGCTTCATTCTTCCCAAAATTAGTGATTTACAAGATCATAAAGTTGGGAAAGAAGACATTCCGGCAAAGATCCGTCCATAATCGAGGTTCAAACTATCGCCGGCGCCATCCAACTTGAAAAAAAAGTTTCATGCCGAAAAACTGTAAAAACAGCGTGAAAGACGAAAAAAATCTGTGATGAAGGGATTTTAATGTAAGAGCAGTGGGAAAGCCCTCCCAACTACAAAAATTAAGATCTACATGTAAAGAAACATAAATAAAGATTACCCATTAGTGCTCAACCGCTTCTGGACATGAAATAAAAGGATAAAATGGGCAAAAATGTGAAATACTCATCGGCGAGCGACAAGTTCAATTTATATATCTTTCTGTGATCCTAATGAAGTAGAAGAGGAAGAAAAATAAGGAAGAACGAAAAAAATGGGCAAAAATGGATAAAAAATGAGCAAGTTATGCCATTTTAAAAATTGCCAATTTATCGTGTTGTCGATGACACGACTTGATTCCAAGTCGTGTACTATATGACACGACTCGTGTCACATAGTACACGACTTGGAATCAAGTCGTGTCGTCGACAACACGATAAATTGACAATTTTTAAAATGGCATAACTTGCTCATTTTTTATCCATTTTTGCCCCTTTTTTTTCGTTCTACTTTATTTTTCCTCCTCTTCTACTTCATTAGGATCACAGAAAGATATATAAATTAAACTTGTCACTCGCCGACGAGTATTTCATGTTTTTGCCCATTTTTATCTTTTTATTTCATGTCCAGGAGCGGTCGAACACTAATGGGTGATCTTTATTTGTGTTTCTTTACATGTAGATCTTAATTTTTACAGTTGGAAGGGCTTTCCCGCTGCTCTTACATTAAAATCCCTTCATCACAGATTTTTTTTCATCTTTCCCGCTGTTTTTACAATTTTTCGGCATGAAATTTTTTTTTTCAGGTTGGACGGCGCTAGCGATAGTTTGAACCTCGATTATGGATGGATCTTTGCCGGAATGTCTTCTTCCCCAACTTGATGATCTTGTAAATTGCTAATTTTGGGAAGAATGAAGCATTTCGGGTACAAAATGCATAAAAAATATAACATAAGGGCATTTTTGGTACTCTAGGTGCCGATTCCAGGTCATATGAGAAGTCACGAGAAAAACGAGGTGATATGAGAATTCCATAGTTGGCACCAGGTAATATGTAAAAAGCCCACTCCTTTAAGAAAAACCCAAAACTTCCCTAGAACCCTAGCCCGCGAGGGGCTATTTTCTTAAAAATTGGAAGTCTAGGAAGTTAGGCAGAGATCTGCTTTAAATTTCATACCTCTTCTCTGTCACTCGATCATTCCGCACTGCTGCCTCTCCCATATCATTATTAGATGTTTACTAATTCCACCTGGCATCCGCTAGAGCCATGTCCTGCTAGTATGAGGTCTCTGACATTTGCCGAAGGGACCGACCGTCTAGTCATTGTTGATACCTGCACTAAATATGCTATTTTAGGCAATTTATACACAAAAACTCGTACAAAGCCTTAAAGGGTATATGCAATCCATGTCTACTCAAATAACTCATGCTAAACTTTCTTAAGGGATAAAACACAAGATTAAGAAGCAATTACATGTGCAATTTCTAGACTTATCAGCAAGGTTTTTAAAATCGGATTGGCCATCGACCCAAAATTTTGGCTGGTCTGGTTAGACTGCATCAAATTGGTTTGACCCTGGATAGATGTTAGGAGAGAACACTAATGATGCCCACCTCATGTATATATATATATATATATATATATAGGAGGGGTTTACATGAGATCGTTCTCATATAAGGAGCATGAGGCCAATCTTTATAGCCGTTGGATTCCGATCGGAGGATGGATATCAAATCAGTGGGTAGGTGAGTGTGTCACATCAAGGAGTGGGTGAGATCATTATGGCTATACGTAGCCGTTAGATCAAGATCGAAGGGCTACGATTCAAAGTGGCCTCATATAAGCTATATGAGAGCGATCTCATTTAAACTTTTTCCTATATATATATATAGGGAAAAGTTTAAATGAGATCACTCTCATATTGCTTAGATGAGGCCACTTTGAATCGTAGCCGTTGGATCTTGATCTGATGGCTACAAATATCCATAATGATCTCACCCACTCTTTGATGTGACACACTCACCTACCCACTGATTTGATATCCACTCTCCGATCGGAATCTAATGGCAATAAAGATTGGCCTCATGCTCCTTATATGAGAACGATCTCATGTAAACTCATCTCATATATATATATATATATATATATATATATATATATTATGTATAATAAACATAAAAATATCAAGTAGTCTAGTGCTTAAGGCGTTGGGAATGATGGTTGTCAGTCATAGCTTCGAATCTTAGGAAAAATAAGTCTTTTTATATAAAAAATACTGGGTTGACCCATTGAAACTCCAAATTAGCCGGGTCAACTGACCAGGGTTAACCGCCCTGACCGAACCACTCTGTCAACCGGTTCCGGTTTTTCGCAATCGCACTAGCCCGTCCGATCCGGATTTGATTAACTCCGCACCATGCCTACATGGCATGCCTAACACCCTCAATAATCTCCTCTTCTAAGTTAGTATGGCCCCTTCATAAATGTGCAAACTTAGCTATATGGACCCCATTAATCTCTTATGTCCCCCGTTACTTCTGTCCCTTAATTACGAAACTGAAAATTTCTCACTTGCACGACAATTTTAATATAAGCAGGCTGAGTTCCTATGCCGCATAGTGCTCCCCATTAGATTTTTTATAATTGTCGGTGAGTGGTCCTCATAATCTTCTACCCATAAGGAAGTTGATCTCAGGTTCTTATTGGTTGCACCCATTACGTTTGTTAGCAAAGTGCAGTGATTAATCCTGAAAATCCTCGTCGCCTTTCTGGAGCTGGCCATGTGCCCTGGCCAAGGTTTGGTCTAGCAATGATCACACCGGCCATGTTGCAGCTAGCCCGAGAAGAAGATGAAAATGAAGAAGAATAAGAAGAGGAGGAGGAGGAGTCTTGCCGGCAGACCAGCAGCTTCTCTGTTGAGAGGAAGAAGAGGGGGGGATGAGATGGAGATTGGGTTTTGGGTTGTTGGGGGAAGTTGATAAAAATAAGTGGGGGAGAGGGGTGGGGTGTTGGAGTAAGTAGTGGGAGAAAAAATGGGATGTGGGGGACCAGGAGTTTAAATAGCCACGTTCTAAATGTGCCCAACTTCATAAATGGGCACTCAATAATTTCCCAATGGGATTCTACTGCACTTCACATACACTGATCAAACTAATCATTTGCGTTGTATCAAAGAGAAAGGAAGTTTCAATAAATAAATGTAAAAAAAACTTTGTGATGAGGTAGAGACAAAGTACGGATCATAAGGTAGAGAATATAGAAAATATTAATATTTGGGTAATTCAGTGCCATAATTCTACGTTATCATACAAATTAACTCTACATTATTATAACAATATCTTATAATTCAAAATTAGCAATCGGATAACTACTGTCTTGCTAATTATACCTCTGCACTCTGCCTGATCCCAAAATCCCTTAAAAAGAGCAACCATTTGTGTTTCTTCCCACAAGCGAAAGAATCACCACATAAGCCATAGCTCCCTCCACAGAAATATCTACCAAACAAGCCAATGCAGAAGATAATGAAAGCTAAGTACCCAAATCACTCTAGAACTCAGCCAATGGCCTTCTGCCAAATGAACACCACTATCCATAACTGGAACCACCTGAACGAGTGGTCGTCCACATCCAGCCTTGGAACATGGATTTGCAACACACATACTGGTTCTTCTTCTTAAACAGAACCTCGTCTCCCCATCCTCTCCTTTCCTTCCTGGCAAGACATCTCAAACTGAAGTAGTAGAAGTGTACAGCACCATTCTACACTTTGACATGGCCATGGCCGCTTCCTCCACTTCAGTCCCCGTCTCCTCCTCCTCAGCTCTCATTGACAGCAAGGCCCCCCGCCAGCAGGCTGCCTCCCCTCAGTGCATTAGCCTCCCCACACCACCGCGCAGCACCCGCGAGAGCTGGAAGACAACTGCTTACTGTAAACTACTACAACTTGCACCATTTATCCTCTGTTTTATACAACTTTGATATGGGAGAAGCTTTTTCATTTGCTTACAATAAGTATAGTATGAATCTGATTGGTAATGGAATGTTGTCACATTCAGACAGAAAAATTGCAAGGAATGTGATGTCCATGGCTACCGGCGAGGCCCCAGTTGCAGTTATGACTGCAACAGAAGCTCCACCGGAGGGTCCTACTGAGCTTCCTGAAGTTGTAAAAACTGTTCAGCAAGCGGTATGAATTACATGTAGGAGCATCAATTGTTCTTAAATGTGTAGTGAGTGTTGCTGATTGCTATACATTATTTGTCTTCCCACCAACTTAAGATATAATCCCTCCGTCCGATATTAATAGCTGATTACACAATTTAAATTTTTCATTCTCTTAGCTTATGGTTCCACCATTCAATAAAATTCACTACATTTCCAAATGGATCAAGTAATTTTGGATGGAGTGAGTATTTGTTACATAACCCTTAGAAAGCTCGAGTTGTTAGGAAACGGATTATCAATGGACTTGTAATTTACATCATATTGCAACACTCCCCTGCACATACAAGCATCCGTGAAGTTTTGCACATGCACACAATTTATAGCTTTAGTGGCAGTTGTGAGCTTTACATAGTTATAATGGAGGTATGGATATAGACATCCCATTTCACACGAGGAAATGCTGACACAAATTACTCCCTCTGTCTGTAATTACTATCACCATATGGTTTCCCAAAATAAACTAAAATTAGCTCATTCTGAATATTCTTATGGGGATAATAATTTCAGACGGAGGGAGTATTAGTTAATAGGTCAAAACAGGGATCAATTTGAAGTTTCATAATATTGAGTATGCTTTATGTTTTTGGGTCAGTGGGACAAGGTGGAAGACAAGTATGCTGTGACTTCTTTAGCAGTGGCCGGGGTAGTGGCACTCTGGGGCTCCACAGGATTGATCTCTGTGAGTATATGAAATTTCACTGTTTGTGATATTTCTTCTTCTTCTTCTTTGGCATGCCACTCCTACCATCTTGGGGAAAACGTTTATGCAGGCAATTGACAGGCTTCCACTAATTCCTGGAGTTCTTGAACTCGTGGGAATCGGTTACACAGGGGTAATTTGCAAACTTGATTTATTTTTCTAAATTGTCACCAAGTTCAGGTGAAATTCTATAATCTTGATATGGGGATGCATTGATGCCAGTACTTTGTGGTTTTGTTTTTCTTGCAGTGGTTTGCATACAAAAACCTGGTCTTCAAGCCAGACAGGCAAGAACAAGCAAATCCCCCGTGATCTTGTTAAAGATCTTATATCACTTCTTAATTACTCCCTCCGGTCACTTTTAATAGATGCAGTTTTTTTTTGCAAATGAACTAATTTTGAAAGAAACTGTTTCTATTAAAAGTGACCGAAGGGAGTACGTTTTTATTAATATCAAGCAAAAGGAAAGATAAAATTCATTCGTAGTTTATGCTTGTAGAAAATTTGCTTTAGTAGTTTAAACTAGTTTAAAGCTGGCTTCTTAAAATCATTGCCAGGTTTGTCCCCTGTTTTAGTCATAGATTAGGTGAAAATGGACCTCTTTTGGACGAAATGCATGTTTACTCTTTGGAGGATTAAAAAACCGGCCAAACAATGCTTTGCCCGATTATTCTACGAACGCTGCAAAAATCTGTGCATTAGAAACATATATATATCGTATGTAGACTGATTATATCAACGGGAAGCACTAGTGAGGCTATTAATCTTTCATTCAGTAAAACTGTCTTCATCCTTGTGAATTTAATATCTAAAAATTTAACTGAAGTTTACATAGTCTTTTCTCTTTTTATAAACTATAAACAATTAACTTATTCTAGGCAAATATATGTACGCAAATGGGAGCTCATTTTTTAAAATTGCCAATGATGTCACAGGGAAGCATTGATAAAGAAGGTCGAAGAAACTTACAGTGATATCACTGGGTCAAGCTGATTCGATGTTGCATACAGATGAATATTGTCGATGAGAGTGAACAATAATCATGCAGATAATGTCCCATCTGCCTTTCTAGAGTTTGATCTTGTAATCTTGAATTATTTTGCACAAAAACTCATATTTTTCTAACATATTAGCCGAGAATATCATGTCCATACTGCCTTCCTTTCATGTACTCTTTCCTGATCTATGTTATCTACATCTTTGTTCTCAAGCCAAATCACTTTGCTTAGCATCTAGCTTTCTTGTAATTTGTACATAAAGTTGGTATGTAATACCACGAAAATATTAGGATAGGGAGAGGTTATTTGAAGTCCATTAAAACAGTAGAAAAGGAAGGGAATCTGTGAATGACAAATCCTGGTCTTTTGGCAATAAAATGAGCTTACTGATTAACTTCTGTTTTATGATGTGTCAATTTTACCTGAAGATAAATGCTGAATCAAGAGTTATATATGCGGCATGTGATTGTCAAGCCAAAGTGTTTTCTTTCAAGTAAAAAAAATGAGATGGACATAGGCATTTCTTTTTTTTTTTTAAATCTAACTAGTCAAAAACTGACTATAGGACAAAGCTGGGTTCACAATCTTTGAACATAGCAGTAGAAATAAATTTAGGAGCAGCTTCCTTCCAAACTACCGAGATTTCCTTGCTGCAAGCAACCCCTGCTAATGTATGAGCTGCATTTGCCTCTCGAAATATATGATTAAAAACACCATTCTTCCACTTTAGAGCTTTAACCATAGCTTCAACCAGAGCCTCACCGAAAGTAATTCTGCTGCCATACTCTCCATTTAAGCATTCTATAACATCCCGATCATCACCCTATACGCCACAGTGTCTCAATCCTAATTCTCCCTCAGCTGGAAGAGATTCAACTAACTCAACTAGACTGGCTTCTCAAAATAAAGGTAGGTGTCATTTACTAAGAGAACGGTAAAAGAGATGCGAGACTTATCGAGCTACCGTCTCCACCCTCTGTACTATGGTCATCAAAATGTATGTTCCTACTTCCTATTAGTAGAAGAAATTTATTTGCTGTTGTGAGTCTTCTTAATAGCAAGAAGTCCAACATAGGAAGGTACTCAAGGTAGCATGCTTGATTATATGATACAAGATAAGTAATTTGCATGCAGGGCCCGAGTTGCGTATGGTTCAAATTAAAACTGGAGGAAATATGACAGAAATTTTTAACAGGGTGAGATACATAAATTTCATAGCTTTGTAAAGCTTTCTAACATCCCAACAAGCAATATAATTATTTTAAGTACAATATGTCTAATGTTTCTATATTGTGTTGATTAGGGAATCTGCATTTAACCTGTCTAAAAGTTATATACTTTTTGTACCCAAAAAAAAAGTTCTGTAGTTTCTCTCCACCCAAAGAGTCAGAGCTGATACTGCTATAAGAGACCTTACTAAACATAGCTTGATGGAAAGATACCATACCAACAACAGTATCCATTTTTGACGGATCCCAGGAAAAAAAACTGGCAGCTATGATTTATTATTTTTTCCTTTGTGCCAAATCACATGGAGCTTTTTTCGTATAAAAGTTCACAAAGTTCTAAAAGTTGCAAATGTTGAAATCACGACATTGATCTCCCTTGCGGAAAGATCGCTTAAGAAACTAGCGTGAGAATGCAAGAATACAATTAAGGACAAAAAGACACAAGGATTTACGTGGGGCCACACAAATTCACCACGCTTTCAGGGGGATTACAGAGGTGATGATGCAAGCACTCTTAACTCTCTCAACAGCCAAAGCTTTACAAATAACACTTTAATGGAGATGATTCCTAGAGTTAGGTTCCTCCCTTTGTGTCCTAGAGTCCCATTTCTCTCAATTAGGCCGTAGTGGACTTGAGGAGAAGAATGCCTCAAATAGTCCCAAACCACAACTTCCCATATAGGGCCGATCAATCGCCTTGCACAAACATAACCAAATTTGGATCTATTACTGTGGTAGGGTGATATATCACCCTGCTTTTAATACTATCAATGGAACTTGACCTTCAGCCCAATCTATCACCCTGTTGGGGTGATACTAATTTGACTTCAATGATCAGTCTTCCATTTCCGAACAATCTCCCACTTGGGAGACTGATCCAACTTTACCCTTTTGCAACATCAAAATAACTCTCAAACATTAGAAAACAGTTGTCTATGCTCAATTACCAGTTTTAGTAGATAATGCACCTTAGGCTTGGTAAACACTTGTCAGGTCGCTTATTCAACCTTTCTCTTTGTGGGTTTGCTCTTTAATGTTTCTTCTATATATAGGCACAAGCAATAGAGGAAACATTTAATATACTATTAAAAGTCTATTAAAAAATTATCTTGTTCCTTTTTCAAGACGACTAATTTGTCGTAAAGACCAAATGACAATTTAATATAATAGTCTGGTAGTTTATCTACAGGGCAGGAGAGAAATTGCATTTCTTTCCATGTTCAACAGGAGCAAGGCACTTTCCAATTTCAGAGTAGATGTTTGAAAACTAGCTTCTCGCATTGGGCTTAGGACATAAAGAATTCCTCATTGGGCTTTGGGGTCTACATCTGATGGAAAAGCACAGTCCAATCATTTTCTATCATTGGTTCAATTTTTATGTTAGAATTTAACAAACAATTTGGGAAAGAAAATCAGGCAACGGTATATGGAAAAAAAAAAGACATGATTAAATAAACTTTAAATTTTAGATTAAAGTTCAAATAGGGGAGACCAAAGAGTAAGCAGTGGTCTCCAAGTGGCACAAGGCCTACAACTGATAACCAGCTCTTCATCCGCTGCTCCCTTCCTCTTTAGTCTCACTCCCGCCTCGGCGTCCATCTTCCCCGCCACCATCTCCTCCTTCCTCGCTTCCACAGACCTCTTTAACCCCGGCCATGCTTGCCCCGCCACTTGCCATAGGTTTCCTCTCTACCGGGCCATCGCCACTAGCTTCAGTGACCCCCAAGATGAAACCCCTCCTCTTCCCTTCCTTGAAAATCCCTCCTTTCGCAGAATGCCGACCACCCCTTGGATGGGGCTCTCCCCTCCTCCTCCCTCCTGATGAGGTGCTTCACCTCTCCAAAACTCGTCGGGAGATGAAAAAGAAGAAGAAATCGGATGGCAATGAGTTCGATCGGTCACTCACGGACAGAGTCAGAGTCGGGAGAGGCAGGCTTGCAATGCAACAAATCCTGCAAAGCATCAAAAGCTTCAACGATTCTAGCAGCCAGGCGCGCTCGCCCTGAGGAATTCTCAAAAAGCTCAGAGGAGTCTCAAAGTGGACAGTTGGATGGCCTTTCAAATTGCGAGCATTGAGGAAAGAGGAAGCCACGTGATTAGGCCAAATGTATACATTATTTTAGAGCAGTGATTATTTTCAAATGTACATAGTATTTTAGAACAAGGGAGTATTTTTCTATGCAGTTCATTTCTATTTTTTAACATGATACATGGATATGAGAGACAATCGCTTGTGTTAATAAGTTCTTTTCAATAATTTACATGGATTTGGTAAGATTACTTTATTTTAACACCTTCCACAGCACTTCAAAACTTATGGACACAAATGCCTTGTTACCATATACCAAGAAAAATAAAAAAACTTCATTAGCATCTCATAGAGACGGCCAAACTTCATGGAGAGCTCAACAGCAGCAAATGAAGAAGGGATAATCTTCTTTACATTTTTCCTTTGTTATCTTTTATTTGACCGCCTTCTACATCTAAAATGTCCTGTCCTCCCCTACTTTATTGGCTTGTGCCATCTAATTTTCCAAGCCAATAAGATCCACAGTTGTCGAAAAACTTATCAAATCCCTTAGGTCTTATGTAAGATCCACACAAATGGAGGACAAATAAGAATACAGGGTAAACATTATCATTTTTCCAATCAAAATATAATATAGCATTATTTTTAGCTATTAAGCTATAAGTAGCTTTCTGTAATAGGAAAGATTATATTGCATTTGTTTGGCAATGAGTTTCTCCAACGTAAGAAACACCATCTCTATAAATTTGGTGCTTGAATCTTACGATTAAGGACTGAAATTTTAGAAGTGATTTTTTCATCCACAAGGTAGCTTCGCTTTTGCATACATTTATTTCAGTTGTGCAAAGATTTGCAACAAGGAAAGAACCTTACATATCAACGTAAGAAAATATTGAAGCTTTTATTTTTTGTACACCTCGAAGAGCCCACCCCTCAAACCCTTCCCCCTCCCCCTCTTAAAGGGAAGGGCCTTCAAGGTGTTACATGCCCGAATTAAACCTGGAACCTCTTCCCTCGATGGGGAGAGGTCCGACCACCATGCTAATGGGTGGATTGGCAAAAACTGTTCAACTGAGAAATGTACTAGTTCAGATTGAAAGAACAAACATCTCTCCTCTACCTTTGGACTGTCTGGCTAAGTTTGTAAACATTGTTGGGGGAAGGGGGGTTGCTCTTGGGCTGGGGTAGCCTCCTGTTTTCCTTTCAGATGGGGATGTCCTTCGTTATGACTATGTTGCATGGATGTTTGTTGTGATAGTCAATACATATACTCTAGTTACAGATGGTAGATATTTACCTGTCTAAAAATACACGGCCGGTGGACATCCATCGACCGTGGAAAGAGGTGGGTGGCTAGTGGGGGTAGTAAACCTGCTCATCCTTGGAATACGGTCACTTGCACAGGGAATCGTGTTTTAATTTGCATAGTGGATCAATTGCAACCCTACTACATGTAGGTCCCACAATGTCACAAGAAATTAGAACTAAGTACTCCAGGATTGAAATGCAGGCCCCCTATTTCATAAGGTTTTTCAGTTCATTATGAAATTCATTATGAAAAACCTTACGGTGATAATAATTCCATGACGGAGGGAATATCTCACTTGCTGAAGTAAGGCCCACAAGTAGCTAGTCCAAATATATAATATTTCCTCCATTCCAAAATATTATGTACATTTAGAAATATTCACTGTTTTAAAATATTGTGTATAATTTATCAAATCACGTGACTTCCTTTTTTCAAAATTGGAGGCGACTTAAAAAGATTGTCTTGAACTTGGTTTGTGAATGAACATACGAGTTGGACGGGATATCAGGGAGAAGAAGTCATATAATTTCTTTGTGGGCTTCATGGTTAAATAAAAATGAGAATTTTATTAAATATACACAGTAACGGAGGGAGTACCATTCTTTGCCATCACATGCAGGTAATTTAATTTTTTAGCCATGCATGAGCTGTGTTCGTATGAGTTCATCTAGCCTCACCCATTTTCAATACCAGATTAAAGGACCAAGGGCCATGTGGGGGTGGCCTTAGTCCTTTAATCTGGTATTGGTATTGAAAAGTGGTCACCAAAACATTTCCCTATTCGCAGCATGTGCCATGATCCGACTAAAAAGCCCACCAAATGGCTCCAAAATAGGTCACACCATTCTTCAACACTAATTAGGGTGAGACTTGAGAAGACACTTAGGCTATGTTTGGTTGGGCTTAAAAGAAGCTGGATTCTTAGGCTCTGTTTGGTTAGCACTTTTAGGAGTAGGAAATCCAAATTCTTTAAATGAATCTAAGTTTAAGAAATAAGATGTTTGGTTGGCCAAAATTCACTTCATTTGATGAATTTAAGTCATGGTAGCAGAAACTATAATTTTCGAAAGAAGACAAAGGCATTTGATAACAAAAAACCTTATCATTAGCTTTTTTAAAAAAAATACCCCGTTATTTTTTAGAATTTATACCAAATGCCATCGAAAGAAGCAATTCTAGATTCTTTTGGAGGAGATTTTCCAAAAGAAGCTAAGAATCTAGCTTCTTTTGGGCAACCAAACAGGGCCTTAGAATTCAACTTCTTTTGGAGGAGATTTCCTAAAAGAATTCACTTCTTCTTTCAATGGCAAAAGCCCCTGACTTTTTATTTAATTTACGACTTTTGCCACCAGAAGAAGTTGAAGTGAATTCTTTTGGCCCAAAAGAAGCTGGATTCAAGAATCTAGCTTCTTTTTGGCTTACCAAACGGAGCCTTAGAATAGGTGTGTAAAGGTCATGAAGTGTCCGCATTAACGACCTTGACACTCTCGTGACATCAAAAGCTGATCTTACAACCATCATATTCCCTCTGTCCCACATCAATTGTATAGGTTTGGAATCAAGATGAATCCAATCTAGACAATTAATGTGGACAAAGTGAGTATATGAGATCTGCCAGTTAGTCCAGGCGCAAAGCAAATTGTTTGTGATTAGGTGCAGACCAGGGAAGAATTTGGGGTCGGCCAGTAGGATGTCCGCCAGGATATCTTCCATGAATAGGAGTTGTTGATCATACAGATCGACGAAGCATGTGCATGTTTTGTGCCCTCCAGGAAAAATTAGCTTTTGCTGGTGGATAACCTCCAGGTGGATGAAAAATATTTTCATTGTTGGAAAAGAAGGTGTAACGACAAATAGACCCTTAGTTATTTTTTAACTACGACCACGGGGTCGCCGGGTGGTGGGGGGAAGAAAAACAGAGGGGGGTCACTGGGGCGGCAGGGCGCCGAGGGGGGTGGGGAGAAAAACAGGGGGGAGGGGAAGAAAAATAGATGGGGGGTCGCCGGGGTGGCCTAACTAGGTGCACACCACACTCATTCCCTAACTAGCCCATATGAGCAGATACCCCTATCCAAAGATGCCTAGGTTAAGACTCGAACCCAGGGACTACCAGTC
This sequence comes from Houttuynia cordata, assembly GCA_039654745.1. Classification (NCBI taxonomy): domain Eukaryota; kingdom Viridiplantae; phylum Streptophyta; class Magnoliopsida; order Piperales; family Saururaceae; genus Houttuynia; species Houttuynia cordata. Next base: position 34,035,812 of record CM077505.1, on the reverse strand, counting down.
TACCACTGTGCTATGCGCGTTCGGGTTAGTAGTTGTGGAATAGATCGATAAGTAGTAAGCAATGGTATAAGCAACCTTTTTTTGGGATCTCACAAATTTCCATTGGTTAGAGGTTTCAAAATCTGTCTTGAAGTACGATTTCCCCAAAATTAACTGTATAATGAATGTCCATAACTTTCATATAAGCCGGATAATCAATTGTCAGCAATACCATAAATAGCAGAGACCCTATTGATCAATGGCTAGTAAATAGTCTCGTGGCTAGTAAGTAGTAGTGTTACTCTTTTTCTACTTCCTCCTTCACAGAATGAGGGATTGTTCGGCTCCCCTTTGGATTTTACGAGGAAATGGCTTAAAGCAAGGTGCCAAACATCCCATATATGTCCTATTTAGTTTTTCAAATCCTAATGAAGATCCAAATAGAATACTTAATTTATCTATTTCTTAATACCAAATAGGATACTACAGATGTATTTGGCAAAGGATTTTCCCATTAGATGTGATAGAACTCGTGGATGTAGGGAAAATCCAAAAGTATTGAATCCTTGTGCCTAAAAATATGCACCCCTTAAATCAACATGATTTTGTGGACTACCGAGGATAATGTTCTCCTCAAGGCAACTTATGAAAAAGACATTGGGAGGAAGCAAGATTGTTCAACAATTGTGATACCAAACAACATTAAGTCGTTTGGGAATTTTTTGCTACAGTACAAATTAAATATAGGTGTTCCCAATCACTTGCACAGAAATCCTTACAATAATCTTATTAAATACTGCATAAAATATGTTCCCAAACACATCCTTAATACTCCTCCGACCACTTTTAATAGATACAGTTTTTTTCAAATAAAAAATTAGTTCATTTGAAAAAAACTGCTCTATTGAAAGTTGCCGGAGGGGGTGTAATTTTTCATAATAAATAAATAAAAAATGTGTTTGGCAGCATGGTTTATCAAGTTTTAGTACTAGTGTGTCGCCAACTAGTGAAAATTGTACTAAGCCATGATAACATATCCTTAATATGAGGCCGAGAACCATTGTCTATATGTCTTTTTTGGCAGCAGTAATGACCACTAGACAGATATATCATATATGTGGAGCAGGTTCCCTCTGCATTCAAGGGTGTTCACAGGTGTTGCAAGCTAAGATGGAAGAAGGGAAGAAGAAATAGTAGCCACCATACTTTATAGGCGTCGTTATCAAAAAACACTTTGAAGGCACGATAAATAGCAGGGTCCTCTCTCTGATAGATTGATTTTTATTTCTCAAATGAACTAATTTAGCTCCCTATCTAAAAATAACTGGCTGTATTTGAAAAATTATCTAAAATTAAGTGACATGATTTACCCAACAAGCCAATAGATCTTCATGAACATGCATTGGAGACTTGAGATATTGCGCGCCATGTAGGTTAATAAATTTATCTCATTTTTAAATATTGCCGAACCTTTTTGGATCGAGGTAGTAACTCATACCATAAGATCGTATGTACTAATAAATTTCGTGGAAAGAAAAACCAACTAATCAAAATGTTGCAAGAAAAACTTTCGTGGAAAGAAACGAGAAAAAAAATGTGTTTTACAAAACGCAGCCAAAACATGTACATGATGATGGCCGTAGATCACACGGCCCTGCACGATCCAACGGTTCTTACCCCAACACACTTTTCAACTTCATTTAAAAAAAAGTTTCAAACCAATTTAGGCCAAAAAAAGCAAAAAGCAAAAATTTATTTATCCAATTAGCCCGTCCATAAAATACCCAGACAGTGGGCCCTACAAGATTTGATACTCGCGACCGTGGGCCCCACGCCAGCCCCTCCCATCTTACGTGGACACCCTCCTCCCCCCTCGTTACACCCCCAGCCACCGCCAGCAGCCCGTCTACCGTACGCTTTAGACCCGCCACCGCCGGTCACCCAATCCCGCCACGTCAGCACCCTGCCCCAAATTAAAACCCCATCCTTGTGGCTGCCATCGCCCCTCCCGGCTACCCGGGCTGCCCGAACTTTTTCTCTACTGCCCGAAAAGCGCACGGTGGGCGTAACCCCGGCCACTAAAATCCCGCCGCGTGTCGGCATCCCAAGCGCCTCTCCCGTCTCAGCCTCAAATAAATCCCCCCGAATTTCTCGATTAGTGGCAAAAATGAAAATCTAGTGGCTCAAATTCCTCCCCCATTTTCGCCTCCTTTTTCTCCGCGCTTCTTCTTCCTCCTCATTCCTTGTTGTTTCGCCATTGCCCGATTTTTCGGATATCCGAGAGAGGCAGGGGACGGGCGATGGACGTGCGGCGGAGCGCAGGTGAGTGTGCTAGACTGTGGTGGTGTTGTGTTTGTGTTTGTGGTTGTGGCTCTGGGGACTGATTCTTGATTTGTTTGTTCGGATTTTTTTGTTTTTTGGGGGGATTTGGAGGTGCCGGTGGGGGATTCGTATTGGTGAGGATTATGTGATAGTTTGAGATTTGTTGTTGATTTTTGAGGTGGAAGAGTGCTGGTGGAAACTTTGGTGTTTTCTTGGTTTTTGTTTTGGGGGTTTTGCGTTTGTTTTTGGCAGTGAAGTGTATGCTGGGAGGAGGTACTGGGGCGGCGCGCGAAGGTGTCGGATTCGGGAGCTGGAGATGGAGGGGGGATGATGGATCGGGTGGGTTTTCGGAAGGATTTGGAACCCCTCTCCTGGTCTGTGAGTCCTGGAGCTAGCACAAAATGGAGATTTATTCCTCTGGAGAGGATTTGATTGTTAAGGTGATTTTCTCTTTGCTGCAGCATATGCGCTAAAACACGCGCTCAGCGCTTGTTTACGCGTCTTGCTTTTGGTTATGATCGCGGACATATCTAATCTTGCATTTTGTTGTGCGCTGTTGATCTGAATTTGTGAGTTTGGGGATTATGGCAGACGAGGAAACCGTACACGATAACAAAGCAGAGAGAGAGATGGACAGAGGAGGAACATAATAGGTTCCTTGAAGCTCTGAAACTGTATGGCAGAGCTTGGCAGAAGATAGAAGGTCATTTTTCACACTTCTGACTTATTTACGTACAGCAATTATTCTTGCGTTATATGTGGAATGAGATCATGCTCTACGAATTGTTTTCTGACTATTAAATTCTGATTTGAATGGTGTTGATTTTGTTTTTGTTGTTGTGAATCTTTTCCATGTCGTTCTCATAAAAGTGCCGCATATACTCAACTTGGGGATTCAGCTTCCCCTCCTATAATAATTATATCTTAAGACTTAATAGGTGATGAAGTATAAGGATGTTAAATACACAAATAACAGCGATAGTTTGTCTGAAACTGAATCTACATCCTTCTACGAATTTGGATGTAGTAACCAATTGTTGCCAATTAATTTTGTCGTAAATGCATCCAGGAAATTGCCAGACCAGGAGGACACTTTTCTAAAACTCGATCTTAAAATCATCTAGCACAATCATGCATCATTAGAAATGTAGTTTCGTCGAGGTCCCTGCTTCTGTCATTGAACCTAGATAATAGACCTGTAGTCTCGTGTAAACAATTATTGGCTATCTTGCTTAGTAAGAATTCTTTTTTTTTTTGGTAAAAGCTTATTAATAATTCATGTATGGAGAGTTTCCTTAGATGTAGATATGTCTCATAGTTTGTATTTCTGGTTTTCTCTAACGGTAATTAGCTGAATTGTCAGTATAAAAACATGACATCTTCAGGCATGTTTCCTTTGCTTTCCAGAGCATATTGGGACAAAGACTGCTGTTCAGATTAGGAGTCATGCCCAAAAGTTCTTCTCCAAGGTCTGTCGATTGTTATGCATTATATTTTTTGTATGGATGCATTATCTGACCTGTGTTTTTCCTGTCAGGACATTGTCTCTTTGTTTCACGTGATGACAACATTAAGATTGATCACGAGGCTAGCATATGAACATTCAATTAGGCTGTTTTTGAAGGAATGCGTGTTATGTGCATGAGTCATTGAAGTATACTTTGAATTAGTTCTTGACAGTGTAGTTACCAAAAGAACCCATAAGATCTCACTAATTAGGTTTACATTTGTCATAAATAATTTTTGGCTTGTTTTGGACTTAATTCAGAACAGCCAGTTGGAAAATTTATACTTATCATGGATGGTGATAGGCATGAGTGCCTAACTGTTTAAGCATTCATAATTATCCCCCCAAAAAATTGTTTAAGCATTTATAGAAGTTGAAAATATCTTAGGAAAATATACAGATAGGCATGAGCGAATGTTGTGCTACGTTGGAAAATTTTGAAAATAACTGTAGATGTACAATTTTGTTTTTGAGATTGCATTTTCTTGACAACCTCAAACATTTTGGATGCCAGGGAACCAATAAGTTGATACACCAGGTCATTGGTGATAGCAATTTTTACCTATTTGCTGTAGCTTCTAAATTTCTACATTCTTTGTTCAGTAAAGTTCCTTGTTCATTTTTATGATGTCCGTACCTTGGTGTATGTTTTTTTGCAGATGTAGTTTTAATTGATGAGAGTAAAATAGGTTTGAATACAAAACTTGAATTACGGAGGGAATATCTAGAATAAAAAGGTTTCAAAATAAGTAGGACTAAGACAGAGTGCATGAAATTTAATTTTAAGGAAGATAGAACTATAAGTAGAACGATAGTTGAAATAGATGGGCAAAAAGTGCCGAAGTGTGAGCAATTTCGTTACTTAGGATTCATTATCCATAAAGAAGGAGATATTGATAATGATGTGGTGCATAGAATAAATGAGGGGTGGGTAAAGTGGAGGGAGCCTCGGGAGTTTTGTATGATAGGCGTGTTCTAAAAAGGCTTAAAGACAAGTTCTAGAGGACAACCATTAGGTCTGCAAGACTCTATGGAGTGGAGTGTTGGGCACCAAAGAAAAGTCATATAGATAAGTTGAATGTAGCCAAAATGATAATGCTAAGGTGGATGAGTGGGATAACTAGGATAGATAGGATTAATAAATGAATATATTCGTGAGAGTAGCACTTTTAGGGGAGAAGCCGAGGGAGTGTAGGTTGTCTTGGTATGGGTATATGTAAAGAGGACCAATAGATGCCCCTGTGAGAAGATTAGGAGGGATGCATGTAAATGATGCCACAAGAGGAAGAGGGAGACTTAAAGAACTCGGATGGAGTTGATAAAAAAATATATGACTTTACTATCTCTTACAAAAGAGTTGGCGTAAAACATGCCTGAATGGAGGCGTAAGATCCATGTTGCCGACCCTATATAGTTGGGAAAAGGCGTTACTTGATTACGATTATATGATTATGCTTATACTACGGAAAGGCCATGATGTTTTTTCCCTGGTTATATCATATATTTCTGTTGTTCTTTCTATTTTTCTCTTCTTTCTCATCTCTTCGGCATTTTTTCTCCTCTGACAACTCAATTGAGCTGAGTGATATTCTGATAACTTACATTAGATTCTGTTTATTAAAATCTATAGCTCATTCTTTTAAACGCCAATATTTAATTACCCTTCTTAAAACTTTAGTATCTTCTGCATCCCAATATTTGGAAGGACTCAATTTAAATGCTTTCCATCATTTACTCCCTTTTTCTTGCCTTATAATGAATATTTTTTTCCAGTGTGAATTAAGATGTAAAGAGACATGTCTTGTGGAGTACTTTCCTGCTTCCATAAGAAGGGGGCTGGTTTGGCCTTGCAATGAACTACTGAAACAGTTGTCATTGCCAGGTCAAACCAGCCCCCTTTTTTTTACAAAGACATCAGTTCTTATGGTCATTTTAATTAACCACTAATGCTAACAGCTAAAGTTGTAAAGGAAGTGGCTAACAATTATCTTTTAACAACTATAACACTCCCCTACACTTGCAAGCGCCACTGAGCATTGCACATGAACACTTCAGGGAAGCACACAAGCAAGGAGCACACTTAACCAGTGTGGAAGGGACGAACATATTATATCATCTTTTTTCACATTGTTTTGATACCCTTAGACACTGTATGCCAATAAGATTTGATCCCTGGCAACCCACAACCAGCAGAAATCCAACCAGCCAGACTAAGGCTGGATTGGCTCCAATGGGAATCGATCTTTGGACTCCCACATGCCGGAAAGCTCATAATTTATATAATCAGCACTAACAAAGATTACACTGAGTGGCTGGTCAGTTTTATGTGAGGTTTTTTGGGTAGGAGGTGAAGGGATGCAGGTTCTATGCACTTTAAATGTTAAGGAAAGTTGATTATCATCAGCTTATTGAGAAACAGAAAGTAAATTGATATATCTTGTTATTCTTACACTATAGCTTCAAGAAGTCGCTGCAAACTTGCATGTTCTAAGAGAATTAGAATCCCTTATAGCAGAATCAAGGTGTAGAACTTTGTCTTGCTCTGGTAAAGTAGCTGAAGCAAGCATTACCATAGTGCTGCTAGAATGCCTAGCATCAGTGACTAGACTCACCTAATGTAGTTTAGTCAGACTTTGCAAATGATCAGCTTCTACTATGTCAAACCTAGGTTTGTAAGGTTTCCACATTGCACAAAACTTCTTTCTGGACGAGATCATGCTGAAAAGCTAGCAGTATAGTTATGTAGTTGTTACATCCCGAAGTGGTCTATAAATTTACATGATAAATTACTAGGTTTCTGGAAGGTCTTGAAGGAATTCTAGACATTCATTTTCCTAATATCTCTTGGTTCTAGTTGTACTTGATAACATCCATATGCCAAAGTTGTAGGCAGTAGAAGAATAACAGATATGCAAAAGAAATATGATCAAGGTAGGATGCTTTTCACCTCTCACATATTGTTGGTAAAATTGAAAAAGTATTTTAAGCGTCCTGCTTTCACTATAATAATTTTGTTAAATGGGCTAGTAGTAAACTTAGCTGCACCATTCTAAAAGCGCGTAGTCTTAGTTATGGTATTTGATGGCTAATATACACCATCACAAATGATAATACTTTTAGGTATAAGACTCTTGGCCCCAGTCTCTTTCTAGGGCTGTCAATGAGCCGAGCCAAGCTCGAGACCATCTAAGCATGGGACTCAGTTTATTTGTACATATTTGTTCTCTGACTTGACCTGAGCTATAAGCTAGGAGAGCTCGACCTCAGCTTGCAAAAGAGAATCAGCTCAAGCTCGAGCTTGGGCTCGATTCACTTGGAGTTGATCCGGCCCATGCTCATGGTTTTTGACATGGTCCATCCAATAAAAACATTTGCCTACTTTTGTTGGAGTCCTAGCGACATCATCCTACAAGTTGTGATATATTGACCATTAATAAATGATCCTTTCTAATAAACAAATGAGAAACAAGACTCTAAAAGTGGGACTCCAAATTGTGTTGGATTGTGATGACATCATGGGCACATAGGTTGGGGCCCACATGCTTCCTTCTTTGACTTCCTCTGGTCAAACTCCTCCATGCATTGAAGTCCTATACGGACTACAATATCATAAAGAAGTATTATTTTTTGGAGTTTTATATTTTTTTATTACTTAGGATCCATTATCCATAAATAAGGGGATAGTGACGTGGTGCATAGGATAAATGTGGGGTGGGTAAAGTGGAGGGTATCCTCGGGAGTTTTCTGTGATAGGCGTGTTTTATAAGGCTTAAAAGAAAGTTTTATAGGGCAGCCATTAGGCCTACAATACTCTATGGAGCATAGTGTTGGGCTCCAAAGAAAAGTCATATAGATAAGTTAAATGTAGGCGAAATGAGAATGCTAAGGTGGATGAGTGGGATAACTAGGAGAGATAGGATTAGAAATAAATATATTCGTAAGAGTTTACGGGTAGGCACCTTTAGGGGAGAAGTTGAGGGATTGTAGGGTATGCTGGTGGTATGGGCATATGCAAAGAAAGCCAATAGATGCCCTTGTGAGAAGATTAGAAGGGATGCATGTAAATGGTGCCAAAAGAGAGAGAAACCTAAGAGAATTGGATGGAGTTAATAAAATAGGGTATGACTTTATTAACTCTTACAAAAGAGTTGGCACAAAATACACCTGAATAGAGGCGTAAGATCCATATCGTCAACCCCAAATAGTTGAAAAAAGAAGCTACTTGTTTATGATTATGATTGTGAATTTAGAAGGGAAAGGTTGGAGACTTTATTGGACTCTGTATTATCATCAATTTCAGTGTCATATTTCACTCTCTTTCCTTTTTGTGTTTGTGTATATGTATATGTGCATATGTAGTAAATGTTGTGATGAGCAGAGCTCGAGATTGGCACCAAGTCGATTCTGCCAAGCTTGAGCTTGGCTTTCCAAACCCAGGCTTGAGCTTGTATTTTTTTTAGGCTTTCCAAGCCAAGACGAGTGCAGCTTGAGCCCTTATCCGGACCAAACCCGGGCTAGCTGGGCTCCTCATCTGCGTTACGTATAGCGTAATCTAATCTTTTTTTTGGGGGGGGGGGGTCAGTAAAAGACGATTACATGATTTGAAATCTGAGTTTTCCATTTTTTGCTTCTTCAACGTGGTAATTACATTACCAAGTATTAATTGGTCAAGTGTTCTGGTTCAACATGTACCAACTATTGGACAGGCCAACTACAAAAAGTACCACTAGGAAATAGATATTGCTTAAGTGTAGGATTGTACATGCCAAAGGTATTTTCTTCAGTGTCCTCTACTTGTTTATGTTGTTGTGTCGGTGGAACTCCAGTGCTGGTTTTGAACTTTGGATATGTTTTGGACAATTTAGACAAGTTCTCTATGGATATTTGCCTGTAATCATGTTGCATTTGGCTATGTTTTGTAAAACAATACCTTTGTAGCAATATTGTAATCTATTCACTCGTCACTCCGAGTATGTTTGGTTCTCCTGTCCCAAACTTTGAGAGCCTTGTTTTATGTGTAACAAAAACCTTTCACGAGGAAAGCCAAAAGCATGTATGCAATAATTAGGGAGAATGAAAACTTAATCTAAAAACTCTATTTTTGTTATGCCAGTTGGAAAAAGAAGCTGTTGTCAAGGGCATGCCTCTTGGACAAGCTTGCAACATAGAGATTCCTCCTCCACGACCAAAGAGAAAGCCAAGTAGCCCATATCCTCGAAAGACTGCTACTATCTCCTCAACAGGAGCCAAGGATAACAAATATCTAACCAAAACTAAACAGGTGTTAGATTTGGAACATGATCTGCCTGCTGAGGTATGCTATCTTTCTTTGCTACAGTTATTCCCTCCATCCGAAATTACTAGTAACATTTGGTATTCCATATTCGTAATCATACAAGTATCACCTTATTTCTAGCTTCATTCACTATCTTTATAGCCTCTCTTTTAACGGCATATATTTTCCAATTCTCTTGATTTTTATATTTTTGCAACTCCTTAAAGAAACATTTTTTTCCTTGATGTCTCTTTGAACTTTCTCACACCATCACCATGTTTCTTTCTTAACGTCCTTTCTCCTCCTCACTTCACAAAGTACTTCTTTTTTCATTTTTTTAATGTAATTAGCAATGTTACCCCACATCATTATTGGTTCCTCATGTAAGTTCTAATTTCTTTCAACCCTCAACCTCTCCTCAAAAGTGTTAAGCATCTCATCCTTCAAGTTCTACCACTTGATCCTAAGCTCCATTTTATCTGCCCTCCACTTCCTCCACCCCTTCATGTTGACATCCAAAATAACTAATCTATGTTGTAGTTTTATAAGTTCTCCGGGTATAACCTTACAATCCTTACATTTAGTTCTATCCTCACTTCCAACTAAGAAAAAGTCTATTTGGCTCTTGTGAGGTCCACTCTTAAAAGTTAATAGATGCTCTTCCCTCTTATTGAGATAGGAATTTGCTATACCTAGTTCGTTTGTTATTGCAAACTCAAGAACAGCTTCTCCCATTTCATTCCTCCCTCAAAACCATACCCTCTGTGCACCCTCTCATACCCTATATTCTTCTCCCCTACATGCCCATTTAAGTCATCCCCTATAATAACTTTTTCCCATTAGGTATCTCTTGCATTACTAAGTCCGTTTCCCTCCCCCCCAAATTGTTTATTAAGGTTCTCTCTTAATCCTACTTGAGGTGCATAAGCACTAATAACATTAACTATGAATTAACCTAACACTAGTTCTAGTAATATAATTCTATTACTAAATCTCTTGATACCGATTTTCTCTCAAGTTCTTATCAACCACTATACCCACCTCATTCCTCTTTGAATCTTTACCTACATAAACTAGTTTAAATCCCTCTCCGAGTTCCCTAGCCTTCTCTCATAATCCCTAGCCTTCTTTCCTACAAACTTATTCTCCTACAAGTAAGCTATGTTAACCCTCTTCTTAAGTATTTCTACTTACTCTGTAACCTTACCCTTCAAGGTCCCAATATTCTACGTTGCCACTCTAATTCTTCACTCTTGGAGTAGCTTCTTTACTCACACCTGTCCATACCAACGCGAGAACCATTGTTCACTTTTCATTGCAATCAGGCGTTATTGCAACGGGTCGCTTCCAGGGAATGCCCTAGCCAACCCTTGCTTACTTATCATTGCACCCAGGTTTTGGCACAACGCGACACTTCCGGGGAATGCCTTAGCTCTAGCTAAAATGTGTGGTGTAAGATCCATAGAGATTGACATAGTTTTTCAGCCGTCTGTCAACCTGACACCAACCCTCCTCCTTTTCCCCGGACTAGGGACCGGGCATTACGAGACTCAACGGCAGAGTTAACATTTGGCATTCCAAAATGGACTAATCAGTTCACTTTGTAAAACCAAATGCTACTATAATTTTGGTCAGAAGGAGTGCTTTCCTACAATCTCTTGGAAGATGCATCTTATGATGACAACCTTTTGTAACACTAATGTCTAATATTTGAATAGGCGCCAACTAGAACTGGAACAACAGAAAACCTGAACAGCACTCCAGACACCGGAGCATGCTCAGAAGTCCTCTTCCTCTTCAAGGAGGCTCCAAGTGCTTCCCTGTCATCAGTAACCAGAGCCAGCTCACTCACAAGCTTAGGCCCTTGCAAAGAATTCGTTGCTCCTGTTAGGGAGAAAAATCTGCATGCAGCAGCTGAAACAGGTTAGCTTTTTCAATTTGGAATGGTAGACAATACATCATCTGTCAAGAATTTGTATAGATAAATGATTTTTGGTATAAACATCAAGGAATGGGGGATTCAGTTATCTTATCTTAAAATTACATAAAATGCAGGAACTAAGGAACTGAAGACAGGAATACTGAACCTACCTCCTACAAAAGAACCAGGCAGTAATCATACCTATCCCAAGCTCATCCCAGTCCATGTCTTGGATGTAAAATGCAACCCAGCTGCATCATCCGATATGACAAACCAGGTGCCTGTCATCAACCGATCAGGAGGACCTCATGACAATGAGAACCCTTTCACCAATCCAACTGTCTCAGTAACAACTGAATCAGTAAGGTCTTCTGCACACCAGTCAATTCCTTTTTTCCATTCTCATTTTCCGCCGTTCCACAACAATTCTGATGCTTATCGATCTCCAATGGATACCTCTTCCACATTTACAAGTCTCGTCATATCAGCCCTTCTCCAGAACCCTTCAGTCCATGCAGCTGCAAGCTTGGCAGCTTCATATTGGCCATGTCCAAACACTCCTCCGGCTGATATGCTTCTTGGTGCTTTTCCAATGAGACACCCGGGACCACAGCCAAGTCTAGCAGCCATGGCTGCTGCCACAGTAGCAGCCGCCTGTGCATGGTGGGCATCTCATGGGCTCATCCCCTTTTGTCCTCCCATTCACCCCACCTTTACCTACAGTCCACCACCATCCACCACTCTTCCTGTTACACGGTCCACTCAATGTCCAAATGATAGCAAAGAGCAGACAGCTGATTATCAGAATCCTACTGGAGAAGATCAATGCGTCCTAGATGCAGAATTATCCGCAGCTCCAAAAGCAGCAAATCCAGGTTCCAAATTGTTTCAGTGTATGTCATCAGACTCAGAGGACACTGGAGGCACTGGTTCCTCCAATGCTAAAGCAGTGGGCGTCGAGCCAAAGCCCGCAACAAGCACTCATGAGCAAGATAAGGAGAAGAAGCCTCGAAAACAGGTTGACAGATCCTCATGTGGGTCTAATACGGCATCCAGCAGCGATCTAGAAACTGATTTATTAGAGAAGAAAGGTGAAGGAAAAGAACCTTCCAAAGAAGCTGAAATGAACCATGTTGGTGGAGAACCTTCCAATCGTCGGAGTAGAAGCACCGGAAGCAATAATGATTCCTGGAAGGAGGTCTCTGAAGAGGTTGTGTTTCGCCCTATTTAGTTTTCATGTGCTTGTTTATTGTGATTTTGTTCATCTAACGTATTTGATCGTGATTGCCAGATCACAAAGCCTTTTTGATCAGTAGATAAATGGCAATCTAATGGTTCATTTATTATGTCTCAGTCCTTTAGCATGTCAGTGATGAGACGATTGGTCCTGTGATCTATCTTGTTTACTTCTCATTTTGATAATTATGATTCTAGCCAAACACTTAACAAAGCCTTGAATCACAGAATCCTCTCTATGTTAGTTTTGTTTTTCAGGTAGATTTTTTTTCTATGCTAGTTAATCATCAATCTGATGGTTCATTAATTCCATCTCGTCTCTTTTAACTGTGTCAGGGAAGATTGGCCTTCCAAGCTCTCTTCTCCAGAGAAGTTCTCCCACAAAGCTTCTCCCCACCTCATGATGATGCAAAAAGCAAGGGGCATTTCAAGAGCGTTTCAGAGGATGAACATAAGCGGCAGGTTGCGGAAGAGGACAGGCTGAAGCTGGAGCTTGGCTGCAAGATGCAAGCCCTTTTCCCAGCCAACCTCCTCCCTGTGTCCCAGCAAGAACTAATACAAAACCGCATCAACACAGACAAGGCAATGGAGTTCAACGACTTAATGGGATATGGAAAGCTCAAGAGCCGGAGGACAGGGTTTAAGCCCTACAAGAGATGCTCGGTGGAAGCCAAAGAGAGCAGTAGAGTGGGGAACATCAATGGCCAAGAAGAGAAGGGGGCAAAAAGGATACGTCTACAAGGCGAAGCTTCTACCTGAACAAAAGTCACTCATGGATGGATCCTTTGGCTATCTGTAGCCTATGTAGTTTCCATGTTTGTGTGTTCTTTAGGCCCGAAGGGCATGGACTATGCCATGCATGTATAATAGTTTGGTTTGCATACCTGAGAACCATCAAATAGACTGCAGGAACAGGTACTATTGCGTAATGTGATATTCGAGACACCGGATTTATTATTATTCACCCTTCGCCTGTTTATGATCTAGCTGTTTGAACAATATGTAGAGACTGTCCGGAAAGTATTGGCAGCAATGTAATTACTCTGATTTTTTTCGTTTTTTACACTGATTCAACCAATATGATTATTGGATCAGCATAATCTAACCATTTCTTGGCCTTTCGCAGAATTCAGGTTCATGATCCTTATTCCACTTGAGATACTTCAGTTATAGTAGCACTGTCAAATTGACATACCCATTGACAGATTTTTTTTTATCAGCAGATTGACAGAAAGCTTTGTAATCATAACCAAGTAGTGCTTTTCCCCTTTCCCCAACAGTTTGTTTTGTGTCAAAATCTCGATAAGTAACCATGATCGTATTTGAAAGCACTTGTGAGGCTTAATGAAACACCACTACTTTCATATTAGTTCTGCAGTGTGCGAAAATAGCAAACGAGTATATCCGGAGAAGGGGAGAAAGTAGCAACTTAATGGTTGTTCTCAGCTTCCGAAACAGACATGTAAAAGGAACATCCAAAAGGGACCGACCTAGTATTGTTTATCTTACAAATACGCTCAATAAAAGAATGGAGACATCTTATTTACATCAGATTAGTCTTCTGTACATAAATCTATATTATCTACAATTTCAACACCCTTTACATGTGGGCCGACTGTTTCTAAGGAGACAATGTCTTTTAAAGCTCACGCTCAGTTGAGTTGTTTCATATTTGCATGGGTTAAACCAAATTTAACAATTTTATTGTTTTTTTTGTTTGAGAACAAGTTCCCTTTGAGATGAGAAGTATCAGCCATATTTATTTCAGGGTACTGGGGTTCTCGGTAGCGGATTTTTCAGCCATTTCAGACCGATTCTGGTGTGCCCGCAAGGTGATAATATATCTGTATATTCTCTGTCGGTCTGCATCAGAAAGTGAAAATGGGGGAGTCAGTGGCAGAGAAGTTGCTTCTTGCAGAATGAAAGAGAGCAAAATTGCTGCTTTTGAGTATAAAGACGCAGCATGCTTCCTGTTTCCCATGAGCTCGTCCACCTGAAATCATAGCATTCAAAACTGACTTAAACGATTGCATACAAAAATGCTTATGAACATATTTTACAAAAATGTTGTGATTAAGAAGGCGCCTAAACTAAATGGCATACTCATAGAGAGTAAATGAACCAGCACAATATTTCAAACATTGAGATTAAATTCAATAATACTCAAGTGACTTAAATTTTGATTTTAGACATCTAGCATCTTGCAATAGACCTGGCTCCCTATCATTAGAGATGATTAAGCTGATAAAATGCAAACTAGAATACTCAGACATACACAGAGGGAGAAAGTAACTATTTTAAGAAAGGCGCAATTAGAATGTCACAAGATATGTAAAAATATTGACAATCAATAGTATTGTTGAACAAGTGGTGTCCAAGGGTCATTATTACAACTAAAGCTAAGTGAGAGTTGATACTCAAGATTGGATTGCTTACAGCACCACTTTTTCCAGCCAAGAGTGCCGTTTGAAAAATAATCTCCATTGCATCAGGCATCTCTGCAGTACCTGCGACATTAAACAAGTTTTCAACTTACAATTCAAACAATATCCACGTATTATACCACTTTTGATTAGACTAACACATATGCACACGTGCGCATGCACAGAGAGAGAGAGACCTAACCATCAATAGTCCGTAGATAGCTAGAGATCTTTTCAGCCTGATCAAATGCGGTAAGAAATCCCTGCTGAGCCCATGAACATACCGAGACAGGACTATCAAAGTCCATGCCTTCAACTAAGTTCAGAGATGAAATGGCTTCATGCTGATCAAATGAATTCTTGTTAGCTGAAGTTTCACTGCTGGAACTTCCTCTAGAAGAATCCATCCAAGAATGACAAAGGCAAAGGGCTTCCTTCCACACAGCTAAAACTAAAAGTTCCACTGAAAAAGACTCCAAGTGCATTCCGCCCTGAAGCTGGTTTTACATAACAACTAATAGACTTCAAGACAATGGAAAGTGATTGTGAAAAGTAAAAAGGCATAACAACAGGTCCCAGATAATTACCTTCTCCTGCGCTAGCTGAGAAAGTGCCTCAATGTACTGATGGATTAAATGAAGTCTAAGTGAAGGATGAAGTGATGATTGTCCTAGCACTTCTCTTGACTCGTCCAATACTTCAATTGCTTCCAATGGAACAAGCCCAGGGTTTCTTAAAGTTCCAAAATCAGACGTAATATGGGGTTCCAGAGCCTGCATCAACACAGGTGGTGTCTTGTCTGGCTTTTTATTTAAACAATCAGAATGCCTTGCTGCAGAACTACCTATAATTGATGTCTCAAGCGATGATGACAGAGTTTCCATCGATGAGAAATGGGCATTAACAACAACATATTCTCGTTCAATCAACTCCAGTGAATCAGAAACTAGATGACAAACATTGACAAGGTTCAGCCACAGAATGTTATAATATAAGCACGACTGACATAAAACACAAAGGGAAATGCAATACAGCGTTAAACTTACCCATGCCCGAAGGCCCATGATCAACAAATCCAGTTTTCATGGTTGCTTTAATTGATGAAGTTGAGGCACCATCACCAGAATTCTTTCCTTGCATGAACGATTTTGTCCTTGTGTAATAATCCGTATTCTGGGACTCAAGTTTCTGTGCACATGTATTTTCATCAGTACCCGTATGTGGCCCTAAATGGAAAACTTTGTCTATGGTGCATAAAGCGACTCCTCTATCTGATTGAGGTGGTATATCCAAAGCAAAAGGCAGCTTCTCATATAATGATTCCTCCAGTTGACTGGAGGAAGGTGAAAAATATGGAACTTCCATCGACAGCCTATGATCATGTTAACCAACAAGGTTCAGATTCAAACAATTTCTAGCAGCTGTGGCATATACATAGAATACACGTAATATTGTGTGCGTGTGTGTGTGTGTGTGTGTGTGTGTGAGAGAGAGAGAGAGAGAGAGAGAGAGAGAGAGAGAGAGAGAGTTCCACCTTTCACACATGAATCTGTGGTTAAAAAACTCCTCAAATGCTAGTCGCTCCACTGCAAACCAACAAAATTCAAAACATATCAAGAATATTATTATTAGCATACGGCTACCAAGGAACTCGGATATGCCAAAATATGATTTGGAGTTCTAACACAAAAGTCCTAATTCAAATTGAAAGGCAAATGACATCAAATTTAAATCGACAAAATCTGGCTTGGAATTGGAATCTTCTTCAAAAAATCCTTGACACATTATTTCCATTTAGATTAATTTTAGTTAATCATATCCTCCCAACACTATTGCTCATTCAACTGCTCTTGAAAAATGGGACCCCTGATTAGCCACATGAAGTAAACTTGCTACATGGAGCATACAGCAACAAATGGATAACAGTTTGCGCTGCCATCATAGTGATCCATCTGAGTCCTTGCACAGCCATTTTTCTTACTAAAGAAAAGAAGAGGTCAAATCCTTGATATTCGACAGGGCAAAGTCAAAGGGATTCCATAAAGGAGTCAGGCAATTCAAGTTTTACACTAACCAAATTTCGGAAACCAAAAGACCAACCAATTTCGCACATGAATTTTAGGTGGACTTTAGGGCTCCATAGCCAGCCCTATCCATGAAAGCAAAGTCCAGGAATGAATACTATTTACATTCTTTCAAGATGTCACTCCACTATACTTTACTAGCATCTGACTGCACCAAAATTTTTTCTTTTCCACACAAAAATATGAATTTTCATCATACATCTACTTTGGTATCTTAGCTCCCATAGGTCTTATTATGGATGAGATCATTTAAGGTCTGATTTACCTGGGTTTTGACGTAAAAGGCTTCTACATAGGTCAACACAGTCAGGATGCAATTCTTCCAATATATCTTTAGGAAATTTCAGCTCATTTGAAGCCAAAATATTCTGGAAAAGCTGTAAGAAAAGTAAAGAACATACAAGTATAAAGTGATTGCCTTCCAAAGTGATCGTCTAAAATTTAATTCAAGAAGAAAGATATATTGTAAAACCTGGAATTGGCTATTCCCATCAAACGGAGGTTTTCCTGTCACCAGCTGGTACAAAATTGCTCCAACACTCCACAAGTCTGCCTGAAACATTGTACACAGAGCTGGATAAAAAAAGGAAATATTTGTATTTATTTAGTGACAAAATTAATTAAAGTCTTTCGCACCTTTGCATCGTATTTTTGGTTTTGAATAATTTCTGGAGCCATATATAGTGGTGAGCCGCATAATGTGTCAGCTAATCCTCGAGGTGTCAGGTATCTGGACAGATGATGTAAACAGATTGTCAGATCAGAAGTAAAAAAAAAAAGAAATCATATGAGGAGCTAAAAGAACTATTGAGATACACCAAACCAAACAATAAGTCATAGCTGTGTAGTTTTATGTGGCAGAAAAACATGCAGATGATTTTACAAAACCTAATTTGTACTTAATTCAGTAGCACCTTGCAAACCCAAAGTCTCCAATCTTCAGGACAGGAGTTTCATCACAGGTGGATAAGAGAAGGTTCTGCATTTTCATGTAGTTTAAATCAGATATACTAAACAAGTTGCTCAGAAGATAAATGCTCACAGTATCAGAAGGATCACCGAAGATGAAAAAGTCACTATTAAAACAAGCATCCACTAGTAAATGAATCAAAAGTACAAATGACTAAGACAGCTAAGTGAACTATTCTTACTTGTGGCTTCAAATCTCTGTGTATGAGATTGTTTTCACGAAGAACTCGCAATCCTGAAGCTGCATAAAGCATAAAAGCATACAGATATAAATATACCACAAGAAACCACTCCCTCTGTCCCACTTCGATAGTCCAATTTGATCCTTGCAAATGAACTAAATTTAGTGTATTTTGAGAAACTAAATCAGAATATTAATATGGGATGGAGAGAGTAAAACATGAAAAAATTTAATAGAACAAACAACCCAAATACACACAGATTTTATTCATAAGAATAGTCCCATTATTCTACCAAAAGAAAAAGAAATAGTCTCATTTGGAAATGTCAGTAATCAACTATCTATATATAGTATTGTACATAACAGTTATCTCAGTTGCAATGTCAATAATCAAAATCCAACGTAGTACTGTACTACACATACCCAGTTGTCTCATGAAGTGTCTAGCAACTGCCTGTGAAACACTGCCAAATCTCTGAATATAACCAGCAAGATCACCTCCAACACAATACTCCAACACTAAGTAAATTTTATCAACAGTCTGAAAAAACCATAAAAATCCAAACTTTTCATCAATCACAAGCACAACACACTGCAATTCAATTCAAACAAAACAAGCTATCCTCCACCCACCTCAATGGCTTCTTCAAGACAGATAATATTAGGGTGCTTGATTTGCCTGAGAATGGCAATCTCCTTAACCAAGCTATCATTCACCTTCCTAGAAAGCTGCTTCTTGTCAATCTCCTTCACCGCCACCTCCACGCCGGCCGTCCGGTGCCTGGCCCGATACACAACAGCAAACGACCCCGACCCAATCCTCGGCCCAAGCACATAGTCTCCGACCACGCCCCTCTCCCCTCGATCCATCCCCACTTGTTCTCACAACAAAAGCCAAAAAGGTGATTCCTTTATGCCATCCATGGCAAGGCAAAACATGAGTGTTTCGTGGTCGGGGCTTATATCCATGCTTCGGGGGGTTTCAAGGTGGTGCCTTTCAGCAAAAGAAGGCATTTCTGCTGCCTGCCTGGTGCACTGGCCATTGGAGGCCTTGCTTGAGGAGCGAGGAGGGAGGGAGGGAGAAAGGCTAGAGAGAGAAGGAGAGTAATCTCTGGGGTTGGCGTAAAGAAAAAGGATGCATGTTTTTTCCTCTCTGTTTCTGCTTCTTTCCATTTTATAATCCCAAGATTGATTCAAGTCGACGTACGGATATGGGCAGCAACTCACATTGGGGGTATTTTCGTCATTTATTTTTAATGTGACGAAAATACCCTTCTCTCATATAGTATTGTCAGGCGAATCATATGCTCAATTGAGATTGTTGTAAAAAAAAACCTCAATTGATTGGATTAGAAAAGAAAAATGCACTGTTTTATGTTCAGACAGATAATTGTGAGCGGAGTATAAAAATAAAAAGAAGTTATTTGATGTGCCTAGCATGCCATGTGGGATTGTGAACATGAGTTGGCAGTCCTACCAAGTCACTTTGGGGTGTTTTTGTCATTGGATTTTTAATGTGACGGAGATGATGTAGGGGCCGTTTGGGGCGTGATTATTGCAAAAATATCCAGACTGGATATTGGATATATACTGTAGCATCCATGTGGATTTTTACATTCAGCTGAAACACCTCACCTGGATATATAAAATATCCAGATGCTACAGTGTAGCAAAATATCCCATCTGGATGTTTGCTTTTAATCACGCCCCAAACGGCCACGTAGTCGCATTGGACATTGGATAGAATTATATGCTTAATTTTGTACTCCCTTGTCCAAGAATACTTAACTGCATTTGAAAAAAAAAATATGGACCCAAATAAAACGACGGGATATGCCTTACATGCCAATAATCCTCTCATGAATGTGCGCATGTGAAAGGTAATTGGAGGCTTTAAGTGTTACAGTCCTGCATACCAATAAATTTATCTCATTTTCAAATGCTGCCTGGTGGAGTATCCAAAGAAATTTTAGTTCTCAAAAAAATTTGGGAAGTTATCTAGTGTGCCTGGCGTGCCATGTGGGAGCTCTAGCTGTTAGTATTCAGGTGTGTCTGGCATGCCACATGTGATTTACTCCATGTGGAGGGAGCATGTCCGTCCAAAATAACGTGGCTATGTGGGACTTCACTTGTATGCAAATCCACATGGGATGCTGAGCGCACTGAATAATTTCCAGCTAAATTGGCGTCTACATTCATAAGGAAATCGGGATGCGATTAGGGGCACATTCAGATCCATGGTTTACTGCCTCTACATTGTCCTTTTTTTTTCTGATACAACACAATTTTTTTATGTATACAAAGAACCTTGTCCTGTTGCTATGAATGTGTATAAAACATACTCCTATATGAGTGAAATTATGGTGCATTTAGCATCTCTAAATGTGATCAAGGACTATTGCCTGGAATTAATGGCCAAAAAGGTAATTTGGCGTGGTCTAATAACTTGCCCACTCTTGGAAGGGTGCGGTGTAACTCAGGTTTGGGTTCAATTTGAACCTGTGAAAAATCAAAGTCATCCGATGAAAGATTATAACTGGATTCTAATGTGGCTTTGGATTATATTGATATTTGACAAGCATGACTCGATTGCCTTGAGTTACTAATTTATTTAGCACATGTAGTGTCTAATTTTTTTTGGATTGGTCACATGTAGAATATTGTAGTGTATAATTGATAGATATTGACAAAGTTTTAATGGCATAGAGGTTAAAATAAAGTTTCTACAGAGATAACTAGAATAAGATTGAAGAGTGTACTCAACCCAAATCACTATTTATATAATCCTCACGCCAATGTAAAAAAGGATTCTTTTTGTTAGACATTAGATGGAGTATATTAAGATAGGATTTGACTATGTTATCCCGTACAAGGAATTATGCAATGTATTTTATAGTGAAGTAAAAAATTCATGTCTTAAACCTCAAATATTTGGGAAAAGGCACTGCTTTTATACTTCCTTTGTCACTCTATATAGGGCAATTAATGTGGCATGAAGGGTGAATTTATACTCCCTCTATCTGGAATTATTATCACCATAAGATTTTCTAAAATGAATTAATAATTCCGGACAGAGGAAGTAGTATTTTTGGGTAATTGAGAATTAATGTTATTTAGTATTGTGATTTATTTGGTTGTTGCTTCATGGAAAAGTAGCACTAGCTAGCTGACTGCTGACAAATATATCACCATGTCGGAGAGGAAAGTTAGGTTGCATTGTGCAATGATTCTAACAGTAGAGATTCTTCCCAACCCACAATAACCTAACCAGTTAAAATAGGATCATAGGCCTCAATTCATTTCATTTTTTAAGTCCTATGTTACTATTATTCTATGAAAGGCATTTTTGTTGTAGACCTATTGATTGCATACCCTAAAAAATGCCTATTGATTGCATAAGTGTTCCTTTTCCATTAGGCATATGCCATTCTAGTTACCTGAAAAATATATATGTGCCATTTTGGCGAGGCGTTATGAGGCATACCCCTCATGTTTGAGGCATGCCTCACCTAGTATGCTGGTTCTATGATTGATGTTTTTCACATTTGCTAACCTTTATTTTCCTTTTCCTACTTTCTCTCGCATGTTCCTAACATGTCGATAGTATATATACTCATATTACTTACCTATAGCCACTCATAACTGTGCTTAATAACAGTTAAATGGAAGTATTACAAGTTTAAGTTAATTCTGGATAAAGAGGCTACCAATTAGATGAATCATCCAACTCTAATAGCCTAATTAGTAATAGGAGTATTAGTTTTTTATAAGAGGCAGTATAATATTGGTGATGATTATATGATGACGGTGATGATGATTTTCCTACAGACTTATGCAAAACTATTGATTCCTGGGAGCTTTTTTTTTGCTCTCAATGAGGCCTATATCTTCCCAATACAGTAGTTATCTCCTGTATGACATCCAATATGCGCGCAAGCGTAGCATTTTGAAGCCCTTGCGTAGATTGGAAGGAAAACCAACAAAGGGTTAATAGAGCAAAATGACCATTACGCACTGATCTTCATTAGGAATTATAACTACAAACTGGGGTTAACTCAGATGTCAAGATTTTCTACACTAATTAGATGGCGGGTAACACTTCAAGGCCTCATATCTCTGTTGTCTCCCATGTGCAAAACGTTACATAGCTGCCAAGGGCCTGAGTTGACGTTGTTCTTCAGGTCCACTGCTAAGTGCCAAGAGCAGGTAAGACCACACAAACAAGAAACACAGGGTGTGTTAACCCACCAGCTTATCCTAGCAATTCTTGCAACCACGAAAAAAATGCAGTTTGAATGTTGCCATGTTTGCAGTAAGACAAAATGAGTTGTAACTGGTGTAATGTGTTCACACCCCAACAACTCTTGCGGCCAAAACCTTCATTAGCATATTGCAACTGATAATAAAATGTTCGTAAATCGCTTTCAGACAGAATAGGATGTGAAAACAGTTTCACAAGCACTATGTGGCACAGATTGAATGCTGCCATGTTTGTGGTAAGACATGATCGAGTTGTAACTGCTGTAGTTGTTCATGCCCCAACAACTCTTGTAGCCAAAACCTTCATTAGCATATTGCAAACTGGTAACAAAATGTTTGCAAATCGCTTTCATACAGAAAAGGAGGTGAAAACAATTTCACAAGCTCTATGTATAGCCGCCACACGGGAAACGAAAAATGAAAACAAAACTTTTTGCAAGCGGCTTTCATGAACACGAAACCAACTTCAAGAAAGCAATTTTTGGCTGTTTATTTAGCGGCGAGTTGCTAGATTTTGCACTAGAACATCATTTCACCTCTTTCTTTGAAGGGCTTGTTTTATCATCTTCATGGGTATTGCCATCATTATCTTGACTGTCTTCACAGTCAGATTCACTATTAGGGGATAAATTGTACGACGGTTTAGAACCTGCCATTACAGATTCGACTGCAGCCACAGCGTCCGGAGTATGAAGATCGCCAACTCCTAGCATCAAATCCTGAAATACCCGACATAGTTCATGTCAGATTATGATTTTCCAGTCGAGTGATTTGGTTGAAAAGAGAGCGCAAATAAACTCGGCTTACCATTTCGATGTATTCTTTCTCATTCCCAGTAAGCACTTCAATATCATAATTTTCAGGAGCATTCTCCTGCAAAATCAATTATAACCTTCAACTAGTGTACAATAAAAATTGACACTGGTACCTTGGCCTCATGTTCTAGCTTCTTATTTGCTTCAGCCATCCGTTCCAAAAAAAATTTCACTCTGTCCAGAAATAGGGCAACAAAAATAAGTTCACTTTAGTAGCCACGGCAAGCCATCATTTAATTCAACATGTGCACAATGGACGGACAGACGTTTAAAACATTTAAATCATCCAAAAGTTGTCCTAAACATGAATAAGAGTTGCAGATACAAATGGATAAAGCGAATAATACAAATGAATAATTCATTATAGATACAAAATAATGTATAATAAGATTCACGTCTATGACGAAATAACAAAGGCCAAAGAACATGTTCTTTTACAAATGAGGTAGCAGAAAAACAGGCTAGAGTGAAGGTGTAAGATCCATATCACGCACCTCAAATTCTTGGGAAAAGGCACTTCTTGATTATGACTACGGTTATATATACAACATAGTCCAAAGGTTGCCACTTGATTGGTTGAAAGGGGAAGGATCTTACCATGGCTAGTAGGAAGTAAAGTTGTTGAAGGTTTGTTGTCTCCTATGGCAGCAGAACATTGGCTTCTCTTCCGAGTTAAAGGTGCATCCTTGCTGCAAACAAGCAAGGTGGACTCTGCAAGGCAAGCAAGCACAAATAGATCTAAAATAAGATCACCAACGCAAAATTCATATACTAAATTACAGTAAAGGTATAACCTTGTTTTCAGACACTACAACAAAAATGGTCTGTAGCGACGAATTTTTTTTCGACAGATAAAAATCCTTCGGTATTGATCACCTTTTTCGACAAAAACTTTTCTGTCGAAGTAAGTATATTATTACCGTCGGATTTTAACGGCAAAAAGATATCTGTCGTTATATAACACAGTAGCGGCGGATTTTTAACGACAAAAATGCAACCGTAGTGAAGAAGGCATATCATCGGCGGTTTTTGAGACAGCGGGTGTCCAAGATTTTGGCGGCGGTGGAAAGCAAGAGGCCGAAGAAGACGACAGGGCGAGGGCGAGGGAATGGAGGGGAACGGGTCAGTGGACGCGGAGGAGGAGGAGGAGGGAGGCGACCAGGTAAGAGGGTTTTCCTCGACCCCTATCATCTCTCAATCCCGTGTTGACGAAGGCGGCGAGGCGGTGGACATTGGATTCGTCGGTGTCGGGCTTGAAGAGGTGGAATACGTGGTCCTCCCTCTCCGTCTCCACCACCTCCGAGACCCTCCCCAGGCCCCATCGTTTAGGAATTTCATCTTCGCTCTAATCCTCTCTCATTCGCCTTCCTCATTTTGCCAATCGCCTCTCTCAACCCACTCGACCCGGCTATTGCTTCCTCTGCGGACAAATTGATGCGGCCACCATCACGAACATCGGAAAGGTACTGTCTTTTTTTCTTTATTCCTCTCTTAGTTATTTATTTATTGTTTCTGTGAGTACCAATAAGTGCTTTCCGGCTTCATTGCCAACGCTGGCAGTAGCTTACATGGGAAAAGCTCAAAGTCACAGTTCCTGCAGAATGTGATGGTTTGGGTTGTGCACGGAAGGTGTTCGACGAAATTGTCGAACAAGACATTGTGTTCAAAAGTGTTAGGTTATTATGATCATCTCATTTCATGTTCTTTTGGGTCATTCTTTAAATTGCAGCTGGATTTTGTGTTTACTTGGAGCATAAAGCCATGAGTGGCATGTATGATATATGTATGCCCGGAGACAATTCTTAGGTGGACTTCTCAACCCTACTGCTAATTTGCTCGGGGATTGAATTTTTACTATTTTTCTTTTTCAAAACTCCATTCCTTCCTTGCAGACTTGTTGCACCTCTTCAAAGGCTTGCTGAAAGTCGTGGCATTGCACTTTTTGTCGTTGATGAAGTCCACTGTGTCTCTAAGTGGGGTCATGATTTTCGTCCTTACTATAGGTCCTCTCCAATATTATGCTTGGAATCTCAGCTTTATATATGCCTGCTCGCTCCTTCATTTGGAATTGATGTGAATATTTGTATTCATAAATGCTGACTTATTTGTAAGGGAAAGAAAGCGTATGAAGGTAATAGAAAGTAATATAAGCACAAACGAGCATATCCAGGTATGTCTATATCATCTGCTGCATATATTGATGTTTTTGTGATTTCAGGAGATTGTCAGTTTTGAGAGAAAGTTTCTGTGTCAGCAAGCTAAAATTCTTAAAATCAGATGTATCACTCATGGCACTGACTGCTACTGCTACAATACATGTTTGGGATGACATTCTCAAGTCACTATACAAATGTCCAAGGAAACAAAAATTGTGTTGACTTCATTTTTTCGCCCTAATCTTCGATTCTCAGTGAGTTCGAAGTGTTTCTGTGTCAATATGACTTTCTTTTATTCAGTGAAATGAGGATCACGTCTTTATTTTGATATAAATAATTTACTTTTATCCGTATCATGTCCCAGGTGAAGCATAGTAAGACAACCTATATGTCTTCGTACAGTAAGGACTTTCGTGAGATACTAGATGCTTATGGTTCTAGAGTAATGAGATGTGGAGAAAAGACTGGTTGCATGAGATGATGGGGCAGTGAAATTTTATTCAAATGAAATATCATAATTCAATTTAGGTGACTTGGATGATGATATATTTAACAGAAAAAGTAGTGATGTTGGCTGTTTCAATGAGAGTTCTGAGTTTTCTTGTAGGGAAGTTCAGTTGTCAGTTGCTTATTTAGAAGATGAGCTTGATGTCTGTCAGGATAGTGATGATATAAAAGGTAGCAGTTGTTTTTACCATCTGCCTCTCTGTTACTCTGTAACTTCTTTCCTTGACTTTTATTTTATTGGTATTATGTCACGACCAAGTGATAGGAAGCAAAATCTTAGAAATAACTGTGGGTAATTTATGATCAGATTGTTCTAAATTTATGTGAAACTGGGGATAGACTGTTAATTTCTTTTGTTATTCACTTTGCAAAAATAGGAAAATACATTGAAAATTTAGAAAGAAGGTACAAGTGCTGAAATGGGGACATGAAAACCTATCCCTTGAAACTATGGAAGGCAAAACTTGTCTTTTCAAATACAGAATTGGAAAAAGAAAAGAAGTCTCAAGAAACAATTTCAGCTTCAGCTGAGTTTAGACATGTCAGAGGCTTAGCATGAGAAGCCATGAATTTAAGGAGATCACATATCTACCACACAACTGAATAGAAAGTAATGACCTTATTCTTAAATTTTCACTTACTTTTCTATATAAATTACAATGTGGGGAGCACAATGTACTAGGACATTGATAAAATTGGTTCTTTTGTGAATATCTCCAAAATTATGGAATTTTGAAAATTAGCTAGAAGAAGTTGAAATAGAATATGTCCAGACCTGATGAGCAGATTGCCATTTTTCCGTCGAAATGTCATTAGCGGTGCCACTTATAATGACCGGGCTAGCGGCGGAAAAAATCCGTCGAGATAAGTCCGTAGCGACAGATTGAGCACTTTTAGCGACGGCGAAAAAAGGCCAATTTTGTTGTAGTGAGATACCTAATGAAAAAAGTAATAATCTATAATATTGGCAACATAAACAAATTATATGAACACTATTTCACAGATGCTGCGCTATGCAGTAGGAAAACAAGAGGGAGGAAAACAACACACCAACAGAAGGAGATCTTGGCTGTAATTTAGTATGTCCTTGCTTGTGGAGCCCACTCGAATCTTAAAGTTCTACACCAATCCTTTGTTTCAGAAATAGGCTGTAAGATTTGTAAAGAAAGGGAAATAAGTTGTAAGAATGCGTCTTAAAAAAATCATTCAAGTATAATTGTGTAAGATCATCTTAAGCAGTGTATCACAAGATAAAAACACTTGGTGAATCTCAATATCTTGAAAAAACAACATATATTATAAAAATAATAAACTTTGACGGAAAAGAAGTGGCTCTGTCTAGTTTCAATGACTACTCACTGGTTGGACAGTCAACCTAGGCCACAGGCTTGAGCACCTTCATGCATTATAAGGATAGAGTTCAAGTATAGAAAGACAATGTGTCATTGTATAAAAAGAGTGTTGTAACAAAATACGTTACAATAAAATATAGTAAACATGAAGTCTTATGTTAGGGGTGAGAATGAGAGTTGATTATCCATAGTTCAAGACCAAACCAAGAAGTATGACCTTCTCTCTGAGTATTCACTTCGACCATGAATGATGAAATTGAAAAAAGAATTCGCATGCCACAAGAACAACTGTCAGGTTCGGAAGGCACAAAGCTTTGTATTAAGGTTGGTTGGTAATATTGTGGGCTTCGATCCACAAGAGATCAAAAATACATGCAGAATTATAACGGAGTTTATGGTACATGTAACCCAAACCAAAGGGGACTATGAATATTCCCTTTGGGACTTTCTGTCATGCGTGGTTGATGAAAGTTGAATGAAGAAAGCATAAACAAGATAATAGATTTTGATAGAATACAACATAGACAATTCTACAAAAGAATAGATCCTATAAGGAACACTTTGAAAATAGATCAAGATAACACGTATAGGCACTTGAAGTATGAAGAACGAAAGTAGAAAAGGTAAAGAAAGAGTCTCAGGTATTTCATGAACTATTAGGATAACTAGAAAATACTTAGAAGGAATATAGGAATAGTAACGAGTATAAGCGTTTGGTTGTTCTAATTAAATGAATCTATTGAATATTAATGTTTTAATACAAATAATGATATTACATGTAATGGATTATTGTACTACTTTTGGTCAATCCTACTGGGTATAAAAATACTCAACCAAACTATTTTAAATAATCTATAGGTGACTTGATAATTGGAGTTGTGTGAAGCACAGTTGCTCGATAGATTTGTAGAATGTAATTTAACTTTCATTATTTAATGTAAGCTCGTAAGAGCTTTTATAATTTTATTTATTATCATTCTAATTGAGACAATGTGGTTGTGTACATGGATCGGATCCGGGCTAATTATTTTATTTGACTAAATTTATAAATATTATGTACTTCGATGTATTCTGAAATATTTGAAAAACTATTGAACACCTTAGGAACATGTTTTCCCATACTTATTGAAAGGACGTTAGCTGTATTCCGATGTATTTTATATAAAAAATAATTGATAAAAATTAGGGTGTTACATTCATCGTAGATTTTAAGAAAGAATTAGGATCGGGTTGGTAGCCGTCACATAATGATCGACAACGCAAGTTAACATAGGAAGCCTATGTACCCGTGTTTAACAGTCGAACCAGCAGCCCGCGATGATTGGCGCACGCCAACGTACGTGAGCAAAGGCGCATGGTAGAGCAAAATAATGGCCGCCGATAATGGCCTTCTTTAAAACAAGAAAAATAGGAGACTTAAGGGGTCCGTCCATCCCTCTTACTAATTTCCATGCATTTAAAAACAGATGGATTTAAGTGTGAGACCCTTTCATGGCTCCACCTCAGCCTCACTCCTCGCCGGCCTTCCACAGGCCCCCATGGTCATTGTCCCCACGCGGTCTTCCACGCGGTCTTGGCCTGCCTGGCGCCATGTTGCAACCAGACATGCCCGGGGATCTTGCCTCGCCCAACACATACATATGTACCTAACCTTTCACCTCACAAACCCCAATCCCGACTCCTTTTCAAAGTCTTCTCTCCGCTGCTTGTCTCCCTATCTTCTTCTCCATCAGGTTGGCATGCCTTCCAATTCCCAGTTTGCTTCTCTTGTGTTTCTGGTTTCTTTGATAATTCATTTGCATGTATATATCTTCTTGTTCATATAACTGTTATTTCTGTTCTGCTGTTGCTTTGACCATTCATTTGCATGTATCTTCTTGTTCATATAGCTGTTATTTCTGTTCTCTTATTGCTTTGATCATTCACCTGCATGTATCTTCTTGTTCCTGTAGCTCATGTATCTTCTTTGTTCCTCAAACGAAATTAGATGTTGGCTGTTGAACTCGATCGAGCCATGTGAAGGATTTAAGATATATGTCTGTTATCTATTTGTAAAAAGATCAGAGATGTAGCTCTTCTTTTACACATTTCAGCTCTGAGCTGGGTCGATCTTACTCATAATTATAGTTTTTGTCTATATATCGAAAAACTGTGAACGGTGGAGTTGGAGAAGACTGCAGAAGTATGTTATGGAGATTGCGCAAATGCTTTTCCATCCATATTGAAGAGACATATGAGATGCTATGGTGCTCATTTACCGGTCGAAGATATATGAGATGTTAGAAAAAGTGACGCTGAATAACTGTCGTTTTGCCTGTTGAGTGATTTCAGTGAGGTTAGATTATGATTCCCGATAGATACAATAAGTCAGAATTTTCTTAGTCTAATGCTATTAACAAATAAAGTTTGATGTTTAAGCTGCTCTATCCAATGCATATCTTTTAATTAGATAGACAAGGCCAGTAAGGGGACAGAATATATCCACTTAATATTAAGAATTTGGTCTTAACAATTTCTGTTCAGTTTTCATAAAACGTTACTGAAGTCAATGATTCATCTTTTTCATTATACACATAAAATAATAGTAGTAGACAGATACTCATATTTTTTTAATTTTCTTCTGGCTAAAATGGCTCAATTTATTGAAAATATATTCATTTTTTCATTGACCATGATGACTCCAATCATTTGTTAAGACGTTTCGTTTTGTTTGGCAGAAACATGAATGAAGAAAATGGAGTTGAAATAGGAGGAGAGCGTCGAGTTCCTCGACTGAATGAAAGGATTCTCTCCTCTTTGTCCAGGAGATCAGTTGCTGCACATCCATGGCATGACCTTGAGATAGGTATTTATATTCTACTAGTATTATTGCAGCTAATGGTCTGCACATGGAAGACAATTTTTGCTGATACTTACCCTTCCTACAGGACCTGGAGCTCCGACCATTGTGAATTGTGTAAGTAATTTGTTGTCTAATTGAATTATAGACTCTGGTATGTCATTCTATGGGCTTCTTCAGGACAACATGACAATAGATTTCCCTTCCGGAGAAGACACAAAATGAGGAGTTCAACGAGGAAAATAATGCTGCTTTAAGGGATCAAGAGTAGTTTTATGGGTTTAGAAAAAAAAATTGCCATAAAAAAGACAAATGTTTGAGGGAAAATTGAGAGACTGTATTTCATAACCTGAAAGTTATCCGTGTGATTTTCTTCCAAGAAGGCAAAAGTCTGTGGAGCACCTCTGCTGTCCATCTCCTCCCATTCCATTCAGAACTGGCTTGTCTCCAATATATGGAGGAAAATGTCTCGGTTGCCATCTAGATCTAAGCTTGTTCATCAGAGTAATCTGATGCATATTATTGACATAGACTAAGTGAATCAGGTCAAACTTTGTCCTTAGTTGCCTTATGGATTCGTTTTATTCATAATGTTGATCTGATATAGGTTGTTGAGATAACAAAAGGAAGTAAGGTCAAGTACGAACTTGACAAGAAAACTGGGCTCATCAAGGTACGAATCACTCCTCACTTCATCATAAATTTAATAAAAGTCTAATAGTGCAATATGCACAATTTGAATGCTATTATCGTTTTACATGATCTTGTTTTCACATTTCTCTGGTTATCAGGTTGATCGTGTGCTATATTCATCAGTTGTTTACCCTCATAACTATGGTTTTATCCCGCGCACACACTGTGAAGATAATGATCCACTCGATGTTCTCATCCTCATGCAGGTAGCATTGAAATTCTGTTTCTCTGCTTCATCATTTGCTGTATGATGTTATATACTTATCAAAGCTACATTCACTTTTTAGGAGCCTGTTCTTCCTGGCTGCTTTCTTCGAGCCAGGGCCATAGGGCTGATGCCAATGATTGATCAGGTATTTTTAATTGGCTGCAACCAAATGTATATCTTCTTCATCAAGTTCATGCCATGTTCACCTCTGTTATTGTGTACAGGGGGAGAAAGATGACAAAATCATTGCAGTTTGTGCCGACGATCCTGAATATCGTCATTACACTGACATCAAGGAGCTCCCTCCTCATCGGCTACAAGAGATCCGCCGCTTTTTTGAAGACTGTATCCTTCATTAGCTATATTATTTTTTTGAGAATTTGAATTCTTCAAGTTCAATGTTTTGATCTGAGAACAAAAGCATGTTCCCTTGACAATGAATTCAGACAAGAAGAATGAGAATAAAGAGGTTGCAGTCAATGACTTCTTGCCTGCAGAAACTGCCCAGGAAGCCATTCAGTACTCCATGTAAGTTTGAACTCCACTATTCATATGTATTATGCCGTATGAATTGGTTTAGCCAAGGGCACATGCGTATTTCTGCAAGAACAGATTCCTTCAGTAGTAAATTTTTGGGGTAAGTGGTTTTTCTTTTTGATGGGTTGGATGAAAGTGAACACCCATAGAAGATGTGCCCCTTGGACTAATCACTTATCCGTTCCTTGCCTGCGCCATCGGTGCAACCTTAGCCAGGAGCTAGTGCATGAGGCTTAGGTTTGCAAGAGATTGAATGAGTTCAAGCTAGTGACTAGCATGTACTTACCTAGGAAACAAGTTTTTATTATCTATCTGAGACTCACTCTTCTCTTTTGGGGTTGTGATGCAGGGATCTATATGCAGAGTATATTTTGCAGAGCCTGAGGCGATAGATGGCACTATACTATGCAATTCACTGCAAAATAATATTTTTGGAGAACCGGTCGGAACATCTCTTTTCTTTTTGTAATTGAGTGGCTGTGCCTCTCTAATTCAAATTCTACATATTTGCGTAATTTATTGCCAGACATCGGCATCTAATTTGAAATTGGTATATGTACTCGTATATAAGGCTCTGGGAAAGGGCATAGCTTCCGAAATTTGAAAACTAATATCAAATCATCATCGTGGCTATAAAAACAGGAATTAAGCTGCATTATGACTTTTGAATCCATCTTCACTTACCAATTACGAACCAAATAGTGATGCATAGACAACATTTTATCACTCAAATAAATCAAGCAGCAGCATCATAAGCTCAATCTTGTTTTTTCAGACTCTAGATATTGTTGGAGAACCAGTTTACAGGACACAAGCAGCAGCTTTCGACAAAACAAATAAAAATAACTCATAAATATAAGGAAATGCAATCTGATTCTTGTTATTCTTCATCTATTGCTATTCTTTTTATGCCAAAAAAAAAACTCCGTCTGTTGCCCAAGTTCGGCTGCCAAACAATAACTAAAGACAGGTATGGAAGAAAATGGATGTGATGAAGATTACATCTCTACAGGCAACACTCATTACTCATCTTCAGGCTAGAAAAAAATTAACAAATCGTCTTCCTCTCATGCACAACACTTGAACTGTGTAGAATGCTGTGAACAAAATAATCCAAAATAGCTAAATCTCAACTACAAAACCAATTGTTGATATAGAGATATGTTCAAAATGCACCATGTTTCAATTGCTAAGGTAAGAAGAGTCAAAAAAGGCAAAACACAGCAGGTAACACTCTTTTTACTCAGCAAATAGACTTCCAAATCAATAAAGCTCAGAAAGTTCAAAGAATATTTCTGGAAAGCACTTGACTAGCTAGGTAGCATTTATCCTTTGTGAACAAAAGTGAAACAGCAGCGACCATTTAGAAAGCTGTTATGCTAGAAAAAGGTAGAAATATGAATGCTAAATTCTCATGGCTCATTTCTAGGCAGTGAGCTCCATAATTGCACTGACAATGTCACCGTTATTAGCCTTGAGAGCCTTGACTGCCTTTGCTCTAGAAACTCCAGCCTGGGTCATAACCAAATCAATGTCTCGTGCTTCCACTCCAGTCTCATCAATCTCTTCCTCTTCCTCCTCGGCTTGTGGGGCTGCTGATACATCAGGTTTCGCCATCACACTGCTCATATCTGGCATCCTAAACTGCTGGGCTGCTTGTGTCTGCAGCTGAGAGCTGAGGTCCTCAATCTTTGCCTCACCAAATATAACATAGGTCTCAGAGTTGGGGCTCTTGAAGACATCAGGTTTTGAGATCACAAACAAAATCTGAAATGGAAACACAAGAGTGCTACATTTAGGAAACAGCTTCAGCTTTCCAATAGTTGTTATTTTTCATTAAGACATTCCTTACATTTTTTGTTCTCTTGATGGTAACCCTACTAACACCTGTGACAGGCTTCATCCCAAGCTTCAACATAGCTTTCCTACTCTTTTTTTCACTTCTGCTCTGCTTTGAGCTCTCATTCCCTCCAGCACCTTGTTCACCTAAATAGTAAAATGAAATTAGAAATATTAATACACAGATCCTGTCGAAAAGAAGTGTGCTTTGAAATAATAAAAAGAGAAAAGAAAGAAGTCAAACAAAGATGGCAAAACCAAGCCAGAAAAATATTTCGGGCAATAGAATTGATCGGAGTTGAAAAAGTGAAAATGTATGTTTCATGGCTACTCCCAAAAGGTAATAGCAGCAACGCTGCTCCCCAGGGTAATGGAATATGAAAATGCTCCTTTAATGGAAAGGCTTCAGGAGAAGCCTCTCTACATATTGGAACTTGATTTACGAGGGTAACCTAGGAATATACAAGCATAGCTAGCCTGCTCCAATCAGGTTCCCATCATGGAAACTGAAACACACTACTCAACAATCAATATATGGTTCTTCTGCTGTGCAACAGATAATCACGTTAAATAAAGGCAATGAACAAAAAGATACGAGAGATACGTGATATTAACTTGAATATATTTTAATGCTTCCAGATCAGAAACTTAGAAAAAATGATCAGACCGAGCCACTAGCCCTTTGAAGCACTAAAGCTAAACACCCACTCCACCATTAATACAATCATGCAATTCACATGCAGAACTTCAATTACAAGTAGCACTAACGATTACAAACTGAAAAAAAAACATACATAACAACGCCGAGTGCAAACCAAAACAAAAGAAGAGAAAAAAATCATGAAGAAGAGTAGACAAAAAGAATACCATCGGCGCCATCTTCCTTGTCCTCATCATCGTCCTCATCATCATCATCATCATCATCAGCGTCCTCATCCTCATCCCTCACATCCTCCACAACAGGCTCATCCTTCTGCACACCCCAAAACCCACAAACCTATTATCAAAACAATCCACTTCCAACACAAAGACCCAATCTTTACAAGTAAATTAAACAACTAGGCGACGAAAATGATTAAAGGTGCAAACTTTGAGGTCAATCCAGTTCCAACACAGAACAAATCCGTCCAAGTAAAAATTGAAGAATAAATGAAGAAAAGCGAGGAAGTGTGCAAACTTTGAGGTCCTGCTCCTCCTTGAGGGATGCCTGCTGTAGAGTCTGCTCCTCTTCGACGACCGGGCCTGGCATCTTCGCCGGAGGGAAGCAGAGGGCGGCGGCAAAGGAGGTGAGGGGAAGCTTGGAGGGGGTTTGTGTGCTGCTGCTGCTCTATCCGGAACCAGGGAGGAGTGGCTGGTGGGAAGAGAGATTTTATATGTGGGACTTTGGGCTGATTGTAGCCCTCTTGAGGACTGAAGAAGCCCTCTCTGGACGGCCCACCTGGAAAGACTTCATGCTAAATCTAGGCCTAATATAGGGTGGTTTGGCAACCCATTTGGTTCATTTGTCGTGTTTCTTGTTGGACTACTACTATTTACCTGCGTATGAACATCTGCCCACCCATTTCCAGTGTTTTAAAATTGGACCGGACCGGCTGGTTCGACCAGAACCGATTGGCTTTTTCAGCCAGGTTGGTCGGATCAGTTTAACTTGGCCAGTCGAACCGATGACCCGGCCGACTGGTCCGGTCTGGCTTTTAACCCCCCTCCCCTCGCATGTGTTCTTCCCCAGCAAGCTCTCCCTTGGGGCCCCGTTGGGCCAGAGGGAGCTGCTATTGTCCCTCGTCCCCCCTAGGGTCCTCTTCAAGCCAGAGCCCCCGACGCCCCGCCGGGGGGGGGGGGCTCTGGCTCTACGTGGCAGCGCTACAGGGCTCTAGTTCTTCCTTTTTTTAATGACGTCAGCAACCGAAGATGACCAATCCAATTACGTGGCGGTGCTACGGGGCTCTGGCTCATCTTTTTTTTAATGACTTTAGCAACCAGGTCGATGACCAACCCAGTTTTTAAAACCTTGCCCATTTGCCATTTGTCCAATAAAACCTTGAGGTCCTTTGCTAGGAAATGGTCTTGGTTCACGGTACCATATATTTTTTTTAACACTTGCTCCTCATCAATGCCAATGACAACATCTCTGAATGGATGAATGATAGATGTGTCTTGTTTGGATATTTCTATGAATGTGAGAAATGAATATTCGCAATAAATATTTAATTTTTAGACTCACAAATGGGTTGCCAAGACTGACTAAAGGGTGGGATTTTTTTCCCTCAATAACGCCATGGACACAATAGAACCCAATTTAAGCAACGCCTCTTCATTCGACTAGTAATAGCCATGGAATATTGTATCGGCGATATATCGATATCGGCTTTCAACCGGTAAAACGATACTGTTAATATCGATTTCGATTTTTTTTAAATATCGCCAAAAGTGTTTTTTTAAATGATTTTAAAAAAATTTAAAATTTTTTTTAAAAAATCAACTTTCCCGTTTGCTTCCCATCCTATGCCAAGTGGAAGGATACGGGTTTAAAACGCAAACACATATTATGAATTATATACACATTTTTATGCATATTTTAAAATTTATACTTGTCTAAATGAGTATCACTCATTTTGGAAGTTATATACTTATTTTAGAAGTTATATTGTGAAAATATATGGTAAAAATTAGTTTTCGACCACCAATATTTTTTAAACAATATCTCCGATATTTTGTCTCTTTGGTTGACCAATATTTCACCGATATCCGATACGACATTCCTTGGTAATAGCACCATTGGTTTTACAAATCGCCTGCATGGCTGAGATAGTCTATGTGGTTTAAAGATTTTTACATGTAACACTTTGTAAGATCCGATTAATTGTTTGTTGACTGGTCAAATCTTTTAAGTGCAAGAATGACAACTGAACTTTGTTCTGCTACTTTTGGTTGGAAGAACCATGGGTGTCTTTGTTCATATTGCTACTTCTTTTATGATAATGAGTAACTAATCCTCGAGTTAGGGTGTAAGTGTGAAGTTTTCAATTACTAATCGAATATCTATTTGATTTAATTGTGAGCTTTAATGTTTAAATTGATTGAAATTTTATTTTGGTAAAAATTAGTAGTATGTATAATTGTTTGATTCGTTATTAATGGAAGGTAAGTCGAATACTTGTGATTCCCTGAAAAAAAATATCGGTGGTCAAAAACTAATTTTTACCATATATTTTCACAATCTAACTTCTAAAATGAGTTATACTAATTTAGACAAAGCATAGATTTCAAAATATGCATAAAAATTAATATTATGATGGAAAACAAATGGGAAAGTTTTTTTTTTCTTTTTTTTTTTAAATTCCCAATTTTTTTGAACGATTATTTTTTTAAAAATGGTGATATATCGGTCTCAAACCGAAATTTTGGCGATATTGTAAAAAAATTTAAAAAGTGATATGGAATTCCTTGCTTTCTAGCATAATTTAGCTAATTTCAGTTATTTTTAGTTTAATTTTGTTTGTTTGCTTTGTAGGAAAATTATAATATTTCGAGGCTGATCTGGAACACGTGGTTTTTTCCTTAGATTTTTCTTCAAATTTGGTAAACTCGTTCCATCTCTTTTGAAATATTTGTTGCTTGTGCATGCACTCGTGGAATAGAGATATCAGTGGACATTTAGTTAGAAATAGATATGATATTTTGATTGATAATCCATTGTTTGAGTTTATCGTTCTCTTACACACACCAAACGAAATGGCTGAGGGTAATAATCATGATGTTAATGAAAATGGGGTTTAACATGATGCACCAATGCAGCCCTTGCGTGATTATCTGCAACCTACACGCACTAGCACACCCTCCTGTATTATTCTGCATCTGTAAGCACATCATTTTACTTTTATGCATGGAATGATAAATTTGCTTTTTAAATTCCATAGTCTAGAGTCTGAAAATACTTACTTGCATTTAAAGGAATTTGAATAAGTATGTGCAACTTTTGAGCAAGCTTGTAGTGAGGATATTATTAGTTGAAATTGACTATAGATAAAGTTAACATTAGCAACCCCTAATCGCATTCTGCTAATTCAATTCAATTCTTTAAGTATGCTCACAACTTATGTTTTAAACCAAGGCTAAAA
Organism: Houttuynia cordata; assembly: GCA_039654745.1. NCBI lineage: Eukaryota > Viridiplantae > Streptophyta > Magnoliopsida > Piperales > Saururaceae > Houttuynia > Houttuynia cordata. Next base: position 33,998,591 of record CM077505.1, on the reverse strand, counting down.
TCAGACCCAAACATTTTGATTGTAAGGTATCAACATTATCACACATTTTATCCCAGCTTCATGGGATACATGATCTATCCAAGATATGCTCCTCCATCCAATGTTAGTAGTCTAATTTAGTTTTTTCAAAGTGAACTAAAATTTGTTCATTTTGGCAAAAAAAATATATAACAAAATAGAGGACACATGATAAAAAAGAGTTCATACAAAATATGCGTACATGATAAAAACTAGATCAATATTTCTTTCATCAATTGGATCATTCATTTCAGCTATTTCTATTGGTCCTAATGAAAATCCATGCTGTCTAGAAAAGCTCAGGTGGGCATGAATAGCATAGCCCTACACAAAATTTGGACAAAAAAACTTTAAACATGGGTTTTGATTGGGTGGAGAAAACTAAATCTCACGTGACAATATATGTGGGACTTTGTTGTGGCAGTGGCTGGCTGCCGCTAATCTAGGCCGCCACCCTCATTTTGGCTGAAAGTACACAAAAAGACGTGTAGAGTAGGGTGGGCTTTATAATCTTTGGGTTGGCAAATAACCATCTAATATAAAGGCTTACTAAGGGTGCATTTGGAAGGGTGATGGTTGCCTAGGCTGAAAATCCCTCGTCAGCTCAAAAAGTGTTTGTGTGGTGAAAATGGACAAATTAGGGGCTGATGAGGAATTTTCACCTTTCACCCCAAATTGTCAACTATCAGGCTTGAAACACTAATGGAAGTGAGCATCAGTGTGACGAGAATCTTCACCTCATTTCAGTATTTATTTTCGTCAGCTCTCCAACCGAGGTGATTAATTTTTGGGCTGCTAAGAATTATCACTTTTCACGTTTTAACATCCAAACACACCCTAAATCTTTGGCCTTTTCCCGATCTTTGACTAAACTATTGGCATGAAGGGTCTGTTTACTCAAAGGTGAGGCTTTTTACCAAAATTTCTTAAGGACACCAAATTTTCGATATTAATTTTGAAGAAAAACACATTTTCTACTATGGGTGAAGTTTGTTATTTGTCTTTCCAAAGCATTTGTCCTATGAACATGGAAAATTTTTTTAAGGAATTCAGTTTGAAGCTATTTCCAAGTTCCTACAGATCTAGGCTTAACGGAATTCAGCAAAGTCTTGGCTTTATCCTTTAGGGAGAAAGGAGAAAAAATGCGTTTTCATGATTGAAAACACATTTTTTCTTATTAATTGCAGTCTTTTTTTTACAAAATTACAAAAATTGTCATTGAGAAAAGTCAATGAAGTGAAAGCTGAATTCTTTTGGAAAATCTCTTTTGGAGGAGATTTTCATAAAGAAGCTGGATTCTTCTAAAATCTAGGTAACTACTACTAAGTTACATTAAAAAGTTGCATTCTCTTTGAATTATAAAGAAAGGAAGCTTGGCTGATCAAGGGTGTATTAGGCTATTTTCTCAAAGGTTTTGGGGTGATTTGTGTCTGAACTAACTGTAAACTCTTGCAATCATTCATGGTGGCAATTTGTTTGCTGTTCATGGAGGTAGGCAAAATGCCAGACAATTTGACTCTTTCTCTTGCTTTGTTTATTATTATCCGTATTTCTTGCACATTTGTTCCTGATTACACTGGATTTATCTTTAGTATGAGAATTAAGCTTTGCATATCTCTTGTAGCAGGCATGAACGATGGCTACTGCATGCAAGCCTTGCAAATATATACTCCTTCATTGTAGTCCAATTTGGAAAAGCAAATAGGCCACTGAATATGGGAAGGAGGTAGTATATTTGTAACATTTGATTTGTTATCCTTGAATTCTAAAATACTAAAATTGTACCATAGATACATGAGAAAGATGCTTATAATACTTTTATTGCTTATTTCCATAAAAATACTTTTATTGCATGTTGAATTGCCAAATATATTTATTGCCCAAAAAACCCGGTGAATATCCAAATACTCCCTCTGTTCCAAAATACTGTGTACATTTAGAAAAAATGTCATTTTTGTTAGACCATAGGCCCCACAAGGAAATCACGTGACTTCTCTTCCTAATTTCCCATTTCCTCTACCTTCCTGTGGCTTCCCTGATTTCTCCTTCCGGACTTGTCCATGCTCCTACTGCTACCAATATTCACATTTCTCCTGCCAAGATCCCTTCTTTGTTTTAATGACAGATCCTTTATCTTCTTTTTCTTCTTCCCATCATCTTGGTCGTCTCACGTACACTCAAGACTATCATGGACTATGGACAAAGTGCCCGTAGATTGCAGGACTATGTCGATGCTCTCGAGAAGGAGCGTCGCAAGGTCGAGATTTTCCAGCGTGAGATCCTTCTCTGTTTGCAGCTCCTGTCTCATGGTAACCCACTTGTCTCTGTTTGCATTTATTTTTTCATTGTTTTTTGTTAAAATGTTACTGAAAAATCTATGTGTGTTTGGTTGTTTCTCTTTTGGTTTGTGTTTTACGGAGAGTTAGAAGCGCATACTCTACTTGATTTGGACTTCGAATTAGTTTTTATACATAAAAAATTGAGCTTTTTATTGATGCATTGGTGATTGGTGGTCTGTGGCAGCTATTGAAACGTCTAAACAGCAGATGGGCAACAGCCGTGGCCGGCAGCACCACCGGGGGAGCGGAGGCGAGATTAGCACTGATGCGAATCTGTGAAGATGGATCGGAGCCATGAAAATCTACGAAGATGGCTTCGGGATTCTCTTGGAGGACTTCTCCTAGGAGGGGCTCTGCACGATGGGGTGGGAGTGACAGAGGAGGAAACAGGAAGCCACGGAGTGACAGAGGAGGGAAACAAGAAGTCACGTGATTAGCCAGAATATACACAGTATTTTAGAACAGTAAAATTTTCCAAATATATATAGGAGGGAGCATGATTTAACATACCACAATATGGTTCTCTCTGATCCAAAACTTTTCTGGCATGCTGAATTGTCAAATACGATCAAGCGCATCACATGATTATCTCTTATCCAAGAGCAATGCTATACAAGATGTAATATGAAATACCCAGAGAGTGTAGAGGGCAGTTAACCGTCAGATTCACGTGGTTCCCACACAATCTGACGGCTGCTAGGTTGCACACAATCTGGGCATGCTTCTCACTTTTCGCTAATAATTGAAGTCTCCTTTGACAAAATGAGAAGTTATTAGCTGCGTGCCGCGAAACGTGCCCATCACCTATTGGTGATGAGCACACTGTTCTCCTGCGCGGCGCGTAGCCAATAATTTTCCTGACAAAATTAGCTGATGTGCATTATTGCGGGTGGTTAATGGACTAGGGGTTGAACTTAAGATTCAGGTAGCTCCCTATCCATCACACCAACACGGCAATACCGCATTGGTTTCTAATGAATAATGCTAAGAGGTTCAAAACATGCATCACAGTTTTGTGAAATATAATTAGCAATTCAGGCTCATCATTGGCATCCCATACTGAAATATGTGGATTATAATTATGGGAAAGATAGTTACCAAAAAAAGACATCATACAGCTTACAGAAATTTTAGGTCACCACAAGAAAAACATATTGTGTCATTAGATTAAGTTACTAAGTAACATAACAGTAACGTAATTTAATTACAATGTTTGTTACTAGTAACAATAGTGTAATGATATACTCTCTGATCTGTCCCTCACTTTTAGTCTCATTTAGTATTTCAAAATGAGCTATAAATGGTTTTCTAATGCAGATGGCAGAGAGCTCTAAGAGCGTCTACTATTAGTGCACATAAGAAATTATCCTCCCTCCGTCTAAAAAATCTTGGCCTCATTTGAAAATGAGTTAAATTTATTAACCCGTCAGGCCTACATGAATATCTCAAGCCTCCCCTTACTCCTGTATATGCACATTCATAAGGATTTGGTCTGTAGAACAAATGAGGTCACCTATTTCTGGATCTGTAAATTTTCAAATGCGGTCAGGAATTGTTAGATGGAGTGAGCTAATATATACACAAATTAATAAGACAGATTGGAGTTAATGTCATTGAGAAGATATCATCGTAGCAAAATTTTAACCAGAGCTAAGGCGCCCAATAAAGCATAAACAAACAAACACATGAAACACAACCGCAATTTAGGCGCCACAGTTTCTCATTCAGGACTGCAAGAAAGAGATTACAATGACCTACAACGAAAATGGATATCTCTCAAGTCAAAACCAAACCCTATTAAACTATCAATGAAATCCACGCGTTGTCAAGTTTTTTTATCTTCATATTCATTAAACAATTCATATTCAATTTCTTCCACAGCTTCTTAATCATCAAACAACTTTTTTGCGGTGATAAATCCAATCTTTGTCCCTCATCTTGCACTTAGTGAAATAGACATGAACACTGTTTAAGCCTTAAGGTCATATTTCAACATCGAACTTTACTATTATCCAGCTATTGCCTTATCACATGCTACCTACGTCTCTAAACAATGGACCCCCACAAATGCGTGTTCTCCAAATGTTTAAGCTTCTGAATAGTATTTCATATCAAAATTTAGCTATAAGTAGCCTGCAATGAAGTTCATGTGTTGCTATGATCTGAAAATCTTGTTACATAGAAGAAATGGCAACTAGAATAAAATGTCTGTTACCTTTGCTGGTGATCTTGTGCTTGATGGGTAGCTTGGAATCTCAGTTGATGGTGGGGTTTTATGCTCTCACATGCCCTCTTGTTGAGCTTGTTGTAAAAGTTGAAGTTAACAACGCAGTTATCAGAGAAAGGGGTATTGCTGCAGGGCTTGTCAGGCTGCATTTTCATGACTGCTTTGTTAGGGTCTGCCCTCTCTCTCTCTCTCTCACACACACATGCACACACTGCGTGTCCAAGTCCTCAGGACCCGGCTAAAAGGGGCAGGACAACATGCCTTTCGAGCACCGTATCCTGCTGCTAATCCCCTTAACTGGTACGTATAAGGACCAGTCATCATACTCACCTCGTAAAGGGATGTACTGACCAAGAACACTGCTTCAGGAAGCATGTCCCGACCATCTCACAACACTATGGTTCTCTCTTCTTTCTCTGACTTGGATTGTGATTATAACTATTGACTGTTCATGACTTTTAGGGTTGTGATGGATCTATTCTGATTGATTCTACTCCATCGAACAAGGCTGAGAAGGATTCCCCGGCGAATGGCATCACTTTGCGAGGGCTAGATGTGATCGACAACGCTAAGGCTACATTGGAGAGTTTGTGCCCAGGAGTTGTCTCTTGTGCAGATATACTTGCATTTGCAGCGAGAGATGGTGTGGAAGTGGTAAGACTATCCTGTTCATAACATTAAGCACGCCATATTTAATTCAAAAAAGCACATCATATGCTGTTCTTCCCTTTCTGCTTTAGATGCTCCATATGAAAAAATGTTGATTTTATTGGATGGTAGAAACCACAACTGATGGGGAAGAAGAGGTTCAAAATCCACTAAAACTGACCATACGGAGCATCTAAAATAGAATGGAAAGATTGCTATATATACAATAGCTTATTTTTTGCTAAAGTATTATATATATAATACCTACTACCTCACGAGCACATTTAGGCGATTGTGAACTATGTTTAAATATATTGATGTTGGTTGTCATTTACTTGCATTATTGCCCGAATACTTAAGACAACTAATGGAGAATGCATATAAGTTTTTTTGCTAACTATTAGAGCATGCATATGTCGTCTTCCAACTAATGGAGAATACATAGTTACGACGATCCAAGGTGAGGCTCGATGGTTCGAGTACAGAAAGAAGATAATGCTATAACACCAACCAATACATCCATGATGCCCAAGTTGGTGAGTGAATAATTGGGCTATGCTAGGCCCAATTTCACTATCTAACAAAGCATGCCACCTCACAAGCGAAGAGTTTTTTGTCCTCGAGTTGCATCCTCTAGGATATCCTCCACAGTATTAGGAGTTGTTGATCATCAAAATCAACGGTGCACATATAAAGATTGTGAGCTCCATCAAATATGCTTTTGCTGGAGTGCAAAAGCATTATGAGTGCGCCATTTATCGTGGTGATCGACGGCTCCTGTTAGTGGAGGATATCCGGGACGTTATCTCCGGGAGGACCAAAAACTCTTCCAGAGGCGTATGGGTTTGATTCAGGTCGCTTAGATCATTTTAGATTTGAGGCCCGAGCTGGGTTAATTCAATTGAATTGGGTTGACTGGCTCAAACAGAAAGGGGAAGTTAATAAAAAAGGAGTATTTTCAAAAGAGAAATTAAGACCAATGGCCCTACGATAGTGTGATCACCTATTTTTTCGAAAAAAATAAACAAGTATATGCTTTATTCTCAATCGCTCATGATATATAAGCTGATCACAAACCTCTTAAGAAGGTTAAATACATATATAAATGGATGCTACATATCAGGCTTGATGATCATAATCTGCCATAGAACTCACATTCATACGTATAAGTTCACGGTTCAAAAAGATGGAAGTATGCTTTGTTCTTCGAAGATACATAAATTATATATCAAAGATGTTTGTAAAGTTTTTATGCTGTAAATCAAGAAAGGAAAATATAATGTTCTCAAATATTTGGATTCTAAACTCAAATTCTAAAAGTTTTATAGACTCATTTTCCAACTGATATAACGTGCATAGGCACTTAAATTATCTTTAGTTACCGGTCCTGGCGAGCTCTAACTGGTTTGGCACCCGTCTTTAGTAGTTGATGACATCAAAAAACAAAGAACCTTAAAGAAGTGCCATATATATATATATATCTAGAAGTTGGTGGTGAATAGATAATTTGAAAGCCTCATCAGCATGCTCATTAAAATATCACCTTGTATTTAATCACATACATGAAGTTTACAAATTAAGTAGTCTCTCTTACTTCCAATCTTATGTTCTTAATTTGGTTGTATATGTACAGACTGGAGGATTTGGATATTCTGTCCCAGCAGGAAGAAGGGATGGACGAATATCAATAGCCTCTGAAACTATAGACTTGCCATCCCCCTTGTTTAATGTAGCCCAACTAACACAGGCATTTGCCAAAAAGGGTTTGACACAGGATGAGATGGTCACACTTTCAGGTAAGACCCCTCAAAAGGATATGCCGATAGACCGTGAAAAATTGTGAAATGATCGGCACTCCACACACATTATTTGTGATTATGATTTATCATTATTCGAACTTACAATTGGTTTAAGATTAGCACTATGCCAACTTGTAATGGTCAGGGGCACACACCATAGGCCGATCTCACTGCGGACCCGTCACCAACAGGCTATACAACTTCAATTCTACAACAGGCCAAGATCCAAGCTTGAATCCTCTCTACGCTGCCCAGTTGAAGCAGCAATGCCCACAAGGCAACACAAACCCTAATGTGGTTCTTCCAATGGACCCTAGTAGTCCAACCATCATGGACAGTGGATATTACAATGACATTTTGGTAAATAAAGGTTTATTCACCTCTGATCAGACCCTGTTATCAAACCCAGCAACAGCCAGCCAAGTGCTTCAGAATGCTGGCAATGGCCTGATATGGAAGATGAATTTTGCTTCCGCCATGGTGAAAATGGGGCAGATTGGTGTCCTCACCGGGTCTAGTGGGGAGATACGCTCCAACTGCAGAGTGATAAATTGATGACGAGTAGCTATAGTGCTTAATTAAGTTGTGCTTGTGATTGTTTTATTCTACTGGTACAAATGGGGAGTATTTGTTTCATGAGTTTCCCCATTTGTACTAGTAGAGAATACAACTATAGTAAAGCCACTTTCATGGTAAGGTGAAAACATTTATATAAGTTGACATCATGTTTATTTAGAGGACATATTGGACTGGCATTCCTCTAAGAATGAAAAATATTTGGTATGGTGCTAGCAACATTCAAAGATTGCATTGCCAGTATAAAAACCTCAACAATATTTTAAAATTTGATGTTATTATATTTTTCATGAGATTTCTTTGTTTATTGTTTTTCTTGCATCAGTAGTTATTGTTGATTTAAGGGCTATTTGGATAGAGAAAAGAGCCTTATTTCACTGTCAATTCAGGGTAAATTAGCTTAGAGCAAGTTTAGATAAGGAATTTGAGAGGAATTGAAAGTAAATTAACTAGCAGGATTGCCCTAGCCTAAAGGTACACCTCTGCTCTCTCTCTCAGCTCTCTTCCAATTTTAGACAGCTCTCTTCACTCGCCTTCTTTCCTTGCCTATGTCTCCTCTTCTTCCTACCCTCCTGCTCCCACGCCTTCCACCTGCCTGTAGCCAAAGACGTCTTCCACCAGACTCCTCCCGTTCCCATTAAGCTCACCGTCGACCTAGGCGGCCCTTCTCTTTGGCTCGGCTACTCATCCTCGTCCAAACAACCGCCTGATCCACTGCCGCACCAAGCAGTGCTCCCGCGCTAACCCGCCCAATCCACGTTGTGGGAGGAAAAATCACTGTAGCATCTATTTGGAGAACCCACTTACCGGAATCATCAAATCCGGAGACCTCGCTCAAGAGCCGGTCGCCCTTCAATCCGCTACAGGCCAAACGAATGAGGTTCCACAATTCCTCTTCGCCCTTGCGCCGCCCCTTTACTCCTCCGCTGTCTTGCCGCCGGAGTCATAGGGGTGGCAAGGCTCGGGCGGTCCCGAATTTCCATGTCGTCGCAGCTGGCAGCCGCCTTTGGCTTTGACCAAAAATTCGCCATATGCCTGCCTTCGACTACCCAATCCAACGGCGCAATCTTCTTCGGAGATGGGTCGGGCGGTGGATCGGGCGACAAAGACATCACCGTACATTCATCAGGTTGCGTTTAAATCATGGAATGTCGTATCGGATATCGGTAAAATATCGGTTGGCTAAAGAGACGAAAATCGGAGATATTGTATAAAAAAATATCATTAGTCAAAAACTAGTTTTTACCATATATTTTCACAATCTAACTTCTAAAATGAGTTATACTAATTTAAATAATGAATAAATTTCAAAATATGCCTATTAGGATAGAAAACAAACATGAAAAGGTTTTTTTTTCAAAAAAAAAAATTTTGAAAATTTTTTTTAAATAATTTTTTGAAAAAAAAAATTTTAAAATAATTTTTTAATTCAAACCGATATATGGCGATATTTAGAATTTTTTAAAAAAACGATATTGATGGGTATCGATGTATCGGTTTAGGCCCGATATATATCGCTGATATATCGACGAGACGATTTTCCATGGTTTAAATAGTGATATTCAAATATGAAAAAAAATATGAAAGAAAAATATTAACCTGAAAATAATCAAGGTCAGGGGCCATTTGGGGCGTGATTAAAAGTTTTGCTATACGGTAGCATTCATGTTTTTTCCACTTTCAGCTGAAACACCTCATGTGGATAGTGAAAAACCGGGAATGCTCCAGTGGATGTTAAAAATCCACCATGGATATTTTGATTTTTTTCATGCCCCAAATAGCCAGTAAAAACACGTTTGAGAACTTGAAATTAATCATATTTTTAACAATTTTTTGTCAGCCTGATTCCTAACTTTTTTTTCATCAGCCAGAATGAGAATTAACATTTTCACCCATTTCAGGGGGCGATTTGCTAATTTTTATCCGTTATCACCATCATAAGTGAAAATCACCCATTTCAACTTCTAAACACACTCGACCATGATAGGTGAAAATTTTCACCTTTCTCTGTCAGTTGCTCCTATTACCGCAATCAATCCAAATAATTTTCAGCATTTTCCCCCCTTTCAACTTGAAAATTTTCTTATTTTCAGCCAAAGAAAGCAAGCTAACACATTGCCATCACCACCACAGCGATTCCACTAGCGCAAAACTCAGGGGCTGTCTCCAAAGAATTGGCCACGTGTCAATTAACCAAAGTTGAAACGCCCCTATGAGGAGAAATTTTTTGGTATACATACTGATACCAATCTTTGTGATGGAAGATAACTATATTAATATTTCATATGCAACCATCATGTCATAAAGCCAATCCACATATTTGAAAGGAAAAAGGTACTCTCCGCTCGACCGGAGAGAGCTTCTCTCCGGTCGAGCGCTTAAAAGCCGTCCGATTTCATCGGACGGCTACAACGGGTTTTTATAATATTACCCTTAAACAACCCGCCCCCTCCTCCCGATACCCCTCAGTCCCTCACCTCCCCCCCGCCCCTACTTCGCCCTCACCGCGTCACCGAGCAGATCGCCGCCTCCCATCTTCCTCGTCGCTGCCCCCATCTCTCCCTCGTCGCCGAGTAGTCGCCCTCGTTGCCGCCACTATCACCCGCCGAGACGGCCCACCGTCCTCTCCGGAGAGAAACTAGTTGTCCAAAGGTATGATTTTTAACTTCATTTTCGAAGTTGTAATTTGTTGAAGAACACTTTCGCAAAAAATTTGGGAGCGGTACTGCATTGGTGATGGATTTTGTATTTGGGGGAGTAGAGCTTAGAACTGTGTACACTGATAGTTTGAAAAGTTAATGCCAAAAACAGAGTAGTTGGAAGTGTTCATGGAAACAACATATTAGCTCTCTGTCCTTGCGTTTTTTAGACTATATACTGTATGGAGAACTCGAGGAGGTGATTGTTCCTATCCGTCTTGGCAATTTGCCCATATGCAATGATCCTGCTCCCTCCATCTGAAAAAGATAGTTACAGTGCGGAGGATTAATTTTTGAAGCCACATTGGAAATTTTCTTCTTCTGAGCCAGGTAGTTGCATGTCTTTGATGTTTAAATTTGTTTCACATGCTTGCCCGTGCTGTTCTTCGAACGATAGTGTTGTTTGCTTACCTTTATTTTATTTCATCTTTTTGCTCAGGTCAACTGGCATGAACCTGAAGTTCTACAACATTTGCAAACCGTTAGCCCTTGGCAAGTTGAATTAGTATCAGATCTGGTCCATGCTCAAGCTGAATTTCACATGACCAAGAAATTGTGTTTTCATACAGACTTCAACTTGCTACTGATATGCACTCCAAAAGTTTATCCTCAAAGTTGAGTGGTGTTTCCACTGAATTGCACATTGGGCGTATATCACCATGCAAGAATTTATCCCTGAACTGCAAGGAAAGCACCTGCTGAGGAGTTCTAGGGCATGACAAGGTCTCTATCGTTAAATCTGGTGGTGGCTCATTTCAGTTATTTGGTAAGATCATTGAAATGAATATGGACGAGAATATTAAAGAGGATACCAGTAATGGTAAAATAAAAGCTGCAAAGAAATTAAAAGTTCGGGGAAAATAGTTGGTACTCAGAAATGCACCATATGAACGTAAGCAGGCACAGTCAAATGTTAGTTTGGCCAATCCTTGGTAGTTCAGAAGTCAAATTAAAGCATGACATGCTATGTGCTATTTAGAGTTTTTCTTATTGGACTATTTAGAGTTTTACCCTATCAGTAAGAACATTATGTACAAGTATATATTGCTACTTGTGTCAATTGCTTTCCCTAGTATCAAGGAAGGCACAAATACTGAATTGTGTGAAGACCACCTTGTTTGGTCATATAATTGAAGTCTTTATTGGACCATTGGGTGTTCACTTGAATTTGATTCTTGATTGCTCAGATGGTCTGAGTCTATGAGATTTCCATATGCTGTTTACTTCAAGAAGGATCAGTATATGCCTTACAAAAGAAAAAAATAGAAAAAAGGGGGAAGTTATGGTAAAGCATGAAAGAAGGTGGCAGGTTATGGCCAAGCGCCCCTTTTTCTCTTGTGGAAGGAATAGGGAATCTTCAGATGAGGTGAATCTACAAGACTACATGTTAGGAGACGAGGATGATTTTTTCATTCCTGGCGACGAGGATGATCTTTTGATTGCCCTAATGTATGCTTGCTCTCGACTTATTGTGTCTACCGATTAAAAGAGTGATTGCTGGAAAGAATGGCCTTTATTTGTATTGACAAAATCGTTTACAGCTAGCTCATATCGGAACTTTATGGTGTGCAGCGGAAGGTCTTTCCTCTTTAGAACATTATAGAAACTTTTTTCCATGCTGAGGGATATTTTGTATTATTAACCGCTGTAATGCCAATCCTTTGTATTAAAGTGGTTTAGTTCATTTGCTCTCGCTCTTTGTTATTAATCCTTCCTGCATTGGATACTGCCGTTGCCGGAATGAAGACATGAGAAAAATTAAACAAGGATTCTATGTAATTTCTTGTGTTTAGTTATCAGAGTTTCTTGTGAATTTAGCTAGCTTTAGTATGCAGCAATTGTAGTCGTGATGATTTTTACAGGAAATGAGTCAAGCCGAATGAAGGGACAGGAAATGTTGAGCCATTGAAAGGTTCATATGCATACATCTTATTAATCACAAAGCTAAGGCTTTTTTGCCTCGTGAAGTAGTCTATGCTTCATTTGGCTTTTGCGGGTTGAGCTGCGGAGACAAGAAAGCTCATTTCTTGCGTCAAGGGACGGGCATGGCTATTTCTTCTACAGCTTAATCTTGTGATTCTACAATTGACTTTATCATGAACCGTAGAATTTGCACATAATCGCTAAACTGAAGCCACTACACACAAAATGATTCAGAAGTCATGACCATTCTAACATAAAGAGAGAGATAGAGAGAGATGTTTTTCATTTGAGAACAAAAAAAGTATAGTTTATACATAGAATCTGTTTGTTGTTTGTGAAAGCCAATTGCATGAAAATGCATGTTTATCTATTTGCCCTTGTGGCGAAGCTCTCTTATCCACAGCTTGATCTTTCTGAAGCTTGACTTGCCCTTGTAGCCGTCTTTCTGCTTCACTTGTCAGCTGAGGCCATAGCTTTCTTTGTCACGCCCCGAAATCCCATACCTCGATCGAAGTGCGGAAGCCAATCAATGATATACATTTGGAGGTAGAGAATCTCGGGCGCGAGACCGAACAGTCGATTTCACCACCAATTACGATCATCTCAAAAGGATGTGTAATCGGTCACGCCCATAATCAGTGCAATACAAATACAAACATTAATGAATACTATGGAATGGAAATTTACTTAATAATGATAATCCAATTAAGAAAGTCAAATCAAATAAACTTATAAATCTATGGCACACAATTGCCATTAAATGTCATAAGCATCAAATAAGCAAAGCAAATAATATAAACTCTATGTCTTCACGGCTCCTGCGACCGCTTCACTACTGCAACTTCTTGATCTCAAATTCCATTTGCGCCTGCATCAGAGGATGCATGAGTATTTCATAGAAACACTCAGTAGGATGTAAAAACCCACTGAATTAGGACAAACAATAAGAATAGGATAAGAATAACAAAGGTTTATGAAGATGCCGCAACATCGGGACTAAACCAAGGATTTATACACCTGAAAGGTTAGTCAATAATAATTCCAACCCGCAAGTAGGGAAAATAACAATAAGGCTCCTACTACACATATGAGTAAGGAGGGAATGATAATCATATTAAAAAGCTCCAGACATTAAAAGTGAAAGGAGTACAATTTCTGCTCGCTGAACCGATCACCCGCAAGTGACTATACCAGAACCACCCTAGGGGTCCTCTTTTTGGAACCCTGCCATGCGTCTAGGATGCTGGCCCCACCAGTGCTTACGGACACGATGGGCGGAGATTGAAGACCTTCCGTAATGTCAACAATCTAACGTACGTATGTTGCCTCTTTTTGGGCAGTATGGAACCGCAGTACCACAAATATTAGTGACCCCGCAAGATCAAGCAATGGCATAATGTGAGCATACTATGAATCCACTTCCGGAGAAGTCCCGCAAGACCTCTAGTGGAGGAATCAATCAAATAATCATGATGAATAATAATTCAAAGAAATAGAGGCCGCAACGCTCTAACCACATAAGGTATCAATCACCGGAACAGACTCACATAAGAGTATAAGTGGGAATGTCACACAAAGAGAATAACACAATCCATACATGCATTCATGCTCAGCCCTAGATGGAAATTCATATAGGTCTTGTTGAAATATATAAATCAGAGACAAGGTATTAATGAGTCCTAGATGATTTGGATTCCAAATGGAACCTCAAACCGACACAAGCGCTTTATCTTCAATTACACGATTACGGTTTTCTTAACATAGATATTACCCATCTATCATATTAACCATAACCCAACCTTACTGTGATAATCATAAGGATATAGTCTAGTATTAGTTACTAGCACGTCATATCATCTTCACATCTTATTAAGTGGTTTTACTTACGTACATAGTATTTTCACTTAGATTCTGCTCACTGTCTTATGCACAACAGTCCCCTTCCGGCGACTCCCAGACACTGTACAGTTAAGGTTATCTTTTGAAATTTTTACTGAGAGTACCCTTATGGGTCTAGTTTCTAACCCCACCGGTTTTATATTTTTCTGATATCATATGAATTAGTTATGAATTATTTACGGTCGACTGTTCGTGCAGAAACAGTTCTGGCCGAAAGTGAAACACATGATTAAACTTTAATATTCTTATTCCGAACCACTTATAGATGATAATATACTCATGATAGATGATAGTACTCCCCTCCTAGATCAATTACAGATCCTGGAATTAACTAGAATTACCAAAAGATTCCCTTTTTATCATGTTTCTCCCCATATAACACAATCTTAGACCATAATATCTTTCAATTAAGTCAATTTAAGCAAAACGATCATTAAGGCATAAGACTCAATCATTAGACATCATAATCAAAGCAATATCAGAACTTTTATCTTCTGTAAAATTAATAAAGCATCCAACTTTGATTTGATTTACCATCTAGACATGAAGCATGAAGGCATATACGCATGTATCGCAATACACATGGAAAACAAGACATAAATCATTAATCCCGCAAGATTCAAAGCAATACTCCAAGGAAATCAGTAAGAATACTCATCATATAATGTGAGAAAAGAATAAGAAGAGAGGGAAAAACCATCCTACTCTTTATCACCAAAAGACGTCACCTTTCTACGCGATGTTCGTCTCCTCCGCTTCCTTCAAAGCTTCCCGATCCAAGCTCTCGAGCAATTCCCACTAGAAGAGGTCTTCTAAGAGAGGGATGAACGTGGGAAGGAGAGGGGAAAGCCTCTGGACGTTCTAGGGTTTAGTTTTCAAAAGCACAAGCCTAGACTCTATGGGTTTATATAGAGTTTTTAGAAGATCTTTGCCCAATCAATTCTACCATATCTTGGGCACTTTCCACCAATGGGAGAGTCCCTAAATCACCCTAGGAACGTGCAATACAAGTCTAGTTAGGATATGACATCTTTCCCAAACAAATCCGCCTCAAAATTAGGTTAGAATTCGCCAAACCGCAACTGGCGATCGATCGTGCAATACGGCGATCGATCGTCCTGCGCTGTTTACAAACTGCGCGATGGCGCCGATCGTAGCCGATCGAAGCCGATCGATCGTGTTCCATAAGCCGATCGATCGTTTTCAGCGCGATCGATCGAGTTTATTCAATTTCCCATATCTTTTTACTCCGAACTCCAAATCACACAAAATTGGTGTCGTTGGAAAGCTCTTCTCACCAACTTTAATTTAAACAAAGCACCACACGGTCAAATCAATCATTAAGAGGGTCAAATTCCAGTTTTAAGATACTTACTAATTTTTCGGATGTTACATTCTTCCTTACCATAGTACGAGACCACCTTCAAAATGTTCAAGTACTAGATCACCTTCCTCGCGCAAACGAGACCACTTTCCTAACGTTCCTGGGCAAGCACGCAACAATGGCTCATGTGAAAATCACATAGTTGTCTCATGTCTAGCTGAAAAAAAGTTAAACATAGTTGTCTCATCAATGCTAATGTGCCTAAAACATGTCTGGAAAATATCTTCCCTGCTGCAGTACATTCGTCATTTTAAAAAAGACATCTAGCTGCAGAATCAAATAACCAATTATCCAGAAGAAAACCTCAGAAAATTATGCAGAGAACTCAAAACCATCAATCATCGTCTTACACCATTTTCTAATTGTCATTATCATACAGAAAAACATAGCAAAAAATCGGGAGTTCCAACACTAAGCCAAATCAACTAAGCTGTTGCAGCTGAAACCGCAGCTTGGCGCTTCTTGGCCTCCTCAATGATTATTTTCCTATTAAGCACATGATACTCATCAAGAAGATAGTTCTAGCAGCAACAAAATGAGTTTCCAGTGACCCTGTTTTTTTGTCATTGTGTACAAAATGGAATGAAGCACTTCTATAATCGGCTTCAACATCTACACATTTTTGTAGTTTCAACATCCAGTGACCCAGGCCTGCAGTCTCCACTGCCCACTGTTAGATGGAACAAAAATTATAGAGAAAACAATAATTTCCAACATTAAATCGTCTGGGGGATCCTAACTGTTACCCTTAATTGGTTAATAAAATCTTTTGAGTATAATCATATTTCCCACTTAATAAGTGTAACTTTGGTTAACATAAGTGCAATCATGACTTATTATTGTTCGAGATTGTATTTGTGCTTCTAGATGTTAATCAATAGTTTATCAAAGCATATGCAAAAACTTCTTCAGAATACTGATAGGCGTATAATCCTCCAGGACATTTTATATAATCCTCCGAGATCTCGTCTCTTCGGCGGACCGCAACTAGACCAAGATCTATGTGAACCTCGATTGACATATTAATCATACAAAGGTAGTAACTTCAGTTATGTTTTAGTTTGGCATCTTACCCTGAAAAATAATATTTTCTACCATTAAACTAAAGTGCAACAGCTGCAATTAGAGAAAATTTAAAAAACCCAAGAGTGCCAAGCTTTCAGTATAAAAGTCTATTGGTACGTTAATCATAATAAAGAGGTTGTAACTTCAGTTACGATTTTTTTCAGCATGTTACCTTGAAAAACACACTGTCTACTCCTAAACTTGAAGTGAACTTACTGTAATAAAAAAGTCGATACTTTGAAGCAATTTCCAATTGTCCACAACATATAAAATAAAAAGCATGAAACAGATTAAAGAGACCTAGTCGAAGAACTCATCGAATGAAATCATAAGCAGACAAAAAGATGATACCTATCCTAATAAAACCACAAAAGTGCAAGCTTTGTTGAACCTCAGCAAGAAAAAAAGATGGCTGACACAAAGTTCAAGCTTCAACAAATTACAAATTCGAAAATGAGGTTAAAAATCATACCTTGACAATCTCTCCCGATGAGGTTGCACGGAGGTCCGTCTCAGTAGGTGATGGAGGCAGCGACGAGGGAGGAGTGAGGCTACCGGCGCTCTATTTAAAAAACCCATCCTAGCCGTCCGATCAAATCGGACGGCTATTAACGCAATCGACCGGAGAGAGCTTCTCTCCGGTCGATTGCAGGCTACCGGCGCTCTATTTGAAAAGGTGTATGATGAATATGATGATGTTGAATTTTCTTATCATTGTCCCCTCTTCAGAGAGTTGCTTCACGAAGGGCATCCGGCGTAAAAACTTGCCACTATGTTTCTTTGTATGGATTTTGTACCATTTTGATTTCGATAAGTGTCAAATGCGGTATATAATCCATGCGACCGACCCCAAATAGCTGGAATAAGGCGTATGATGATGATGATACTGACACCAAGCTTGCATGCTAGCATGGTATTGATCACCAATCGGACAGAGACACAATATGAGTGTGGGCATGTGGGCCCTGGTCATTTTATGAGACTAAATTGTATGATGATGATGATGATGATGATGATACTGACAAAGCTTGTATGCTAGGGTTTAGGATGGAGTGGTTTGTGGAGTGGTTTCGTGGAGAAGAGAAGCGTAGTCTATCCGAAAAACTGATTTACGCGCAAAACGTATCAATTCTCTTCAAATCAGATAGGATGCATTTTTACCCAATTTCCTTGGCTTGAATAGCATGTCCTGATGATATTTCATGCATGTTTATGTCTGTTGTTCATTCGTGTACGAGGATGATGCTTGTGAATCGAAAAAGGTCATATCTTTATTTATATCCAGTATATGCATGATCCATTTGAATGCTTAAATGCATATTTCGATATGCAAAGGCCTAGATATGAATTCCTCATTCCATAGTCAGCATGTAATTGGCTCGTTTGTTTCTCAATGGATCTGACTTCGTGCTGTCCATGGAATGTCGTATCGGATATCGGTCGGCCTAAGAGACGAAATATCGGAGATATATCGGAGATATTGCGTAAAAAAATATTGGTCGTCAAAAACTAGTTTTTATCATATATTTTCAAAATCTAACTTCTAAAATGAGTTATACTAATTTAAACAAAGAATAGATTTCAAAATATGCATAAAAGGATAGAAAACAAACATGAAAGTTTTTTTTTCCCAAAAAAAAAAAAAAATTTCCAATTTTTTTTTTTTTCAAAAAGGCCGATATATCGGTCCGAAACCGATATATCGGCGATATATCGCCGATATATCGGCAATATTTGGAAAAAATGGAAAAATCGATACTTAATGGTATCGGAGTATCGGTTTGTGTCCGATACCGATATATCGGCGATATATCGGCGAGCTGGCATTCCATGGTGCTGTCCAGAGATTATGGTCTTACTTTCCGATCATTCCTCGTTATTTAAATTATATTAATCATTAGATCGGGTAATAATTTATGAGAATTAAGAAGACAAAGGATTGAATGTCTAAAATATTGTAAAATACAAGTCGAGATCTCTCTGACCAGAGGTAAAGGTCACTTCTTTTTGTGTTGTCAGTGTCTTTTATTTGTCCCAAATTTATGATCTTAATTAATAGATAAATGGCTAATTATGATTAGATGTAAAAATAGTTTATAGAAGTGATAAAACTAAATTAAATATTGAAAAATCACATGCTGTTAATCTATACAGATATCATGCCTAGGTGGGACAGAGAGATGATTAGTAATATCATGAGTGATTAGTAGATGTGATTAATTAACATAATAGAGTGCAAACTAAAGACTTAATTAAGCCTCGACCTAGAATTTCCTGCACAGACAGTCAGTATTGAATAATACATAACTAATTCTATAAAATTCAGAAAAATACGTTATCTGTTGTGATGTAAAATAGATTCATCAGGGAACCTACAATAAAAATTACAGATCAAGATTGAATCAGTAAAAGTTGTAGCCCAAGCCGAAGTTGTGCTATTGTGCACAGGGCAGTGCAGTGAATCAAAGGTAAATCACTAGTATTATTATCACAGGATTAATTGAGCTAATAACTAAAGTAAAATATGAGAAAATTCAAAAATGGCAAGAATTACAGACTATTATAGTATTACAATTTCCCTACAAGAGAGACAAGGGGTTCGAGTCCTAACCTTAGGGTCATCTCCTTTTAGTTTGTGGTTCACCGTAATGATCGGCATTGAAATGCTTAATTAGGGTTTTACTCTAAACCCTAGTTATTCATTTTCATTATAAACTCTCGAGTTTACTTTCAGTATATAGGATTCCTACCTAGGGCCTTGCGTATCGAGGATCTTAGATGAGTAAAGTTACCATTTTAAACCCAACGACTTGGGTGGAGCTTGGGGAGACAATTGCTACAACTACTCCTTTGGTGAGTCATGTGTTGGTGACGAGTTCAGACATTTTATGTCTCTATTGATTGGATGCCTCGAGATATTGACATCCCGTTGGCACTCCTATAAGAGTTTATTCTCATGGTGGAACCTTCGATTGTTTTCCATACAACCTTTGTTGTTGTACAGTTATGTTTAAACCTCTGAAAACTGTTTCTTCCACAGGAGTCATTGATAGAACTCTTCGAGTAGAAATTCTAGTATGCTTTAGAGCCATTGCAAGATCCTTTGTGATCTCAGATTTTATGAACCTCTGTAGTTTAGCCGATGACGGCAACGCGTGCGCTTAGACTGTATGACATTACGGAAGGTCTGCAGTCTCCGCCCATTGTGCCCGTAAGCACCGATGGGGCCAACATCCTTAGACGCATGGCCGGGTTCCTCTAAAGAACCTCTAGGATGTTCTGGCATAGATGTCTATAGGGGAAGTGGATTGACCTGTAAGCATAAGTTGTTTACTCTTTACACTCTGTCTGATGAGTCTAACTCAGTTGTTGATTCTACCGGTACAGATGAGTTTTTTCGGTGTTTGATGATAGCATGGTTTGCTGATATTCCGAAACCTGATTATTGATTCCTTAATTTCTTAGTACTTTTGATATTCAATTTTCTTTTCCTTTGAAATTTGTTAATCCTTCATCAATGGGGTTTTTGGTATCCTACTAGGTATTTCGTTCGAAATATTCATGCATTCTTCGATGCAGTAATTAAGAAAGAATGATACTGAGCAGGTGGAAGCGGAAGATAGTTGCAGAGTTGGCGATGAAGATTTTTATTTTAGTGTTTTAGTAGGTGAACTTTGTTACTTATGGCCTATGTGCCTGACTTTTTAATAACTTGTTAATTGGAGATTATTTATTTTTTGTAATAATTTAAACTATCAGTATTTCAGCTTTGTTATTTAAAATTCGGGTACAATGAATGTTATATAAGTCAAACGTTTCGACGAAACCCATGATTGTAAATGGGGATGTGGTTAATCGAGTATTCGGTCCATCCTGGTTTCCTACCATATCGACCAGTGTTGGGTTATCGCTTCTGCATATTATTGGAGTTTTGGAAATCGGGGCGTGACACTTTAACCCCAATTTCTAGAGAAAATTGGAGGCATGCCCGAAGCTGGGCAAATCGCTGGAACAATATCGGATCTCAACACAAATCACCACAAGAGGAAGTAAGAGGCACACTCAAATCTAATCTAGGAGGAAGACTGAAGAGCGCTAAACACAAAAAGATGGGATCTTGGAGCACGACCACCACTTAGAATAGGAATTAGGGAAGAGATAGCATGGATATGATGAGATGTAGTTCACCACCCCAAGTTTTACCTAGCTAGCCCCCCCCCTTTATACGGTCAATGAATGTCCATCGTCTATATTTTTTTATTAGCTTTAGCTTTAGCTTCTATGTACTTGCCACATTTTATGTACTTAAGAGTCTTAAAAAATTACCCTTTTCATCCGTCTAGAGGAAATCTTCTAGATAGGAGCCCATTTTCCGTCACGTACCTCAAAAAACGACTCCCCCCTTTGAATTGGAGTGTGCCAATTTGATTGATTTTGAAAATCAAAAAAGGGGGGGGGGGCACGTGGCGGCAAATGGGCTCTCTTTGGACGTACCCGCAGCCCATCCGCTCTCGAGGTTTTTCACCGTCAAATAAAAATTACTCCTATCGTCCAAAAATACCTCAATCTTTGTTTGGTTTTATTTCTAGCAAAGATAGATATTTTTAAACGGAATATTTTAATTTATTTTGGCTTTCTAATTCTAATTAGGACAGATACTTTTGGACGGAGGGAGCTAAATCGAAAGTGCTCGCTCAAACAGCATTGGAACAAACTTCTTCAGCGGCGGCCATGGCGGCGGCGCTCCGGCCCACCCTCCTCTTCTCTGGCCGGCCTTTCCGACGGCCCCCTCCCTCCCTCTCCTCCGCCCTCGTCCGGCGTCGCTTCGGCTCCAACACGAACCGCCCCGTCTCTTTCCCCTTCTCCGACTCCGACTCCGACGAGCAAGCCCCGCCGGCCAAAAATCCCGTCGATCCATCCAAGCTCCCCCCGCCCTACGATCCGTTCAGCAAGAAACCTGTCGTCCAGGAGCCCGACGACCCCACGGACCTCCAGCAGGTCTTCCACGAGCTCCGCTCCGGCGATGGGCTCATGTCCAGCGCCGTCAAGATGTTCGACGGATTGTCCAAGGACGGCCGCACCCACGAGGCCCTCGCCCTCTTCTCTCAGCTAAAGGATTCCGGCTCCATGCCCGACGTCGTGGCGCATACCGCCGTTATAGAGGCGTACGCTGCCGCGGGGCGCTCCAAGGAGGCGATGAAGTCGTATATGAGGATGCTCTCCTGTGGGGTGAAGCCGAATGCGTATACTTATGGTGTATTGATTAAGGGGCTGGCGAGGGATGGGAAGGTGGGGGATGCGAGGAAGTACTTGTTGGAGATGATAGGCGCGGGGATGCGGCCGAATGCGGGGACTTATACGGCGGTGTTCGAGGCGTATGTGAAGGGGGAGAAGGTGGAGGAGGGGAAGGAGCTGGTGGAGGAGATGAAGAGAAGGGGATTTGTGCCGGACGAGAAGGCGGTGAGGGAGCAGCTCGATAAGCGCGGCCCGGTGTTCCGCGGCGTAATCGGAATGCTCTTCGACAAGTGATTGGACTGAATTGAGGTTCTTTTTCTTGATTGGAATGCTTAAGAGTGTCCATTTTTGTTTGTTGGAGTTAGCTTGTTATAGCCTTTTTTCCTTTAATTTTGAGTGATAGTGTCACGGAAACTTGAGCTGTTTGGTTGTACATTGCTCGGTTCTCTGTTATAAGTGTAATGTTAGTCCTTTTTTGAACTGTGAAACCATATAAATTGTGTCTTGGGATACATATAAAACACAAGCAGTTGTATGAGAACAATAGATGCTATATTTGAGCTATGCTGGAGCTCGATAAGCGCGGTCCGGTGTTCTGCAGCATCATGGGATTGCTGTTCGGCGAGTGATTGGACTGAATTGTGGTTCTTGTTTGGGATGCTCAAGGTTGACTGTTTTTGTTTGTTGTAGTTAGCTTGTTATAGCCTTTTTTCCCCTTAAATTTTGAGTTATAGTTTGATGGAAACTTGAGCTGTTTGCTTGTACATTGCTCTGTTCTTTGTTATAGAACTGTAATTCTAGGCCGTGGTGAACCATAAAATCATAAAGATTGTGTCTTGGCATACATATGTAAAGCACAAGAATTGTATGAAAACACCAGGTTGCTATCCTATATCTATGCTTGAGAGTTGGCTGGTGATATAGTACAGTTATGCAACTACCAAGATTGGTAAAGTTGTTTAATGGAATGTTCTTCAAGACTATAGGCAGATATTCATTCATTTTCTTTACTTTCTCCTGGCTAATGGATTCTCTGAAGGTGATCCTGCTGCGAATTTGCTTCTTTGCCTTTTCTTTTGGGTAAAAAAGAACAAAAAGATTGGAATAATCTCAGATGTTCAAAATAAGATTTGTTTGTTCTGTCTTTTTTTTTTCACTTTAAAAAGATCAGTATGCATCTTAGAAGGTAAAACGTGTCCAAAACCAAGTATTTCTTGTTTTGGAAATTGAAACCAAATGTTATGGTGATGGTATTATACTTTAAACTGCATTGATTCTGACCATTTTGCTCTTTATACTTCCTCTGCCCAAAATTACATGTCGGGATTAGAAAATGAAAATGAACTGATTTGGTTTTATAATCCAGACAGGTAAGTTTGGACAGAGGAGTAATTCTTATATGAATCGTGGGGGTCCCTTGAAGTCTTTTCTCACAATCTCTTGTTTCTCCTCCATGGAATTTTCTTTGATCGGAACTTTAAGCACTTCACGTTTCTCCTTCTCGGCACTAATTCTTAGTGCTGTCTTAGAGATTGTTATCTCGTAAGATGAGTGCAAACATGGCACTTATGTATTTTCTACTACAGCGGCCTTTTTGAACAAGTCCCTTAGATGTAGTAGTAATCAAAGTGATGTTTAGTGCAGACATTAGCACATTCTCTTGGAACAAGCTTTCTTAAATGCTTCCAATATATAAGGTTGAGTGGCTAGAACATCAAGTTCACAGTAAATAGAATTGGATGACTTATTGACTTTGCCAAGCATTTGCCATATGATTTATTCTTGTATTGCATCCTGAACCCTTTAGACCCTTAGCCCGTTTTACTTATCTTTGGTTGTAGTTCACTTTCTACTCAGTGCTCCAGTTTTTTTTTCCAAAAGAAGGCTGTTTTTTTTTCTCCAAAAGAAGGCTGTCTATTCTTCTTGCCAGTCTCTATATTGTGAAGTTACAGAATTGATATTGTTGTACTTCTCTTTGTAAAATGAGTAGCATTTTCTAATGCTTGTCAGATGTTATCTAACATGCAGAATTTCCTGCATCATATTTTCAGTTATGTCCTATACTTCTTTTAAGCGTTTTAAGTCTTCCCTAATATACCGATGCTTACGAGCGTGAGGATATAGAAACTCTGGCTATTATCGAATGGATTCAGGTTGCGCATTGTCTGGCATGACAAGTGCAACGTCTTGGATGCTCAATGGCTTGGAGCAAATGGAGTTTCGACATTCTTAGCAATGCCCCTGTTGTGTAATGCTTCTCCTTCAAGGTGCTCTTAATGATATGCTTGCTTCATAAAAACAAAAGAAACAAAATCTAGTGACACCTTCCACTTTTCATAAGCAATGTTCAATTACCATTTCTTAACTTGGAGAATCTCATGTCTGGCAAATATGTTTTTGCTTATTGGATTTATAGCTAAATGGTTTGTGGGATGACTTTGCATAACACTGTTTTCCTCAGATGATGTACTCCCAGTGATGTTGCAATAATAATGCTTGACATTTACTGGTTTATTAATTTATTCTAATGATAATGTCTGATGCTTCGAACATGTTATGGGCATCTTGTCATTGTCTTTCGAATTGTCTGACCAGGGAATATGCAAAACTCATTCTCTATCAGGTCCCTTTTAATTGGGATAATGAGCAAAAATGTGCATACTAAAATGAGATGATACGATTCCCAAATTATTCTTCAGCGCTGTGGCCGTCGTCGGCATCTTGTCATTGTCCATCGAACTGTCTGACCAGGGAATATGCATACTCTCTCTATAATTATTCTCTGGCCGGGCAGTCGTAGACAGCAAGGATGGCCACCCGGTAGCAGCCCGAGGCCGAGGTCGAGAAGCTTATGCGATGAAAGGCTTTATTGTAGACCCCACATCTCACATTGCTCTGCATGTTTGCTAGTCTTCTTAGAAAAGTTTAGATCCCGAAATAAAGGTAGGATGGGTACTAGGGAATTGTATAGAACAGACAAAATTACGAGTAGAAACAGTCATCTGAGGATCGAGTTATGTGCAACGAGTTAAATGAGTTGGTATTATGAAGGATAAGATGAAGCTGGTTTCTGAGCCACCAAATATGGAGTTTTTTTTTGGGTACATATTGCATAACAACACGTTCCTTTGTCACCTTCACTCTGCCTTAAGGTTTTGTATTATATGGAAGACTTTGTACCACAGACAGGCAGCTGCGTGCTCTCTCACTAGAGGTTAACTCAAGCCCACCGTCTCACCTAAATTTGTCTCAACTGATCATCATCCAGCAGTCCCTTTGGACCAGGCAATTCAAATTGACTCTCAAAGCTGCCTGTATTTGCACAAACATTAAGCTCTGCTATTGATAGGATATGAGATGGAAATAATTCTAAATGTCAATCTTTGAAGCTTTAGGCAAAAGAAGCATTATCTGCGAGTATTATGAGTTGAAGTTTTAACTGAGCTTATTTTACTTACTTTCCACCGCCATACAGACAACTAATCACCATCCATCTTTGTCTCTATGATTATCCGAGTAGGAAACGCATGATACTGGAGAGCCATATTTCTCCATTTCAACGCCAACCCTTGTCATATTGCACTCAGATCCTGCTTGTGTTATTCTAATTCATTTGAAGTTATATACCTGCATAAGCAATATTCGAAGGGTACAGAACAGTTACAAGAACATTGAACTTGGAACTTCTCTCACACCATGGCACTACCCAACCAATTTGGACAATATCTAGTATAAAGATAATCATAATAAGAATGCCAAACGTTCAGAAAATTGTGATCAAACTAGCTACAGTAATAGGTATTGCATTCCATGCATGTGGAAGAAAAAAGAAATGAAGCTTTACATTTACTACTTTTTTATTCCTTTCTTTATTTTTTTCTTTTTCCAAAGTGGTACTTCGTAATTTGTAGTCATATACTCCCTCCATTCCGCATTAATAGTCCTATTTGTTTCTTAAAAATGAACTAAAAACAGTTTATTTTAAAAAACTCAGTGGAACTATTAATATGGAGCGGAGGGACTAATATTTTAAGAGCATTTATATTACAATTATGGACTTGCAGACGGAAGGTTCTTGCTTTTTGATTTGCCTTGGAGTCAGCGGGTAGCTACAAATCCCGTTTACTTGTGAAGCATACTGTTCTTAAGAGAGGGACGTTAGGGATTACAACTCAAACTTGGCCACTCCTTGCTAGCCTAATCTTTGAATATTCCTTGGCTCCAAGACTTTTCAGCTATAAATTGGCATACAACGGAAGCTTAGAGGCAGCGTAGAGATCTTATTGGGGGAAAGTTGGGACTTTGAGATATGGGTCTTTCAATAAGAGTGCTCTTTGCTTTGGTAGTAGTTCTGTACTTGAGTGCAAGTTTAGAAGCTCAGCTTCAAGTGGGGTTCTATGCCTCTATCTGCCCTCTTGCTCAGTCCATTGTTAGAGAGGAAGTAGATAAGGCATTCCGTAGTGACAAGGGTGTGGCCGCTGGCCTTGTGAGAATGCATTTTCATGATTGCTTTGTTCGAGTAAGTGATGAATTCAATTTCTAAATTCGCATATGAGCATGTGATATATGTAAATGAGTCCTTTTGTTCCTAAACTTTTATGTCGAATTATGTGTATGTTATCGAAAGTTTTGAAGTTTACATGTATTTGATGGTGTTGTAGGGATGTGACGGATCAGTTTTATTGGATTCAACTGCATCCAACACTGCAGAGAAGGATTCTCCAGCCAACAATCCCAGCCTTAGAGGGTTTGAAGTCATTGACAATGCCAAGACTAGGCTAGAGAATGCGTGCAAAGGAATGGTTTCATGTGCTGACATACTTGCGTTTGCAGCCAGAGATAGTGTGGATTTGGTAGGAAGCTTTTACTATTGAATAACAATTTTAATTTATTCCAAGTTCTAACACATTATTTTAAAATAATGATGATTCCGTTAACGAAAGGTGTCTGAGTGCTTAGAGCACCATATCCCTCTGCCAATCGCCTAGTATACGTAGAACGCTCACACTTCATGCACACAGCATAAGTATAGGACACCATGACCAAAACTCAATGACCATATCCATGACCATTCCTATGTAAGGTAGTAGTACCTTAGCTACCCTACGTAGTATGGTCATATGGGTTTGGTCATGGTGCCCGGTCAGGCTAGAAGCATTCGGACGGGCAATGGATAAGGGGTTGGAACTCAGAACCTCTGCTTCATAGGTCGTGGTCCAGTACTTAAAAGTCCAAATCCTGCACCGCTACATTCATGGCCTTCCTAATTTCCATCTCCATGAGTGCCATCCTCTTAGGGATCGGTGGTCTTCACTGTAATTGACTTAAGCAATCAGCTCTCTCTTTGACTGGGACTTTAGTTTTAAAAAATTCCAAGATCTTTCAGTCCTATATCCAGTTCTAACTGTGCCTTTTACTTCTCTGGTATTTTGATTTGTTCAGGCAGGAGGCGTCACCTACAGTGTTCCGGCCGGTAGAAGAGACGGGAAGGTGTCATTAGCCTCGGAGACTCTTACGAACTTGGCTCCACCCACATTTAACGTCGCCCAACTCACTAAATTATTCTCCGACAAGGGTTTAACTCAGGAAGAAATGGTCACCCTCTCCGGTAACAAACCCAAAAAGGCCTACCTTCATCCATTTTTTATGCATTGCAAATTGGAACCATCTAAAATGTGGACTGATTTGGCACAAATGAAAATAAAGCATCAGCATTGAGGGACTTGACTTATCCTTTTTCTAAGCAAGAGATATATTTGTATTGTAGGGGCTCACACCATTGGCCGTTCTCACTGCACCTCCTTTACCAACAGGCTCTACAGCTTCAACTCAACAACCAGCCAGGATCCCAGCTTGGACCCAACCTATGCCGCGCAACTGAAGCAGCAATGCCCACAAGGGAGCACAGACACAAGTCTGGTCGTGCCCATGAACCCCAGCAGCCCTAACGTGCTCGACTCGGCCTACTACGCGGACTTGCAGGCTAAGCGTGGCCTTTTCACCTCAGACCAAGTGTTGTGGGACGACGCAGCAACGTCCGGTCAAGTTAGCCAGAATTCCAGACTCGGGCTTCAATGGAAGACCAAATTTGCTGCTGCAATGGTGAAGATGGGCCGGATTGGGATCTTGACTGGCACGGACGGAGAAATTAGAACTAATTGCCGAGTTATAAATTGAAGGACTATGGACGAAGCTAAGAAAGCTTGGAGCTTTATTTGTTTCCTATAGATTATTTCACTAGTTATGTCGAAGGACAAGAATAGTGTCTAGACTCTACTGAAATTCGGGAGCCATTTGTCAAAGCAATGAATTTACCAATGAAAAAAGCGAATTTAGTAAGAGAGGGATTTTGTTGCGAATGAAGAAACGAAATCCATTGAGATTAAACTAAGCTGATTTTCTTGTCAATCCTCAGCCCTTGATTTTTCCCTGAACTTAGACAACGATTAACAATGTACTTATGTGCAAATCAATCCGTGCTTAAAATTAGATTGGTTTTGATGTGTAGCTATTTTCGTGCAAATTGCTGATAGATGTGGACCCTGCAGTCATTTCCGCGTGTTGCCATGTCATTGAGAAAAGCGCACATCCAAAACAGGAAAAAATTAATATGAGCCCGCTCTAAACGTGTTGGCATGAGCTGAGATGATGTGAGCCGTTGAATTTAGATCTGATGGCACGCATGGCAGGCACCGATTCATACATGCTTGCCTCGTGTTTTATCAACCACCGTCAGATCCACTTTCCTTTGTCACCTTCACTATTCTTCCAGTTTTGTATCATATGGATGACTTTGTACCACAGACAAGCTGCTCACTAGAGCACCTTCTAGCAGACCCTTTGGACCAGGCAATTCAAATTTGACTCAAATGTATCCGGATTTACACAAAAATCATGTTTTCCAGATGATAAATCATGACATTTTTTTATAATTAAATTTCATTAACTGAAACACAATCACAACAAAAGGAAAGCCCCTTCCAGCCTCAAACTGAAAGAATGAAGGAAAGCAAATACAAGAGGAACAAAGAGACCCCCCACAAGCACCTGGACAGAAAAAACAAGAACAAGCACCTCTCTACCCCACAGAGCAGGGCTAAGCCAAGTCCGCATGGGGAATGAGAAACAAGTCTGGAAAGTTTTCAAACCATGATGTCCTAGGCGCTACCTCGCCCATGGGCCGCCAAGACATGAGCCACTTCATTGTTTTCCCGCCTAGCCGCGAAGGGGTGGCAGTAGAGACTTTAAAACTACATCAATATTCCTGGCTGCCCCTCCAGCAGACGAGGAGCCATCCTGCGGGAAGAAGCCAGCATCATAGTTTATCTTAACCACCTCCCCCTGCGGGGGTCTGCACCCTAGCCCAATCTCCTTCCTGAAAGAGCCAACCTCGTCCGATAACTTGGAGTTAGCAGCTTGAAAAGAGGACATATAATCCTTTGCTCGAAGGGTCACTCCCGCTTCGTCCATTTTCGGACCACCCACTCTAAACACATACATTATGATCATACCAAACCAACCATGCCATAACAGTCAACAATTCCACTTGATCCGCCTCCCCGACTGAAACGCCCACTCTAAAAAGTGTTGCTGTAGAAGCTAAGCTTCAAATGGGGTTCTATGCTACCAGATGCCCACTTGCTCCGACCATTGTTAGACAGGAAGTAGCCAAGGCATTCGGGAGTGACCGAGGTGTGGCCGCTGGCCTAGTAAGAATGCATTTTCATGATTGCTTTGTTCGAGTAAGTGATGAACTAACTTCCTAAGTTTGTATATGTGAATGTCATGTATTGGAATTGAATTCCTTGGTTTGTATAGGTTATATCTTATTTATATGCATCATTATTGAAAATTTGTTCACAAGAATTGTTGATGGTGTTGTAGGGATGTGACGGATCGGTTCTATTGGATTCAACTGCATCCAACACTGCAGAAAAGGATGCTCCACCAAACAATCCCAGCCTTAGAGGATGTGAAGACATTGACAATGCCAAGACTAGGCTAGAAAATGTGTACAAAAGAGTGGTTTCATGTGCTGACCTTCTTGCATTTGCAGCAAGAAATAGCGTAGATTGATAGGAAGCTCCTACCATTAAAGAAAAGTTTTATTTTGTTCTAATTTCTAACACATTATTTTACAATAATGATGTAATTAACAAGCTGAGTGCATAAGGCCCGACTAATCGGGATAGGCAACTAGCAGCTTAGAGCACCGTATCAATCCGCCAATCCCCTGGGCATGTACAACGCCGCACACATCCCGCGCCAGATAAGTATAGGGATAATCACTTTCACCAGCTAATGGAGTGAGGGTCTTGACTTGAAACCTCCGCTTCCTCTTCCTCGGTCGTACTCCCCCCCCCCCCCCCACACACACACATCGAAGGCCAAGGGCCTGTAGGGAATAGGACAGCCCTCGTCAGGCCAATCCCTCACAGCGGAAGAATAAATCGTAGGAACGCCAACAAGAAAGCAAATAACATAAGGGAATTTAACGTGGTTCGGCCTTACTACCTACATCCACGGGATCACACAATTTCACTAGATAGAGAATTAAATACAAGGGAGAATTATAATGATTTCTCTCAGCATCTCTCACACAACTTACAGACAAAATAGGAGCCCTTCTTCTTCCCCAAAGAAGGCTGAATTCCTCTTGGTGCGTGATGGCCTCTCTCCGATCGTGATAGCCCTCTGGTGCGTGACGGCTCTCTCCCAATGTCACTCCACGTTTTGGCCTCTCAACCACTTTTATATTAGGTTTTATGAGCAAAAGACCAAACTGCCCTTCACTTAGGGCTCACCATCAACAATCTCCCACTTGAGACCTAATTGCTTGAAATCTTCATTAACAACTCTCCCACTTAAACTGATCCCTGTCCAATCAATTTTGTCAAATAGAGTCAATTGTAAGCAAGACAATTACTCCACTCTTACCTAATGCAACTGTGTGATCACTGCCATCTTTCTAGTGTAGAAGGCCGATGGCGGTTGAGCAAATACTCAATTTCTCCATCGTTACCACTTTAGTAAACATATTCGCTGGATTCTCCTTAGTATGTATCTTCTCCAAGAAGACCTTCTTCTCTTCAACAAGTTTTCTCACAAAATGATATTTGATCTCAATATATTTTGTTCTAGCATGAAACACATTGTTCTTTGCCATATCAATTGCACTCTTATTATCACAATAGTGCACACACCTTTCTTGAGGTTTGTCCAACTCCTTCAAGAATGCCTTTAGCCATAACATCATTTTGCAAGCCTTAGTAGCTGCAATGTACTCTGCCTCAGCAAATAAATTTGTCACAGATTTCTGTAATTGTGACTGCCAAGCAATTGCACCACTGTTCAATGTGAAGACAAAACCTGAAGTACTTCTTCTGTTATCTAGATTACCTCTATAATCTGAATCAACAAAGCCAACTAAGTTAATCCTGGAACTCCCACCAAAGTGCAAAGACATACCTGAAGAACCCTTCAGATATCTGAAAATCTATTTCACTGCATTCCAGTGCTCTTCACCTGGGTTTGCCATAAACCTTGCTACCTGACTCACAGCATGAGAAATGTCTGGTCTAGTGCATGTGGCTGCATACATCAATGAACCTATAGCAGATGCATAAGGAACTCTGTTCATGTGAATTATTTCCTCATGTGTGCTAGGAGATTGCTCATTAGAAAGCCTGAAGTGTACCGCCAGAGGAGTACCAACTGGTTTGGCACCCAACATGTTGAACTTCATCAAGACCTTCTCAACATATTCCTCTTCGGACAATTTTAACACTCTCTGCTTTCTATCTCTTGTAATTCGCATACCAAGGATCTGCTTGGCTGCCCCAAGATCCTTCATTGCGAAATTAGAAGACAACTGTTTCTTGAGCTTCTCAATCTCACCAATATCAGCCCCTGCAATCAACATGTCATCCACATACAACAACAAGAGCAAATAAGAGGTTCTCAACCTTTTATAATAACAACAATGATCAGAGTAGCAACAATAAAGTCCAACAGACTGCATAAACCCATCAAATTTTCGATACCACTGTCTTGGAGCTTGCTTGAGACCATACAAGCTCTTAGATAACCTGCAAACCATATTCTCCTTTCCTCTTACCACATAACCTTGGGGTTGATGCATATAGATCTCCTCTTCCAAGTCACCATGTAGGAAAGCTGTTTTAACATCCAACTGCTCTAAATAAAGATCCTCGACTGCAACAATGGACAACACCATTCTGATAGTAGCAATCATGACAATAAGAGCAAATATTTCGGTATAATCAACTCCATACTTCTGTTGAAAGCCTTTGACTACAAGTCTAGCTTTGTACCTCTTGCTTCCATCAGCTTCTTGTTTTATCCTGTAAATCCACTTGTTATGTAATGCCTTTTTACCTGAAGGTAGAGGAACTAACTCCCAAGTCTGATTAGAGGTCAATGAATCCATCTCATCCTCCATAGCACGCTCCCACTGAGCTGATGTGTCTATCCTGCAAGCTTCCTCAAAGCTTTCTGGTTCACCACTGTCAGTCAAGAGCAAATAATTCAGAGTAGGATCAAATATAGTGTGCATACCAGATGTGCT
Source organism: Houttuynia cordata (assembly GCA_039654745.1). NCBI lineage: Eukaryota > Viridiplantae > Streptophyta > Magnoliopsida > Piperales > Saururaceae > Houttuynia > Houttuynia cordata. The sequence goes on along the minus strand of CM077505.1, from coordinate 33,966,191 downwards.
CTCAGGGTTGGAGGGATCAAATATCCGTTTCTTCTTAATCTGCCTAGAGCTGGTCCAACCAAGTGGTGTCTGCAAGGGAACAATTGGAGCCTCTGGAACTGTTTGTGAAGAAGAATCAATCACCTGTTCATGACTAGATGCACTGGCCCCCATGTGACCGGCCCCACTGTGAACTCTATCATCATCTGATGAATTTTTAGCCTCAAGTTCTACAAACTCATATTCAACCTGTTTCATCTTCCCCTTTAGTAGATCTTGACGGCACTTATAAAGCTCTGCCTCATGAAACACAACATCTATGCTCCCGATAACCTTCTTATGAATCGGATCCCACAATCGATAACCATAAGCATCTCCACCATAAACAACAAAGTAGCATTTGTTGGACTTTGAATTCAACTTGCCTCTATGTTCTGCATCAACATGCACATAAGCTGCACAACCGAAAACTCTTAAATGATCAATCTTTACCTCTTTCTTTGACTATGCCTCTTCAGGAATGCCTCCATCTAGGGGGTGAATGGAGACCTATTGTAACATCCGAAAAATTAGTAAGTATTTTAAAACCAAAATTTGACCCTCTTAACGTTTGATTTAGTCATGTTGTGCCTTATGCAAATTAAAGTTGGTGAGAAGAGCTTTCCAACGCCACCTATTATGTGCAATTTGGAGTTCGGGGTAAAAAGATATGAGAAATTGAATTTGATTAAACGTGACAGCGATCGATCGCCATAAGATCCAATCGATCGGCAAGCTTGAACCGATCGACGCTGTATCAAAACGATCGATCGTAGTTACTGTGATTTGCGAATATTTTGTCTCGCGTAAAGCGATCGATCGGCAATAATGGCGATCGATCGGCTGTAACGCGGTAGTGTTAAACAGCGAATACGACGATCGATCGCCGTATAACCGATCGATCGCCGATTGCGGTTTGTGTTTTCTAGAAGTATTTTTGGGGTGGATTTGCTTAGGAAAGATACCAAATCCCAATTGGACTTATTTTGCACGTCTCTAGGGGGATTGTGAAGCCTTCCCATTGGTTGAAAGTGTCCATAATTTGGAAGATTAATTTGAGAATGGATTCTCCCCCAACTCTATATAAATACTAGAGAATTGGCTTGTTCTCTTCTCCTTCCCACGTTCACCCATCTCCTTGGAGGCTTGTTCTTGTGGGAGTTTGCGAGAGCTTGGAGCGGGAGCTTTGGAAGGAGTGGAAGAGATGAGTAACGCATAGAAAGGCGAGATCTTTGAAGGATTAAGTAGGATGGTTTTTCCCCTCTTTTCTCTTTTGATTATATATGCTTTTGACAAGTGTTTTGAGTCAACACCTTAGTTATTGTTTGGATTCTTGCGAGATGAATGAGTTATGTCTTTATTTCTATGCGTAGTGCATCATAAATCATATGTGCATTCATGTTTCACTTCTAGATGGGAATTCGTATCTAAAGTCTAATGCTTTATTAATTTTTCAGAGACTAAAGGTTCTGTTATTGTTTGTTGATGAATTTCCACGTTGAGTTTGTGACTTTAAGGTGTGTTTTACATTAATTATCTTGTTTGGGGTGTATTAATGTTTACAAACTATGTTATCTATATAAGAACACAAGAAAGGAGTGAACTTTAGTAATTCCAGATAATTCTAGGTTCTGTAATTGATCTAGGAGGGGAGTATATGGTCTGTTATTGATGTATTATCATTTATAATGTGTTATTAAGTAAGATAGTCAAATTAATTAAGAATCTTAATGTGTTATTAAGTAAGATAGTCAAATTAATTAAGAATCTTACTCTCGGCCAGAACTGTTTCTGTGCTGACAGTCGGTGGTAAATAATTCATAACTAATTCAAATAAACTCGGAAAAATATAAAGTCAGTGAGGTTAGAAACTAGACTCACGAGGGTATTATCAGTAAAATTTTCATAGGTTAAGTCTTATTGTACAGAGCACAGTGGCCGTCAGAAGAGGACTGTTGTGCAGGAGACAGTGAGCAGAATTGAGAGAAAATACTAAGTATACAAATAACATCATGTAATATGATATGGTAATGATTAATATGTTAATAACACCATTCTGTATGGGCTGTCTAGGAGTAGTTAGCAATCTGCGAATACCTTGTTTATCACAGTAGGATTGGAATTTCCTACTACAATACTCGCCCCCATTGTCTGACTTCAAACACTTCAATTTTAACCATGTCTCATTCTCAACAAGTGTTTTCCATTGCACGAAGATAGAAAATACATTAGATTTATTCTTAGCAAAGAAAACCCATAACTTGCGAGAAACATCATTAATAAAGGTAATGAAGTAAGACGCACCTCCAAGGGATGGAATCTGGGCTGGTCCCCAAACATCTGTGTGTACAAGTGTGACGACCGTAAATTTTATAGTATTTTCTTGGCTCAACGGTATGCATTTATTTAAATTTTCGAAAATCTTTTGAAAATTCAATTCCCGCCGGAATCGATCGAACGCCGTAAAATTTGTGATTTTTTGAATTGATCTTAATCGGAGATTTTATTGGATTATATGATTCATGGTTGGCGTGACATGTTGGTTTGGCTTCATTTGACCTAAGATTATTGGATAGGTTTTTATATGAAGTTTGTGTTATTTTTGGGAATAGAATTAATTTGAGATTAAGCAAAAATTATGAATTAGATATTTCTTAAGTGGGTTAGTAGTGATTAATGGAATTCTAAAAGAGAAACCCAAACCCAAACCCAAACCCATTTGAGCTTGGGTCGACTTGGCCATTAGTGGAGGTAGTTGGAGGTTGTCACAAATGCCATGCAATTGACCCATTTAATTCTTTCTTTGAAAACCCAAGAGTCATCTTGAAAGTGGTAAAATCTGGAATTTTCTACTGAATCTAAGCCATTGGATTAAGGAGTGATCAATGGTGGAGAATGGTTCAAAAAGTCTATAAATAGGCAAGCAAGGGGGGCGGTTTTGGCTTAGTGCTCAAAGCATTGAGCACTTCAATCTCTCTCTCTCTCTCTCTCACTCTCATTATCCGGCCGGCGGCAACCTTACTCCGGCGGTGGTCCGTGGTGGTTCGTGGTGGTCCAAGCAAGGTCGACCGGCGTGGTGTTGGTGCGGCATTGTCGGAATCAAGAGTGCTCGGGAAGTCTCGGTATTTACAACTAAGTAGGATGCCTTTTTCCCATTACACTTCTTTTTGATAAAATGATTTGTTGAATGTTGATGCCTTGATGTTGAGTACTCATTTCTGGAATTTGTATTGCCGATCCTAGATTGATATTCCCTCTTGATTCATCACTCTATTGTATTTGTATTTCAACTCAATCATTTCTACGTATGTTGACCAATGAAAATTGGATTTGGATTTCTATGTTAAATCATGATCGCATGTGATAATGCTATTTGTATATCCATGCTCACTCTCTTGAGTAAAGATTTGATCTTTAGGCACTTTGGTGCATTTCCGTATTTCGTGTTCTATATGTATTATCGTAGCTATTACTACTTGTATAATATCAACTAAATGGGGAAGTGTATAATGAATGATAACTATAAGATTATCCCTTGTAAGATCTTGTCTCTGAGATTTCAGTTCGTTTTATTGTCAGCGTATTTTAAGATCTAATGTTGTCCGGGATTATATGATAGTATCACTTAAATAATGAGATAAGAAAGTGTTGTAGTAATCGGGTAGTAAAGATTACGAAAAGTGGAATCATAAACTGAGATTTTGGAACTATAAAGGCACTGTAAAAATCTTAAGAAAGACTAGTTTAATGTATGAAAAAGACTAATAAGGAGTTACTACACTTTATACATTAGTAAATTATGTATGACATAGAATACTTGGTCTCGGCCAGGAGCAATCCTGCGCAGGCAGACTTCAGTAGAAAAATGATAACTAATTATACAGTAATCAGAAAATTAAGTTCTTTATCAATATGGAAACTAGACATCAGAGGCTATCTAAGATAAAAATTTCATAGATTAAATCAAATTTTTCAGAACGTAGTAACCTGATAAAGAGAGCTGTTCTGTTTTGGACAGAACACAGTTTCTGACTTTAAATGACTTAAAATCATAATAACCCTAAGAAGCTTGAGAATAATTGATAATTAAGAATCTAATCAAGTCTAATATGATTTTATAAGACTCTAAGAACAGTAACCTTAAGGTCTTAGAGCCAAATAAGGTGTCTTATAATAATAGTCCCTTTGTTCTTCTCTTGGTCCATTTATGACTCAAGAGTAATCGAAGCTTGAATTCTAAGTCTCTGACGTGGTCTTCGTCAAAACGCGTCATTCTAAGTCGGGAATTATCAATTCTAGGGCTAGGTACAACTTTGTTGATAGCGAACTTGAACTTTTGGAAAATCATGTGGTGTGTCTCTTTTTAGTCGGGTCTCACTTGAGTTTCCAGACTAATTCATAATTTGATTTGGATTATGCTTTTCACTCCTATGAAGAGTCGGAACTTTAGAAAGTCTTGTTCTAAGCCTTTTGACAATAGGGCTAGTTGAATTGTTTCTCCGCTAAGTAGCATTTAAAGCTCTTAGTCGGAATCATAGTATGCTCACAAGCCATTGCTAGATCTTGCGAGATCTCCGATTTATTGAAACTCTGTAGTTCAGCCGATGACGGCAACCGCGTGCGCTTAGATTGTATGACATTACGGAAGGTCTGCAATCTCCGCCCATTGTGCTCGTAAGCACCGATGGGGCCAGCATCCCTAGACGCATGGCAAGGTTCCTCTGAAGAACCTCTAGGATGTTCTGGTATTGATGAAGATTTGAGAGCAGAAATTGTACTTTGACACTTTGGTTGTCCAATGCTTATTAACTTACCTTCACTACTTTATGAAAGTCTTTGAAGTATCTTTGACCTTAATGCGTCTTGAATGGCAGTTGGTTCCAGGTAAGTGATCTTAGTCCTTGTTGAACCTGAGTCTGTTAAACCATTCATCTTTGGAGTCTTCTCTTATTTTTCCAGTGTGGGTTTTCTGTATCCTACTGGGTATTTCCTATGGAATACTCACGCATCCTCTGATGCAGGATTTAAGGTGGAGCAGAAGTGATGTTTTCCAGCGGCATGGTTTGATGTTGGAGCTTAGAAGACTCGTCTCTTATGTTTTGCTATATTTTGACATTTGAACTTGCGGCCTGCGTGCCATTTGCTTTATGTTAAACTCTGTTTGTGGTTGTTAAGACATTTTCAGATATTGTAATAGATATTTAGATTTCCTTTCCGTTATTCTACTTTTTGTAAGTAAATGTTATTTAAGTCATGACGATCCTGCAAGTCCCATAATATTTAAATGGGATAAGCGTAGACTCGAGTATTCGGTCCGTCCCAGGTTTCCTACCCTATAACCGTCATTGGATTGACGCTTCCGCGTAAATTGGGTCTTGGAAATTTGGGGCGTGAAAGCTTGGTATCAAAGCGTCATAATGACTTAAATAATTGATTACAGTACAAAGATTAGAATAACTTTGTGTTAGAATTTGAAACCTTAGAAAGAGAGAACCTAGAAACTAATAAACCCTTTTCTTTAGACATGGTGTTAACGCGTAGCGGACGGATCTACGAGAAGGACCAGCAGGAGGCGGCTCGTCAATGGTTGAACGACTGGAAGTTGGAAATCTTGGGTCATGGAACGGAGGAAGAGCCTTACCTAATTGATGTAGAAGAAGAGGAAGATCCGGAGGAAGACCCAGAGGAAGATCCGGAAGAAGACCCGGAGGAGGACCCTGAAGAGGAGCATGTGGTCGTGATCAACCAGGAGTATCGAACAGTTCTAGAGCACCCGGTTTACGTTCGTGCGAGAAACGATTCAGATCTTTTTTATACTCTTTACCTTAGGTTTAAATCCCTAGGTTATAGGTGGCCTCACATGACCGAATGGGAGATAGATTGGTATGGAGATCACCTATCTTTTGCACCTATGTATGTATCCTTGGAGATTTTAGACGAGTACCTTTGAGATGTGGTGTTCAAGGACTCAAATAGGAATCTTTAAAAGAATAGAATCTTGTGGAATCCTGTAACCTCTTAGTGGAATTAATTAAAGTTATCTTGCTTGTGGTGTTTGCCTTGTGTGTTCCGTCGTGTGTTTGTGTGTTTGCGATTAGGAGTCATGGATTGGAGGATGAATTAAAATGAAGCATCGATGTTAAGTTCTAATTCTCCTTCTTTCCCTGGCAGTAGATGGCGACGGCTGGAAATCGAGGAAGGCGATCGGGTGCTGTGCCAAATCCCTCTCTAGAGGAGGCGTCTAGTCAGAATCCGTCGGACATAGTAAGAGAATTAGCAAGGGAGCTAAGGAATGGTGGTAGCGGCAGCAGTGTGCCTAAAGTGAAGGCACCAACCCTTGAAAGGTTCAAAAGAGCGGGACCAGCTTTTTCTGGAGAAGATAACCCGGAGAAGGCAGAGCGTTGGATAGTCGTGGTGGAGCGGGTATTCAAAGGAATGAAGGTACCAGAAGAGGAACGAGTTGTGTTCGCGACATATCTCTTTGTCGGCGAAGCTGTGTTTTGGTGGGAATCGGCAGAGCGTAATAACTTTGAAGCAGGGCAAGAGATTTCTTGGACAGAATTTAAAGAAGTCTTCAACAAGAAGTATTTTCCTCCGCATATTCAGCGCAGAAAGGAGAAGGAGTTTCTAGAACTGGTCCAAGGTTCCATGTCTGTTATTCAGTACGAGACGAAGTTCGAGCAGCTTCAGCGCTTTGCATCAGACGCCTGTCCTAATGAGTTGGTGAAGGCGAGAAGATTTGTGGATGGTTTGCGCGACGGCCTAAGATCTAAGGTTCTGGTTTCTCAGCCAACCACGGTGGCCAAAGCTGTGGAATTAGCGTCAATTCTGGAGGACGATTATAAGAGGACTCAAGAACGCAAAAGTGGATCTGGCAAAGGATCGGAAAAGAACTCCAAGAACTCTGGTTTCAAGCGTTTTGGGAATGGTGGCAGATTCAACAATCATCAGGCCAAGCGACTGAAGTACCAACCTCAAGGGAATCGCGGCAATGGTCAGAGCAAAGCAGTGGTTCCTTACCGTCAGCCCCAGAGTGGTAATGGTTCGGATGTCGGAGGCAAGTGCAGATTTTGTGGACAGCAGTCTCATGCTGGAAAGCCGTGCCCGAAAGACACCCGAAGATGCTACAGCTGCAACGAAGTCGGACACATCTCGCCGCATTGCCCCAACCGTAACTCGAAGCCAGGAGGGGAGACCAGCAAGAAGGGCCAAGCCAGAGTCTTCGCTTTGACCTCGGCAGAAGAGGCTCACGCTTCGGATGACGTGATCGAAGGTACTCTTCTTGTTTTGGATAGACTGGCTAGGGTTTTGATTGATCCAGGATCGTCAAAATCCTTTATTTCTGTGGTGTTTGCTGTGAGTCTAGAGCGGCAACCTTCTAGACTGGAGTGTGATCTCTCTATTTCTACTCCTCTGGGAGACTCAGTCGTGGCTACTGAGTATCTGGAAGGATCCTCTGTTGTGATTGATGGTGTGGTATTGCATGCTAATTTGGTGTTGCTTGATATGGTTGATTTTGATGTTATTCTCGGTATGGATTGGTTAGCTAAGTTTGGTGCTACGGTAGATTGTAGTAAGAAGAGAGTTTATTTTAGAATTCCAGAGAAGAGTGAACTGTTGTTCCAGGGAATTCGAGTGAGAAAAGATAATCGTCTAATTTCTGCAATGAAAGTGCAGAAGCTAGTAGCTAAAGGTTGTAAAGCCTTTTTAGCGACTGTTCTATCAGTCGAGAAATCTACCCCTAGTATAGAAGAAATTGAGGTAGTAAACGAATTCATCGATGTCTTTCCGGAGGAGTTGCCTGGTTTGCCACTAAGACGGGATGTTGACTTCACTATAGAGCTGATACCGAGGACAACACCAATATCGAAGGCACCATACCGGATGACACCTGCTGAGTTGAAAGAATTGAAGGAACAACTTCAGGAGTTACTGGAGAAGCGGTTGATTCGTCCAAGTGTGTCACCATGGGGAGCACCAGTCTTGTTCGTAAAGAAGAAAGATGGATCTATGAGGTTATGTATTGATTACCGGATGCTGAACCAAGTAACCATAAAGAACAAGTATCCGTTACCGAGGATCGACGACTTGTTTGATCAACTGCAGTCAGCGAAAGTTTTCTCAAGAATCGATTTGAGGTCAGGATACCATCAATTAAGGATCAAGGAAGAAGATATTTCAAAGACAGCATTCAGAACCAGATACGGACATTACGAATTCTTGGTGATGCCGTTTGGTCTGACCAATGCCCCTGCAACATTTATGGACTTGATGAACAGAATCTTTAAGGCGTTGTTGGATCAGTTCGTGATCGTGTTCGTGGATGATATATTGGTCTACTCTACAAATCAGGAGGAGCACAGAAGGCATTTGGCGCAAGTGTTGCAAATTCTGCGAGAGAATCAATTGTATGCCAAGTATAGCAAGTGCGAGTTTTGGTTGGATAAAGTTAACTTCTTGGGACATGTTATATCGAAGGATGGAGTCTCAGTAGATCCGGCAAAAGTGGAAGCGATTCTTCATTGGGAGCAACCAAAGAGCGTGACCGAGATCAGGAGCTTCTTGGGATTGGCAGGTTATTATCGAAGATTTATCGAAGGATTCTCCAGCCTAGCCTTGCCAATGACCAAGTTAACAAGGAAGGGAGTGAAGTTTATCTGGAATGCTGATTGTGAGAAAAGTTTCCAGGAACTGAAGAGGAGACTGACTTCTGCACCGATTCTGAAACTTCCATCAGGATCAGGAGGGTTCGTCATCTATAGCGATGCATTGAAATGCGGTCTGGGTTGCGTATTGATGCAGAACGGACATGTAGTGGCGTATGCGTCAAGACAACTGAAGATCTATGAGCAGAATTATCCAACTCACGATTTAGAGCTAGCGGCGGTTGTGTTTGCTTTGAAGATTTGGAGGCACTATCTTTATGGTGAAACCTTTGAAGTATTCACAGATCACAAGAGTCTGAAGTATATCTTCTCTCAGAAGGATTTGAATATGAGGCAGAGGCGATGGTTGGAGTACTTAAAGGACTATGACTTCTCTATTCACTATCATCCAGGAAAGGCGAATGTGGTCGCAGATGCACTAAGCAGGAAGACGGGAACCATGGCGCATATGATGGTGCAAGAATGGCGTATGATGGAAGATTTGGGAAAGTATAATCTGGAATGGCCAACTACTCAAAGAACTTCATTTCTGGGAAACATCTCGGTGAGATCGTCAATCTATGAGAAGGTGCTGGAAGCGCAGAAGAGTAACCCTCAGATGCAAAAGCTGCTGGAAAAGCCAAATTTCACAAAAGGAGCTAACGAGAGTATCTTATTTCAAAGAAGATTGGTCGTGCCGAAGGATGCGGAATTAAGACAAGAACTTCTTCGTGAAGCGCACAACTCTCAGTATGCAATTCATCCAGGAAGCACTAAGTTATTTCAAGATTTAAAGAGGAACTTCTGGTGGAACGGAATGAAGCGAGACATTGGAAAGTTCGTATCCAAATGTTTGACTTGTCAGCAAGTAAAGGCAGAACACCAGAGACCAGCGGGATTGTTACAACCTTTGGAGATTCCGCAATGGAAGTGGGACCACATTACAATGGATTTTGTGGTGGCCTTACCGAAGACTCAAAGACAGAAGGATGCGATTTGGGTGATCGTTGATCGATTGTCTAAGACGGCTCATTTTCTACCAATAAGATGGAAGCAGAATCCGGAGAGTTTAGCAGAGTTGTATATCAGGGAGATAGTGAGATTGCATGGTACGCCGATATCGATTGTGTCAGATCGAGATCCAAGATTTACATCCAGGACGTGGAAAGGAATTCAAGAAGCGATGGGCACTAAACTCAGTTTCAGCACAGCTTTTCATCCGCAGAGCGATGTGCAGTCAGAAAGAACCATTCAAACCTTGGAAGACATGCTTCGAGCGTGTGCTATCGACTGGAAGGGCAACTGGGATGATCATCTACCATTGATTGAATTTGCTTACAACAACAGCTATCACTCTAGCATTGGAATGGCACCATTTGAAGCTCTATATGGAAGACCGTGCAGATCACCTACATGCTGGACAGAGGTCGGAGAAAGTCAAGTATTGAAGTCAGATTTGGTACAGTATTGTGCAGAGAAGGTAAAGCAGATTCGACAAAGACTACAGACAGCGCAGAGCAGACAGAAGAGTTATGCAGATAACCGAAGACGAGATTTGGAGTTTCAGGAAGGCGATAAGGTATTCTTGAAAGTTTCTCCATCAAAGGGAGTTATGAGATTTGGTAAGAAAGGGAAGCTGAGCCCGAGGTTTGTTGGACCGTTTGAGATCTTGGAGCGGGTCGGGCCGGTTGCCTACAGATTGGCTTTACCCCCACAGCTGGCAGATGTACACAATACATTTCATGTATCGATGCTAAGGAAGTATGTACCGGATGAGTCTCATGTGTTGGACTATACAACAATGGAGCTAGAGGCAGATTTATCCTTTCCGATGAGACCTATCAAGATTTTGGACAAGAAGGATAAGGTGTTGCAGAAGAAGACTATTCCATTGGTGAAAGTTTTGTGGCAAAACCAGCACTCCGAGGAAATGACATGGGAATCGGAAGAAGAGATGAAGAAAGCCTACCCTCAACTGTTTGTTGATTGATTTTCGGCATTTCGAGGACGAAATTTTCTTTAAGGAGGGGAGGATGTGACGACCGTAAATTTTATAGTATTTTCTTGGCTCAACGGTATGCATTTATTTAAATTTTCGAAAATCTTTTGAAAATTCAATTCCCGCCGGAATCGATCGAACGCCGTAAAATTTGTGATTTTTTGAATTGATCTTAATCGGAGATTTTATTGGATTATATGATTCATGGTTGGCGTGACATGTTGGTTTAGCTTCATTTGACCTAAGATTATTGGATAGGTTTTTATATGAAGTTTGTGTTATTTTTGGGAATAGAATTAATTTGAGATTAAGCAAAAATTATGAATTAGATATTTCTTAAGTGGGTTAGTAGTGATTAATGGAATTCTAAAAGAGAAACCCAAACCCAAACCCAAACCCATTTGAGCTTGGGTCGACTTGGCCATTAGTGGAGGTAGTTGGAGGTTGTCACAAATGCCATGCAATTGACCCATTTAATTCTTTCTTTGAAAACCCAAGAGTCATCTTGAAAGTGGTAAAATCTGGAATTTTCTACTGAATCTAAGCCATTGGATTAAGGAGTGATCAATGGTGGAGAATGGTTCAAAAAGTCTATAAATAGGCAAGCAAGGGGGGCGGTTTTGGCTTAGTGCTCAAAGCATTGAGCACTTCAATCTCTCTCTCTCTCTCTCACTCTCATTATCCGGCCGGCGGCAACCTTACTCCGTCGGTGGTCCGTGGTGGTTCGTGGTGGTCCAAGCAAGGTCGACCGGCGTGGTGTTGGTGCGGCATTGTCGGAATCAAGAGTGCTCGGGAAGTCTCGGTATTTACAACCAAGTAGGATGCCTTTTTCCCATTACACTTCTTTTTGATAAAATGATTTGTTGAATGTTGATGCCTTGATGTTGAGTACTCATTTCTGGAATTTGTATTGCCGATCCTAGATTGATATTCCCTCTTGATTCATCACTCTATTGTATTTGTATTTCAACTCAATCATTTCTACGTATGTTGACCAATGAAAATTGGATTTGGATTTCTATGTTAAATCATGATCGCATGTGATAATGCTATTTGTATATCCATGCTCACTCTCTTGAGTAAAGATTTGATCTTTAGGCACTTTGGTGCATTTCCGTATTTCGTGTTCTATATGTATTATCGTAGCTATTACTACTTGTATAATATCAACTAAATGGGGAAGTGTATAATGAATGATAACTATAAGATTATCCCTTGTAAGATCTTGTCTCTGAGATTTCAGTTCGTTTTATTGTCAGCGTGTTTTAAGATCTAATGTTGTCCGGGATTATATGATAGTATCACTTAAATAATGAGATAAGAAAGTGTTGTAGTAATCGGGTAGTAAAGATTACGAAAAGTGGAATCATAAACTGAGATTTTGGAACTATAAAGGCACTGTAAAAATCTTAAGAAAGACTAGTTTAATGTATGAAAAAGACTAATAAGGAGTTACTACACTTTATACATTAGTAAATTATGTATGACATAGAATACTTGGTCTCGGCCAGGAGCAATCCTGCGCAGGCAGACTTCAGTAGAAAAATGATAACTAATTATACAGTAATCAGAAAATTAAGTTCTTTATCAATATGGAAACTAGACATCAGAGGCTATCTAAGATAAAAATTTCATAGATTAAATCAAATTTTTCAGAACATAGTAACCTGATAAAGAGAGCTGTTCTGTTTTGGACAGAACACAGTTTCTGACTTTAAATGACTTAAAATCATAATAAACCTAAGAAGCTTGAGAATAATTAATAATTAAGAATCTAATCAAGTCTAATATGATTTTATAAGACTCTAAGAACAGTAACCTTAAGGTCTTAGAGCCAAATAAGGTGTCTTATAATAATAGTCCCTTTGTTCTTCTCTTGGTCCATTTATGACTCAAGAGTAATCGAAGCTTGAATTCTAAGTCTCTGACGTGGTCTTCGTCAAAACGCGTCATTCTAAGTCGGGAATTATCAATTCTAGGGCTAGGTACAACTTTTTTGATAGCGAACTTGAACTTTTGGAAAATCATGTGGTGTGTCTCTTTTTAGTCGGGTCTCACTTGAGTTTCCAGACTAATTCATAATTTGATTTGGATTATGCTTTTCACTCCTATGAAGAGTCGGAACTTTAGAAAGTCTTGTTCTAAGCCTTTTGACAATAGGGCTAGTTGAATTGTTTCTCCGCTAAGTAGCATTTAAAGCTCTTAGTCGGAATCATAGTATGCTCACAAGCCATTGCTAGATCTTACGAGATCTCCGATTTATTGAACCTCTGTAGTTCAGCCGATGACGGCAACCGCGTGCGCTTTGATTGTATGACATTACGGAAGGTCTGCAATCTCCGCCCATTGTGCCCGTAAGCACCGATGGGGCCAGCATCCCTAGACGCATGGCAAGGTTCCTCTGAAGAACCTCTAGGATGTTCTGGTATTGATGAAGATTTGAGAGCAGAAATTGTACTTTGACACTTTGGTTGTCCAATGCTTATTAACTTACCTTCACTACTTTATGAAAGTCTTTGAAGTATCTTTGACCTTAATGCGTCTTGAATGGCAGTTGGTTCCAGGTAAGTGATCTTAGTCCTTGTTGAACTTGAGTCTGTTAAACCATTCATCTTTGGAGTCTTCTCTTATTTTTCCAGTGTGGGTTTTCTGTATCCTACTGGGTATTTCCTATGGAATACTCACGCATCCTCTGATGCAGGATTTAAGGTGGAGCAGAAGTGATGTTTTCCAGCGGCATGGTTTGATGTTGGAGCTTAGAAGACTCGTCTCTTATGTTTTGCTATATTTTGACATTTGAACTTGCGGCCTGCGTGCCATTTGCTTTATGTTAAACTCTGTTTGTGGTTGTTAAGACATTTTCAGATATTGTAATAGATATTTAGATTTCCTTTCCGTTATTCTACTTTTTGTAAGTAAATGTTATTTAAGTCATGACGATCCTGCAAGTCCCATAATATTTAAATGGGATAAGCGTAGACTCGAGTATTCGGTCCGTCCCAGGTTTCCTACCCTATAACCGTCATTGGATTGACGCTTCCGCGTAAATTGGGTCTTGGAAATTTGGGGCGTGACAACAAGCTCAAGCCGCTCAGTCCTGCGCTCTGGGGTAGCTCTAGAAAATGAAACTTTGTGATGCTTGCCCATGATGCAATGCTCATAAAAATCCAAATCAGTACACAGCAAACTAGACAACTTCCCCTTTTCCTGTAACATCTTCATCCCCTTTTCTGACATATGCCCAAGACGACAATGCCGCAAACTCACATCAACAGCATTAGATGCCACTCCAATAGAGTGTTTATGACAATTGGATGTTATATATAATGTCCCAATTTTCTTCCCCTTAGCCACTACCATGACACCTTTACTCATTTTCCAACTGTCACTCATAAAGTGAGTAGTAACACCACAGGTAGCCAATTGACCAACAGAAATAATATTCTTTGTCAAATGAGGCACAAGACGGACATCTTTCAACACAAGAACAACATTATCATCAAGCAACAAACGTATGTCACCCTTGCCTATGATTTCACAAGCTTGGTCATTACCCAAATAGACATTGCCCAGATCACTAGAGACAAAATTCTGCATCAAATCTTTTCTAGAAGTAGCATGAAATGAGGCACCACTATCAATAATCCAAGCATCACATTTACTTTCCATAGACAACAACATGCAATTAGATTCTGCAACATTAACTACGTTTTTGTTATGATTTTGTGCTCTATCATGAGGAGGGTTTGGGCAATCTTTTTTCATATGGCCTTTCTGCCCACACTGTCAACAAGCCCCATCACCCTTACGGTTCTTGGACTTAGACCGCCCCCTCTTAGATTTCCCTCTCCATCCAGGTTTGATCCTATGAGGTCGCCGCCCCCTCTCCTCTATAGTTAGGGCTGAACCGGATGAAGAAGAAGAACCATCTTTACAGCGTGTTTCTTCAACTAATATCATTTCACAAACATCATTCAACTTAAATTTATCCGTATTATGAGAACTATGAACAACAACTTTAAATGATTCCCAATCAGATGGCAAAGACTTAAGCAAAGCAATAGACTGTATATCTTCTGTAAAATTAACATCTACTGCTTCAAGTTGATTCACCAAAGCATGGAATGAATTCAAATGATTTGCCACGGTCTCATCATCAGACATTTTCAAATCAAAGAATCTAGTCACAAGATGTACCTTATTTGTGGAAGAAGGACTCACATACAACCGCTCAAGCAGATCAAAGCATACCTTCGTGGTCTTGGCCTTTGTGATGTTCGATGCCACCGATGAAGAAATAGACAACCTTACCACTCCTAGAGCCTTGCGATCAAGCAACTCCCACCTTACGATATCTTCCACTTTGTCTTCACCAATGGGCTTGGTTGTAATCAAAGGTTGATAAAGATCCTTCTGGTACAAATAGTCTTCAATTTGCATGTGCCAAAATCTGTAATTTTGGCCATTAAATTTTTCTATCTTGAATTTACCATCCTCGGCCATCTCCTCCTGAAGCTCTGATACCAATTGTAGGGAATAGAACAACACTCGTCAGGCCAATCCCTCACAGCGGAAGAATAGATCGTACCAACAAGAAAGCAAATAACACAAGGGAATTTAACGTGGTTCGGCCTTGCTGCCTACATCCACGGGATCACAAAATTCCACTAGATAGAGAATTAAATACAAGGGAGAATTACAATGATTTCTCTCAGCACCTCTCACACAACTTACAGATGAAATAGGAGCCCTTCTTCTTCCCCAAAGAAGGCTGAATTCCTCTTGGTGCGTGACCGCTCTCTCCCAATGTCACTCCACGTTTTGGCCTCTTAACCACTTTTATACTAGGTTTTATGAGCAAAAGACCAAACTGCCCTTCACTTAGGGCTCACCGTCAACAGGGCCTTCCCCTTGAGGTTTTATGAGCAAAAGACCAAACTGCCCTTCACTTAGGGCTCACCGTCAACAGGGCCTTCCCCTTGACTGCAGAGTCGTCTTAGGGAGTGTCTTGTTGGTGGCCTTTACAAAAATAGAAACTGAAAAGGCCACCAACAAACTGAAAATCCATGTAACGATGAAAAATATCTCTTAAAAGGAAAAAACCTTCAGATTCAGCCTCATACAATAGTCTGGGGAGCAAACTGAAAAATCTAAAACCCACCAATATTCATATACAGCGTTTATCCATTGGCCAAAAGGAAATAGCCTTGTTGGGAATTTTTTTGCTTATCCTAAAAATTATGAGGCCAAAATGAGCCCGATTATTGAAGGAAAAGTTATTTCAGCACTTTACAGAAACTAATGATCAATGGCTCCTATAAGTTGGAGCATATCCTCGAGGATATAGGGGAGCACCGAATAATTTCTCCTATTGCAGGAGGACACATGGATCGGATGAGCAACTAAAGTAGCTGGTTATAGGCTCACCATTATCCCTGTTTTATATGGGTAGGATTGGGGCTTATCTGGAAGACTAAATTTGTTGCTGCAATGGTGAATGTGGGCAGGATTGGGGTCTTGACTGGCACAGATGGAGAAAGTCGATGTTAATCCTGGAAGATAAATTAAGATTCGATTGGTTTTGACGCGTTAATCCTGGAAGATAAATTCGTGCAAATTGCTGAGAGATGTGGACCCTGCATCCATTTCCCATTGGCAAGCATCGTTACTGAGAAAAGTGCACACCCAAAACATGTAAAAGTTAATATGAGCCTACTCACGTGTCGGCATGACCCGCAATAATCTGAGCTGTTGAATTGAGATCTGATTGCGTGCATGGCGGGCATTGATTCATAACTGCCTCCACCTGTTTTATTGACCGCCGCAGATCGAATTTCCGACGCCGCAGATCGTTTCAGGCTCATACAACAGGATTCTACGGTTTTATTCTGGTTTGCAATAGTAAGGTTATATGGCATGACTTCGGACCACAGGTTCACAGGCCTATACTCTATTGACAATCCGTTCAAGTGATCAATACAAGCCTATTGATTCATCCACCTACAGTGTTTCGTAAGGCAAGTACCGTCTATCAGACCCTTCGGATCAGGCAATAAATTTTGTTTTGCTACATGATCAAGCAATACATTTGACTTCTAAAAAAGTAATTATCTGGATTCGCAAAACATTTCTCCTAATCATAAAGATATGACATTAGGTTAATGGTTGTGGATAACAATCTTACTTGAGGCTAGTCAAAGTTAGAGATTTTCAACACATGCAAGGTATGTTTTCTGAGTTGAAATAAAACCTGAGCTTGTTTTAACTAGTTGATTTCCACCTTTTTCAGACAGTGACTGTTTCCATCTATATATTAGGTAAACTTCGTGACTATGCGGTAATTCTAAACATCGTAAAAAACAAATCTAGCAATCACGTAGCTACCTCAAATCTATGCTTTTGCTTTTGTCTGATACATGCATCCCTCATTCTCAATTTGCTATTCATATTACGCTTATTTTAGTGTCTATGACTATCAGAGTAAGACATGATATGCTCGAGAGCCATATGGCACCATTTTAATGCCAACCGGCCTTCTCAAATGGTCTTAGAGCTACTAGTAGTTAATCACTCTGGCTTCATTTGAACTAATTTAAAGCCAATTATAGAAAAGATACAAGAAACTTTGAAGTTTCAGCCATCGTAATGTCCCCTATTTCCATTCAGTTAGGGTGACAATTATTGTAATCAAAGTCAACAGTGGAAAAAAAATCATGTAGAGGTTAAACCAGA
Source organism: Houttuynia cordata (assembly GCA_039654745.1). Taxonomy (NCBI): domain Eukaryota; kingdom Viridiplantae; phylum Streptophyta; class Magnoliopsida; order Piperales; family Saururaceae; genus Houttuynia; species Houttuynia cordata. Next base: position 33,948,797 of record CM077505.1, on the reverse strand, counting down.
TCCGATGGTGAAGTTTCTGCCACCAGAGTCGCTATTGAAGATTTCTTTGTTTTTTTGGATATAATTGGTGAAGATCTTTCGTTTCAACTTATTTCACCAATTAGGAAAAAATACCCTTGATTATTTTCAGGCTGACATAAATTTTCACCTTTCACCTATCAGTTTCCAAACGCCCCCCTAGTAAAGAGTGGTACTATATCGTATTTTATTATAATTCTTCGACATTCAGATACAAGATTTCCTTGGAGTCCGCTCCAAATGCAGTTTACTTGTGCTGCGTGCACTCATCTAAAGAGAGCTGACGGTTGAGCATTACAATTTCATATGGGCGGGCGTCCTGACTTTTTTGCCAATAAATTAGCACACAAAGGAATCTTACACCCAAAGTGAAGACCAGAGAGACTTGGGATATTTGAGAGATGGGTCTGTTGTTGGAGACTTGAAGTTTCAGCCATCGTACAGTCCCCTATTTCCATTCAGTTAACGTGACAATTATTGAAACTAAAGTCAACAGTGGAAAAAATCAAGTAGATGTTAAACCAGATCCGATGGTGAAGTTTCTGCCACCAGAGTCGCTATTGAAGATTTATTTGTTTTTTTTATATAACTGGTGAAGATCTTTTGTTTCATCTTATATCGTATTTTGTTATAATTTTTCGACATTCAATCACAGGACATGCAGATAAAAGATTTCCTCTTATCATTTGCCTTGTAGTCCGCGGGTAGCTCCAAATGCAGTTTACTTGCACTGCGTGCACTCGTCTGAAGAGAGCTGACGGTTGAGCATTACAACTCAGATTTGACCTCAATCATTTCACATGGGCGTCCTGACTTTTTTTGCCAATAAATTAGCATACAAAGGAATCTTACACCCAAAGTGAAAGTGAAGAACAGAGGGAAAATTATTAGATACGCGCCGCACAGGGGAAACAGTGTGCTCATCACCAATGGGTGATGGGCACCTCTCCCCTGCTTGTAATGATTGCCCCAATGGGACCCACAAGCAGGGAGACGTGCTCATCACCCATTGGTGATGAGCACACTGTTACCATGCGCGGCGCTCAGGTAATAACTTCTCAGAACAGAGACTTGGATATTTGAGACATGGGTCTGTTGTTTGCTTTGGTTGCAGTACGCTACTTGCGTGTGGGTTCAGAAGCACGCTTCAAGTGGGGTTCTATGACAGGACATGCTCTCTGGCAGAGACCCTTTTCATAATGAAGTGTGGGGATGTAAACTGTCTCGATATGTCCGTGTCTCTCCGCTTAATATTAAAATGGATATTTGTTTATTGTCCACCACGGACACGGACATAACTACGACGTAACTGAGCTGTGCCCCCAGCCATCAATATCTGCCATCATATATAAGTTAATTAATTTTTAATAAAAAATAAATAAGCTGATAAATTTTTTAAATAAAATGTATAATCATTTAAAAAAGATTATTTCATCGAAAACCTCTTCCTATTTTCAATTATAATGTCTTTATATGTTAAAAAATAAAACATAGTGTCCTTTACTCTGATTTTCCATCATGGTGTCCGTGTCCGTTCGCATTTATCCGTGTTCGTGATTGACGGCTGCGGATAGACATAGATGGGTGTCCGTACTTAAATGGATGGCTGCGGACATGCCTTATCCGCGTCTGTTCGTTTACACCCCTATAATGAATTAGTCAAGGCGTATTAAACGACAAGGGTGTGGCTGCTGGCCTTGTGATAATGCATTTTCATGATTGCGTTGTTCGATTAAGTGACAGTCACGTCCTATGCTTTAGATAGGAAAATGTTTTGCTAACAAGCCTAGAATGGCCATATAGGCTGGCCATGTAGCATGTTAAACCTCTATGTACCATGCTAGAACCCCGTAACATGGTCATGGGCACTGGTCATGCAACCTGATCAGGCTAAACGAAACCATTTGATATACATGTCCTATGTGCACCCTTATTGCAAAGTTCTTAAAGTTCATAACTGGTTTATGGTGATGCAGGGATGCGACTGATCAGTCTTGATTTATTACACTGAAAATAACACGGCAGAGAAGGATTCTCTACCAAACAATCGCAGCCTTGGAGCTATAAGTTTTCAAGTAATTGATAATGCAAAGGCTAGGCTTGAGCAATCGTGCAAAGGAGTGGTCTCGTGTGCCGATATACTTGCATTTGCTGCAAGAGATGGAGTGGATCTGGTATGATGGCGTATTAAAAACCAAATTAATTTTCTCTCAGTCAAGTCTGAACTCTTTGTCAATTTAACCAACAGGGTATTGGTGGGATGGAGATCCTGAGTTTGAACACCCCTCTATTGGCCACCTCCAGATCCGTTGAGCTACGTACGAAGAACACACATAATATGTAATAGGTGCACCCAGACGGGATTATATCATGACTTACCCAGTGCATATTATGTGTATACGTTGTACGTAGGTCAGGGAATTGTCAAGGGATACAAAGGGCGGTTTCTCTACCATTCTGGTTGGATCCTAATGCATGATTAGAAATGACACCCTTTGCTAAAAAACCTCCCATTCTGTTATGTTACAGTGCTGTTCTAGTTGCTTGGAACTAGAATCTTCTGTGTCAGTGCTCTTTAAGGGGCCGTTTGGGGCGTGATTATTGCAAAAATATCCAGACTGGATATTGGATATATACTGTAGCATCCATGTAGATTTTTACATCCAGCTGAAACACCTCCTGAGGTGGATATATAAAATATCAAGATGCTACAGTGTAGCAAAATATCCCATCCGGATGTTTTGCTTTTAATCACGCCCCAGGCCCCTAAGTTCTCATTGTAGCATTACATATTTTGGAATTTGATGTGTCAGGCAGGAGGACTCGACTACGATGTCCCGGCGGGAAAAAGAGACGGGAGGATATCACTGGCCTCTCAGGCTGTCACAAACATGCCTCCACCCTTTTTTAATGTCTCCCAACTCACTCAAGCATTTGCCAGCAAGGGCTTAATCGAGGCAGAAATGGTCACCCTCTCCGGGAACATATTTGAAAAATTTATCTCACGATCCAATTGTTACTATTTTTCAGAAAAGACTTCAAAATCATATCGTATGCTTTAGACATTGTCTGTGAATGATGTAAATATGACTTTCATGCTTTCACATATGAAACATATATCTTTAGTAAACAGGTATACATTAAATATATTGATAATCTGCTTCCCAACCATTCAATTTGTTGGGAAACAGTGATTATCTAACATGGTTTTATAACGCCAGGATATCGCCCATCAGCTAGGAGCCGTGGATCGAGGGTGCATGTGTGAGGCAGCCAGCTCATGTGACATAACGTGTGCTATAGCTTGTACCGTCGATCTTAGGCTGCTCCTATTTATTTGGTCGAGGACAAAGAATTCCGTATGGGATATTGGTAAAATATCGGTCGACCAAAGAAACAAAATATGGGAGATATTTATAAAAAAATATTGGTAGTCAAAAACTAATTTTTACCATATATTTTCGCCATATAACTTCTAAAATGAGATACTAATTTAGACAAAGCATAGATGGGAAACAAACGGGGAAATAATTTTTTTAAAATTTTTTTTTTTCGGTATCGGCGGTATATTAGTGATATTTTAAAAAAAATTAAAAAACGATATTATGTCGTATCATTTTATCTGGTAGGGCCCGATATCGATATATCGCCGATACGAAATTTCTTGGTTGAGGATATCCTCATAGGCACGAGTTAGGAAGGCCAAACTAAAAAATTTCTCGATCAAAGATACCCTTAGTTTTGTGTAGTGTTTTAAAAATCAGACCGGACCGGTCGGCATTTTGAGCCGGGTCAGCTCAACCCGCCCGGTCAAACAGGTGACCCGGCCGACCGGTCCGGTCAAAGTTTTACACCCCTTCCCGCGCGCACGTGTTTGGACCCCCGGTGAGCTCCCCCACTACAACAAAAAATGGCCTTTAGCGACGGAAAAATCCGTCGCTACAAGTACCTTTTCCGTAGTTATTATTCTTTTTGCGACGGACAAATTCCGTCGCTAGCTCTCTCGATAATACCCGCGCCGCAACTGCTCAGAAATGACGAATAGCAGTGAACCGTCGCTAACTAGCTTTATCGATAGATAGATCGACAGAATTTAAACTGTCGGTAAATAGTTTTTGCTACGGTAAAGTTTCTGTCGAAAAAGAATCTTTAGTGGCGGATAAATTCCGTTGGAAATATGTTTTTTCGACGTATATTGCCGTCACAAACGGGAATTTTTTTGCCGAAAATGATATGTAGCGACTGTTTTTCTCCGTCGATATAAATGTTAGCGACGGTTTTAAAGACGGACTCTAAACTCCGTTGATACCTATTTCGACGGTTTTAGCTCATTTGCGACAGATTTTATCTGTCGGTACAGACTTCGATTTTTTTAAAAAAAAAGCAGCAGCTTTATGCTGCTGTGCTAAATATGGATAACAAACATTATTCATAAATGCAAAAGATATTCTCATATATTATTCATATAATCTAATTTTGATATTAAATAGGCTTATTTTAGAGCTGTCAAAAATCTAATTTTGATATTAAATACAAAAATAATACGAGCGGAGGATCTTCTCCAATAAAAGATGATCAAAATCAAACCAACGATAGTACAAAATAACTAAGTTGTTGATGCTTTTACGGCCTTTTCTGCAACATCATCCAGGTCTTCGGCCGTTATCAATGTCATCCCACTCTCCTACACATCCAATATTCAAGTCAAAATGATGTACTTATCAGAACATCACCATACATCAAATTAATACATTTGACAGTAAAGGCAGCAGTTCAAAGAAAAAGGGGCAGCATGCCATGAACCAATATTGTTCTTACCTTGAGAATTCTCTTTCCTTGGTCAACATTGGTGCCTTCTAGACGAACAACTACTGGCACCTTAAGTTGAACCTAGCAAAACATCCAAAAAAGAGAATTGAGTTTCTGCCAGACTAAAAAGTGTTTAAATGGGACTGAATAAAAGGCAGAGGAAAGAGGAACAAATGTGGTTAGGTAATTAAATAAATAAACATGAATGGTTCGTTACTGAAATTTGAGTAAATCTAGTAATCTATCTTAACACGCAGCATTTCACCACATATTTAAACTTACAAGATTGACTCAAAAGTCGCAGCAATACTTTTTTTTTATATAATTACAGCCAATAGTTTCTGGATTCTCCTTAATAGAAAGGTAAGCATTGAGAGACATAATTATCAGTATGGAAAAGATGACTTAATTTTCCACAAACAGCTACTCCCTTACCTGTTTGGCAGCATTCACGATGACTTGCTATCACATTACACTTCATGATTCCTCCAAAAATGTTCACCAGGATGGTTTTCACCTTCTCATCAGATGTTAATATTTTGAAGGCTTCCACCACCTTCATAAAATTCCAAACCACAGATTAACCCAACATATCTTCCAAAATACAAATTCGAACTTCGCAATAATCAGCATTTATGAAACAGAGATAGTCAAATACTTGAGCACAAGCAACTGGAAAATTTTTACTTTAAATGAAATCTGAATCACCCACCTGGCCATCGGATGCATTCCCACCAACATCTAGGAAATTAGAAGGTGTCCCTCCACGCAGCTTAATTATATCCATTGTAGCCATTGCAAGGCCTGCGCCATTCACCAGGCAGCCAATCTCCCCATCTAAACCAATATAGTTCAAATCAGCCTTGGCAGCATCAACCTGTGCACATGCAGAAAATTTGATGAAAGTTTATGATGGTATCTTGTCAAAGGCAACCATCCTGATCCTGCTCTAGTCCCCAGGAAGAGTTATAGGCTCTGGTTGCCTAGAATAATTTCTGGAGGTCTATTTCACCTGCTGAAGTCCTTCCTCACTAGCTAACATCTTTTGCGAAATGCAGATCAAACAGTGATCACCTATAGCTCAAAGCCAATTACTTGGAACACCCAGGCCTTACCAAAAAAACAGCAGCTTTATGCTGCTGTGCTAAATATGGATAACAAACATTATTCATAAATGCAAAAGACAACAACAAAGTCACCATTCCCATACACATCCATGAACAAATCAAACATATCCTAAAAACCATGACACAGCCTTTACCAATTACAAAAGACTTCCGTATTTTCCTCCTCTGGATAGCGAGTCAAGCCACAAAGATGGCCCTAAATGAGGCAAGCTTATTTTTTGTGAGTGCAAACTATAGACTGCCAAAGCTTCTTTCCCAGAGTCTCACCTTACCTATCCACCTAGCTTAAAATAGGTTTAGGCATATGTGAGCAGAACAAAAATGAACAACAGCTTAAGCCATTATTATAATTGGTTCAGGCACCAATCCTGAGACAGTTCAACTGCAGATTATTAAAAATTCAACCTCAAACAACGAGCTACACAAACCCTCATCTCTTTTCTTTTTTTGATAAGAACGACAACAACAAGTATCTTGCCCAAAGAAAGACAGTTGCACAAACATAATGGTCGCAGAGGCACAAAAATGACTGTACAAAGCAGAACCCAGAGATTAGTCATTCGGTATAGCTCAAAGGAAATACTTTTAGTGTAAAAAATGGTTTGCAGAAGTACGGTATAATGCATTGCTTCATCTCTAGTCTCAATTCAGACTCCAGAAATTCATAAAACAAGATAGAAAACTTGCAACAGATTAGTAGATGAACCATATATCTTCCTATCCTTCTTCACTAATTAAGAGCAAAAACCTACAATTACCACTAGGGACTGAAGTCTAGAGTCGCATTAATCTCAAAGAGATAATTGCTTCTTTGTAGAATATCGTAACAACCCTATAAAAAAATCCCATGGTATATTGCAGCATATCAAGATTCCAAACAGAACTAACGCATATTGCAGCGTATCTTACGCCTCCTTTCTATCCTCTTCATTATCATATAACTCGAAATTACAAAAAAAAAATCCAACCCCTAGCGAGACAAATCCTCAACGAATCCACAGAAAAATCACATTTTTAGTTCTTCTCACTACCAGAAGTTGCCATAAACTCACTAGAATGCAAATTCCAGCAATTATGCTCAACCCCACAGCTCCAACAAGTCGATCAAATCAAGAGAAGACATCAAAACACCCAAAATGACACAAACAAATTTACTTCAAAATCTAACATCCATTAATTACCTGAAACTATTTTACCCTAAATCCACAAAAAACCACCCAATTCGACTTCTGCCTCGCTAGGAGCTGCCGACGGAGGACAGACGCCGGCGACGGGGAATCCCAAAAAATCCTCCGCAAAAAACGGTGCTCGGAAATGGGAAGTTGTCGACTGCGGCCGCCTCGTCGTCTCCTCCTTTTCAGCTTCTTCTCCCCGTCGTCTCCTCTGGCGGGCGCCCCGTCGAGCCAGAGGGGGGAGAGGGAAAGGGGCCGTCGGGGCAGCGGGGCAGTGGGGCGCCCCGTCGAACTGGAGGGAGGGGGGTTGCCGGGGTGGTGGGGTGCCCTGTCGAGCCAGTGGGGGAAGAGGGAGGGGGGTTACCGTGCAAAGCTTTATGTTATAAAAAAACTGCAATTTGTAAAGCTTCGATGATAGATGCAGGGAATGTTGAAATCTGAAGCAAACAGATTGGTATCGTCTCATGCAGGAGTCCATACAATTGGCCGATCTCACTGCACCTCATTTGCCAATAGGCTCTACAACTTCAGTTCAACAACCAGCCAAGACCCCAGCTTGGACTCTTCCTATGCCGCGCAACTGAAACAACAGTCCCGGAGGGGAGCACAGATCCTATCCTGGTCGTGCCCATGGACCCCAGCAGCCCAACCGAGATAGACTCGGACTACTACGAGAATTTACAAGTTAACCGTGGTGTCTTCACCTCAGACCAATCGTTGTGGAATGACCCGACTACATCCGGCCAAGTGAGCCAGAATGCGCAGCGTCAACTCACCCGGAAGAACAATTTTGTTGATGAATATGGTGAAGATGTGCAAGATTGGGGTCTTGACTGGTGCAAATGGATAAATCAGAATTAACTGCCGAGCTATAAATTGATGTGAGGTGATGAAGCTGACAAGGCACGTCCCATGAACTTCTTGTGAGTTCTGCCCTGTGATTACTTATAGTGTCAATAGGCAACAGTAGTATCTAGCTAGCGACTGTTGAGGTGCTTCTTCAAACCCTATCAAAGTAATGCCATTGCCAATGAAGGATTGCAATTTATGTAATAAACAGTAATTTGTCCAAATAAGGAATCAATCAAGAACCAAGCCAGTGTCCTTGCTGTCCAAATTTCTAAATGTAGATGTAGACTAATATAGTTTCCCCATCTCCCAGCCCTTGACCTTTAACAACTTTTGTAAACTATTCATGGCAACCTTATGCACTTATATGAGGGGAAAATGTGAATTATTAACCCAATATTTGTATTAAACAAGGATTTGGAGACGCATAAGGACTCCAGATCGTACATGTTCTATACTTGGAGAACGATGAGCAATGTACTTATGAACAAATCATATTTATGTATCTGGGTTTATGCTATGAGAGGCGGTTGCTTTACCTCTTCTAGTCGGGTCCAGACACCAGAGAACTCATGCCCCCTCTCCGGGCTTTTTATGTATTACCTGGCACCAAGTTTGTTATTTCCATATGACCTAGTTTTTCCCGTGTTATCTCATATCCCCTGGAATCTAGACTTGAAGTACCAAAAATGCCCCTCTTGTATATTTTTCGTGTTATTACTGGGTGAATAGGGCGTGTTGGATACGACACGAAAAAAAAGAGGGTTTCCGACGATTTCTCCGGTGATTTCCAGAGGCGACTCCGCCGGCGACTCCTCCGACGATTTCCAGCTGCCCCAAGGTTTTCGAAGATCCGATTTAACGTCCCCCCTACTCGATTTCTCTGACGCCCCCCTGTTGGATTTCGACGACACGACTGATGGAGAGTGCAGTTTGGGCGGTGATTTGTCGCGTAAAACTCATGGGATTTTGGGGACAAACAAGTTGAGTTTCCCCTGCGGCTCCCCGCGCCTTCGAGTAACCGGCGGAGTGTACGATTGAGGTTCGGTTTGCTGCGAAGAAGCGTGTGAAAGGCGCGTACGAGGAAATACACACATACACACCACTAAACCGCGGTGAATTAGAAGAATCCTTACTTATTTTAGTTCCAGAAGCTCAGAATTTAAGATTTTTAATTTTTAAGATGAATCATAAAGTCGTATTATATACAACACGACTATTATGATTTCCTGTGTTTCCAACATGACTGTTCTACTGACCAATCTACCTATCTCATTGCAGATGGATACAAAAGAAGATGAGTATATGGAGGAAATACCATCGGAAGAGGAGGAAGATCAGGAATTCTTCGTTACACCTCGGGAGCGAAGACAGAGGGGCAGGAAGAGGAAGGCTCCGATGGACCGATCAGGCAAGAAAACATGCAATCCGCGACTGGCGGTTAGGACATTTTGTCAACGGGGGCGATGAAAAAGTGTGCGGCCCTCCTACGACGTCACCAAAGATGTTGCTAACTGATCAGAGAAGCTGGGTCCTCTGTCATCTTTGAAGGTGAGGACGTAGTTGTTTCTCGGAACCTCATCGACAATTTGGTTAGGTATTAGGATGAGGAGGCGAAGGTCTTCAATATCAAGGGGAGAACGCTACATTTCACAGAGCAAGAAGTTGCTCTTATCACTGGATTGCCCGCAAAGGGCGAAAGAGTTGAGGTCCTTCCCTCTGTGCCATGGCGAACGGAATGTGAATTCTTCAGAAAGTACTTCACCGTAAGGAAATCGGATATTCCACATATTGAAGAAATCATTGAGAAGCTTAGCGAGGGCGAAATGAAGATGCAAGAGGAGGACATGTCGAGGATGATCATCTGCCTCATCATCTCCACGGTGCTGTTTCCACATAGCACGAGAGTGGTGCATCCCTCTTTCTACCCTTACATTGAAGACCTCCCAAGAATGAGCTCATACAATTGGGCTGAGGCTATTCATATGATGTTGGTTTTTGGTATAACCCACACCAGCAGACTAGTGGGTGGGAGAAGTAAAGGGCTGGGAGGTGGATACCTAAACGGCGCCTCATATGTCCTTCAGGTATGTAGTATTTGTATGTTTTTACAGTCTTCGAAAAGTGTCGTGTATTATGCAACACGTCTTTTATTAATGTCGTTTATTATGCAACACGACTTTATTTATAGTCGTGTATTATACAATACGACTTGATATATAGTCGTCTACTACACAACACGTCTAATTATGTAGTTGTGTTGCATATGACATGACTAAATTTCTAGTCGTGTACTATTATAGTCGACTATAATAGTACATGACTTGACTGTATCCACAACTTTTACTAATGTTTTCATCTGATTACTATGCAGATTTGGTTTTTTGAGCACACGACAATCTTCCATACTGCATTCGGCCCTACCAGTCCGAGGGCGAAAAGGTGGCCAGGAAGTGGGGCCCTAATTACAGAGGTGAAGATGGGTGCACAGAAGAAGCACCGTATGACTGACTATTGGAAGGGTCTATTCGATAATCTCGACGTATGGGAAGACGTCGTCGATGTCATCGTCCCCATGGCCAAAGAGGCATCTCTCATTCCTTCGCCTCCCCCAGTGGCCCCTCCTCCGCGACGACATAAGACGGAGAGGCTGGAAATAAAGAGGAATCCTAAACAACCTACCTGCTCTTCCTCGAGGACGGCTGCTTAGTCTACTGCCCTGGGGCGATTGGAGGGTTTGCTTTAGGGCATACAGTCACTAATTGAGATCGCTCTGTCGTCGTATGAGGAGATGGGAAGGAGTGTCGGACCTCTGCGAGAGGTTCTTCACTCTATCAAGGCATCTGCCGCCACAGCGTCAACGCTGTTAGAGGGTCACAACTTTGAGCATCCCAAGGAGGAGAAGAGTGAAGAGCCGAAGAAGGAGACGAAGGAATCACAGAAGAAGGAGAGGATAACGAAGTCATTGGTCCATCACAAGGAGGAGGCAAAGAAGCGGCCCGATGACAAGGAGCACGTGAAGCAAACTCCGATGGCCATGCGCAGAAAGGAGCTGGCGCACAAGTCAGCCGGCGATTCATTGAAATGGGGTAAAGGTAAGTTGTAACACGATTATTTAATTTTTCGTACCATATGGTACGCGACTATTAAATTTTTTGTGTTGCATTCAACACGACTAGGTAATTCTTCGTGTTGCATGCAACACGACTAGCTAATTTTCGTGTTGCATTGAACACGACTAGCTAATTTTTCGTCTTGCATTCAACACGACTAGCTAATTTTTTGTGATGCATTCTACATGACTATGCAATGTTTTGTGTTGAATTCTACATGACTATGTTATATTTCTTGCTGCTACTAACACGAATTTTGAAAATGTCATTTAGCTCCCATAAAGCAGGCGGATGTGGAAGAGAAGATTCAACGGGTTACAAAGAGATCCGCCGCGAAGTTGTTTTTGAAGAAGCTCCAACCAGAATTTGACGAACACATGGAGCGTGTAGAAGATGAGTCCCGTCCGACGTACGGCCGGGACAGATTCCCCCCTGGTGTAGTGGTATGGAGGAGAATGAGGACTGTCTCCGCGAGGGAATTGCATAGGCTTAGGGAAGATGACCATATACGGAGAATGGCGGAGGAGAAGGCGAGGAAGAATTTGGAAGAAGATCCGAACGCCGACTCTGAAGATACCTTATCCGACCAACAAACAACCTCTATCATCGATGAGGTGATCTCTTCCCTCCAGCAGTCGGATATCCAAATGGCCAAGGAGGATGAATGGGCAAAGGAGGAGGCGGAGAAGAAGGACGAGGATGAATTGGCAAAGGAGGAGGAGAAGAAGAAGGACGAGGATGAGGCAACAGAGGAAGTGAAGGAGGAGGAGGTGAAGGAGGCAACTGGCTTAACGTCATCCCAGCCTCTTGACGTTGATGTCCTCCAAACCCCACAAAAGGCCAAGCATAAAGTTAAACTCCCAGAAAACTATGGCAATTTGGAGTTATGCTTCGACATGGGGGTATTGTTAGAGCGGGATAGAGTGGAAATATCAGGATGGATAGCCAATCCGAGGAAGGCTTATCCAATCCCAACGTTATGTGATGATGACTACGTATCCCTCCTGTAAACAACAGAAACTAACACTAATGTAAGTATACATACTCGACTATTCCTAAAGTCGTATATAAAATACTCGACTATTCATAAAGTCGTATATAAAATACTCGACTATTCATAAAGTCATATATAAAATACTCGACTATTCAAAAAGTCATATATAAAATACTCGACTTTACGCATAGTCATGTATGTTGAAGACACGACTATTCCTAAAGTCGATTATTGTTTGAATATTCCTAAATACTCGACTATTTCTGAATATGTTGTTGGTTTATACAAGTTATAGATGAATTTTTTGGTCTATTACGGGAGCGTAATGACCGAGAACGGCTGAAGTATCCGTTTAGTTTTTTTGGATGTCACGCATTCAAAGAAATATTCGACAACGTAAGTTTTTCCTGCATCACGAGCGCTAATTTTACGTTTCCAGTTCGTGATTTTTTGATTCTATTGTGATTTTGCAGGAATACATAGAAGGGGGCAATAATACAAAATTGATAAAAAAAACTTGGGAGGATGCTCAAGGGATTGAACAGGAACATGTTCTACTCCTTTTTCCCAATCCGCAGTGGCTCCCATTTCTGTCTCGTCTATGTACACTTCCCAGTTGGTGTATGGCATTTCTACAACCCCCTATCCGGCAAACCCCAGTTGTATCTACATCACAGGGTCGCAGCCGAGAAATTTATGAACTTTATGAACATTGTCATGGCACACATACTGGGACTCATCCGTTGCATCGACTGGAAGATGACTCAGATCGCCAAAGTGCCCTGCCAAGAGAACTTAAAAGACTGTGGCATCTTCATCATGATATACGTGGCGCACTTGGCGTCCAATGTCAACCCACCTGAGTTTGATCAGTCAACAATTACACGAAAGTGGCGCCCAATAATTGCTGCAACTATGATTAGCGGGGATATCGACATCGAGTTTGACAACGATTCAATCGAAAAGCAAAATCAGGCTGTCACAATTGTGGGGTTTTTGAGGAAGTCAGATGAAGACTAATATTCTTTTTCGTGCTTTTTTTGTACATATAAACTATTACAGTCGACCTTTTTGTGGTTTTCTGAATCTTATTCCATGTACATACAGTATGCTTTCAATAAATTCAAATTTATTTTTTTCATGTCTACAGTGTATTAGAAAGCCGTTTAGTGTCGACTCTTATGCAACACGACATCTGATATAGTAGTGTTGCATACGACACGACTATCTATATAGTCGTGTTGTATCATATACGACTATCTATATAGTCGTGTTGCATAAGACACGACTGTATTATTAGTCGTATAATATTGTAGTCGACAATTATATTCCTTTTATGTAAAAAGTCCCCCCTCTCCCCTTCTTCTTTACCTAGTTGACTTCCTCAGGGGTTGTCTATATGATTGGGGTGCACTTAGGCCTGCTAACCAATCTAAGCCCAGACCCAATGCCCCTCACCCTAACACCAAAATACATACACAAATTTACAAACAAATTCTTGCAAATTACCCTTGGCCTTAACATCCCTAAATCGATGTTATCGCAAAAGAGATATATCCTATCCTCGGTAGCTAGGTAAATTTAACTTATCGAAATTTAAAGAAGGAAGAAGGTTGGGGACTTACCAAAGATGTGGGGTACATGGACTTCGTCCTAGCGCACCCATATAGCATATCTCAATTAGTGTATTGACAAGATCTTGAAATAATGGATGGACAAGTTTTGCTGTACTTGCTCTTTTCAGCCAAGTATTTGAGCGAGTTTCTCTGTTCATAAGGCAATCATGCAACTCGAGAGACTTGAAGTTAGAGGGATCAGGTGTGTGCTTCCTGGTAGGAGTGTAAAGGATGAACATGAACATGATATCTGCGAATATCTGTTCATTTACTGAATAGATGGAGAGTAATTAAAACTCTCCCTCTACTATTTGGTCCTTCAAAACGAAATAAATAATGTGCCGGTATCCATCTGCTACATCAGGATGAACACAAATTAGTTGTTTTTTACACTAACGGTTAAGGAGACAATTGGCCTTAGTTCCTAATTCTTCCTCTTGTGGATATGAGGTTTAATTCGTACTTATTAATAAGCCCTATTTTTGGCATGTACATGACACTCTTTTACGTAGATGACATAAACCATTAATTACAAAGTAGACATAGTTGTCTTAGGATTTTAGAGTAATCTGCAAGTAAAATGAGTTGACAAACTTTTTGCACTGATTTAAGTCGAATTGAAAAGAATATACACATGATTATTAAGATTAGATTGGTATTGACGCGTTAATCATGGAAGAATTTTTCGTTCAAATTGCTGAGAGATGTGGGCTCTTCATCCATTTTCCATTGTCATTGTCACTAAGAAAAGTGCACATACAAAGAAGGAAAAAGTTAATATGAGCCAGCTTTACGCATGTCGTCATGAGCCGAGACAATCTAAACCATTGACTTGAGACCTCATGCCGGGCATTGATTCATATCTGCTTGCCCCTGTATTATCGACCGCCGTGAGATCAAAATCCAACGGCCAAGACCATACTGTTTTATTCTGGAGGGTAATATTGGTATTATATTGTCTGACTTTGTACCACATGTCCACAGACAAGCTGTTCACCAGTGGCCAATACAAGCCCACGATTTCATGCACCTACTGTGTTTCGTAAATATCGTCTACTTCGGACCAGGCGATACATTTGACTTCTAAAAAGGTGATCTGGATTTGCAAAAACATTTCTTCTAATCATAAAGATATGACATAAAATGGTTGTGGTTAACAATCTTAATTGAGACTGGTTCAAATTAGAGATTTCTCACACATGGAAATTATGTTTTCTGAGGTGAAATCAAACCCCGAGCTTGTTTTAATTAGTTGAATTCCACCTCGTTTCTGACAGCAACTGTTTCCATCTATATTAGGGAAACTTTGTGATTACTTAGAGAGAGAATGAAAACTAAATTACTCCCTCTTTCCAACAAAGGCTGTCTGCATTTGGAAAAACACAGGCCCATCATTATTTGTTCCCTCACGACCAAAAACACGGAAGTGAAGAGGACTCTTTTTTTTGTAAGAGCCATTAGTCCAATAAAGTTTACTCATTTTTTTTCTTTGATTAATTTTACTCATTCTCAAAATTAGCATTTTGTGTAGTACACTGTCATTACACTATTGTATCATAAACTTGACTCTACATTATCATAGAATCGATTTTACATTATCATACAGTCAATTCTGCAGTATTTCTAAATTTCATAAAGCACAAATTTAGCAATTATGTAACTACCACAAATCTGAAAATTTGTTGGACGTACTTACCTGACCCTGAATTTTCTATTCATATTATGCTTATCTTAGTGTCGATGACTATCCCAGTAAGATATAATATAGTACTGAGAGCTGTATTGCACCATTGTAATGCCTGACCGGCATTGTCAAATGATCTTAGAGCTCTTGTAGTTATTCATTATGGCTTTATTTGAACTTATTTATAGCAAACTACAGCAAAACTACAAGAAATGTTGAACTTTCAGACATAACACACGCCCGTATCTCCATTGCGTTAATGTGACAATTATTGTAATCAAAGTCAATAGTGGAAATAAATCATGTAGAGGTAGTTACTGGTGAAGATCTTTTATTTTTTTGGATATAATTGGTGAAGATCTTTTGGTTTTTCTTCTTTATACTAAAAAATGGTAATATATTGTATTTTGTTATAATTTTTTGACATCCAAATATCATGGAACATGCATATAGAAGATTTTCTCTTATAATTTTCCTTGTAGTTTGCGGGTAGCTCCAAATACAGTTTACTTGTGCTCCGTGCTGTCTCTTAAGAGAGCTGACGGTTCAGAATTACAACTCAGATTTGACTTCAATCATTTCATATTGGCTATGCCCTGACTTTTTGCTATAAATTAGCACACAATGGAAGCTTACAGCCAAAGTGAAGATCAGACTGAGGAAGACTTGGGATATTTGAGAGATGGGTCTGTTGATGGAGTTGCTGTTTGCTTTGGTTGCAGTACTCTACTTGTGTGTGGATTCAGAAGCTCAGCTTCAAATGGGGTTCTATGACAGAACATGCCCTCTTGCAGAGTCCATTGTCCATAATGAAGTAGCCAAGGCATACCTTAAAGACAAGGGTGTCGCCGCTGGCCTTGTGAGAATGCATTTTCATGATTGCTTTGTGCGAGTAAGTGACTCAGTCACTTCCTAAGTTTTGTATACGAAAATGTTTTTCTATCAAGCCTAAAATTGCCATATAAGCCATGTAAGCTAAGTTGCATGTTAGATCCCAATGTACAATGCTAGAACCCCATAACATGGTCATTGGCTCTAGTCATGCAGCCTGATCAGGCTAGACAAAACCATTTATATATGTACATGTCTTATATACCCTTATTGCGAAGTTCTTGAAGTTCATAACTAGTTATGGTGATGCAGGGATGCGACGGATCAGTATTGATAGATTCAACGGCAAATAACACGGCAGAGAAGGATTCTCCACCAAACAATCCCAGCCTTAGAGGTTTTGAAGTCATTGATAATGCAAAGGCTAAGCTCGAGCAATCGTGCAAAGGAGTAGTCTCATGTGCCGATATACTTGCATTTGCAGCAAGAGATAGTGTGGATCTGGTATGACGGCGTATTAAAATCCAATAAAATTTCTCTGACTCAACTCCGAACCCTTCGTCAATTTAATCAAGAGGGTGTTGGTGGGATGGAGATGCTCAGTTTTAACACCCACTCTTTTGGCCACCCAACATCCGTTGAGCTACGTACAAAATCCCCACATAATATGCACTAGGTGCACCCAGATGGGATTATATCATGATCGATTTACCTAGTGCATGTTATTACTTGGGTCCAGGGATTAGGAATGAAACCCCTTGTTAAAATAACTCTCATTCTGTTATAAGTCATGATGCTGTTCTAGTTGCTTAGAACTAGAATCTCCTGTGCCAGTACCCTTTAACGTCCGATTGCAACATTTCGTATTTTGGAATTTTCATGTGTGCAGGCAGGAGGTCTCGATTACGATGTCCCGGCGGGAAGAAGAGACGGGAGGGTATCACTGGCCTCTGAGGCTCTCACAAACTTGCCTCCACCCTTTTTCAACGTCTCCCAACTCACTCAAGCATTTGCCAACAAGGGCTTAACCCAGACAGAAATGGTCACCCTCTCCGGTAACGTAATTGAAAAATCCATTTCATGATCCAATTGTTATTACTCCTTCCGTCCAAAATCATTGTCACCATATGCTTTTTCCAAATGAACTGATTTTAGATCATTTGGAAAAACATTATGGTGATAATAATTTTTAAGAAAAGGCTTCAGTCTCACATGGTACGCTTTAGACATTGTTCCTATGAATGATGTAAATATGACTTTCATGCTTCACATATGAAACAAAATAACAAATATATTTAGCGAACACGTATACATTAAACATATTGATAATTTGCTTCCCAACAATTTTGAGTTGTTGGGAAACAATGGTTATCTAACATGGTATTAGAAAGCCAGGATATCGTCCATCGGCTAGGAGCCGTGGATTGTTAGGATTGACGGTGCAAGTGTGAGGCAGCTAGTGCTTAACATAACGTGTGCTATATATCTTGTATCGTCGATCTTAGGCTGCTCCAATTTGTTTGGTCGAGGATATCCTGACAGGCACGAGGTAGGAAGACTAAACTAAAAATCTTCCCAATCAAAGAGATCCTTAGTTTTGAGTACTCCTTAGTTACATTAACGTTAACCTGCAAAGCTTTATGTTGCCCTAAAAAAACCCTGCAATTTGCAAAGCTTTGATAGATGTGGGGAATGGTGAAATATGAAGCAAATAGATTTTTTTCCTATTTCGTAACAATAGTTCTATGTCTCATATCATGCAGGAGCCCATACAATTGGCCGATCTCACTGTACCTCCTTCTCCAACAGGCTCTACAACTTCAATTCAACAACCAGCCAAGACCCCAGCTTGAACCCTGCCTATGCTGCGCAACTGAAACAACAATGCCCAAAAGGGAGCACAGATCCTAGCCTAGTTGTGCCCATGGACCCCAGTAGCCCTACCGAGATGGACTCGGACTACTACGAGAACTTGCAAGTTAACCGTGGCCTCTTCACCTCTGACCAATCGTTGTGGAATGACCCGACTACATCAGGCCAAGTGAGCCAGAATGCGGAACGTCAACTCACCTGGAAGAACAATTTTGCTGATGCAATGGTGAAGATGGGCAAAATTGAGGTCTTGACTGGTGCAAATGGAGAAATCAGAATTAACTGCCGAGTTATCAATTGAAGTGAGGGGATGAAGCTGACAAAGAACGCCCTTCTTGTGATTTCTGCGTGTAATTCCTTAGTAAGAGTGTCAATAAGCAGTGGTAATATCTTGCTAGTGACTGTTGTGGTGCTTCTTCAAAGCCATCAAAATTGATTCAAAGCAATGCCATTGCCAATCAGTAATATCAATTTATGTAGCAAACAGAAATTTGTGTGTCAATAAGGAGTCAATTTGGAACAGAGCTGGTCTCCTCACCGTCCAAATTTCAAAAAGTCCAGATTAATATTGTCTTCTCATTTCTCGGCCCTTGACCCTTAAAACTTTTGTAAACAATTCGTGGTAACCTTATATATTCACTCATTAGAGGGGAAAACATGGATTTGGAGCCCTTGATTTTTTTTTTGCACTTGGTGAACGATTAAGAATGTACTTATGTGCAAATCATGGTGAAGTACTCAGTGTAGCAATCAGGTAGCTACCTCATTTCTTCTTTTTTGTCTGATATATCCTTACTCAATTCTGAATTTTCTATTCATATTATGCTTATCTTAGTGTCTACGACTATCCGAATAAGAAATGATATAGTATACGAGAGCCATATTCCATCATTTTGATGCCACCCAGCCTTGTCAAATGGTCTTAAAGCTACTTGTAGTTAATCAAACAACAAACTACAGAAAATCTACAAGAAACTTTGAACTTTCAGCCATAGTACATACCCCTATCATTATTGAGTTAATGTGATAATTAGTGTAACCAGAATCAATAGTGGAAAAAATCATGTAGAGGTGAAATCAAATCTGGTGGAGAAGTTCTACCAACAGTCGTTCGTGAAGGTCCATTTCCTTTTCTGGATGTAACTGGTGAACATCTTTTGGTTCTTCTTTTTACTAAAAAGTGGTACTACGTCTCATTTCGTTATAATTCTTTGACGTTCCATCATGGGACATACAGTTAGTAAATTTCCTCTTATCATTTGCCTTGTAGTCCTGACTTTTTTTCCCTATAAATTAGCATACAATGGAATCTTTCAGGCAATGCAAAGTGAAGATCAGATTGAAGGTGATGGGATATTTACAAAAATGTTATTCTGACCCGGCTCCATGGCCACAATACATAGAGATGTAGCATGGTATATAGCTTACATTTATATGCCTAAATGGCCATATAAGCTGTGTAAACTATACGCCGTTTTAGACGTCTATGTACCATGCTAGGACCCCTATGTAGCATGTCCACTGGCTCTGGTTATGCAGCCAGGAGATCAGGCTAGACAAATCAATTTGTATATGTGTGTCTTATATGCATCATTATTGCGAAGTTTTTGAGGTTCATAATTAGTTTATGGTGTTGCAAGGATGCGACGGATCGGCCTTGATAGACTCAACTGCAAATAACACAGTAGAGAAGGATTCTCCACCAAACAATCCCAGCCTTAAACCTATAAGTTTTCAAGTCGTTGATAATGCGAAGGCTAGGCTAGAGCCTGTGCAAAGGAGTGGTGTCATGTGCCGGTATACTTGCATTTACAGCAAGACAGTGTAGATCTGCTAAGAAGCCATATTAAAAACCAAATTAATCTCCTCTAAGTCAACTTTTAACACTTTGACAATGTTACCAACAGGGTGTTAGGTAGGATGGACATTCTGAGTTTGAGCACCCACTCATCCAGTACTAAGCTATGTACGAAGTCCACACATAATACACACAGGATGCACCCCTGTATGTAGGGGTGTCAACGAGCCGAGCTTTAAATTTTTGCTTGAGCTTGAAATTTCTATTTCGAGTTTGAGCTTGGCTCGAGCCGAATTGAGTCGAGTAGCTTTAGCTGGTGAGTCGGCTTGGTTTAATTGATTTTGATTTTCATGCCCACAATCCAAACAATGAATACTAGAAGGAGAGACGATTATGTTATAAATTATCTTAGTTCTCATGAAACACATTACTTAACTCTTTTAAACACAATGACTATGGTAATTATATGTTAAAGAAAGTAAAATAACATAAGATAAAATAAAATTTGACACTTGATTGACATAAAATTCATACATAGATAGTAATATATGGATGCACATACATGAAAAATAATACACAAATGGTAATTTTAAGTTTGTATCGAGCTTCGAGCCAATTCGTGCCTAGCAGAGGTATGCTTGAACTTGGCTTGACCAACTTTGAGCTCGAGTCGAGCTTTCGAGTCGGCTTTAACACCCTTACTTGTACGTAGCCGAGGAGATTGATTGTACGTTGCTCTTAAAAGGGTGCAGGGGCTCCCTAATATTCTAGTCGAGTCCTAAGAACAAGGAACTAGGACTTTTTTTATAAAGGAACTAGGAATTAAGGACACCCCTAGTCAGAAAAAAAAACCTTCTTATTTTTTCACTCCAAGCTGTGGCCCTCCTCAATGTAACTTGATAAAATTTTGTCCTTTTTAATAATTAATAAAACATGTATTGCTGACCAAAGCACCGTGACCATATTACATATTCCCTCTGCCCTATTAGTTGTATGCAAAGAAGCATAAATATAGGGTGCGTTTGGAAACTAACAGTGATTTGTAAAAAAAAAAATCAGGCAGAAAATAATCAAGGTGATTTGTAGGTGATTTTTCTGATTGTGAAAAATCCGTTTGGGAACCTGAAATTAATCATATTTTCAGTCTTTCACCATCAGCCTAACTCTTGATTGGTGACTTGCGTTTGGGAACCTAAAAAAAAAATCAGGCCTGATTTGTGTTTGGCAAAGCCGGTGAAAAATTTCTTTTTTGGACGGCGGATGGCGGCGTTGGTGGTGGGTGGTGCCGGTGGCGAGTGGGCAGTGGCCGGCGATGGCGGCGATGGTGGTGGTAGGTGGCGGCGGGTGGCTGGCGACGGCGGCGGCGGTGGTCGGCGGCCGACGGTGGGTGGCGGTTGGGTAGCCGGCGACGCCAGTGGTGGTGGTCAGCGGCGATGGTGGCCGACGGCAGGTGGTCGGTGGCCGGCGACGAAAGCAGTGGTGGCGGCGGCGATTGGGCTGTGGCGGTGGCCGTGGTCGATGGTCAGCGGTGGTGGGTGGTGATCGGTGGTCGGCGGCGGTGGTGGTCGGTGGCGTTGGCGGGCGGTGGTGGTCGGCGGCGATGGTGGGTAGTGGGTGGTGGTAGTGGTAGGTGGTGATGGTGGGCGGTGGGCGGTGGCCAGCGACGATGGCGGTGGTGGTCGGCAGCGATGGTGGGTGGTGGCTGACGACGATAGCGGTGGTGGTCGGTGGCGATGGTGGTGGTGGGTGGTGGCCGGCGACGGGCGGTGGCCGACGATGGTGGTAGACGGTGGGTGGCGACGATGGTGGGCAGTGGCAGGTGGGTGGTGCCGGCCATGGGCAGTGGCGATGGTGGAGGTGACGAAAAAAAAATTTTCAGGCTAATGCTCATTCGAATGAGAATCAGCAAAATCACCTCTTTCAGGGGTGATTTGCTAATTTTTTTCAGTTTTCACTGTCAGGAGTGAAAATTGAGCAAATCAATAACCAAACACCCTATCAGGTGATAGGTGAAAATAGGTGATTTTTTTCACCTATTACCATCAGCACCTCCTATCAGTAAAATCAGTAAACAAACACGAATCAGAACAATCAGGCCGAATCAGCCTGATTTTTTTCAGAGAATCAGTAAACAAACGCACCCATAGATGCTAGACACAGGTACAATACGATATGGTTGCAGCGATACAATCATTTTCAAAGAATCAGGATACGATATTGGGAGTTAGTTGTATTGGAATGTTTTTCATATATTTAGTTACATTTTAGGTTAGTTGTTGCATGAAAAGCTTAATGATAATGGAAAAGGTTGCATTTGTTTGATCTTTGCAGCACTTATTAAGGATTTGATAAATTGATATATAAATGGTGATTGATATATAGGTAGGACACACACGCAGCTGTATCCGATGGGGACATAGGTACCACACGAATATGATACGTGTATGCTCCCATTTTGGAGTATCCGTGCTGCCTAAGTTGTCTGCATTAGAATAAAAGCCAAACTGAAGTAAGTCAAGTTCATTTTGGTTTTCTAAACAGATGAGTCATATAAGTTACAGGGAATAGAAGATACTTATGTACTACGTCGAGATCTTATGTTTGAATGTAGTAAATAGGCATCTTTTGTAGTTTGGTCGGGGTACTTTGTCATTGGCACCGGCCTCAGGCTATAGTTAAATTGTCGGGGCTACTTGAAGGAAGTCTAGTTGGAAAGATAGTAAATTCTGGTAAAACCCAAAGTACCCCTTTTTTCCAACCCCATGGTTGCCACACTCACAGGATCCTGTTGGCTTGCTCTGCAATCACAAAATTTTATGGTATCCCAAATACAGCAAGAGAGGATTACCCTGAACGGAATTGGGCTCAGCTTCTTGAAGGACATCATTTCTGAGCACCTTTCTCTTTGAGTGGTAATTTCAAAGTGGAAATTATCATTTGACTAAAGCTTTGGGCCTCACAATTGTCTCTTAAATTTCGCCTCCCACATGTCATTTTGGGAAGAATTTTTGAATTAATCCTATGGGATATGGCCCACTTTACAGGAGCCTTCAATCATGGGATGGACGGCTCAGATGCTAGCTAGTGCACGTGAGCTCCAGCAAACACACTAGCTTTGTTAAAACACACGTGACTAGCATGTGCATCATCGATCTTGGTGATCGATGGCTCACGTAAAGTGGCTTTCTTGAAGAGACAAGGTGAGGAATCAAAAGTTTTGGAATGACCCGATTGCTAGATTGTCATGTACAAGTTGTCAGCCTGTGGTTCGTAAAATTAGTGAGATTGTATGGGGTAGTACTGCTGTAATTGCCTGGAGAGATAGACGAGAAGATTGGAAAAAATGCTTTGGTCGTCGGCTGTTTAGCTCTTTATGTCTTAATTGGGTCGGTGTTTCAACCAGAGTTCATCATAATTTAGATACTTACAATACTATGATTTACGGACCTGGGATTCTAAGAATTGCAAAGGTCCGACCTTTCTTCTTCAATCTTTAACTTTTGGATAGCTCAATGTACACTATGTATACAGTATCGGATTGAGTTTTGTTTTTTGGTATGCAGTCATTAAGATGTTTTGGGTTAAAATAAATGTTAGCAGATATTGATAATAATTGCCTAGTTATGTTTAAGTTGCATTATAATTGCCTAGGTTACCTAAGTTGCTTCCTGACAACCGTTGTACTTTGTGATCATGTGCAACAAAGAGTGCTAGTCGCTCACTTGATAATTATTTTTACCTGAGCAATTGTGTAGTGGACACTAGTTCTTGCACCTAGTTTTGTATCTTCTTAAGTTGATGCTAACATATGTTTGATAGCTCTCGCAAACTTGCCTCCACCCTTAACGTCTCCCAACTCACTCACGCATTTGCCAACGAGGGCTTAACCCAGAAAGAAATGGTCACCCTCTCCGGTAACGTACTAAACAATCCATCTCGTGATCTAATTGTTGTTAGTTCCAGAAAAGGTTTCAGTCTCATATGGTATGCTGTAGCAAACAGGTATAAATGAAATATATTGATAATCCACTTCCCAACAACTTGAGCTGTTTGGGAAATGGTAGTTATCTAACATGGTATTAGAATGCCAGGATGTCGACCATCAGCTAGGAGCCATCGATCATTAAGATTGACGGTGCATGTGTGAGGCTGCTAGCACACGTGACACAATGTGTGCTAGAGCATGTACCTTCCCACGGATTGATAATCCATTTCCTAACCATAGTTCTTTATCTCAAATCATGTAGGAGCCCATACAATTGGCCAAGCTCATTGCACCTCTATTCGCTAATAGGCTCTACAACTTCAATTCAACAACCAGCCAATACCCTCATCTTGGACACTGCCTAAGCCGCGCAACTGAAACAGCAATGCCCACAGGGGAGCACAGAAGCCCAAACGTGATGAACTCGGACTACTACAAGAACTTGCAAGTTAACCGGGTCTTCTTCACCTCAGACCAATCGTTGTGTCCGGCCAAGTGAGCCAGAATGCGCAATATGAACTCACTTGAAAGCAGGGGAGGACGTAGGATTTTCAGGGATGGGGGTATGGGGGTCAAGTAAGGGAATTAAGCCAATTTATAATGAAATGTATATGTAATCTTCACGTATACCATGGGATTTTCAGGAAATGGATGAAACCCATTGGGGTCGACCCCCATGGGTTACACGTAGGTCCGCCCCTGCCTGGAAGAACAATTTTGTTGCTGCAATGGTGAAGATGGGCCAGATTGTTGCCTAGTACGAATGGTGAAATTAGAATTAACTGCCGAGTTATATATTAATGTGAGGGGATGATGAAGCTGCCAAAGCACGCCACATGAGCTTCTTGTGAGTTCTGCCCTGTGATTACTAAGTGTCATTGGGAAACAGTAGTATCTAGCTAGTGACTGTTGAGATGCACGCTTCTTCAAAGCCATCAAAGCAATACACTTGCCAATGAGCAACTGCAATTTTTCAAATAATAATTTTTCCCAACGCTCAATCCTCATTTTTCAATAATTTAAAGGTAAGTTGGTTGAAAAATGAACGGATCTTCCCCATACGTATACCCTTAGCGTATGAGAAAACCAGCTCTTCCCTAGCATATATAGCTATAATAAGTCCAGGTGATGATAAGAAGGAGATCATCAAATAAAGAATTTAACGTTAGGCCCATTAGCCAATTTCAATAAGGGTATCACTTGAAGAATTTATTCGCGTAATTTGAGAAAATGTTTCGCCTGCCTGATACTAATGGGTGGGCATGCGGGGGGGCATGCAGGCAGTTTTGCATGTTTCCTTTGCATGCTCAGATTGAGATCCCACGGCTTGCAATGTACCGCATCATCTAATTCAAATTGTGTTATGGCACATATTGACTATTCAAATTTGGTGGTATTATAAACCTATAAATACTAACTAAATATACATCCAATACCAACATTTTGTTTCTGATAATAAGTTAAATATGATATTGCATCCAAGTTACCGCATATGATGTTGATGATGATGATGATGACTGCAAACACCAACTCAAATGGTCAATATAGGAGCATTTATCTATTTATCTTCAATCAAGTTAAACAATCAACTGTCATATTTTCATTGCAAGAAAAAAGTAAAATATGCAAGTACACTATTAGTTGTTGCTGAATCTAACATATATAAGGATTAAATGTAATTCTAGTAAACTTCTTGTTTGCTTTAGTCTTCTCATTAAAGATGCAGCAAAAAGTAGATTAGAAGTCATCATTGACTTTTGAAGGCACCTTTAGTATAGATCTTGACATAATTTAATGGCTCTTGAGCCGGCATCCTTTTAAGAATTGGTTGGTCATTGTTTCATTGTTTCTCCTTCAAAAGAGTGAATGTAGGATTGGACAAGAATTAATTTTCTTCTATAAAAGCAAGAACTTTCACAAGAGAAATGTAACATGAGAAATCATATATAAATCTCGGAACTTCAACTGAATTTATTGAATTTGGTTGTTGATTTCTTAATGAGAAATATCTTAGTAAAATTGTGAAGTGTACTTTTGGTAACAGAGAAATTTCGGGCATTTGTTCTCAAATGACGAGTTGTAATCAGCTGGTGAAGGCCGTCAATCACATGGGATTGATGGCGCGCCGACTCGCTAGTGCACCAGCCATATGCAAAATTACAATGTGCACGTAATTTTGCATGGCATGCACTAGGGCTATTCCCGGACCGGACAGAGGTTGTCCGCGTCCGCGTCCGCGAGAAATTGTCCGGCAAAGAATTGTTCGTGTCCGTGTCCGGTTGTCCGGAAGTCACGGACACGGACACGGACACCCATCACTCACCCTCCCCCCCCCCCAAACACCTGTCGATATCCCCCCCTCCCCCACCCCCACCCCCACCCACCCACCTGTCGATATCCCCCCCTGTCCCCACCCCCACCCACGGCTCCACCCCCGGAGTCCTCCTCCTCCTCCAAACCCGCAGTCCTCCTCCGCCACCCCCTGCAGTCCGCCTTTCCTCCTCCACCCCGCCGCCCCCCCTTCTTCCGGCCTCGGCCATGGCTGCCGCCTCCCCTGCTACAGCCCCTCCTCCCTCCTCCACCCCGCCGCCCCTCCTCCACTCCTCGGACCTCGGACAGACGGCTGTCCGAGGTCCCTTGGCTGTGTCCGTGGCCGAAATCCACGGACAACTCTTCTCGGCGCGGACACGGCCACGGACACTTTGGACACAGACGGCCCCGCGGACGCGGCCGTCCGCGAACAGCCCTAGCATGCACTAGTGCATCTAGTGATGTTGGATCCTGATCCTACAGTTTGTGTGGTAGGAGGGTTTGAATCACCTCTAGATTTGCACACGCCATTGGGTAGAGATCAAACAACTCATGTTGTGCTCAGCATACGTGCGGCCAGGGGCGGACGCAAGAGTTTTTGTCAATGGGGTCATAAGTAGGGGTGCAAACGGCATCTAAATATCCGTGTCCGTTCGTCCGTTTTATTGTCCAAACGAACATAAAAATTTGTCAGTCATGGACATGGACAACTTTGGTGGTCCAGCATCTGAGCTAACGCGACTAGCATGAAACTCTGTCAAGAATGTAAAAAAAAATTATTAAGAAAACTATGAATAACTATGCTAACGACTAAGGTGTATTGAAGTAAAATATATAAGAAAACTATAAAAATGGAATATAACAATGATAAATTACTCTAGAAAAAATTAAATGTATATTATATGTTAAATACATACTATGCGATATCTTGCTGACTTTCACTTGCGATAATTTTTAAAAAGATGTATCTCAGCGCCAAGAAATCAGTTGTTTTAGAAAGATAAATATTAAGTTAATAGGAAAAATAAAAGGATAAATATTATTTTCTGGCCTAACTCGGGGGTCAATGTGTAACATCCGGAAAATTAGTAAGTACCTTAAAATCAAAATTTGACCCTCTTACGTTTGATTTGATTGTGTTATGCCTTATGCAAATTAAAGTTGGTGAGAAGAGCTTTCCAACACCACCTATTATGTACGATTTGGAGTTCGGGGTAAAAAGATATGAGAAATTGAATTTGATTAAACGCGACAGCGATCGATCGCCATAAGAGCCGATCGATCGGCAAGCTGAGCCGATCGACGCCTTACCAAACCGATCGATCGTAGTTACTGGAATTTGTGAATTTTGTGTTTCGCGTAAAGCGATCGATCGGCTGTAATAGCGATCGATCGGCAGTAGCGTATAGTGTTAAAACAGTGCATACGACGATCGATCGCCGTATTGCTGATCGATCGCCGATTGCGGTTTTGCGTTTTCAAGCTTATCTTTGGGTGGATTTATTTGGGAAAGATACCAAATCCCATTAGGACTTGATTTGCACGTCTCCTATAAGATTTTGAAGCCTTCCCATTGGTTAGAAGTGTCCATGATTTGGAAGATTGGTTTGAGAATAGATTCTCTCCCAACTCTATATAAACCCTAGAGTATTGGCTTGTTCTAACCCTAGAACGTCCAGAGAGCTTTCCCTTCTCCTTCCCACGTTCACCCATCTCCTTGGAGGCTTGTTCTTGTGGGAGTTTGCGAGAGCTTGGAGCGGGAGCATTGGAAGAAGCGGAAGAGACGAGAGGCACGTAGAAAGGCGAGATCTTTGGAGGATTAAGTAGGATGGTTTTTCCCCCTCTTCTCTCTTTTGATTATATCTGCTTTTGATGAGTGTTTTGATTCAACACCATAGTCATTGTTTGGATTCTTGTGAGATGATTGAGTTATGTCCCTATTTCTATGCGTAGTATATCATAAAATCATGTGTGCATTCATGTTTCACTTCTAGATGGGAATTCGCAAATAAAGTTGATTGCTTTATTAATTTTCCAGAGGATTAAAGGTTCTGTTATTGTTTAGTTAATGATATTCCACGTTGAGTTTGTGTCTATAAGTGTGTCTTACTTTAATGGTCTTGTTTGGGGTGTATTAATGTTACAAACTATGATATCTATATAAGAACACAAGAAAGGAGTGAACTTTAGTAATTCCAGATAATTCTAGGTTCTGTAATTAACCTAGGAGGGGAGTATATGTTCTGTTATTAATGTATTATCATTTATAATGTGTTATTAAGTAAGATAATCAAGTTTAATTAAGAGTCCTAATCTCGGCCAGAACTGTTTCTGTGCTGACAGTCGGTGGTAAATAATTTATAACTAATTCAAATTAAATCGGAAAAATATAAAATCAGTGGGGTTAGAAACTAGACTCACGAGGGTATTATCAGTAAAAATTTCAAAGGTTAAGTCTTACTGTACAGAGCACGGTATCCGTCGGAAGAGGACTATTGTGCAGGAGACAGTGAGCAGAATATGAGAGAAAATACTAAGTATACAAATATCATCATGTAATACGATATAATGACAATTAATATGTTAATAACAGTAATTGGACTATATACTTAAGCAATATCACAGTAAGAATTGGGTTAGATATAATTCATTTATGAAGGATAATTCCTTGATTTCTTATCTTTGATATTGGTATTATAACACTCTAATGCGAATGGAGAATTCCTATCTAGGGCTGAGCATGAAAGATACATATTGATTACATGTTACTCCTTATGTGAAATGTCTTGTTATTATATACTACTCCAATGAGTGAGTTATGTGTTGACCAAAGACCTTGATGCTTCTATCCATACTCCTTGAGAGAGAGTTTATTCTGGTAAGAGATACCCTATGTTCTTAGAGTGTTGAGACCTCTATTCCTTTGAGATATATTGCTCATATTGACTACATGATTGTTTCTTCCACTGGAGACCTTGCGAGACTCTCCCTATGGTGGTTTCATAGTATGCTCAATTATGCCATTGCTAGATCTTGCGAGGTCACTTATAATTATGAAATTGCGATTCCATACTGCCCGAAAGGAGGCACTATACGTACGTTAGATTGTGGACATTACGGAAGGTCCTCAGTCTCCGCCCATCGTGTCCGTAAGCACTGGTGGGGCCAGCATCCTAGACGCATGGCAGGGTTCCACAAGAGAACCCCTAGGGTGGTTCTGGTATGTTTAGTTACTTGCGAGTGACCAGGTTCAGCGAGCAGAAATTGTAACTCCTTTCACTTTCGATGTCTGGAGTCTTTATTATGATTATTATTCTCTCCTTACTCATATGCGTAGTAGGAGCCTTATTGATGTTTTCCTTACTTGCGAGTTGGAATTGTTGTGGACTAACCTTGCAGGTGTATAGACCTCGGTTCAGTTTAGATGTTGTGAGATGTTCACCATCCCTTGTTATCCTTATTCTCTTCATACTGCTTGTTTTCATTCAGTGGGTTTTTACATCCTACTGAGTGTTTCTATGAAATACTCATGCATCCTCTGATGCAGGCGCAAATGGAAATTGAGATCAGGAAGTGCAGTAGTGGAATGGCGGGTTGCAGGCGCCGAGAAGAGTTTAAAAACGTTTTAGTTATTTGCTTTGCTTTTATTGATGCTTATGACATTTTTGGCAATTGTGTGCCATAGACTTATAGGTTTATTTTATTAACTTTCTTAAATGGATTATTATTATTATTATTTAGTAAATTTCATTTCATAGTATTCATTGATGTCTATTATTGTATTACACTGATTGCGAGCATAATCGGTTACACGTCCTTTTGAGATGATTGTAATCGGTTTGGAAATCGACTGTTCGGTCTCACGCCCGGGATCTCTACCACGAAATGTATTCCATTGATTGGCTTTCGCACTCCGATCGAGGTATGGGATTTCGGGGCGTGACAGAATGAATTTTTCTAATGGGGTCACCTATTGAGCCCTACATTTTTTCCTTGCCCAACCCAACATATTTTTAATGGGGGTAATGAAAAAATCCCAAACCCAATGGGGTCATCTGGCCCCAAAGCCTCCAACGTGGATCCGTCCCTGTGTGCGGCCAAATGCGTCAAGCAAGCACATGTTAATTTTTCTTGGGAAAAATTTAGTGATATATTTGTTGGATGTAGGTACAACCCTCCTAGATGTACATCTATTATTCTCAAATGGCACTATATTTAATTATTCATCATCTATTGCAGATGAAAATGGTACTCTCTTTGCCAGACGAATTCCTAGTCTCCTCCACTATGTAATGCAAAGCTTATCCATCTAATACGCTTGGGCATGGAGTTTGATATACGCTTGAACGCAAATCAAGCGACTTGTTCAATGGATTACGGCGTGAAGTATGCTCAATCTAAATATATTAAATTCTTCCATGGACATTTTTTTAAGGGACCATGGACACTTAAGGCACCGCAAAACCCAGGTGATGGTTGTTAGGTGACAATCAAATAAATACAGGACCACAAAAAAGAAATTGCTAGCACGAATTAGGGGAAGTTTCGGAAAGAGAGGGATTCGAACCCTCGGTAAACAAAAGTCTACATAGCAGTTCCAGTGCTACGCCTTGAACCACTCGGCCATCTTTCCTACATAATCTTAGGATTATGGCCCAGAAACCAATTGAATAGCGAGTTATTGATATTATTGAATTATTTCAATACAGGTACGACCAATCAATTAGAAATCGAAAAGTTTTCATCAAACAAAGTTAGGCTCGAGGACGTAGTTATCCGATAAAAAACACCACTTTTCTCTTATTAAAGATATTAACATTAACAAAAATAGATATCTATCGAAATTCAGCAGAAAATTAGTTATCTTCTTGAAGGGAAGCTAAGGTAGAAAACGGAGCTTTCCAAGTATAAATATATGGAAGCCTTAGATTAAGCAAGAGGGATTTGTAATTCATAGTTAAGAAAAGAAAGTATGTAAATTGGTTAAATCTCTCTATGGTCTAAAGCAGGCTCCTAAACAATGGCATGAGAGGTTTGACAATTTAATTATATCTAATGGTTTTAATGTTTGTGTGATGGATAAATGTCTTTATTTTAAACAAATAAATGATACTTATATTATTTTATGTCTTTATGTTGATGACATACTTATCTTTGGTAATGATGTGAATGAGTTTCTAGATACCAAAACTTTCTTGAATAAGAATTTTGATACGAAGGACCTTGGACAATCAAATGTAATTGTGGGCATTAAGATTCACATGACTCTAAGAGGCATAGTGTTGAGTCAGTCACATTATGTGGAAAAAATACTTAAGGAAGTATAGTTACTTCGAGTGTAAACTTGTAAGTACCCTATATGATCCTACGAGTAGGTTGAGGAAAAATTGTGGGTATGGTGTGTCACAAGTTAAGTACTCCCAAATTATTGGAAGCTTGATGTATTTGGCTAACTGCAGTAGAATAGATATATCATATGCTGTTGGGAGACTTAGTAGATATACTAAAAAACCGGATGAATCTCATTGGAAAGCTATTGAGCGGGTGGTCAGATATCTTAAAGGTACAATGTCCTATTGAATATGATATCCAGGTTATCCTATTGTATTATAAGGATATAGTGATGCAAATTAGATTACAGATTCAGAAGATACTAAGGCCACTAGTGGATTTATATTCATTTTGTGTGGTGGAGCGGTAGCTTGGAAATCAACTAAGCATACCTTAATTACTAGGTCTACCATGGAGTCAGAGTTAGTGGTTTTAGAATTGGCGAGAGGAGAGGCTGAATGGCTGAGGACTTGTTGACGGAACTTCCCATGATGGATTCCTGCCATTTTGATTCATTGTGATAATATGACAACTATTGCTAGAGTTCACAGTAAGAATCATAATGAGAAATCCTCAAGGTATATAGAACTCAGGTATAAAATCTTGCGCAAGTTGAACTCTTCAGGAGTTATTACCTTGAGTTATGTGAGATCAGTAGATAACTTGGCTAATCATCTCACTAAGAGATTGTCGAGAGGACAAATCCTAAATTCATCGAGGGGAATGGGCCGGGTTGGGGTTAAAGGCCCATCAGGAGCCATAGTTGCCAGCAACCCAATCTATCTGCATAGTTATCCTACAGTGAAAATTCAATGGGAAAAATAAGCTAACGATTGGCTAGAGGAGTATTCATAAAATTTACTCCTTCCCATATTGATGAAGAGTACTCAACTATTTAGGTCAGAGTGACGAATGCCTTAATGAAATTAAGGCATGTATGACAGGGTATTATCCAGATAGTGTACCCTTGGAGATTATCACCTATATGAGTGTACTGTGAGGCCGCAGTTAATGTGGACCCCTGGGCTGGTTCACTTGAAGATGCACTCATGAATACGAGATACCTGCGCATGGCCATAAAACGCTACCCTATGAGAACTTTAGAGAAAAGTTCATACTATGCGCTAGGTATGTCAAAGCTCTTACTCAAAGGTCCAAGTTCAAGACTTAGTTCACTTCGGGATTGTGAGAGTGGCGCATATCCAACTAGGTGGAGGTTCAAACCTAGAAGGTACTTATGACCATCGAACACATAGTGTGCTGTTGTCAATTCTTTTGTCGAGTATCTGTCTTTCGATGTTTTTTGTATTTCTCCTTATTTTATTTCAATCATGTGGGAAAATGTTGGGGTTTGGTTATCAATGATGGGCCTAAATGGCTAAGATGGGTTTTGATTTGGGTCGTTGGGCCCAAATTAATTTAGTGGAGTGAGCCCACTAATTGAATTCTATCTAATTATCATCCTAGGCCCATATTTTATTGATTGATTGAAATAGGATTAGTATTAATTTAATGTAAACATTGTGCTAAGTTAATTGTGAGTTTTCTTTTGTCCCGCATAGGAAGCACACATGAATGTGATAGGGTATATATGAGGAAGAAATCTTTTTCTTTGTATATCTTATGGTTGTGGAGACTCTCGCCAATTGATGGTGTACACATTCGTTGGTGTACCTAATAGTACACACATGCACGCGCACGCGTGCGCTCGTGGCGTGGGCAAATGGGTTCATTGTGGTGCACTTAACACTTTGCACTTTGCACTCGCATCTCGCATCTAGAGCCTTTGATTTTGATCAAATGTCTAATTATTTTATGAAAATTAGGAGTTGATCAATCGCATAAATGATCGCGATCTATCGTATCTATTGTGATTTCGCATAACGCTAAATATACCTGAGGCGATCATCGCATATGTTAGTGAACGATCGCCTATGTGGTTACGCTCGAGTTTTTACCATTTTTCTTCTAAAAGTTGCGTATTTTCTTTACAGAATGACCTCAATTGTACTTCTATAAAATATGAACAGAAAAACACGAAAAGAAGACACATAACACAATTTGTTTTTTATTTTCTCTCTTCTTCTTGATCGGTGATTCTTCTTCCAAAAAGACAACAGTATCTTTTCTCTGAGTTCGAGTTTGACGAGGTAAAGTGCAACGCTTGTCAACTGGTCCATTGTATCTTGAGAATAGATTGCCGGAGAAAGCCCGTACACGAGAGGGTGAC
Source organism: Houttuynia cordata (assembly GCA_039654745.1). NCBI lineage: Eukaryota > Viridiplantae > Streptophyta > Magnoliopsida > Piperales > Saururaceae > Houttuynia > Houttuynia cordata. The sequence goes on along the minus strand of CM077505.1, from coordinate 33,915,058 downwards.
AATATCTATTTTGAAGTCAGCGGTGTATAATCGCTATGCCTTGGACGATTAGATTTCAATATGCTATTTCAAGTTCTATTTGAGTACAATTTAACAAGGACTGGTAAAGTACAATCCCTCTTGAGTACTATATTTTCCAACATCAACTGCAAATAACACAACAGAGACGGATTCTCTACCAAACAATCCCAGCCTTGGAGCCATAAGTTTTCAAGTCATTGATAATGCAAAGGCTAGGCTTGAGCAATCGTGCAAAGGAGTGGTCTCGTGCACCGATATACTTGCATTTGCTGCAAGAGATGGAGTGCATCTGGTATGAAGGCGTATTAAAAATCAAATTTAACCAACAGGGTGTTGGTGGGATGGAGATTCTGAGTTTGAACACCCCTCTATTGACATCCGTTGAGCTACGTACGAAGAATTTGTTTGCTGAAAGATGAAAAATCGTCAAGGTGAAAGAAGTGCTAAAATTTTGTAAAAAGTGAAATGTGTTTGGATAATTTTAAATAAACGCACTCAATGTATGTTTTAAGCCTGAAAAATTTTCATATTAAGTTGTAAAAGTCACTTCTTTCACCCTGACGATTTTTCATCTTTCAGCAAACAAACACACCCCATGTAGTAGGTACACCCAAACGGGAATATATCATGACTTACCCAGTTATGTGTATACATTGTGCGTAGGTAAGGAGATTGTCAAGAAATACAGTTCTTTGTCAAGAAATACAGTTCTCTAAGAGGGCGGTTTCTCTACAGAAAATGATATTTCTACATTATTTTTCCTACATCAATGACATACATGTATCAGTGAGTCGGTTAAATGATGTCAGGATGTGTATTTCAGTGCTGTAAGGCCTTTTCTCTACCCTTCTGGTTGGGTCCATATGAGTTTTGCCCTCCTGGTTGGGTCCTTATGAGCACGCCCCGTGAACTTCTTGTGAGTTCTGCCAAATGATTGTTTATGTCAATAGGTAACAGTAGTATCTAGCTAGTGACTGTTGAGGCGCTTCTTCAAACCTATCAAAGTAATACCATTGCCAATGAAGGATTGCAATTTATGTAATAAACAGAAATTTGTCCAAATAAGGAATCAATCAAGAACTAAGCTGGTGTCCTTGCTGTCCAAATTTCTAAATGAAGATGTAGACTAATATGGTTTCCTCGTCTCTCAGCCCTTGACCTTTAACAACTTTTCTAAACAATTCATGGCAACCTTATGCACTTATATGAGGGGAAAAAGCGAATTATTAACCCAATATTTGTATTAAACAAGGATTTGGAGATGCATATGAACTCCAGATCGTACATGTATTTAACATAAAATTTGGTTGCCTTGTTTTTTTTCCTAGACTTGGAAAACGATGAGCAATGTACTTATGATCAAATCATATTTAAGTACCTGGGTTTATGCTCTGAGAGGCAGTTGCTTTACCTCTTCTAGTCGGGTCCAGAGAACTCACGCCCCCTCTCCCCTTCTTCTTAACCTAGTTGACTTCCTCAGGAGTTGTCTATATGATTGGGGTGCACTTAGGCCTGCCAACCAATCTAAGCCCAGACCCAATGTCCCTCACCCTAACACCAAAATACATACACAAATTTACAAACAAATTCTTCTAAAATTACCCTTGGCCTTAACATCCCTAAATCGATGTTATCGCAAAAGAGATATATCCTATCCTCGGTAGGTAAATTTAGCTTATCGAAATTTAAAGAAGGAAGAAGGTTGGGGACTTACCAAAGATGTGGGGTACATGGACTTCGTCCTAGCGCACCTATATAGCATATCTCAATTAGTGTATTGACAAGATCTTGACAGAATGGATGGACAAGTTTTGCTGTACTTGCTCTTTTCAGCCAAGAATTTGAGCGAGTTGCTCGGTGTCATAAGGCAATCATGCAACTCGAGAGACTTGAAGTTAGAGGGATCAGGTGTGTGCTTCCTGGTAGGAGTGTAAAGGATGAACATGAACATGATATCGGCGAATATCTGTTCATTTACTGAATAGATGGAGAGTAATTAAAACTGTCCCTCTACTATTTGGTCCTTCAAAACGAAATAAATAATGTGCCAGTATCCATCTGCTACATCAGTATGAACACAAATTAGTTGTTTTTTACACTAACGGTTAAGGAGACAATGGGTCTTAGTTCCTAATTCTTCCTCTTGTAGATATGAGGTTTAATTCGGACTTATTAATCCCTATTTTTGGCATGTACATGACACTCTTTTATGTAGATGACATAAACCATTAATTACAAAGTAGACATAGTTGTCTTAGGATTTAGCGTAATCTGCAAGTTAAATGGGTTGACAAACTTTTTGCACTGATTTAACTCGAATTGAAAAAAATATGCACATGATTATTAAGATTAGATTGGTATTGACGCGTTAATCATGGAAGAATTTTTAGTTCAAATTGCTGAGAGATGTGAGCCCTTCATCCATTTTCCATTGTCATCGTCACTAAGAAAAGTGCACATCCAAAGAAGGAAATGGTTAATATGAGCCAGCTTTACGCCGTCACGAGCCGAGACAATATAAACCATTGAATTGAGATCTCATGCCGGGCATTGATTCATATCTGTTTGCCCCTGTATTATCGACCACCGTGAGATCAAAATCCAACGGCCAAGATCATACTGTTTTTTCCTGGAGTGTAATATTGGTATTATATTGGATGACTTTGTACCACATGTCCACAGACAAGCTATTCGCCGGTGGCCAATACAAGCCCACTATTTCATGCACCTACTGTTTTTCGTAACTGAATATCGTCTACTTCGGACCAAGCGATACATTTGACTTCTAAAAAGGTTATCTGGATTAGCAAAAACATTTCTTCTAATCATAAAGATGTGACATAAAGTGGTTGTAGTTAAGAATCTTAATTGAGACTTGTTCAAATTAGAGATTTCTCGCACATGCAAATTAAGTATGTTTTCTGGGGAGAAATCAAACCCTGAGCTTGCTTTAATTAGTTGATTTCCACCTCGTTTATGACAGCAACTGTTTCCATCTATATTAGGGAAACTTTGTGATTACTTAGAGACACTGGCGGAGCGAGGGAGGGCAATTGCCCCAGCTTGACATTGATATTAGTTATGCACATGATTGATGCTATAAGTCATTTGTGTAATTATATTGCCCCTTCTCAACTTTTTATGTTACACGTATCCATGCGGGCCCTTTCCCAATTAGGCTCATTGTGGTTTAAGAATTAAAAAGATGACAAAAGAATGGAAGACAAAGCAAAAGGGAAATGGCTTGCTTGCGCTGGTTTTTTAGGAAAAATATTATAAAATAAATAGCTTTGGCATCCAAATCTTTAGTTGGTGTTGTAATGGACTTCTCCTGCCTTGGGGTAATGATAACTTATGTTTAAATATTTGCATCAGTAAAAAGTCTTATTCAATTATAGATCTATTTAAGTAGATATTGTATCTCATGTAAACTCTTCCCTTATTTTTATAAGAAAATATGCTTTAGGAATAAAAATTTTTATGGTTCTCACTCTTCTGGACAACTTAGTTTATTACTCCTAAAAGTACAAATATATCGAAGAATGTGTATTAATGCAGATGCTATTATGCAGCGCTTCAAAAATATGATAGCTCGACAATTTAGTAAATTTCAATGACAAATTTTATCTTTTTCTTTCTTTGGTACATTTTATCTTTTTCTTTTGGATGGAATCTTTTTAGGCAACATTATGGTTGGCAAATTTTGGTAGCAAACATCTTTGCCCCTCCTAGGCAAAAATCCTGGCTCCGCCCCTGCTTAGAGAGAGAATGAAAACTAAATTACTCCCTCTTTCCAACAAAGGCTGTCTGCATTTGGAAAAAAACGGGTCCATCATTACATGGCTGACTTTGTTCCATCACGACCAAAAACACGGAAGCGAAGAGGACTCTTTTTTTTGTAAGGGCCATTAGTCCAATAAATTTTACTCTTTGTTTTTTGTTCTTTGATTAATTTTACTCATTCTCAAAATGTAGTACACTGTCATTACACTATTTTATCATAAAATTAACTCTACATTATCATAGAATCGATTTTACATTATTATACAGTCAATTCTGCAGTATTTCTAAATTTCATAAAGCACAAATTTAACAATTATGTAACTACCACAAATCTGAAAATTTGTTGGACATACTTAATCGACCCTGAATTTGCTATTCATATTATGCTTGTCATAGTGTCGATATAATATATTATGACTATCCCAGTAAGATATAATATAGTACTGAGAGCTGTATTGCACCATTGTAATGCCTGACCGGCATTGTCAAATGACCTTAGAGCTCTTGTAGTTATTCCTTCTAGCTTTATTTGAACTTATTTATAGCAAATTACAGCAAAACTGCAAGAAATGTTGAACTTTCAGACATAACACACGCCCGTATCTCCATTGCGTTAATGTGACAATTATTGTAATCAAAGTCAATAGTGGAAATAAATCATGTAGAGGTAGTTACTGGTGAAGATCTTTTATTTTTTTGGATATAATTGGTGAAGATCTTTTGGTTTTTCTTCTTTATACTAAAAAATGGTAATATATTGTATTTTGTTATAATTTTTTGACATCCAAATATCATGGAACATGCATATAGAAGATTTTCTCTTATAATTTGCCTTGTAGTATGCGGGTAGCTCCAAATACAGTTTACTTGTGCTCCGTGCTGTCTCTTAAGAGAGCTGACGGTTCAGAATTACAACTCAGATTTGACTTCAATCATTTCATATTGGCTATGCCCTGACTTTTTGCTATAAATTAGCACACAATGGAAGCTTACAGCCAAAGTGAAGATCAGACTGAGGAAGACTTGGGATATTTGAGAGATGGGTCTGTTGATGGAGTTGCTGTTTGCTTTGGTTGCAGTACTCTACTTGTGTGTGGATTCAGAAGCTCAGCTTCAAATGGGGTTCTATGACAGAACATGCCCTCTTGCAGAGTCCATTGTCCATAATGAAGTAGCCAAGGCATACCTTAAAGACAAGGGTGTCGCCGCTGGCCTTGTGAGAATGCATTTTCATGATTGCTTTGTGCGAGTAAGTGACTCAGTCACTTCCTAAGTTTTGTATACGAAAATGTTTTTCTATCAAGCCTAAAATTGCCATATAAGCCATGTAAGCTAAGTTGCATGTTAGATCCCAATGTACAATGCTAGAACCCCATAACATGGTCATTGGCTCTAGTCATGCAGCCTGATCAGGCTAGACAAAACCATTTATATATGTACATGTCTTATATACCCTTATTGCGAAGTTCTTGAAGTTCATAACTAGTTATGGTGATGCAGGGATGCGACGGATCAGTATTGATAGATTCAACGGCAAATAACACGGCAGAGAAGGATTCTCCACCAAACAATCCCAGCCTTAGAGGTTTTGAAGTCATTGATAATGCAAAGGCTAAGCTCGAGCAATCGTGCAAAGGAGTAGTCTCATGTGCCGATATACTTGCATTTGCAGCAAGAGATAGTGTGGATCTGGTATGACGGCGTATTAAAATCCAATAAAATTTCTCTGACTCAACTCCGAACCCTTCGTCAATTTAATCAAGAGGGTGTTGGTGGGATGGAGATGCTCAGTTTTAACACCCACTCTTTTGGCCACCCAACATCCGTTGAGCTACGTACAAAATCCCCACATAATATGCACTAGGTGCACCCAGATGGGATTATATCATGATCGATTTACCTAGTGCATGTTATTACTTGGGTCCAGGGATTAGGAATGAAACCCCTTGTTAAAATAACTCTCATTCTGTTATAAGTCATGATGCTGTTCTAGTTGCTTAGAACTAGAATCTCCTGTGCCAGTACCCTTTAACGTCCGATTGCAACATTTCGTATTTTGGAATTTTCATGTGTGCAGGCAGGAGGTCTCGATTACGATGTCCCGGCGGGAAGAAGAGACGGGAGGGTATCACTGGCCTCTGAGGCTCTCACAAACTTGCCTCCACCCTTTTTCAACGTCTCCCAACTCACTCAAGCATTTGCCAACAAGGGCTTAACCCAGACAGAAATGGTCACCCTCTCCGGTAACGTAATTGAAAAATCCATTTCATGATCCAATTGTTATTACTCCTTCCGTCCAAAATCATTGTCACCATATGTTTTTTCCAAATGAACTGATTTTAGATCATTTGGAAAAACATTATGGTGATAATAATTTTTAAGAAAAGGCTTCAGTTTCACATGGTACGCTTTAGACATTGTTCCTATGAATGATGTAAATATGACTTTCATGCTTCACATATGAAACAAAATAACAAATATATTTAGCGAACACGTATACATTAAACATATTGATAATTTGCTTCCCAACAATTTTGAGTTGTTCGGAAACAATGGTTATCTAACATGGTATTAGAAAGCCAGGATATCGTCCATCGGCTAGGAGCCGTAGATTGTTAGGATTGACGGTGCAAGTGTGAGGCAGCTAGTGCTTGTGACATAACGTGTGCTATATATCTTGTATCGTCGATCTTAGGCTGCTCCAATTTGTTTGGTCGAGGATATCCTGACAGGCGGGAGGTAGGAAGACCAAACTAAAAATCTTCCCAATCAAAGAGATCCTTAGTTTTGGGTACTCCTTAGTTACATTAACGTTAGCCTGCAAAGCTTTATGTTGCCCTAAAAAAACCCTGCAATTTGCAAAGCTTTGATAGATGTGGGGAATGGTGAAATATGAAGCAAATAGATTTTTATCCTATTTCGTAACAATAGTTCTATGTCTCATATCATGCAGGAGCCCATACAATTGGCCGATCTCACTGTACCTCCTTCTCCAACAGGCTCTACAACTTCAATTCAACAACCAGCCAAGACCCCAGCTTGGACCCTGCCTATGCCGCGCAACTGAAACAACAATGCCCAAAAGGGAGCACAGATCCTAGCCTAGTTGTGCCCATGGACCCCAGAAGCCCAACCGAGATGGACTCGGACTACTACGAGAACTTGCAAGTTAACCGTGGCCTCTTCACCTCTGACCAATCGTTGTGGAATGACCCGACTACATCCGGCCAAGTGAGCCAGAATGCGGAACGTCAACTCACTTGGAAGAAAAATTTTGATGATGCAATGGTGAAGATGGGCAAAATTGGGGTCTTGACTGGTGCAAATGGAGAAATCAGAATTAACTGCCGAGTTATCAATTGAAGTGAGGGGATGAAGCTGACAATGCACGCCTCATGAGCTTCTTGTGATTTCTGCGTGTAATTCCTTAGTAAGAGTGTCAATAAGCAATGGTAATATCTTGCTAGTGACTGTTGAGGTGCTTCTTCAAAGCCATCAAAATTTATTCAAAGCAATGCCATTGCCAATCAGTAATATCAATTTATGTAGCAAACAGAAATTTGTGTGTCAATAAGGAGTCAATTTGGAACTAAGCTGGTCTCCTCACCGTCCAAATTTCAAAAAGTCCAGATTAATATTGTCTTCTCATTTCTCTGCCCTTGACCTTTAAAACTTTTGTAAACTATTCGTGGTAAGCTTATATATTCACTCATTAGAGGGGAAAACATGGATTTGGAGCCCATGATTTTTTTTTGCACATGGTGGACGATGAAGAATGTACTTATGTCCAAATCATGGTGAAGTAAATGTAGCAATCAGGTAGCTACCTCATTTCTTCTTTTTTGTCTGACATATCCCTACTTAATTCTGAATTTTCTATTCATATTATGCGTACCTTAGTGTATACGACTATCCGAATAAGAAATGATATAGTATACGAAAGCCATATTGCATCATTTTGATGCCATACAGCCTTGTCAAATGGTCTTAGAGCTACTTGTAGTATATTAATCAAACAACAATCTACAGAAAATCTACAAGAAACTTTGAACTTTCAGCCATAGGACTGATAATTAGTGTAACCAGAATCAATAGTGGAAAAATCATGTAGAGGTGAAATCAAATCTGGTGGAGAAGTTCTACCACCAGAGTCGTTGGTGAAGGTCCATTTCCTTTTCTGGATGTAACTGGTGAAGATCTTTTGGTTCTTCTTTTCACTAAAAAGTGGTACTACGTCTCATTTCGTTATAATTTCTTTGACGTTCAATCATGGGACATCCAGTTTCCTCTTATCATTTGCCTTGTAGTCCTGACTTTTTTTTTTCCTATAAATTAGCATACAATGGAATCTTTGAGGCAATGCAAAGTGAAGATCAGATTCAAGGAGATGGGATATTTACAAAAATGTTATTCTGACCCGGCTCCATGGCCACAGTACATAGAGATGTAGCATGGTACATAGCTTACATTTATATGCTTAAATGACCATATAAGCTGTGTAAACGATGCGCCGTCTTAAACGTCTATGTACCATGCTAGGACCCCATGGTAACATGTCCATTGGCTCTGGTTATGCAGCCTGTAGATCAAGCTAGACAAATCCATTTGTATATGTATATCTTCTATGCACAATTATTGCGAAGTTTTTTAGGTTCATAAGTAGTTTATGGTGTTGCAGGGATGCGACAGATCGGCCTTGATAGACTCAACTGCAAATAACACAGCGGAGAAGGATTCTCCACCAAACAATCCCAGCCTTAAACCTATAAGTTTTCAAGTCATTGATAATGCAAAGACTAGGCTAGAGCAACTGTGCAAAGGAGTGGTGTCATGCGCTCGTATACTTGCATTTACAGCCAGACATAGTGTGGCACTGTTAAGAAAGTCATATTACAAACCGAATTAATCTTCTCTAAGTTAACTTTTAACACTTTGTCAATTTTACCAAAAGGGTGTTGGTAGGATGGACATGCCGAGTTTGAACACCCACTCTGTAAAGACCCTCATCTTGAACCGGTTTATTTTAATGTTATTCATTCGGTTATCGTGTGGTTTAAGCGTTTTTGAGTTAAATTTAATAATTTTTAAAAATAAATGGGTTTATATAGGTTTTAATCAAAACTTACTTCACAATCAAGAGTTTTAGGTGATTTTGGATCAAACCTGAATTTTTGGGATTTTCTGATATTTTCACCAATTTTTCGAAAATGCCCCAGACATCAAAGGAAGATATTACAAAAATTTTCAGAATTTTTCTAGACCTAATTTTGAATTAAATTGCCAAATTTTCAAATTTTAGACAAAAACTTTATTTCTACCCCACATTTTACTTAGGTTTCCCTCAACCTTTTTTTATAAAAGGAAAGTGTTGTACCATTTCCCAAATTGGGAATAGGCTTGGCCAAGGGACTTTAAGCTTATTTCCCATTAGGCTTGAAGAGGAAAGGATTAGATGTAATTAGCTTAATCTCTTCTTATTCTTTAGGTTTTTATTAAAACTTTTCTTAATCTTAACTTTCTTCATTGTTTCAATCAATTTTTAAAGCATAAAAATTATTGTTTTATCTCTTCTCGAAGCATTAATCTTCAAAATCTTGTTTTTATGTTTCCAAAGCTCTAGATTTAGGGTTTACTTTTGATTTTCAAAGCTAAATCGATATTAGTTGTATATTAACACAAAATCATATTTTTTGGAAGGTGTTGGAGGAGGTTGAAGGTTTATTCTCAACAAGGAAGGTAATGAGTTCTTCAATCTCAACTTTGGGTCAAAAATGGGTTTGTTTTCATGATTTTATTTGAATGGGATATGCTTGCTAATACTCTAACGGGGGGTTTAATAAATGCTAATTTCTTACTTTGATTTCTTAGGATTTTATCTTAGAATAATATAAATTAGTATTATGGAAGGTTTGATGACTTTTTATAGTGTTTGAGACCATGTATGAAGTTTTCAAGTAGTGTTAATGGAGTCTCGGTTTTGAAAATTTTGAATTGAAGAAGACGCACAGCGATCGATCAGGCAATATTGGCAGATCGATTGGCTAGCGATCGATCGCACATATTTTGCCGATTGATCGGCTTTCGAAAATCCAGAAATTGTGTAGATTTCAATCTTTTCACTCTATTTAATGACTATAATGATTATGAGAGGTGTTATGTTGAAATTAGTCCATTGGAAGTGTGAAAATAAAAAATGAAGGTGTATGGATTATGTTAAATGCTTATATATGACATCGTATCATATGTTGATATTTATGCATGTTGATATTGAATTACCTTATGTTAGAATTCTAGTGATTTAAACATGTTTCCTGCAAGGATATCATATAGTAGGTGATGAGATGCATTATCTTATAATGAGTATGGTTTATGGAGAATTGATGTGATCATGTTATGGCTTAATGCGTAGAAGAGAATCATATTTGTATGAGTGAGTCTACGACTTCATATAGTTGAATTAAAGTTTTATGGTGGAATTGGTTTTGATTTTAGATGGGAATTATGGTTTTAAATGTGTTGAAGCATGTGTATATTATCTTATAAGTTTATGTCAAGCATTTGCCATGTGATTAGAATGTGCATGAATACACATACATGTGGGGAATTTATTATGGAATTGTAGTTGATATATGCTTTGATATGATGCATGAGGGGATAGATTGGGAATTATGGTTTTAAATGTGTTGAAGCATGTGTATATTATCTTATGAGTTTATGTCAAGCATTTGCCATGTGATTAGAATGTGCATGAATACACACACATGTGGGGAATTTATTATGGAATTGTAGTTGATATATGCTTTGATATGATGCATGAGGGGATAGATTGGGAGCACGTTCAATGTGTTGGAACCCACGTAGGTCTTGCTCACGGATATATCATGATATCATGCATCATGTATCGAGCTTCATGGATAAAGTTTTATCGTTGTTTAACCGGGATTAATCAATTGTATGCAATGTTTGAGATTGCGTGTCGGGTTAATCGATCAGTGGATTAATCGAATCTTGGTTGGTCCGAAAGGACATATTTTTTATTTCGTTCCTATGTGGAACATGTATACTCCCCGGGTTGAGTCGAGCTACATTGAGATATATGGGGGGCGAGTTGTGTACTTGCCTTGCGGATGAGATTATTGAGATTGTCATCTGGACTTGAGCATCCAGAGTGGTACGCTTCGTGCACCAGCTACCACGTGTTCTGGGGTTCCCTGTGTGGGAATTCGGGCTCTCCCCCACCGCAGGAGATGTCCCTGGGCGAACACACCTGCTCTAGGTTCTTTGTGTAAGAATCGGACATCCTTGGCCATGATCGTCCAGGGCAAGCAGCTTTAGGGGCCGACAACCCCACCTTTTTATATTCCTATGTAGAAATCGGACCATGATACCCCTACGTGGCCTTGACTATGTCCCGTCTTTGTGGCAACAGCCTTGGTGGCAATACTTGTGTTACTCTTTGATGGAGGCATTCACCATTGTGTTGCTACATACTTATTATGACTCTGATGCATGAGAGTACCATGTGCTGGATACATCTATCATGCTGGGAAACTTTGTGAGATATTATTATGCAGAATTATGTGTTATGAATGCATGACCAGAAAGTATGTGATTGAGATATTATTTTGCAGGATTATGTACTATGAATGCATGTGATTGAGATATTATTATGCAGGATTATGTGTTATGAATGCATGACTAAAAAATGACGTAATCATGTCGATCATGGATCTATATTACTATGTTGTGATGTCATATGATATCTGATTATTGCTGATCATATTAAAATCATTACTGAGTTTTATGTTCACCCCTCTTTCCTTGTTTTGTTTTGGGGTTGCGTGGTGTGACACGCAGATGGACATGATCTCTGTATGATGAACGATCGGAGAGAGCATGGGATTAGGCGTGGAGGCCTTTGGATATTACTTTGTTTATCTGTCTATTTTGCCATGTTTACGTATAAACATTGTGTATGTTGGGACTTATGATTAGACCTATTCTAGACTTTTGTATTTCGAGCCCTGTGTGTTGGCTCAGGATTTTAGTATGTGGGTTTAAGACTTGTGGACTGAATTATGAGTTAAACTCTACCTTTGTCTACTTATTTACTTTTGCTCAAAGTAGTTGCGTAACTTTGTTAGATATACCGCCCATTTGTGGGGCATAAATCTTCCGCTATATCTCTTCAAACGTTACCCTCGTGCTCCGGTTCGACTCTTGGACCGGGTTCGGTTTGGATCAGGCAGTGCCCGGGGCATGATACACTCTATTGGCCATCCACTCATCCAGTACTAAGCTACGTACGAAGTCCACACATAATACAGACAGGATACACACTTGTATGTAGGGGTGTCAACAAGCCGAGTCGAGTCGAGCTTTAGGTTATTTTGGCTTGAGCTTGAAATTTCCATTTCGAGTTTGGGCTTGGCTCAAGCCAAATTGAGTTGATTAGCTTTAGCTTGCGAGCCGGCTTGGTTTAATTGATTTTAGTTTTCATGCCCACAATCCAAACAATGAATACTTAGAAGGAGAGACTATTATGTATGTGTTCTAATTAGTTTGAATCAATATATGTTATAAATTGTCTTAGTTCTCATGAGACACATTACTTAACTCTTTTAAACACAAAGATTGAAGTGATTATATGTTAAAAAATGTGAAATGGCATAAGATAGAATAAAATTTGAGACTTGATTGACATAAAATTCATACATAGATAGTAATATATATATATATGGATGCACATACATGAAAAATAATATGCAAATGGTAATCTTAATTTTTTTTCTCGAGCTTCGAGTCAAGTCGTGCCTCGGAGAGGAATGCTTGAGCTTGGCTTGATCAACTTTGAGCTCAAGTCAAGCTTTTGAGTCGGCCTTAACACCCTTGTACGTAGCTGAGGAGATTGATGTACGGTGCCCTTAAAAGGGTGCAGGGGCTCCCTAATATTCTAGTCGAGTCCTAAGAACAAGGAACTAGGACTTTTTTTTATAAAGGAACTAGGAGTTAAGGACACCCCTAGTCAGAAAAAAAAACCTTCTTATTTTGTCACTCCAAGCTGTGGCCCTCCTCAATGTAACTTGATAAAATTTTGCCCTTTTTAATAATTAATAAAACATGTATTGCTGACCAAAGCACCGTGACCATATTACATGCCTTATTAGTTGTATGCAAAGAAGCATAAATACAGATGCTAGACACGAGTACAATACGATATGGTTGCAGCGATACAATCATTTTCAAAGAATCAGGATACGATATTGGGAGATAGTTGTATTGGAATGTTACAATTTCATACATTTAGTTACATTTTAGGTTAGTTATTGCATGAGCTTAATTATAATGGAAAAGGTTGCATTTATTTGATCTTTGCAGCACTTCATAAGGATTTGGTTAATAGATATATAAATGGTGATTGATATATAGGTAGGACATACACGCAGCTATATCCGATGGGGGCATAGGTACTACGCGATCGATACTGTGTATGCTCCCATTTTTGAGTATCCGTGCTTCCTAAGTTGTCTGCATTAGAATAAAAGCCAAACTGAAGTAAGTCAAGTTCATTTTGGTTTTCTAATTCAGATGAGTAATATCAGTCATAGGAAAAAGAAGATAATTATGTACTACGTCGAGATCTTATGTTTAAATATGCATTTTTTGTAGTTTGGTTGGGGCTACTTGAAGGAAGTTTAGTTGGAAAGATAGTAAATTCTGATAACACCCAAAGTGCCCCTTTTTCCAACCCCATGGTTGCCACACTCATAGGATCCTTCTGGCTTGCTCTGCAATCACAAAATTTTATGGTATCCCAAATGCAGCAAGAGAGGACTACCCTGAACGGAAGTGGGATTAGCTTCTTGAAGGACATCATTTCTGAGCACCTTTCTCTTTGAGTGGTAATTCATGGGATGGACGGCTCAGATGCAAGTGCACGTGAGCTCCAGCAAAGACACTAGCTTTGTGACTAGCATGTGCATAATCAATCTTGGTGATCGATGGCTCACGTAAAGTGGCTTTCTTGAAGAGACAAGGTGAGGAATCAAAAGTTTTGGAATGACCCAATTGCTAGATTGCCATGTACAAGTTGTCAGCCTGTGGTTCGTAAGATTAGTGAGATTGTACGGGGTAGTACTACTGTAATTGCCATGGAGAGATAGACGAGAAGATTTGAAAAGATGCTTTGGTCGCCGGCTGTTTAGCTCTTTATATCTTGATTTGGTCGGTGTTTCAACCAGAGTTCATCATAATTTAGATACTTACAATATTATGATTTACAGAGCTCGGATCCTAATAATTGCAAAGGTCCGACCTTTCTTCTTCAATCTTGTAACTTTTGGATAGCACAATGTACACTATGTATACACTATACAGTATATGAGAGAATTTTGGATTGAGTTTTGTTTTTTCTGTGTGCAGTCACTAAGATGTTTTAGGTTAAAATAAATGTTGGCACTACCGATATTGATAATAATTGCCTAGTTATGTTTAAGTTGCATAATAATTGCCTAGGTATACCTAAGTTGCTTCATGACAACCATTGTACTTTGTGATCATGTGCAACAGAGTGCTAATCGCCAACTTGATAATCATTTTTACCTGAGCAATTATCTGCAGTGGACACTAGTGTTATAAATTTTCCTACTGTTACTGTCTTAAGGATCATATATGTGTACCTTTGCAAAGATGATAATAAAATAATTAAAAGAAGTTGTTGATCGAATCAAGTGAAACACTGTCCTTAAGACAGAATGCGTCATCCCTACGGTGCCTAGGACTCACGGGCGTCTGCCTCCCAGGATAAGACGATCAACCACGTACTGTATGAGCACTCCAAACAGCACGCGCAGCGAACCACAATGTGCAACAATGCTTTCACAGAAGAGAAAGAGGAGGAAGAAGATGAAGTGCTGGAAAAATCCATACAGGAAAATCCGTTTTTCAAGATTTTATAGAAATCCCGTTAAAGGCCCGTTGAAAATACCCTTTCCCGTTAAACGGATGCATCCATCCGTTAAGGGTCATAAGAAATAAACCAGACCCATTTTGGTTGAACCAAAATAAATTAAAAAATCAAACCAATTAAATTTGTCCGAAAATAATATTATCTTGTTGACCCAACCCAACCTGGGTTGGCCGGCGGCGGCGGCGCATGCGCGTGTGGATTAGCCCACTTAGGTCCATGGGTCCAACATCTCTCTCCCCGAGAAAAGTAGGGTGGTCCTTGGGCCTAACTTCAAATGCCTAACTTGGACCTTATATACCATCAACAACACCTCTTTTATGTGGATGTGGGACTATTCATTCCTTTACCAAATTTACTCATTCATATCAAAAGTAAGTGGGTTTTAATATGGGTTATTATATCCACTTCTAACAATCCCCCACATGAATGAGAATTGGCTGGATAACTATGCAAAACAATACAGAAAACTTGTGAAAATAAATATTAAGAAGATCATGCATAGAGGAAAGGTAGCTTTCGGCTTTGAACCTTCCCTTGTGAAGACTATCGGGTTTACTGGCTAATCAGTGAACGCGATGTCTTGAACTGTTCAGCCGTTTGTGTAAACCAAGACAAGAGAATTCACACAATCACTTCTTAGACACACTGTGGTTCTCATGACTTTGTTCATTTTGGCCCCAAACAAACCTGGTTTTCATGAGTGCTCTAGAAGATTTAGCCTTAAAATCTTCATAGAAGTGGCTCATTCACACTCATATAAGCGATTCTCATTAGGAGCATCCTGCTATACTCCACTCGAACTAAGTCAAGCTATGAGAACCATTAAAAGTAAAGCTTATCCTGATGCATTCAGCAGGCATCACTATCTTATCATAGGATTGGGAACGAGATTTTATCTCTATAGTGATTCCCCTTGAATTTCCCACAATTCAGTTGTCCCTTTGAACCTAAATCTTGGGATCTCCAGTCAACTAGGTTGGGTTGCCATTATGGTGATTCTAAATGTATAGGTTTCAAGCCCATTCCCCTCGATTAATTTGCTCACTTGTTCTTTGGTCAAACCCTTTGTAAGCGGATTCGTAATATTTTCTTTTGACCGAACATACTCAATGGAAATTATTCCACTAGAGAGCAATTATTTTATGGTATTATGCATCCGACGTATATGTCGAGACTTGCCATTATACAAGTTACTTTGTGCTCTTCCTATAGCAGATTGACTATCATAATAGATACATAAAGGTGGCACAGGTTTTCCCCACATTGGAATATCTTCTAAAAAATGATGAAGCCACTCAGCCTCTTCGCTTGCTTTATCAAGTGCAATGAATTCTAATTCCATGGTGGATCTTGCTATGCACGTTTATTTAGAAGATTTCTAAGATACTACTGCACCTCCAAGAGTAAAGACATGTCCACTTGTGCATTTGGAATCTCTTGTATCAGATATCCAATTTGCATCACAGTACCCCTCTAGTACTGCTGGATACCTTGTATAGTGCAGTCCATAGTTCAATGTATATCTTATATCTAAGAACCCTGACTAGAGCCTTCCAGTGGTCTTCCCCTGGGTTGCTATTATATCTACTCAGTTTACTTACTGAGTATGCAATGTCCGGTTTTGTACAATTCATGAGGTACATGAGACTTTCAATAATTTGATAATATTGGAGTTGTGATATGCTCTCACCCGTGTTTTTGCTTAAATGCAATTTCACATCCACAAGTGTTCTCGCTGGACAATTATCATTCTCATTGAATTTGTCTAGGATTTTTGTAATGTAATAATATTGAGATAATACATATCCATCAGATGTTCTAGTGATTTTCATCCTTAGTATAACATCTGCAACACTCATATCCTTCGTGTCAAACTGTTTGTTTAACATCCTCTTAGTAGCTTTAATGATATTACAGTACAAATTACAGTATAGCACAGTAAATAAAATTACAGTACACATTAATCAAAAAATAATAGTGACATTCTGTCTTAAGATTGTTATAAATTTTCATTGGCATCTTTAAACGGACGCGTCCGTCCGTTAACAGTCATAAGAAATAAACAGAACCTATTTTGGTTGAACCAAAATAAATTAGAAAATCAAACCAATTGAATTTGTTCCAAGATAATATTTTCTTGTTGATAAACCCTAAACCCTATTATCTTGTTGACCCAACCCAACCCAACCCGACCCGGCCGGAGGGCGGCGGCGGCGCGCGTGGGTTAGCCCACTTAGGTGCATAGGTCCAACATCTCTCTCCCACACAAAAGTGGGGTGTCCTTTGGGCCTAACTTCAAAGGCCTAACTTGGACTTTAGATACCATCAACAACACCTCCTTTGTGTGGATGTGTGACTATTCATTCTTTCACCCAATTCACTCATTCATATCAAAAGTAAGTGGGTTTTAATATTGGTTATTATACCCACTTCTAACAATAGTTCTTACACCTAGTTTTGCATCTCCTTAAGTTGATGCTAACATATGTTTTAAATCTCTCGCCAACTTGCCTCCACCCTTAACGTCTCCCAACTCACTCAAGCATTTGCCAACGAGGGCTTAACCCAGACAGAAATGGTCACCCTCTCCAGTAACATATTAAACAATCCATCAATCCATCTCGCGATCTAATTGTTGTTAGTTTCCAGAAAAGGTTTCAGTCTCATATGGTATGCTTTAGACATCGTGTCTATGAATGATGCAAATATTAACTTCAGGCTCACATATAAAAATAAGTATCTTTAGCAAACAGGTATAAATGAAATATATTGATAATCCACTTCCTAACAACTTGAGCTTTTTGGGAAATAGTGGTTATCTAACATGGTATTAGAATGCCAGGATGTCACCCATCAGCTAGGAGCCATCGATCATTAAGATTGACGGTGCATGTGTGAGGCTGCTAGCGCACGTGACACAATGTGTGCTAGAGCGTGTACCTTCCATGGATTGATAATCCATTTCCTAACCATAGTTCTTTATCTCAAATCATGCAGGAGCCCATACCATTGGCCAAGCTCATTGCACCTCGTTCGCCAATAGGCTCTACAACTTCAATTCAACAACCAGCCAAGACCCCCAGCTTGGACCCTGCCTATGCCGCGCAACTGAAACAGCAATGCCCACAGGGGAGCACAGACCCTAGCCTGGTCGTGCCCATGGACCCCAGAAGCCCAACCGTGATGGACTCGGACTACCACAAGAACTTGCAAGTCAACCGGGTCTTCTTCACCTCAGATCAATCGTTGTGTCCGGCCAAGTGAGCCAGAATGCGCAATATGAACTCACCTGGAAGAACAATTTTGTTGCTGCAATGGTGAAGATGGGCCAGATTGGGGTCTTGACTAGTACGAATGGTGAAATTAGAATTAACTGCCGAGTTATAAATTAATGTGAGGGGATGAAGCTGCCAAAGCACGCCGAATGAGCTTCTTGTGAGTTCTGCCCTGTGATTACTAATAATGTCATTAGGAAACAGTAGTATCTAGCTAGTGACTGTTGAGATGCATGCTTCTTCAAAGCCATCAAAGCAATACACTTGCCAATGAGCAACTGCAATTTTTCAAATAATAATTTTTCCCAACGCGTAATCCTCATTTTTCAATAAAATAGAGGTAAGTTGATTGAAAAATAAGCGGATCTTCCCCATACGAGTATACCCTTAGCATATGAGAAAACCAGCTCTTCCCTGAGAAGTTATTAGTTACGCGCGCCACGTACCTGGAGGTTGTGCTCATCACCAATTAGTGGACACGATTTATAATTCGTGGGTCCCTCATGGACCCTTATGACAAGCAAGGGAATCGTGTCAATCACCCGTTGGTGGTGAGCATGACTTCCCCGTACGGTGCGTACCTAGTAATTTCTGGCTCTTCCCTAACACATATAGGTATAATAAATCCATGTGATGATAAGAAGGATATCCTCAAATAAAGAACTTAATCTTAGGCCCATTGGCCAATTTCAATAAGTGTATCACTTGAAGAATTTATTCGCCTGGCTGATACTAATGGGCGGGCATGCGCGGGGGCATGCAGGCAGTTTTGCATGTTTCCTTCGCACTCACTCTCAGATTGAGATCCGACGGCTTGCAATGTGCCGCATCATCTAATTCAAATTGTGTTATGGCACATATTGACTATTCTAATTTGGTGTATTATAAACCTATAAATACTAACTAAATATACATCCAATACCAACATTTTGTTTATGATAATAAGTCCAATATGATATTGCATCCAAGTTACCGCATATGATGTTGATGATGATGATGACGACGACTGCAAACACCAACTCAAATGCTCAATATAGGAGCATTTATCTATTTGCCTTCAATCAAGTTAAACAATCAACTGTCATATTTTCATTGAAAGAAAAAAGTAATATATGCAAGTACACTATTAGTTGTTGCTGAATCTAACATATATAAGGGTTAAATGTAATTCTAGTAAATTTCTTGTTTACTTTAGTTTTCTCATTAAAGACGCAGCAAAAAGTAGATTAGAAGTCAACATTGACTTTTGGAGGCACCTTTTAGTATAGATCTTGACTTAATTTAATGGCTCTTGAGCTGGCATCCTTTTAAGAATTGGTTGGTCATTGTTTCTCCTTCAAAAGAGTGAATGTAGGATTGGACAAGAATTAATTTTCTTCTATAAAAGCAAGAACTTTCACAAGAGAAATGTAACATGAGAAATCATATATAAATCTCGGAACTTCAACTGAATTTATTGAATTTGGTTGTTGATTTCTTAATGAGAAATATCTTAGTAAAATTGTGAAGTGTGCTTTTGGTAACAGAGAAATTTCGGGCATTTGTTCTCAAATGACGAGTTGTAATCAGCTGGTGAAGGCCGTCAATCACATGGGATTGATGGCGCGCCGACTGGCTTGTGCACCAGCCATATGCAAAATTACAATGTGCACGTAATTTTGCATAGCATGCACTAGTGCATCCAGTGATGTTGGATCCCGATCCAACAGTTTGCGCGGTAGGAGGGTTTGAATCACCTCTAGATTTGCACACGCCATTGGATAGAGATCAAACAACTCATGTTGTTCTCAGCATACGTGCGGCCAAATGCGTCAAGCAAGCGCATGTTAATTTTTCTTGGGAAAAATTGAGTGATATATTTGTTAGATGTGGTACACCCTCCTAGATGTACATCTATAATTCTCAAATGGCACTGTATTTAATTATTCATCATCTATTGCAGATGAAAATGGTACTCTCTTTGCCAGACGAATTCCTATTTCCTAGTCTCCTCCAGTCCGTAATGCAAAGGTTATCCATCTCATACGCTTGGACATGGAGTCTGATATACGCTTGAATGCAAATCAAGCGGCTTGTTGAACGGATTACGGCGTGAAGTACGCTCAATCTAAATATATTAAATTCTTCCATGGACATTTTTTTTCAAGGGACCAAGGACACTTCACCGCAAAACCCAGGTGATGGTTGTTAGGTGACAACCAAATAAATGCAGGACCACAAAAAAGAAAATTGCTAGCACATCGCAATTCAACCGAAAATTAGTTATCTTCTTGAAGAGAAGCTAAGGTAGAGAGAACGTAGCTTTCCAAGTACAAATATATGGAAGCCTTAGATTAAGCCTCTTGTAAGTTAATATGACCCCGGACTCACGTGCATTGGCGTGAATCGAGCAGATCTAACCCATATGATTGAGGCTGATAGGGCGTGGAACACAATTGGGTTGTAAACGTCTCTTACGATACTTGAACATAGGGCCTCCTAGAACCATGGAATGTCGTATCGGATATCGGTAAAATATTGGTCGGCCTAAGAGACGAAATATCGGAGATATATCAGAGATATTGCGTAAAAAAATATCGGTCGTCAAAAACTAGTTTTTATCATATATTTTCAAAATCTAACTTCTAAAATGAGTTATACTAATTTAAACAAAGAATAGATTTCAAAATATGCATAAAAGGATAGAAAACAAACATGAAAGTTTTTTTTTTCCAAAAAAAAAAAAAAAAAAAAATTCAAATTTTTTTTTTTAAAAAAATATATTTTTTTTTCAAAAAAGGCCGATATATCGGTCCGAAACCGATATATCGGCGATGATATATCGGCGATATTTGGAAAAAATGGAAAAATCGATACTTAATGGTATCGGAGTATCGGTTTGTGTCCGATACCGATATATCGGCGATATATCGCCGATATATCGGCGAGCTGGCATTCCATGCCTAGAACCCGGGGCACTAACACCATCTAAGGTAACAAAGTTTCCCTAAAAACATCAGCTGCTAGGAAACAAATTTTTTATTTATTTATTTCATATTCTAATACTAAAGGCCGCAGCCGAATCAAAATTCGACAAACTATACTTTTTTGGCTCACCCAGACGAGCACGAACCCGGTCGGGATTCTAATATAAAAATTCTTATTATTCTAGAAAAAGGTGGATTGGAAGCCGAAGCTAGGTCTCCCATGCAGCAATGGCTGGCAAATGCCTATCCCTTTCATTGATGAGTCTTAACAAATCACACAACTCAATTTCAAGATCCCTTATCTTCTAGAAATCATTACTATAATCTCAAGTTCACCCGTTACAGCTTTCATAAGCCATGTTTAATCATATGGTTAGGAGGAGTCCAAGGAAACTATGAATACAAATATGGGTACGATACAATACGGGTACGATACAATTTGATACTTTTCCAAAAAGTAAGATACAACATGGATGGAGATTTGTATTAAAATACTACTCCTTCCGACCCTCCGTCCTGTTTAAGATCCATTTTTAGAAGCTCCATATGGTAAATGTAAATGGTTTTTTAACATCTTCTTCCCCCCATTAATAAAAATCAACATTTTTTTTCAGATGGAGCTATTGGAACAGGACGGAAGGAGTATTTACTATGTATTCTTAATTTTGTTTTAGTTAGTTCTTGTATTAGAAGCTTTAATCAGAAAAATGTATATGTATTAAATGTAGCTATAAATGCCGTATTTTTGTAGGCAAAGTTCTCCTAGAATGTGTAATGTATATATAGTGTCAAAACAGTTATACTTGTTTCTTCCAGCTGAAAACACATACCTCCAACTAATTTAACAATTGTTTAATGGTAACCTCGCTTAGAGAGAATTTGATGAAGTAATTTACAGTTGGCATCAATGTGAAAGATGGGATACGTATATCCAACGAGGACACAGGTACGATACAAATAAGACACCAGATTTGGAGTATCCACACTTCCCTGACCCATCTGCCTCCAGCTGCCCAAAAAGCTAGGATAGAGTTGAAGTTTGGTCTCATATGAGATACTGGGGCCAAGCTAAACAACGTCGACATCTGAAAACAGCTAAGTCAAGAGTTTCATCCCCCTTGGTCTCAACTCTAATTCATTGCAATTTGAACGTTCTTAGCAACTTCTACAGTCAATACCCAGCACGTTGATTTGTCCTCCAATCTCTTCCTCGGTTTCCATTCCAGATATATCACAATATATTCCATTGCAAGCTGAAGCATAGTTCAAAAAATCACATAGCATTTTGCAAAAGGAGAGCTTTGAAGTAGTTGATCATCATGGAGGATGAGAGCTTGAGCCCTTTGAATAGGGACCTTCTAGCCCAGATATTGGTGAGAATTGATGGACCAACCTTGGCTGCAGCCACCTGTGCCAGCTCTGACTTCAATGGCATAGCCAAAGCAGATGGGCTATGGGAGGCTCTATGTCATTCAACATGGCCATCCACAAGGGAAGAGAAGGCTAGAGATCTCATCTCTTCTTCATTTGGTGGGTTTCTTAAATTTTATGCCAATTCCTTTCCTTTGATTGTCTACAAGCCCCTGGAGGATCCATGTGAGATTGAGTCATCTAATTCAGAGGAAGCCTATTCTTCTTGTTCTTCTTCTCCTGCTGATTTGGTATCACTGGTGGATGTGTACTACAAGGACAAGTGCATCTTCTCCAAGGTTTTATATGGAATTCCTAATGCTGAAGAGGAAAATCAGAATGGTGGGTGGTTCTTGGATGGTCCATTTAGATTAGATGCATTGCAGTATCAGTATGGGACTAGTAGCATCAACGACGACGATGACGATGAGGAGGAGGATGCGGGCATGCTTCCGTCGGTGCCTCTGGTGGAGAAGAAGGGGAAAGGGGGAGGGAAGCTGTGCAAGAAGCTGGAGAAGAATGTGAGGCTAAGTTGGGTCATCTTGGATACCAAGAGCGGCAGAGCGGCCAACCTTTCAAGCTGGAAGCCTCTGTTGGTTCGGTGGCATTGGCCGTCCGAAGGCAACATACTGATGCACTTTGGCTGCATTGTGCCTGGGGAAGGCGGCAACCCAATTGAGTGCGCTATATCGGTGAAATGCCGGCTGCTGCAGAGAGAAGGGTGCTTGCAATGGAGAGATATTTGCATGCAGATGGAGGATAAGGAGGGAGCTCATATTGATGGGAAGAGGAGCTTGACGGTTTTGGACAGAGCATTTAAAGCAAGTTCCAGAAGCTGGAAATGTGAGAAATTTGAGAAGGGTTATAGGGAATATATGAAGGAGAAAAGGGAAGCAATGGAGAAGAGAATGAGAAGTGAGCATCTGGCTGAAAATTTGTTCGTTTGCACTGGGATTACACTGTTCGCTGCCTTCTGCCATATGCTCATTTCATTCACCCAATAGACTTACAGTTCAGAAACAGAGAAGAATACAGAGCTGTGAACAAAGGAGAAATATTTGAATTTGGTTTTTTATTTGTTGAATTGCTCACCAAGGGCTGTAAATGCTAGTAATTGTTATTCAAATTATTTTCATTGACAAAAAAGGTTATGAACCAGTAAACTTTCAAAATCGTTACTGATGAAAAAGCTTTAGCAAAAGAGCTCACAAAATAGGACCTATGCAGTAGGAATGCATTCCCATATTTGCAACTCAAAACATAAATTACTGATTCAAATTGATGCAAATGTGATTTCTACCATTACAGACACGCTCAAAAGTTCATACCACAACAAACGTATGTCAAACTGGGCATGAATTGAAAGGGCATTGTGATTGATGATGACACTACCCAGCTTATGGATCAAACATTTACTTTATGAAAATTGTCAAAATTAGCATGGACTCCAAAATGCCAGATTAATCCAGAATCAGCGTTGCGAACTGAACAATGCTCGGCTAATAATGCCAGTGGCCTCAATATAGCGATCAACACATCTAGAGATGCAACTGCTTTCGCTCCCACTCAGGCTGGTCCCTGGTTTAGTGATGCACTTTGTAAAGCACTTTCCCCTAACAGTCTGCAACAAAAATAACACAAGCAGACTCCTAAAGTAAGGTTCTTTGGAAAATATTACATTATCCAATCAGAAGCATAGTGACAAGAAAGATGCAGTATATTTATTTGTTTACATTCAAAAACCTACAATACCTTATTAGGATTAGAGTTTTTGTCTCCAGAACTAATGTCGGTTATTTCGCAATTTCACCCTCCCAAAAATTTACACCCCTCTTGCATATAAGAAAAGCACACAAATACATTAAATGTAATATCCTAGAGGGGGGAAAATTAATGTGGAGGTAATTTGTAGGGCAACACTACTCGCATAGACTGTGTTCAATCACCCATAGATATTTAATGAATCAACTCTTCACCAATCTATGACTTGTACCAAACAAAGGTAAGGAAAACCTTTCTCCTAAATCAGAAAAGCTTCCACTTTCAATAACGCATACTTGCTTAGTATTGATAGCCTACTCAGGCCTTGCAACCGCACTGAAGGCTATTTGCATACATATCACAGTTCCCAGATATAGCAATTAACAAAGTTCTATGAGTATCCTGAAGCTGCCAAACCCAGATGTAGCTTAACATTATAAAAGTGGCTTCCACAGTAATCTCTTGCTCCAGTGGACCATTTATTCAAAACTTGATACAAAAAGGAAGGTTGCATAAGGGACACAGTTAGCCTTCTAGATCAAAAGCTCAAACCATATATATCACATCACCATGAAACAACATAATTGCATCCACAGTAAGAACTACTAACAGTCTTGCAGAAGCATCACCAAAGATTAGAAGCTGCAAACTAAAACTTAGCATCAACAATCCTGATTTCTAGGAAACATTGTTTTATAATCTTACCAATTAGAGTTCATACCAATGATACAATCATCTGATTTAGTAGTAATAAGTAGTGGTGGTAATAGTAGACGAAGAGAAGATGGTGGTCTTGTTTAATGTTAATACGTGTGATAGTTTAGTATAAATTAGAGTTAGTAAAACATCCGCTTTCTTGCTTTTGTGATTGTTTTATATCCGTGTGTAATATTGGTGTTTTTAGCTGGAAAAAGATCAATAAATTTTTTCCTCATCCCCCAAAATTTTTCACCTAACCTCTCTTTGGTCAACTTAGATGGAACTGAGGTTCAAGATTGCAACCCTTGGTTGAGTGGTAACCAAAGTAACTAGTCTGTCGCTATATCCCATACACAATCCAGTATTGCTAATCACAAACTAACTAATGTGACATCTAAGTGTGAAGTGCAAAAACAAATTTTATTTTTTAAAAGTTTTAGGCATTCAAGCTTGGCAAGCCGCAAGAGCACATGTAAAAACTGATAATTATCAAAACACTTGTGTCCCCTTGGTTTTATCCTTGTCACAAATTCCTCAAGAATATTGAGCTGCTTTCTCTACACATTAAGAGACACCGACAAATTTTAGCCAACTTTTTACATCTATATTTATATTTGGAAAATGATAGTCGAAACAACAAGCAGCTTCAAATTTCCCCAGAATAGTATTTCGTGCGACCTGCATGATAATACCTAGGAGGAATACAATGAACAACCATTTGCAAAGTTCAAGAATTGTACTTCTCTCTAATCATTCTCCTCCATTAACAATGAAATATAGACTCCAAGTTCTTATCTAGATTAAAAGTTTGCATCTTTTGAAGTATGCATGTATGACTCCAAGTTCCTATCCACATTTAAAGTATGCATGTTGACTCCAAGTTCCTATCTACATTTAATGTATGCATCTATTGAATTATCCATGTGTGACTCCAGTTCCTATCAATTTTTTTCAACTAAGGGGCCATTTGGGGCGTGATTACCGTGGATGTTTTGCTATACTGTAGCAGCATTCATGTTTTTTCCACTTTCAGCTGAAACATCTCAGGTCATGTTTCACGCTGGATATGGAAAAAACATGAATGCTATAGTGGACGTGGAAAATCCACTGCGGATATTTTGGTTTTTTCACGCCCCAAACGGCCCCTAAATTAGAGCTGATGCTCTTCTAGCCAAAGCCTCCATAAACCCTCAGAGATCAAATCTTTTCACAATCTAAATTATGACAAACCCCCAAACCAACATCAACTAAAGTAAAAGCAACACAAGAACCACCACAAAGCCCCATAACCAACGATACTACTCATGCTGTTGATATACTAATCAATCCTCAGAGAGTCTGAGCTTGCCTATACAGACAAACTGGACCATAATACAAGTACCCAATTCGCCAGTTCGCCTAAAAACACAGCAACGAAATGGAAAACCAAGAACGAGCCACCTGTTTGATGAAATGCCCGACAGAGTTAGAGCAAAAAACGAGAGATGGTGGCAGACCTCGAGGAACTCCTCGGCGTAGGCTTGGGCGAGCTGGACCTTGAGACCTTCCATGATGGCCTCGGGGGAGGCGGAAGGGGAAGAGTTGCTCGTGTGGGAGGAATAGGAATCCATGCTTTCTCCTTCACCTGTCTTCCTGCGCTCTGTTTTCCCTCTTTTCTTTCTTTTGGCTCCGCCGCAACAACCCTAACAAAAGCCCCTCTTGGCCTGTTTTAATGGGCCATAGTAGGAAAAGAGAAGGCCTTGCAATGGAGTCTTCTGTTTTCATTTTTCATTAGGGTCCAGCTGATTATTGGGCCATGGGGCTTTCACATGCATATTGGGCTCACAAATATGGTGTGTTTTGTGTAAAGGGTTAGGGCTTCGGGAATGCATCCGGCCCACATGATTAACTGTTCTTGGTTTTTTGGAATAGGGGCGAAGTTTGACGAATTTTGCCGAAATTCCTTTTTTGATAATCATTTTACCGAAATTCTTCGTAACATGCCGAAAAGCGAAGTTCTGGTCGAATTTTGGGATTAATTGGTTGCCATGTTGAAGCTTCGGACCAAATGTGTAAAAGTGTAAAAGTTCTCTAGTTGAGTTAGCAACCCGTGTATGTAACTAAGGGTTCGTTGGTTGCACTCAAAAGTCAAAATCGCTTTCCGCCTCACTTTTCTAGAGATTTTAAGGTTATTTCTAGAGTAGTGCATTTGGTGAAGTGAGGCAGTAAGTCGTTTCGGAGGGAAAATTGCACTTTTTACATAATCTGTTCCTGAGGGGAAAGTCATTAGGAAAATTTAACGTTATTATTTAAAGTTGGCAGAAAATAGGAGAAAATACACCAAGGTTCTTTTTTACTTATCCATATAGGAGACACAAACCTGATGCACTATGCACCATCGGTTCTCGGGATAGAACTGGTGAAAGCTTCACCAATAGATATCTCTCTCGATGTAGGCAGGCCCCATATGGTCATTGGCTCCCTCCACTGGACTCGTGATGAATCAGTAAACTCAGGGGCGGATCCATGTTATACCTATAGTGGTCAATTGATCCTCATAGCTTTGGATTTTTTCCAAACACCCTTGTATTATACATATCAGCTTGGGCTAGAAAAAAGGAAGGGTTTTTGTATTCTCACCCCTATATAAAAAATCACTTACCCCTATTAAGTGGCTCAAGATGCATTTGGGTCATATTTTCGCATTTGCTTAAATTTCTTCATAAAAAAATCAAAGCTAAGATAGTTTTGACCCCATGGCTAAGAATCATGCGTCCGCCCCATGAGTAGACTGTCTTGGTCATGGGCTATTGAGAAGAGCATAATAATCCCTTTATCCATTGAAGCTTGTCTGCATTTGAGCATAATATGCCTGATTTTACTCCCTCATGGCCAAAAACACAGGAGAGGGGAAGATAATTCTGTTTCTGTATGGGCTTAGAGTCCAATAAATTTAACTCGTCTTCAATTACAGATAGGCCTTGTGGAAGGTCAAAAGCAAGTCAAATACTCCAGTTAGTGGTAAATCGTTATCCAATTGCATAAATCCAACCTAACAGGCCCACTATGGCATTGACATTTTGCTCTCTTCATCCTTTTTTTTTAGGTAATTGTTTTCTCTTCATCCTTGTTCTTATCTCTTTCTAAAATTAAGCCAACCTCCCTTTGCAATTTGCTGGCCACTCTTTATCCCACTTAACTGATATTGGCCAAACTAATAGATTTCATTTCTTTTGACTTGCATTCAAACTTTCCCACTTGCAAAGAGAAACAGAAAAGATCTTTTACTACTGCCCTCCTTGAAAGTGTCATGTCACATGTAACCCATCTGCTTGCCAACTCATTTGTCCACGGCCCCTCTATATGAAGACCATAAGCTATCCTAGCTAGCTCCCCACCCTTGTAGGGAATAGAACAGCCATCGTTAGGCCAATCCCTCACAGCGGAAGAATAGATCGTAGGAACGCCAGCAAGAAAGTAAATAACACAAGGAATTTAACGTGGTTCGGCCTTGCTGCCTACATCCACGGGATCACACAATTCCACTAGATAGAGAATCAAATACAAGGGAGAATTACAATGATTTCTCTCAGCACCTCTCACACAACTTATAGACGAAATAATAGCTCTTTTTCTTCCCCAAAGAAGGCTTAATTCCTCTTGGTGCGTGACGGCCTCTCTCCGAGCGTGACGGCTCTTTGGTACGTGACGGCTCTCTCCCCAATTCTCTTCTCCACGTTTTGGCCTCTTAACCACTTTTATATTAGGTTTTATGAATAAAAGACTAAACTGCCCTTCACTTAGGGCTCACCGTCAACAATCTCCCACTTGAGACCTAATTGCTTGATATCTTCATCAACAACTCTCCCACTTAAACTGATCTCTGTCGAATCAATTTTTATCAAATAGAGTCAATTGCAAGCAAGACAATTACTCCACTCTTACCTAATGCAACTGTGTGATCACCGCCATCCTTCTAGTATAGAAGGCCGATGGCGGTTGAGCAAATGCTCAATTTCTCCATCGTTACCACTTTAGTAAACATATCCGCTGGATTCTCCTTAGTATGTATCTTCTCCAAGAAGACTTTTTTCTCTTCAACAAGTTCTCTCACAAAATGATATTTGATCTCAATATGTTTTGTTCTAGCATGAAACACATTGTTCTTTGCCATATCAATTACACTCTTATTATCACAATAGAGCACACACCTCTCTTGAGGTTTGTCCAACTCCTTCAAGAATGCCTTTAGCCATAACATCATTTTACAAGCCTCAGTAGCTGCAATGTACTCTGCCTCAGCAGATGAATTTGTCACAGATTTCTGCAATTGTGACTGCCAAGCAACTGCACCACTGCCCAATGTGAAGACAAAACTTGAAGTACTTCTTCTATTATTTAGATTACCTCCATAATCTGAATCAACAAAGCCAACTAAGTTAATCCTGGAACTCCCACCAAAGTGCAAAGACATACCTGAGGAACCCTTCAGATATCTGAAAATCCATTTCACTGCATTCCAGTGCTCTTCACCTGGGTTTGCCATAAACCTTGCTACCTGACTCACAGCATGAGAAATGTCTGGTCTAGTGCATGTGGCTGCATACATCAATGAACCTACAGCAGATGCATAAGGAACTCTGTTCATGTGAGTTATTTCCTCCTGTGTGCTAGGAGATTGCTCATTAGAAAGCCTGAAGTGAACCGCCAAAGGAGTACCAACTGGTTTGACACCCAACATGTTGAACTTCATCAAGACCTTCTCAACATATTCCTCTTGGGACAATTTTAACACTCTCTACTCTCTATCTCTTGTAATTCGCATACCAAGGATCTGCTTGGCTGCCCCAAGATCCTTCATTGCGAAATTAGAAGACAATTGTTTCTTGAGCTTCTCAATCTCACCAATATCAGCTCCTGCAATCAACATGTCATCTACATACAACAACAACAAGAGCAAATAAGAGGTTTTCAACCTTTTATAATAACAGCAATGATCAGAGTATCAACGATAAAATCCAACAGACTGCATAAACCCATCAAATTTTCGATACCACTGTCTTGGAGCTTGCTTGAAACCATACAAGCTCTTAGATAACATGCAAACCATATTCTCCTTTCCTCTTACCACATAACCTTGGGGTTGATGCATATAGATCTCCTCTTCCAAGTCACCATGTAGGAAAGCTGTTTTAACATCAGTTAGGCATATAGATCTCCTCTTCCAGCAGTTATTACTTGTTCTAACCCTAATCAGGGTCGTCTAGACTTAATACACTATCATCTTAGGCATTTACTAACTTCTGATCACTTTCTTAATTAGGCATTAAATTGCATATCAGATCCTTATTAAAACTATTTTTACAATTTAGCCTTATTAGATCATTAACCCCCAAACTGGACAGCTTTTCTAGGACACTTCGGCTCCTGGTCAGACCTGGTAACTGAGGTCTTCAGTTCCACCAGTCCTGACCCATAAGGGCTTATACTTTCAGGTTATAAATCTTCTTAATTATCTCCTTTAAAAAGACCGATTTGATATACTCAACCAATTTAGGTGTAAAATGCTTAAAGTGAATAGCTTTTACAGGACACATAACCAGACCACTCAAACTCTAATTTGACCTACTGGAACGTACAAAACCAGCAAGCCTAATTCATAAAGCTGGCTGCTTTTTAGGTTTAACATTGAATTAAGATGTCTCTCTACGATTGTTTTATGTCATGGCATAGTATAACACCAAATCCACTGACAACAATATGAAACTGGACAACTTTATGAAAACAGACCCTTAAGCCACTTGAAACAGAGAACGACATGCATTAACGGACAGCAAACGCATGGTAAAAGGGTAGCAAAAGAGTAGCATACAACAGGGATGTCTCGATTGGGTTATGCATGGAGATGGATACAATATACTAGAATCGGGTTATTCAATTCATCATGTCAACCATAAACAACAAGATGATTAATCCAAAACACCAGAGATCAGAAATGTCGCATATTCATCATAACTCAAATCATCAGGAAAACTCATGAATTTTTAATATACACATGTGTGAGAAAAAGAGTATCTTACTTTGTCAAACCGATGCTAGTTGTACGTCACCCTGTTTGCACTAAATCTCGCTACTTCGCGAACTCCACACGAACCAAAACACCACCTTTGCATGCACAACGAAGAGAGGCTCACTGCTGGTTGGAAGAGGAGGGGAAGGACGTGATAGTGGAGAAGGGAATCACCAAAGGGGAAGAAAATAGGCGGTTCCAAAAAGGGTGGTCGATCCTCTCTTGTATGGTTTAAATAGACCATGCCTTGTGATCCCCACCGTCCACCTTCACCTCATCCAAGGGCCATGGATTGCTCCAGCCCATCCAACACAGCCGGGACGAGATCCCCCAAATCAGAATATTTAGTTGCTTCCATTAAGGTAGGGATTTATCTCAAACTACTTATTTAACAAATCCCTTCCTTAACTTCCCAATTAGATGTCGATTCAAAAAGATTGATTCCAACTCCAACTTGGCGCTATCCACAAACATGGAAGGCCAAGTCAACCTTCCCTAGGGCGTCCCAAATTGTCTCCCAAAGATTGTCCCAATTTGGCTAATTAAATATCTAGTTATAAGATAAAATAATCTTATACAACTTAGGGTTTTGGAAACCCAATCAATCTTCAAGTTTTAGATCCCCTGATTAGGGCTAATTAGGTAGGATACGTCCTCCAAAGATCCCCCAAAATCAGCCCAAGAGGTTCTCCAACGGATTTGCCTCGAAAATTGCGAAATCAACGGCGATCGATCGGTCGCCCAATCAATCTTCAAGTTTTAGATCCCCTGATTAGGGCTAATTAGGTAGGATACGTCCTCCAAAGATTCCCCAAAATCAGCCCAAGAGGTTCCTCAACGGATTTGCCTCGAAAATTGCAAAATCAATGGCGATCGATCGGTCCGTATACGCGATCGATCGTCCGGCGATCGATACGATACAATCACGATCGATCGTCTCCCGATCGATGCATCATAAATGCGATCGATCGGTCTAACGAAAAAAATTCAATTTTTAAATTCAATTTTAATGAGTTTTCTAGAACTCATAATTACTCCCTTTGAGCAATAAAATTCTACTTTATTAATATAAAATTTACGGTCGCTACAGAAACAGGCCAAGAGCACTTATTATTGATCAGAAGCAGAGTGTGTTCAATCGAATGGCTGTGTACATCTCGGGTTTTCACGAGACAGTTTGTAATCGATCAGAAGTCAGTTCCGATCAATCATAGGTTGTAGATGTTCTATGAAAAGTTCTGTTTTATGTTGTTTCTTTATGGAACCCCTTCTCCTAACATGCTTGGAGACTAAATTATATCCAAGGGACTATATAAAGGGTTGACTTCTTAATTGTTAACCATTTCTTACATTTTCTATAGGTTTACTCAAGGGTTTGAATATTGAGAGACTTGAGGCATAAAGCTTGTTTATACTAAAGGTTGAGAAATAGTTTGGGTATGAGTGTTTGTATCTTGGGGAATGAGAGTGCATCCTTGTACTTCATTTTCTACAATCTAGTGGAAGGAAAACTCTTTGTTGGTGGTAAGGCAGTTTTGTTGAATTATGCTTTGTGCTAGTTAGTTTGTTATTATTTTCCTTGTCAAATTATTGGGTCCCTCTTCGGCCTCTAGGTCCTAACAAACTATTTGAACAACAAAAAAGCTCCCATTAGAGTTAATGATATTAGGGGGCGCGGCGTACAATAATCATTAAGGACATTTAGGGATTGGATTATAAAAAATTTCAGGTAATCCTTTTGTATGCAATTAGGACATTCCCTTTCAAATAGACAAACTATCCTCCATTTGAAATTAACATTTCAACACACACCCACCCTAGCTACAACAATTCTATCTCAGCTGTCTCCAAGACACCCTAACATTTTTAAACATAAAACTTAAATTCAATCTCAAATAGAAAGGTGAGCTGACCTACACATAAAATATCCATTTTATTAGCTCCTAAACTCATATTTATATTAATGTTTGATTAGATTTAGTGATACTTTAATATAATTTTTTGTTTTTGTAAGAAAACAAGAGTAAGATTCAGAAATGAGGTAAAAAGTGACTCGAATGGTTGAATAATCATAACTTCGTGTGCATATCTCTGATTAGACTGATTAAAACTTTATTTTAAATTTTAAGAAGTCAGCTTTCCAAAACACTAACAGCATGCAATTTGGAGTTCGGAGCAAAAAGTTATGACCATTGAAAAATTGGGCTGAAAAGTGAAACTGAGAGAACGATCAATCGGCAGCAAGCGATCGATCGCATTTGCAGGAAAAATATTACATGCGCGAAAACTGAGAGGACGATTGATCGGCAGACGCAGTAAATAACGAAGGAATCCAGCAATCGATCAGCCTGTATTGGCGATCGATCGCCGTATACGCAAATATACGACGTATATCGACGATTTGATCTATTTTGACTTGGATTTGGAAGGGGTCTTTTATGTTTTCTTCCCAACTATATAAATAGGCCTTAAGAGGAATGCGTAAAGCATTAGAGAATCTATTTTGGAAGCTAGAACTAAGGAGAGAAGAAGAAGAAGATGATGAAGAACATGGAGATGATTTCTTCCCCAATGCAAGACTAAACTCCTTTCCAAGGCGTAGATGAAGCCTAATAGACTGGTTATATAGTTTCTTTTCTCTCATATTATGTTTACTCTAGTTGGTGTATGACTCTTTATTATGCAATTAAAGGCAAGTGCTCTTTCAGATTGAAATCCAATTAATTCACTTTTGTCTCTCTCAAGTACATTTTTCTTGGCATAGACCCATTTACAGCCAATCACTTTCTTACCTGGTCAAGTCTGATTCTAGTGAAGTAATTGCATCTTCTCGTCCATCGCCATCTTCCACTTGACATTGTCTGAACTGTATAGAGCCTCTTTGTAGGTGTATGGAACATCATCATCAATCATTGGAAAAGCGTATGCCACCATGTCTATGTACCGGACAGGTTTCCGATAATCCATTTTTGGTATGCTAGTGGCAATGGACTCTGGCTGCTGTCTAGATTCTGGTACTAGCGTTGGATCCTCCAGCTCAACTGATATCTCATCCTGGTCATTAGATTCATCATCGGGACAGTCGACTGTCAGAGAAGCCTTGAGAATCTCAAACTCCACATGTCGCAAAGAGTTTGGATTCTCATTTTGTCTTTGGAGTTGTATGTTTCAACATAGCAGATTCGTCAAAGATAACATCTCGGCTTAAGACGATCTTCTTTGACTCCGGAGACCAGAGTCTGAATCCCTTAACTCCTTCACTAGAGCAGCTTTCTTGGCCCTAGGATCCAGGTTGGATTATAAAATATGAAAGTACGCTGGACTTTCGAATATATGCAGGCGGTCATAATCTGAAATAGGTTGTCCAAACCATACCTCCTTGGGAGTCTTCCCATCAAGTGCGGAAGCAGGTAATCCATTGGGCATACACCAAAGCCTCTGCTCAAAATGCCTTGCTCAGGCCAGATTGAGAAAGCATACAATGAATTTTCTCCACCAAAGTATGGTTCATCCATTCTGCTACAACATTCTACTATGGAGTGTTAGGAATTGTAACAAGTCTGATTATCCCTTCATCTTGACAGACTTTTGTGCAAGGATCTTATTTGTACTCACCACCATCATCTTATTTAAGCCTTTTTAGCTTCCTTCTTGTCTGGATTTCAATCATTTTCTTCCATTTAAGGAAGACATCTAGAACTTCGTCCTTATGCTTCATAGAGTAAACCCATACATATATGGAGAAGTCATCAATAAATGTCACAAAATAATGTTTACCTCCCAATGAAGCATTTTTGGAAGGCCCCCAAACATCATTGTGAACATAGTCCAGTGTTGCATTCGTACAATGAATGGCAGTGCGGAACTTATCTCTTGTCTGCTTACCATGAAATAATGCTTGCAGAAATCAAGTTTACCAGTCTTGGCACCTTTCATGAGACCTTGCTTCACCAAAACTTGCAAAGCCTACTCCCCGACATGCCCTAAGCCATGTGCAAGAGTCGAGAAGTATCAGATTCCTTATCGTCAGAACTACTGGAGACGATTGCTCTTCCTGTGAGTGTATACCTGTCCAAGAAATATAGATTTCCCTTTCGAGTACCCTTCATCGCCAAAAATGCACCTTGTACAACCTTCAAGACTCCACCTTCCATGGTCACCTTGTAACTGTTGGAGTCTAAAACCCCCAGTGAAATGAGGTTCTTCTTCAAATAAGGAACATATCTAACATTTGTCAGTCATCGGATTGTACCGTCGTGCATCTCCAGGGGAATAGTTCCTATCCCTTTCGTCTGGCAAGCATTGCCTTTGCCCATAAGTAGAACTCCTCCGTCAAGCTCCTGGAAGCTTGAGAACCACTGCCTTTTGGGATACATATGATAGGAAGAACTGGAATCCAGAATCCATCTATCATACTGGCTGTATGATGATGAAACTGTAAAAGCTAACTCCTCTTCATCATCAGCTTTTGTTGCAACAATATTCTCTATTCTTTGAACCACCATTACATAGTCTCATTTTCAGTTTAGACAGAAAATATCAATTCTTCATTTCTCCGCTCTCCCACCAAGCCACATTTGATTCATAATCTGAGCATAACAAGCTAATACATCTCTTTTGGTCAGTCCCCCATTCCATCATATACTCATACATCCAAACACATTCTTGGTTATACTCATCTATTACAAAGCAAGTAGCCAAAACTTTGAGCATTTTCATTTTTCAAATAAAAACCAACATAAACGTGAGTGGTCTGAGGTTTCATATATTAGTAAGGATTCATTGGTTTATACTCGAGAGAGAGAGAGAGAGAGATCACAATTTCATGTGCTAAATTAATTTATGTGTTACGTCCGAGAGGATAGCATTATAATTTGAATTGACAAGTGTATGTCCGAAAAGAATATGCTAGCCAATTATGAATTTATTCACAAGAGAGAGAGACGATACACTAGTTTATTGTGGTGGATTTGGAGCCTTAGTATCTTCTATATTGATTTAATCTCATCTTAGTTTAGTCAAAGTTCACTGCTTTCCTTAGATTAAATAAAAACTGCAACTTTTCTCTGAATTTAGTAAAGTATTCATCCATCCCTGAGGTTCGACAACCCTCAGTACTCGCTGTAGGTCACAATTGCCTTGTGCACTTGCAATGGTTTAATTTTAAATGATCAAGTTTTTGACGCCGTTGCCAGGGACAGAATTCAATAGTTTAGTTTAATTTAGTCTAACTTTTAATAGTTTAATTTGTGTTTTGCTTTCTTGTGTAGGATTAAGAGAAGACGAATCTTCAGTGGGATATCTGTAGTCAGAGTCATTGGATTATATGTGGTTGTCTGTTGAGCTTAAAAGATCATGATAGACCATTTACTTGGAAATGTGGCAAGGGCTTTGAACCGGAAATAGGTTGAGAGTATAATACAACCTAAACAAGATAAGATGCGATGGAAAATATGAATGTTGAAAAAAAATGAAAAAATAAAAGAAAGAAAGAAAGGGTTGCCTGGCTATTATAGGATTAACTTAGACTGATGCTCAGGCTTGAAGCGGTCTATACTTAAAACCTAATGCCCTAAGCCAACTGGCTGGGAGTCATTGGCCTGAGTCATTGTTAAACCTAAGCATCTTAAAGTCAGACCTTGTAAAGTCCTATTGAAAAAGAAAAGAAAAAAGTTTATAGTGTATTGTCCTCTCAAGTCTAGAATGTTGGACCTGAAGGAGGCGCGTAGACATTTGTGCTATCATGAACCTAAAGATTACGATGACTATGTAGATTATGATGTTCTTTGGTTAATGGGTCACATTAGATCTCTGTGAAATAGAGATTTAGAATGTATTGCTACAATGTTATACACTTCTACTATTTATATTATCATGTTATATCATATTGAGCAGAAATTTTTAAGATGAAAGTGTGGAATAAAATCACTTACTTGAGGGCTTCTATATTCCCGTTGATTATGAACCAAGTACATGTGGTTGATTTTCTTAAACATTGTGGTCTGTATTTGTCGGGATAATAGGTTTGATTATTTTGTAATATTTTATTTTTGTTTTGTTTTGTTTGCACTTAGATTAACAAGGTTAATAAGTACATATTTGTGGGTAGCATGGCTGCAAAGCCTCATGAGACACATTTTTTCTACTTTAGTTTTTTATTGTTTTAGTTACTTTAGTGTGTTTTGTTTTATTTTATTTAGCTAGGGACTAGAAAAATGTAGGGTTGAGTGTGATCTACACATGAAATATACATTTTATTAGCTCATAAACGCATATTCATGTTAGTGTTTGATTAGATTTAGTGATACTTTAATGTAGTTTTTATTTTTGTAGGAAAACAAGAGTAAGATGCAGAAATAAGGTAAAAAGTGACTCAAATGGTTGAATAATTATAACTTCAAGTACATATCTCTGATTGGACTGATTCAAGCTTTATTTTAAAGTTCAAGAAGTCATCTTTTCAACGCCATTGACCGTGCACAATTCGGAGTTCGGAATAAAAAGTTATGACCATTAGAAAATTGGGCTGAAAAGTGAAACTGAGAGAATGATCAATCGAAAACTGAGAGGATGGTCAATCGGCAGACAATGTGATCGATTGGCCAGCGTGATCAATTGGCCAGCGATTGATCGACAGACACAGGAAATAACAAAGGAATCCAGTGATCGATTGGCCAGTATTGGTGATCCATCGCCGTGTACGCAAAAGTGAGTTTTGACATATTTTGACTCGGATTTAGAAGGGGTCTTTTATGTTTTCTTCTCAACTATATAAATAGGCCTTAAGAGGAACATGTAGAGCATTAAAGAACCTAGTTTAGAGGCTAAAGCAAAGGAGAGAAGAAGAAGAAGAAGATGATGATGATGATAATGATGAACATGGTGATGATTTCTTTCTAAGGCTAAACTTCTTTCTAAGGCGTAGATGAAGCCTAATAGACTGGTTGTATAGTTTCTTTTCTCTCATATTATGTTTACTCTAGTTGATGTATGATTCTTTATTATACAATTAAAGTTAATTCATTATGAAATTTATTGTAGTGGATTTGGAGCCTTGGTATCTTCTATATTGATTTAATCTCATCTTAGTTTAGTTAAAGTTCATTGCTTTCCTTAGATTAAATAAAAACTGCAATTTTTCTCTGAATTTGGTAAAGTATTCATCCGTCACTCAGGTTCATAACCCTTCAATACTCATTGTAGTACACAATTGTCTTGTGCACTTGCAAATATTTAATTTTAAACGATCATGAGCCTTATGAAAATTTTTGCCTTCTAGAAAAAGAGTGACATGCTCTGTAATTTTAACAATCATTCTAAAAAGATAGAAAAATATTTATAGCAGCTTTTTAGTAAATATTTGTTAAAGGAGTTTTTGAAATTTTGAGATTAATCAAAGAAGGAATAGAATCTTTTTATTTCTGTAGGAATTGTATATATGCAAATAAAATACATCTACACTACAGTTTTTCTTTTATAATATGGTGTGTCATAGTCCTCATAACCCAAGTAGAAGTGGTTAGGCAATCGACCTATTTGAGCACTCTATCCTGCCACCAATCCCCTTAGACATGTACAAGGCTCACCTATGTTACGCATTAGGTAAATCATGGTATAACACTTAGTGGATGGCCAACAGCGGAGGTTCGAACTAGGACCTCTGTCACTGAGAAAGTCCTGCAACCGTACCAACACCATGTTCCTTACTATAGTACGTTTTTCATTTCCCTTAGGAAGAGTTTAACTCCCCTTCCTCTCATTTTGAATTTCCTCGCACTAGGAATAACTTTGTCATGTTTTCAATATAGCTCATAATGGGCTTGAGGAGATCCTCTCATCCTCATTGGTATTCTCATAAACAAAGCTTCCTCAATTCCACTATATGAGCTATCCATCCACCATTGAAAGGATGTTAGGTCCTCACTCCAGCGTGTTGCTCTCATGTTCCTCTCTACATGAAAGGCAACCTGTTGATAAATTTCTGCCCTCCTCCTTTTCTCCCTCACTTCTCAAAAGATGATGCTCATAATGTATTATCATGGCTCTCAATATTATTGATATATAAGTTGAGTTCAGCAGTTTTCATAAATGAAGGCGTAAGATCCATGTAGCTGACCCCAAACTGTTACGAAAAGATGGAATATTATTATTATGATTATGATAATAAGTCGAGTTTAGTAGTTTTCCTTTTTGTTGGGTTTCTTGAACCCTCATGTAAAAGACTATTAGAATATGCCCAATCCAAGAATATGCTGCAACAAGACCTCATTGCATAAGAGATACATTATTCTTACATGTTCTGATTTCTTAGCAAGCAAAGCTCACGCGTAGCATCAGTACTTCTTCAAAGATCCTTCAGCACTTAAATAACTTTATGTAACAAGGCAAGTACTGTTTTCAGCAGCTGCTTCAAAATAATGCAAATATGTACATAAACCATGGCGATTCTCTCTCCCCCCCTCATGTCAAAGTAGGTTTAGAAAGCGATGCCACCAAGTCAGAAGCATAAAACTGTATTTTCAGAACCCCATGACAGCAGAAGGCAAAAAAGGAAAAGAGTGGAAGAAGAAGCTGCTTCAGAGGGAAAAACTCTGTTTTTTTTTTCAGGGGCCTTAAGAGTCCAATAAATTTAACTCATTTTTCATTTTTAAATGCAGATAGGCTTCACTGGAGAAGGGAGTAGACAATTGTTTTCCTATAACTCAAGTTGATAGGAAATGTGTTATAAGTATATTTACGTCGTATACGATACTTATTAAATGGCAGGTGGCCATGATACTGTACGAGGTTCTTCGGCTCTACCAGCCCTTGCCGATCTTTTTGCATCTCTGCCAGCCCTGACCATATAATCACTCATGCATGGATTGTTTGGGACTCCCGCCCCACCCCATTTTGATATAAATCTAGCAGACTAGCTTCCTATTTCCGACAACTGATCGGCACAAGTCAGGCAAGCATGTAAGCAGAAATAAATGAAGGACAGAAAGGCAAAAGATGTAAAGCAAAGCGTGGATTTTTGATCGGGTTCGTTAGCTTTGCTTGGTACCATGGAAATGGAAACTTGTGAAAGAGAAGGCAGAGGTGCGGCCTTTCTTTGTCTTTGTTGGCATATGGAAAGATGGGAATAGCCAAGAGAAAGAGAGAGAGCTAGGAAAAGCCAAGAGAAGAATTATGGGAGAAGTAGCTGCAAACTGGAATAGTATGCTTTGGGTTTCTAGGGCCAGTGGTCCAACACCTACATGAATCTTTTATTAAGCAATATCTATATTACATATTTAAGTTTGTTCATATGTAACTCATCTTTGAAGTTCCCCTGTGTGCTTTAATGAAATTTCAATATCTATATCACATAGAATGAGCTATTTGGACTCCATTAAAAGCATATGTCCCCCATTCCCCCCCCCATGCCCCATTTATTTTTATCTTTTTTTATTGCTGTCACCCTTATCCTTCCCCTCCTCTACTTTTCTCACCATCCCCAAACACTGCCAATACTTTCTCTCTCTTATTCTACCTTCTTCTTACCAACTGAGCTACTGGTGGACTGATGACAACGGACCTCTAGCGGCCTTGTCAGCGGTCAAACTTCTCTCTCTTCCTCTCCTCATGTTCTTCTTATTCCTCCTCCAACTGTTTTTTCTTCTCTTCATCTTCTTCTCCATTTCCTTCTTGTTCTTTTGCTGGCCGCAATAGGGCCAAAAACATCACTTTTAGACTGCACTGGCCATCAACAACCCTCATCTGGCGATAATGGTGCAAGACCTAATAGTTCACTCCTAGTTAGAGGGTTCGGGGGACTAGTCCCTACCAAATTACATAAGCATAACGAAGCTCCCTCCCCGTCAGTAAGAAGCTAGTAAGAAACTGAAAATAGGGTTTTCTAAGCAAAAGGGTTTCGGGGATAAATCCCCCAAAAATTATAAAATCGCACCCGGGATCACTACGTGTAAAAAGCCAGTAAAGATCCAAAAAAGGGGGGCTTTTTGGGCAGAGGGTATCAATGATAAATCCCTGACAAAAGATAGAAATATGATGGGGATCACTCCTCTAAGAGATATCCAATTTATTATTTAAAAAACTAGGGCACGAGTGAGAAATTTTCAATCTTATTGATGGGGTTCAGAAGTAACG
Organism: Houttuynia cordata; assembly: GCA_039654745.1. Taxonomy (NCBI): domain Eukaryota; kingdom Viridiplantae; phylum Streptophyta; class Magnoliopsida; order Piperales; family Saururaceae; genus Houttuynia; species Houttuynia cordata. The sequence goes on along the minus strand of CM077505.1, from coordinate 33,873,994 downwards.
GGGGACAGAGGAGATTCTTGGGTCAAAATAGTCGCGTTTTATTACATATTTTGATTTTTGGAAGAAAAAAAGTTTAATTTGTGCCTCAGGCTTTCACTCATCAGCATCGGCGTGCATTAATCGAGGGGGCTGGCAGGTTACTCAAAGCTGCATGCCCTCAATCTGTATCGACATGCACCGCTGAATTGAAATTCGACTGTCTACAACGCCCCGACATACATCGAGGTGCGTTAACCGGAGCACATATAAACAGGATCACTCTTTAGATCTTCGATAAATTGTACCAGATACTGATTGCTGCTTGTATGATTATTGTTGATCTTGGGTTTCTCTTTTTATTGTGAATGTGGATGAGGTCCCTCATTCGAATGGAAGAGGTCCCCTATTAGCTGGAAATGGTAGCTTTATCTTTAACAGCATCCCCACTCCTCTGTCACCCTTTTTTTTCCTTATTAAAGTTTCTTGGGAGCTCCTACTGGTCCCTCAATTGGGTGGCGCACCACCTTCATTAGAGTTGGTTTACAGGCTTAAGGATGAGCGAATGTGAAGCTAATTCAAACCTAAATGTGTTTAATGAGGCAATGACTAAGCAAAATTTCATACAAAGTCTCTAGCTGGCAAGGGAAGATGCTTAACTTAACAAATGGTTATGCGCAATGAATTATTAATAATCTTACAATTAGAAAAGAGATAAACTTACTGTGTACCCCTCTCCGTCCAATGAAGCTTGTCAACATTGCAAAATGGGTTAAGTTTATTGGGCTCTTGGGCCCGTACCAAAAAACATAGTTTTCCTTTCCCCATTCACGTTTTTTATCTTGAGGATCAAAATCAGCTATGTAATGTAGGACCCATCTTTTTTCAAATCCAGACGAGCTACAGTGGACTGTGGGAGTATTAATTTTGTCTAATAGGAAAAGATTGTAATATGAAGTATATATTTCCTGCTAAATGGAGATGTACCTAAACTTTAGGGCGACAATTGTGTGTCTTGATTACTATATGGAGTTTGAGCTGTATTTTCTTTTTTTAACCTATTTGGCTTTCTACCTTAAGCTCTCTTTCTGTTGGAAAATGATCTGATGCAAGTCGTCAGTGAATATAGAGGAGTGACATCTGATCCTCCTTAATAAACAGGCAATAATAGGTATGTGGAACTAGGAATTGAATTTGCCAATGTAGTAGCTGAAAGAGGTGTTTTAAAGACATGACAGTCTGGAGTAGTGAAGATTGCATGCACGTACATAAGTTGAATAGTGAAATAGTAGATGACATTTCATAAATATTTGCTGTAGAGGAATCAATGTAGAAGATATAAACTAGGTTTAGCTCATTTAGTGTAGCTGTTTTAGTCATATTGGTTGAGGGGAAACGATTAGATTGTAATGAAGGGGCAGGCTAATTTAGAAATAAATCTTTTAAGGCCCTAGGTTTTGGAGCAAAAAAGGCGGTATAAATCTAGCGCCAAAAAGTGGTGTTTTGTTACCTTCTTCCATGCACACAGCTCCATGAACTGCAGTTAAATTTTGCTTTGATCTGTTTTGGGACAATGATGTGGGACATATCTCCAAATAAAATGCCCAAATGATAATGTAATATTATTCCTTAGGTCATGCATTTAACAAACCCTTCCTGCCTACTTGTTCTTTTCCCTGATTAAAACAGCTTTCACTGTCAAATTACTGGTGAATGGTCCATGAGGCATACACATGGCTCACATGTGCTGTACAAACAAAAGGAAATGTGGTCCATATTTTCTTTTACACAACTAAAAACCAAATCAAGAATAATCCTACTTTTTCAGCTCAAAACTGAGAAGGATTTAATATTGGGAAGACTATTATGTGTATGTTGGAGGACCCTAGTTCATACACAACCATTTGGCCAAGAGGCATCAGCTTCTTAGTTTGTACGTCCGGAAGAGTACTCCATCTAAATCTTTTATCATTCATCAAGGGGAGAGGGAAGTGAAAAGCTAGAACCTCTTAAACCTTGCATTGTCCTCACAGGTGGTATGTAGTTAGGATACCAAAACCATCAGACGTTAATGTAGTGCATCAACAAGGCTGAGGTTGGGGACCACCCAAGTGATTATATGATAGTACCATGCTTTTGAACCTAGCACTTACATGGCTATTTATTTGTACTGGATATCGGGATAGAGAACAGCAGTAGAATTTAGAATTCAAGTGGTGGAGCTGGCATTATATTGGGTTGTGAGTTGCAAGTTGATCAGTAAAGAAATTTACAACATTTGCCTCATGTGAAGTTAGGAAAAAAATTTATATTAGAAAACTAATCAGATAGGCTCTTATCAATGTTCATTGCAAAATGCTACGTCGTGTAGTATCCAAGCTGACAGATTTCGATTTCCGGCGAGATTAATTGTGTTTATTGTATTCATTTGCCTCTATAATTAACAATGCTTAGACAGTTAGACTAGGTTTAACTATGCTTACTGGTGGAGAGACCTACCAATTTCTAACTCCTTCCGTACAGAATTAGCTAGTAGTAGCATTTTGTTTTCCAAAATAAACTAAAAACAAGAATTTGACTCTTCATTATTGCTAGAAGTTGAAGCCGATCGAGACTAGATGAGCTGTCATAAAGAATGAGGTTTTGTTTAACTTGTCAGCTATGGATGGTACAGGTTGGACTTTGTAGACTGCATAGATGCATATAATCATCCGATAATGTGACCACATTATGTATAATGTTTTCTGCAGCCACTTGTGCAAAGCATTTTGCTCATGAGGGAGGATGGAGATCGAAGGGAAGGCAGACAGCAGTTGGGTAAGGAGCTTAAAAATGCATCAGGGGTAGTACAGAAACCCCCAAAGTCAAGAAAACCCTTAATATTCAACCAACTAGCAACTTCTGCCACCAGTTACCATTAAATTGTTTTTTTGCAAAAAAATTGGTTTATATTTATATCTCTATGTCTGTACCTTCTTATTTAGGGAGACTTCTTGATCAGGCAGAGAGAGTGTAAACCATAGCAACAAGTAGAAGTTACAAAAAAATCTAGCACTTAGATAGTACAGTGTCATGATTTTACATTATCATACCATACCATCGAGTCTACCTACATCATTATAGATATATCATAAAATATAAATTTACCAATTAGGTAGCTACTTGACTAGATATACGTCTGAAACCTACTTGATCCTGAATTCGCTCTCTTAGTTAATACGCTAATTAATTTCATTGCGCTTTTTCCCATCCCTCCCTCTCCCCATTACTATCTTGTTTGCCTTTTTTAGGCTGTGCTAATAAAATTTATTAATTATCCAAAAAAGAGAATGTTTATATGCATCCTGTGCACTCGGGCATGCACACTGCATCGATCAAGGGGCAGGCGTGTTATGAATCATCTGCCCACGCTTCCCCCACAGCATGAGCTAGGCGCATATTTATCAAATATAAGCTGTGGCGCATATTAACTTTTTCCAAATATAAATACCCCGGTAATGAAAAGGACAAACTCAGATGAACATGTCCAGATAACTCACAGGGCCCTACGTATACACCATCCTTCCCTACCCACCTCTCTCTCTGCACCTTATTCTCCTCACCTCCTATAATTCTGAGCTGCAGATTAGGAAGCTTCGAGCCTGGCTCAGAGAATTGGATACAAATCCTCAGTCCCCAGCAAGCCATCCAGGCTTCTCCTTCTTTGTGGCTCTTTCATAGCCTTTTCTGGTCAAAGAAGGCACCGGCCTTCTCACTAGAGGCTGAGCATGGTCCATCTGGGTTTCTTGACTTTGATTAGGAGACTCTTCCATTAGACCTCAATCCATTTTGTGACAGTTCTTGTCCACCATCCTCTGACCTTCTCTTAGATGGCGTCTATAGAAGACAGAGATGAATATGCTAAGCAAGAAGAAGCAGGGTTGGAGAAGCAGGCCATGGATTTAAAGGAAGAAGATGTGAGAATGAGCCACCCTTCTTTCTCTTTTGTTAGTTCTTCATCACCTTCACAACATAGGTTCATCAACCAACCCTACTTTGGGGGCCTGTCGTCGATCTACGATAGATCGGAGGGAGCGAGCAGCTCCGGAGCTGGCGAGGCGGCAAGGGGAGAAGAGAGGGAGCACATGTTTGACAAGGTGGTGACTCCGAGCGACGTCGGAAAGCTGAACCGGCTGGTCATCCCCAAGCAGCACGCCGAGAAGTACTTCCCGCTCGACTCCGCAGCCAACGGGAAGGGCCTTCTGCTCAACTTCGAGGACCGGAGCGGCAAGCCTTGGCGGTTCCGGTACTCGTACTGGAACAGCAGCCAGAGCTATGTGATGACAAAGGGTTGGAGCAGGTTTGTCAAGGAGAAGAAGCTCGATGCCGGCGATATCGTCTCCTTCGAGCGCTGCAAGGCGGAAGGGATTGACCGTTTTTTCATAGACTGGCGGCGGAAGCCAAATGTTGCCGACCCGTCGCTGCACGGCCTCCCGGTGCACCACCGGTCGATGCCGTGGGGGAGGCTCTTATTCCCGCCAATTCCGAGGAGCCATTTACACTTCAATTATGGTACTTACCATTACAATGTGATGAATCCAGCCTCATTTAATTGCCTACGACCACCGGGGTGGCCGATGATCGGTGGAGGAGTGCAATATGCCGGCAGCATTGCGGAGAGCTCACCGATGGTGTTTGACTCAGTGCCGCTGGTTCAAGGCGCGCCGGCTACCTCCGGGAAGAGGGTGAGGCTTTTTGGAGTGAACTTGGATTGCCCCACAGGGGAGGAAGCTGATAGCCATGGCGATAATCCGGCAGCAAAGTCGGTATTTCAGCCTTCTCCGCCGTCGCAGCTGAGACCATACGGCGGTGGCCCAGCGATTTCCAGGGAGCTGCAGAGAAAGCCAAAGACATCTTTGTCTTTAGATTTGGACATCTGATATGTTAGAGGAAGAGAATTACACAGCTAGCAGATTCCTGAAAACTTGGCCTGGGTCTCTATTCTTGCCTCTCTACATGTCAATATCATCACCAACTTGATTGCCATGGAGACCCCACTAGAAGATTGGAGAAGGTTTTGAGCTGGGACCTCAGCAAACGCTGATGTTTTTACAGATTTCTCTCTTCTTTTAGCTGTAAATGGATATAGTTATAGGTTTAGATGATAGAGAAGTACTCCTATGTCACATTTTCCTTTTCTAGAGCCTGAATTTATCTGATCAATGCATCCAAGCTACATCTTCACAAAAGCTCATCAAAAGTTCTTTATTTGGTTGCTTCCTTTACCACAAAAACTGACCAAATGGAATGTGCTCCAATGCTGTCTCCCCTTTCAATTATTTTCCCAATTTTGTTATTAATATTCATTCCATGTTAAGAAGGCATTGAAGCTCCAAAGAGTCAATAACAACAAAGGGAGAGTCGCCCATCAAGCCATAATTTCACATTGGAAGGTCAAATCTCTTTTTTCACACCATCCATTTCTTATCTTCCGAGTTGAGATAAAACTTGCATTTGGTATGCCTGGCTGTATTACCTTGTTGGTATTTATCTGTCACAGGAGCCTAAGGTTTTTTCAACAGCTTCCTGCACTAGAATACAACCACAACTCTGAAGCTTTGAAGCAGGTTGGAAGTACAAGGTGTCTATCTGTCTTTTGTGTTAGAACGGGTAGAGAAGATCAGAAGGTGGTCATTTATGATTTGTTCATGTAGCTTCAAGAGAGGTATGGTCCATATTGGCATGGTTCCATAGTAGATGTTTGTTTGTGTTTGGCTTTATTTTTTTTAATGTTTTGCTTTAATCAAACAGTATTTATATATGGAAAATTTCTGATCAATGGCTCATGGGGTCTATCAACTAGGAAAACAAAAATTACAGGCCATCTCCAAACTTAGATTTTATTATTAATTAGCTAGGAAAGTCATATGAGTTATTGTTGGTCAGGTTCCATTAGTTAGACATAACCGAATGAGGGCTCAGAGCTTGAGATATGTATTTATGGGGTCACATTTTGCAAGTATATCAGATCAACGATAGAACAGGATCCATTTTGTATCATATCTAACTGATTCCTGGTCCGGACCAAAGAAGCAATGTCCTTAGAAAGAAAATTGAGTTCATAGGGTACATCAATATTTCATTATCTTAGCCAACTTTTTCCTTTTTCATAAAAATTTTCACCAACTTTGAGTTGCAGCTTTCAAAGATCTTTTTCAATGAGAAATAAATTTTTAGCAATTTTTTTTTCTCAATCCTTTTTCCTGTTATATCCAGTGTGAAGGCATTTTCTCTTGTTCAACAGTTTTGATTTTAGGATATTGTCACCAATTTAACCCAGAAGTATGTGAAGTAGCACTCTGCCATGGATTACTGATAACTCAAGGTACTTAAAAGCTTATTGTACTGAGTAAAGCGGTTTCCTTCTGGTAAATAAGGAGCTTCATATTAAGCTCAAGAAAGGGAGAGTAACTCAAGAAACAAAGAAACTATGAACAAATATCTCTCCCTCTATCTCTCTCTCAGCTCCCAGAAGGAAAAGAAAGAAAATAAGAACAAGATTCAATGTCTTCTAAGCGTTTCGAGGCTAAAACTTTTTATCTGGTTTCTTCAAGAATTGTGTGAAAAAAGCGTTTCGAGTTTGTTAAGTTGTATAGTTTTTCTTTTTTCTTGTTTTTTGTTATCAATAAAAGCTTACTTAATTGTTAACAAAACTTATATGAACAGTACTACCTGAATACTTATATGTTAACATTTTGTGAGATGATTTGCATTCCTTTTGCCAATATTCATGTGCGCAAAGACAATGCGAGAATCAGAAATTTATACATTAATATAAATGGAAATCAGTGTACATGTGATTGCCACAAACATAAACAAGATATGTCTCAGGTTTCAATGATTCTAGGGGTTCAGGTCTACGTTCAGAACTATTAATTGTTTTAACTGTCTTTGAGCTAATGCAGCAAACATACATGTAAAGACATAGCTAATTCGTATAGGCCTACAGGCCTACTTTGGGAGTTGTTATTTAAGAAAGTAACTGCAACCTGCAGGAGGGATGATTGTAATTGTTCCAAAGAGAAGCAACTAGCCCAAGCTAATATCTCGTAAGTTGGAAAAACATGTCTGTTTTGCTATCTTATTTATGCTTTTTTTCTTACTTGAATGTACTTGCATAAGTATTGAGAAGAGGAATTTAAAGACAACGCCTTCTTATGACTGTTTTCTAAGAGAGACTCCCTCTTTCCACCATGCTTATTTTGTGAGACCAAAAAACTTGTAATTTTAAAAAAAAATATTAAAGTCAGCATATGTGGCTGACAAAAAAAATTTATTATCATGTCATGCTTATAACTATCGCATAATTCTCTGTTCATCGTCTAATCAATAATGAGTGGGGAAGTTAACTATTTTGTCTGCAGCACGTACATTTAATTTCAACAGAGATAGATTACAGAAATTTGAGCCTTCTATATGTTAGACATAATGATATTTTTCTTTTAAAAATTTGGTGATTACTCCATAATGGTTCCAACTTTGGGATAGCTCCCATTTCCATGCATTGACTATGGAGTGTTTGAACTTCATGGTGACTCCATAAAATAGATGGCAGCTATATTCTCTATATAATCCCAAAAGAAGAAAACCATATTTTCCTATATATAAACGTTATATATGATACTTTTCATGTCAAGCATATCTGCATTAAGTAGTCTAATTTGTCTTAGGAATTCCGTGATTCACTGGAAGTCAAAGATGTAATCATATGCTCCTATATTGCGTTAATTAATTTAACGAGCTATATTTCTGGTCTTTCGAGTTGGAATCGAAAGCTTCCCACTAATCCATATTAATAGGTCCATACAAAATGCAAATTGATTTGTTGTTGATCGCGTATTTTCATTTCAAAACCTTCGCGTCATCTTCCCATGCATGTGCAAACATCCATAAAGATTTGTAGTAAACAAAAAATTGGAAGTACATATGGCTGGTACATGTGCTTCTACTTAGATAATGAACTAAACATCCAATGCCCCATGCTCGAATATCATGAAGAGTTGTATGAGGGAATAAGGATCGCAAAATACGGACTTCCTTACATTAGCATTCGTTATAGATCAAATTTACAATATTAAAGGTGCAATACATATAATTGAAAACCCTATGCCTAGTTAGCATTGGCCTCACATGTTGTACACTAAACTGATCGTGACTGTGCTTTCAAACTACGGACCCCAAATCTCAATGGCTATATATAAACTGGTGCATGGATTGGATAGCGTAAGCGTAGCAATACTCAACATATAGATTAATCATGAGTTGGAGAGGATTCGATACAGAGGTTGAATATCTTCTTTGAGAGTGTTTGTGAATGACTGCCATCTTAAGAATTGATATTTGCTTTCTCATTAATCACATTTTTACCCACTCTATTTGGGTTTTGCCTATGGTAATGTGCCTCGTTTCTCCAAAAAGGACATAAGAAAGAAGAAATCTGGATGCCTCCCACCCTGCACTGCTGGATCATATTTAAGTAACTGTTTAGCCATTGCTGTTTATCTGTACATGACACTTAAGTGGGGGACCATCCTTCACCCTGGTCAGTAGGGTATGCCGCACATAGCTCCCTTTACACAATCACATTTCTCTCTACTTCGCATATGCTTTATTGATTATAAAGAAAGAGTACCTCCCTTCTCTTTTTGTAGACTAATTAAGCCCCAGTCTAACATTGAGTATCTCCACTAATTTAGCTAAACCCTCAAGATTTTCAAACACTAGGGCTTACAACATGCAAACACCCCCTTTTCAAGATGGTTGAATAAGATCAGACCTTACCTTTTAAAATTGTTAAAGGTAATCGCAAAGAGGTACATAGCTAGTGACTCATCCTAGTTCCCTAATTAAACAATAGTGACTAACCTAGTGGGGAACATTATAAGAAGAACAAGCACGTGTGCATAGCGACACTTCTTTTATCCTCTCCAATAGGGAACATTTTTCTGTACTCCCTGAAAATATGAGCCCAAAATGAACACCCTATTGCATGGAACTGCGTGGCACCAGCAACAAGAAGGCACAAGAAATATAGGGGGCTTACTGGTTGCACATCCCACATGGACCTTGCAATAGAGGGCACATTATGGCCTCATAATTTCATGGAGCACCAAAAATATTTTGAACTTTTGGTGCTCCCTGAAATTGTGATTCCCTATACTGGCAAGGGTGAATCCTCAACTGGATAGCACTGGCTTCCCATGCCGTGCATGCGATCCCTGCAATAGTAGGCTCATTTGGGCTCTTGTCCACTTCTTTTATACCTTTAATGTACGCAAGTACATTGTACTGATTTGCCAAAAAAAGTATAAAAGTGTAAATAAATATTAATCCCCCATCCAATTTTGTCTGTCCGTATTACAAAACCAAAATGAACAAAATTCAGTTCATTTTAGATTTCTAATCCAGACAAGTAAAATTGGACATAGGGAGTAGTTATGAAGTTTGATGAATTTGGAAGCTGATTCTTTAGGACTTCATGAAATCATTGAGATGATGAATATATAAGGAAGTAAAAAGTTTTAGAACGCAACTTAACATATAATTTCATCTTCAATTATATCATCATAAAAAGACGTATAATTGAAATAACATAACATAGAAAACGAAACTTTTAAATTACGAAGTGCGTCTATAGGTGTTTCAATACAATAAGATGGATACTTCGCAGTAAATATGTTTAGTGGCAACATTAGCCATGTGAGGCAGTCATTCACATTACCTACACCAGCTCAATTATGCAGCAGTGTAGCCGAGTCTACATCTGGGCTCAGCTAATGAACAGCCTCTTTTTTTTATTATTAAAGAGATTCATGCAAAGGTAACTGTGGTAGAGCTGGCTACGAGGCTCTGTGTTGATCTGATATAGAATCAAGTCTCTCCAATGATTGTAGCGGTAATGTAGCAGGTAAATAGCTCCTGATTCTTCTAATATTCTTGGCTTTTAAATTCAGAGTTGAGTTGTTTATATCTCAATTTAGGTTTTGACACATACACTAGTGGTAGAATCATTGGGTACTCCGATCTCGACTACAAAATCCAACGGGTGTCCCGTTATACATATCTTGTACTCAATGAAGATACAAAGCCAGTCCCCCTGGCCCCCTTGAGATGTGCTCTCCAGAAATGTTACTATCATCTCTCCACTGTGCATCACCTCAGAGAGATTATTACTGGTACTAAAGCAGTTGCACGGATTTACTTTTCAATTGTTGTGCAATGAAATTTCATTGTCATCACTATCTACACATAAGCCTTGAGAAGGATCCACTGCAGGAGGGGACTGTCAGGTGGTTGCACTGCACAACTTTTGTGGGGCATCATGCTAAGAGGACTCTGAGTGGCCAGATAGAAACAAGTCCTCATTTGGCCCACAGCACTAGATAGGTCTTCTTGTCCCTTGCATTTGGAACTTCCCTGGCATAAGTGTAAAATACCTGATAGTGCCTATCATTATGCTCTTTATTTATTTCATATTTCAATTCATGGTAGTAACTAAGGTAATAGAATTTCTTTTTCGCTAAATAAGATAATAGAATTTCCCATTTACTTGATGATATATGCAAATCTCCATAGTCAAATTTATAAAACTTTGTCCATTTTCCAACAGGAGTGTCCGAGTCCAAAGGAACCGAATGGAAGGGGCTGGGCAATCGGCCTCTTGGAGCACCGTATGTAATCACCAATCCCCTTGGGCACGCATAAGGCCCACACATCATATGCAAATATACTCATGTAGGTGGCCAACCGAGTAGGGGTTTGAACTTTAAACCTCTGCATCCGCCACATTGTTGCAAGGAAAAGCTATGTATTTTGGTAAAGGGGGCCTACTTTTTCGAACAAATTACCACATGCATTGGCTATGAAAGGGGGACCATCAAATGATGAAGAGAACGTGAGGGGTGGGGGAGTTCACTTTTGGGAGTCTGCCCAACCTCAATGGAAGGACCAAGAAAAGAATTAAGAGTCATATTCATGAAGGGTAATGAAATTACTACACTTTTCTTACTAATAAAATGGAAAAGTAATATCATTACCTTCCATGAACTAATTCTTTCTTTTAGGCCTTTGTGACTATCCCACCTACCTTTAGGGTTGGCATACTTCCAAGATTTAAGCGGCAATCCGCTCGTGAAGCTTCATCAGCTGGTAATTGATTGTGGGATCTTAACGGCAACGCGAAGGCCATACACATGGACCGTGATGTTCCATGATCAATGGCTGTTGAAGCTTCATCGGGATTATGTACGAGTGAATAAGTAAACAACTTTAATCGTGCACACATTATTCATCTTTTGCTTTCTTTTTGGCATAAAAGAGAGCTAGGTATCAAAGACATGGCCAATTAAAGGCCACATTATTCCATGTTTTATTTTCTAGTTTGCACAAAAGAGAGCTAGCTATCAAAGACATGGCCAAAGGCTAACTATAACTTCATTAAAATCAACCAAATATTTATGTTTTATGATAGCTATTATCATATGTACTCCCTTGTGCTATAGAGTTAGCCTCATTGTGTCTATTCTTATTCGTATCATGTAAGTATTTATATGCACCACTTCAGATTGGATAGGAAATCAAAGCCATAAAAATGTGTTTGACAGAAGGACACAACAAGGATATTTCAGTGGTGCGTGATCCCATGAAAGTAGTGATTATGCAGTAGAGGCCGAGGATGACAATAACCTCTCATGGACTCATGGTGCGCTTCCGCCGGAGGGCCGTAAAGGAATCATCATCATTCATCAGAGGTCTCTGCCACCTTTGTTCGTCTTTTGGGGCACTGTGGCCTCTGCATCACATCCCCACTCCTGGCCAGTCCCATTCCCGGCCAGGCCCAAAGTTTGAGAGCCTACTCCATCCACTCTCTCTCTCTCTAGATCTCTTCCACTCTAGATCGTTGTCTACGAAGCTAAGGAGCAAAAAGTGTACATGTAGGCCACCTTGTTTTGGGGCAAGCAAAGCATTGTCTAGGCTTCTGCGCATGTGATAACTTTGTACTTTGTTTTTTGGGTTTTCAGTTGGGAATAACACATCTACCACCTTAGACACCTCCATGAACAGTTCAAATCGAGTAAATGGGAGCTCGGTGGCAAAGAACAGCTAAGCTGGATCATATAGGTCCCCCACTTCTCAGTACTATTATCCCATCGTCTGGTTGCTCTGGCCCATGCTTTTTAGCCTTTTATATGTGTATGTCCTCTAGTGCAAGGGTGATGGTGCATGTACTCACATGTATTATGTTAGGTTCCTTAGTGAGGGGACCAACCTGGCCTGGCCTGTCTCATTGCACCATCATAATCATTTTTGGGACTCCCGTGAAAGGCCTCTGATGTTGCCAAAGAACTGCCAAGGAAGAAAGGCTTAGGGAAATCGAAGGGAAGAGAGGACAACCACGAGCCTCTTACTAGCTTTATTTGAAGCTTGGTCGTGAAAGAGACTATCCTTAACACTAGATTGAAGAGTACAAAATATACGAGTGCCACAAAAGTGGTTTTGAGTTACATTATTCCCCTACCAAAGTTGTATTGGCTATCCAGTGAAAAATGAGAAGCAACGTGCCATAAAATGCATGCTCATCTCGTGTCTAAGGGTGGAAGTTGTTCGATCATGTAGGGACCACATGATCGGGCGTCTACCACCCTGAAGTCCATATTAGGAGCATGGAAAGTCATCCGTAATATATCGATATATCATGATACAATGATTCATGACATATCAGTATCGGGGAAGATTCATGATATGCTGTTCAATGTCTTTCAGTTAGGATTCCAAATACCGGCGATATGGGACATTGATCATACATCGCTCAATTGCCATTTTTTTCTCTTAAAAAAGGCAATGAATATTGGCACAATAGTTTTATGTAATGTGTTAATTATGTTGTGAATGCTATCTCATCATTTTATGCATATTAGGACCAATATTAGTCTTTCCATATGTTAGTATGTATTCATTTGTTGAATACACTTTATTAGATCACAAATATCAGCAACTATGATATTACAAATACTTTTTTTGTTGATGGAATGTCAGTATAAATAAATTTTATTGATCCTACCCATGCCAAGATTAGTTCTACGGCTTCTAGATGTTACATGTAGTGAAAATACATGTTGAAAACCCGTTTTTTAGACCACCAATAACTCATCTCTTAACTGCCAACCCTTAAAAAATGCAATTTATATGAACAGTCTCAATCAATTTACAAGTTATTGCCAGAGTTCATATCTAACTATCATGCTCTTCCCAGTCAGATTACCTTAATTTTTTGCAAAGTCCTACAAAACCATCGCATAAATAACTTGACAGTGGTCACCATTCACCAATGACGTTCAATGTGCTCGCAACCTTTTTGAGAAGCTAATCAGCATTTAAACACAAATTTACAGCCACATGCTAATAAGCCAACTCTACGTGCATTTTGCATGACCCAACTGAATTAAGCTAACTCAGAGGCATTAACCTTGGCCATTCTAGAGAAACAAATCGAGTAAAACATGCAACGACTCTTTCTGTTCAAAGGCAGGAGTTTACATCTGACGCTTTCTTTCTGAACTACCTACATTAGTGAAACAAATTAGCATCCTACTCAAAAAGATGAAGGAAAACAAGAAATGGATGCATAGGGGCCATCAACATGGTATTATAATCATAATCATAATTAAGTAGCGCATTTTCCCAACTACCAGATCATCAGATACCATAGAAAATAACACTAGAACAAAGATGGCGTCTCAAACAGACAATATCATATGAAACTGGGGCTATCATTTTTGGGCAGCGTGAGTTATATGTTCTATGCATATAATACGCACAAAAGCAAAAAATATAATGTTTCAACTACATTGTCTAATGTTTAATTTGGCAAACAGATTCTGGTAGTAGCTGTAGAGACCTCATGCAGGAGAACATCTGATTACTTCTTTGGTGTAAGCTCCTCCTTAAGCACGTGTTCCCAATCAGATGAAGAATGATCTGCTTCTCCTGTTCCACGATAATGGATCTTTGAGGACTCTCTGAGAGGCAGTACATCAAATGAATTTGACCCAAGTGTTCGCATCTGATAAATTGGCTCCCCCATATCATTGAATTCCAGATTTACAGTTTTTATCCTTTCACTTATATAGGGCCATGGACTTCTGTCCTCACCGAAATCCAAGTT